>JAJHPF010000028.1:0-716210 GCA_024447775.1 Carex cristatella | reverse complement strand
TCTTGTGCTTATGAACATCATTTACACTTGTTCTTGTGCTTAACAACGTCATTTGCCCTTATTTGTTTTGCTTACAACCTCAATTGGCGTTGTTCGTGTGCTTAACAACTTCTTTTGCCCTTGATGTTGTGCTTATGAACTTCATTTGTATTTGTTTGTGTGCTTAACAACTTCATTTGTCGTTGTTCTCGCACTTTGCAACATAATTTGCCCTTGATCTTGTGCTTATGAACCTCATTTGTATTTGTTCTTGTGCTTAGGAACCTCATTTGCCCTTGTTTTTGTGCTTAACAACATCAATTGGCGTTTTTCGTGTGCTTAACAACCTCTTTTGCCCTTGATCTTTGTGCTTATGAACTTCATTTGTATTTGTTTGTGTGCTTAACAACTTCATTTGTCGTTGTTCTTGCACTTTGCAACATAATTTGCCCTTGATCTTGTGCTTATGAACCTCATTTGTATTTGTTTTTGTGCTTAACAACCTCATTTACCCATGTTTGTGTGCTTAACAACCTCAATTGGCGTTTTTGTGTGCTTCACAACCTCTTTTGCCCGTGATCTTGTTCTTCCGAACCTCATTTGGTTCTTGTGCTTAGGAACCTCATTTGCCATTGTTCGTGTGCTTAACAACCTCAATTTTCGTTGTTCATATGCTTCTTAACCTCTTTTGCCCGTGTTCTTGTGCTTAGCAACATCATTTACACTTGTTCTTGCGCTGAACAACCTCATTTGCCCTTGTTTGTGTGCTTAGCAACCTCAACTGGCATTGTTCGTGTGCTTAACAACCTCTTTTGCCCTTGATCTTGTGCTTATGAATCTCGTTTGCATTGGTTCTTGTGCTTACGACCCTTATTTGCCCTTGTTCGTGTACTTAACAACCTCAAATATCGTTGTTCATATGCTTCTTAACCTCTTTAGCCCTTGTTCTTGTGCTTAGCAACATCATTAGCACTTGTTCTTGCGCTTAACAACCTCATTTGCCCTTGTTTGTGTGCTTAACAACCACTTTTGCCCTTGCTCTTGTGCTTATGAACCACATTTGCATTCGTTCTTGTGCTTAGGATCCTCATTTGCCCTTGTCTGTGTACTTAACAACCTCAATTTTCGTTGTTCATAGGCTTCTTAACCACTTTTGCCCATGTTCCTGTGCTTAGGAACATCATTTTCCTTTGTTTGTGTAACTAAAAACCACAATTGGCGTTGTTCGTGTTCTTAACAATCCCTTTTGCCCTTGGTCTTATGCTTATGAACCTCATTTGCATTGGTTCTTGTGCTTGGGAACCATATTTGCCCTTGTTCGTGTCCTTAACAACACCAATTGTCCTTGTTCATATGCTTCTTAACCTCTTTTGCCCTTGTTCTTGTGCTTATGTGCATCATTTACACTAGTTCTTGTGCTGAACAACCTCATTTGCCCTTATTTGTTTTCTTTACAATCTCAGTTGGCGTTGTTCGTGTGCTTAACAACCTCTTTTGCCCTTGATCTTGTGCTTATGAACCTAATTTGCATTGCTTCTTGTGCTTAGGAACCTCATTTTCTCTTATTTGTGTGCTTGTGTGCTTAACAACCTCAATTATCATTGTTCATATGCTTCTTAACCTCTTTTGCCCTTGTTCTTGTGCTTATGAACATCATTTACACTTGTTCTTGTGCTTAACAACCTCATTTTCCTTTGTTTGTGTAATTAACAACCTCAATTGGCGTTGTTCGTGTGCTTAACTACCCCTTTTGCCCTTGGTCTTGTGCTGAGGAATCTCATCTGCATTGGTTCTTGTGCTTAGGAACCTCATTTACCCTTGTTCGTGTACTTAACAACCCCACTTGTCATCGTTCATATGCTTCTTAATCTCTTTTTCCCTTGTTCTTGTGCTTATGAACATCATTTACACTTGTTCTTGTGCTTAACAACCTCATTTGCCCTTATTTGTGTGCTTAACAACCTCAATTAGCGTTGTTCGTGTGCTTAACAACCTCTTTTGTACCTGATATTGTGCTTATGAACATCATTAGCATTGGTTGTTTTGCTTAGGAACCTCATTTGTTCTTGTTTGTGTGCTTAACAACCTCAATTATCGTTGTTCATAATCTTCTTATCTTCTTTTGCCCTTGTTCTTGTGCTTGACAACATCATTTACACTTGTTCTTGCGCTTAGCAACCTCATTTGCCCTTGTTTGTGTGCTTAACAACCTCAATTGGCGTTGTTCGTGGCCTTAATAATCTCTTTTGCCCTTGATCTTGCGCTTATGAACCTCATTTGCATTGCTTTTTGTGCTTAGGAACCTCATTTGCCCTCATTTGTGTGCCTAACAACCTCAATTGTCGTTGTTCATGTGCTTCTTAACCTCTTTTGCCCTTTTTCTTGTGCTTAGCAACTTCTTTTACACATCTTCTTGTGCTTAACATTCTCATTTTCCCTCTTTTGTGTACTTAACAACCATAATTGGTGTTATTCGTGTGCTTAACAACCTCTTTTGCCCTTGATCTTGTGCTTATGAACGTCATTTGCACAAGTTCTTGTGTTTAGGAACCTCATTTGCCCTTGTTCGTGTGCTTAACAACCTCAATTGTCGTTGTTCCTGTGCTTCTTAACCTATTTTGCCCGTGTTCTTCGGCTTAGCAACATCATTTACACTTGTTCTTGTGCTTAACAACCTAATTTTCCATTGTTTGGGTAATTAAAAACCACAATTGGCGTTGTTCGTGTGCTTAACAATCCCTTTTCCCATTGGTCTTGTGCTTATGAACATCATTTGCATTGGTTCTTGTGTTTAGAAACCTCATTTGCCCTTGTTCGTGTCCTTAACAACCCCAATTGTCGTTGTTCATATGCTTCCTAACCTCTTTTGCCCTTGTTCTTGTGCTTATGAACATCATTTACACTTGTTCCTGTGCTTAACAATCTCATTTGCCCTTATTTGTTTTGCTTACAACCTTAATTGGCGTTGTTCGTGTGCTGAACAACCTCTTTTGCCCTTGATCTTGTCCTTAAGAACTTCATTTGTATTTGTTTGTGTGCTTAACAACTTCATTTGTCGTTATTCTTGCACTTTGCAACATAATTTTCCCTTGATCTTGTGCTTATGAACCTCATTTGTATTTGTTCTTGTGCTTAGGAACCTCATTTGCCCTTGTTTGTGTGCTTAACAACCTCAATTGGCGTTATTCATATGCTTAACAACCTCTTTTGCTCGTGATCTTGTTCTTATGAACCTCATTTGGTTCTTGTGCTTAGGAACCTCATTTCCCATTGTTCGTGTGCTTAACAACCTCAATTTTTGTTGTTCATATGCTTCTTAACCTCTTTTGCCCTTGTTATTGTGCTTAGCAACATCATTTACACTTGTTCTTGCGCTGAACAACCTCATTTGCCCTTGTTTGTGTGCTTAACAACCTCCACTGGCATTGTTCGTGTGCTTAACAACCTCTTTTGCCCTTGATCTTGTGCTTATGAATCTCATTTGCATTGGTTCTTGTCCTTACGAACCTCATTTGCCCATGTTCGTGTACTTAACAACCACAAATATCGTTGTTCATATGCTTCTTAACCTCTTTAGCCCTTGTTCTTGTGCTTAGCAACATCATTAGCACTTGTTCTTGCGTTTAACAACCTCATTTGCCCTTGTTTGTGTGCTTAACAACCTCAATTGTCGTTGTTCGTGTGCTTAACAACCACTTTTGCCCTTGCTCTTGTGCTTATGAACCACATTTGCATTTGTTCTTGTGCTTAGGAGCCACATTTGCCCTAGTTCGTGTGCTTAACAACCTCAATTGTCGCTGTTCGTATGCTTCTGAACCTCTTTTGCCTGTGTTCTTGTACTTAGCAACATCATTTACTTCTTGTGCTTAGCAATCTCATTTTCTCTTTTTTGTGTGCAAAACAACCTCAATTGGCATTTTTCGTGTGCTTAACAACCTCTTTTGCCCTTGATCTTGTGCTTATGAACATCATTTGCACTGGTTCTTGTGCTTAGGAACCTCATTTGCCCTTGTTCGTATGCTTAACAACCTCAATTGTCGTTGTTCATATGCTTCTTAACCACTTTTGCCCATGTTCTTGTGCTTAGCAACATCATTTACACTTGTTCTTCCGCTTAACAACCTCATTTAAACTTGTTTGTGTGCTTAACAACCTCAATTGGCAGGGTTCGTGTGCTTAACAACCTCTTTTGCCCTTGATTTTGTGCTTAGGAACCTCATTTGCATTGGTTCTTGTGCTTACGAACCTCATTTGCCCTTGTTCGTGTACTTAACAACGTCAATTATCGTTGTTTATATGCTTCTTAACCTCTTTAGCCCTTGTTATTGTGCTTAGCAACATCATTAACACTTGTTCTTGCGCTTAACAACCTCATTTGCCCTTGTTTGTGTGCTTAACAACCTCAATTGGCGTTGTTCGTGTGCTTAACAACCACTTTTGCCCTTGCTCTTGTGCTTATGAACCACATTTGCATTTGTTCTTGTGCTTTGGAACCACATTTTCCCTAGTTCGTGTGCTTAACAACCTTGTCGTTGTTCATATGCTTCTTAACCTCTTTTGCCTGTGTTCTTGTACTTAGCAACATCATTTACACTTCTTTTTGTGCTTAACAACCTCATTTTCCCTTGTTTGTGTGCAAAACAAGCTAAATTGGCATTATTCGTGTGCTTAATAACTTCTTTTGCCCTTGATCTTGTGATTATGAACAACATTTGCACTGGTTCTTGTGTTTAGGAACCTCATTTGCCCTTGTTCGTGTGCTTAACAACCTCAATTGTCGTTGTTCCTATGCTTCTTGACCTCTTTTGCCCTTGTTCTTGTGCTTAACAATATCATTTACACGTGTTCTTGCGCTTAACAACCTTATTTGCCCTTGTTTGTGTACGTAACTACCTCAATTGGCATTGTTCGTGTGCATAACAACCTCTTTTGCCCTTGATCTGGTGCTTATGAACTTCATTTGTATTTGTTCTTGTGCTTACGAACCTCATTTGCCCTTGTTTGTGTGCTTAACAACTTCATTTGTCGTTGTTCTTGTGCTTTGCAACAAAATTTGCCATTGATCTTGTGCTTATGAACCTCATTTGTATTTGTTCTTGTGCTTAGGAACCTCATTTTCCCTTGTTTGTGTGCGTAACAACCTCAATTGGCATTGTTCGTGTGCTTAACAACCTCTTTTGCTCGTGATCTTGTTCTTATTAACATCATTTGCATTGGTTCTTGTGCTTAGATACCTCATTTGCTCTTGTTCATGTGCTTAACAACCTCAATTTATCGTAGTTCATATGCTTCTTAACTTCTTTTGCCCTTCTTTTTGTGGTTGGCAACATCATTTACACTTGTTCTTGCGCTTAATAACCTCATTTGCCCTTGTTTGTGTGCTTAACAACCTCAATTGGCATTATTCTTGTCCTTAACAACCTCTTTTGCCCTTGATCTTGTGCTTATGAACCTCATTTGCACAAGTTCTTGTGCTTAGGAACCTCATTTGCCCTAGTTCGTGTGCTTAACAATCTCTATTGTCGTTGTTCATGTGTTTCTTAATCTCTTTTGCATGTGTTCTTGTGCTTAGCAACCTGATTTACACTTCTTCTTGTGCTTAACAATCACATTTTCCCTTCTATGTGTGCTTAACAACCTTAATTGGCATTATTCGTGTGCTTGATCTTGTGCTTATGAACGTCATTTGCACTGGTTCTTGTGTTTAGGAACCTCATTTGCCCTTTTTTGTGTGCTTAACAAGTTCGATTGGCGTAGTTTGTGTGCTTAACAACCTCTTTTGACCTTGATCTTGTGTTTATGAACTTCATTTGTATCTGTTCTTGTGCTTAGGAACCTCATTTGCCATTGTTTGTGTGCTAAACAACTTCATTTGTCGTTATTCTTGTGCTTTACAACATAATTTGCCCTTGATCTTGTGTTTATGAACCTCATTTGTATTTGTTCTTGTGCTTAGGAACCTCATTTGCCCTTGTTTATGTGCTTAAAAACCTTAATTGGCATTGTTCGTATGCTTAGTGACCTTTTTTGCCCTTGATCTTGTGCTTATGAACCTCATTTGCATTGGTTCTTGTGCTTAGGAACCTTATTTGCCATTGTTCGTGTGCTTAACAACTTCATTTGTCGTTATTCTTGTGCTTTGCAGGTGAATATGCTTCTTAACCTTTTTTGTCGTTGTTCATATGCTTCTTAACCTTTTTTGCCCGTATTCTTGCGCTTAACAACCTCATTTTCCCTTGTTTGTGTGCTTAACAACCTCAATTGGCGTTGTTCGTGTGCTTAACAACATCTTTTGTCCTTGATCTTGTCCTTATGAACTTCATTTGTATTTGTTCTTGTGCTTAGGAACCTCATTTGCCCTTGTTTGTGTGCTGATCAACTTCATTTGTCGTTATTCTTGTGCTTTGCAACATAATTTGCCCTTGATTTTGTGCTTATGAACCTCATTTGTATTTGTTCTTGTGCTTAGGAACCTCATTTGTCATTGTTCGTGTGCCTAACAACCCCAATTGTCGCTGTTCATATGCTTCTTAACCTTTTTTGCCTGTATTCTTGTGCTTAGCAACATCATTTACACTTGTTCTTGCGCTTAACAATCTCATTTTGCCTTGTTTGTGTGCTTAACAACCTCAATTGGCGTTGTTCGTGTGCTTAACAACCTCAATTGTCGTTGTTCATGTGCTTCTTAACCTCTTTTGCCATTTTTCTTGTGCTTAGCAACTTCATTTACACTTCTTCTTGTGCTTAGCATTCTCATTTTCCCTTTTTTGTGTACTTAACAACCTTAATTGGCACTATTCGTGTGCTTAACAGCCTCTTATGCCCTTGATCTTGTGCTTATGAACGTCATTTGCACTGGTTTGTGTTTAGGAACCTCATTTGCATTTGTTCGTGTGCTTAAGAACCTCAATTGTTGTTGTTCCTATGCTTATGAACCTCTTTTCCCCTTGTTCTTGTGCTTAGCAACATCATTTACACTTGTTATTGCGCTGAACAACTTCATTTGCCCTTGTTTGTGTGCTTAACAGCCTCAATTGGCGTTGTTTGTGGGCTTAACAACCTCTTTTGCCCTTGATCTTGTGCTTATGAACTTCATTTGTATTCGTTCTTGTGCTTAGGAACCTCATTTACCCTTGTTTGTGAGCTTAACAACTTCATTTGTCGTTGTTCTTGCACTTTGCAACATAATTTGCCCTTGATCTTGTGCTTATGAACCTCATTTGTATTTGTTCTAGTGCTTAGGAACCTCATTTGCCCTCGTTTGTGTGCAAAACAACCTTTATTGGCATTATTCGTGTGCTTAACAACCTCTTTTGCCCTTGATCTTGTGCTTATGAACGTCATTTGCACTGGTTCTTGTGTTTAGGAACCTCATTTGCCCTTGTTCGTGTGCTTAACAAGCTCAATTGTCGTTGTTCCAATGCTTCTTGACCTCTTTTGCCCTTTTTATTGTGCTTAGCAACATCATTTACACTTGTTCTTGCGCTTATCAACCTCATTTGCCCTTGTTTGTGTGCTTAATAACCTCAATTGGCGTTGTTCGTGTGCTTAACAACCACTTTTGCCCTTGCTCTTGTGCTTATGAACCTCATTTGTATTTGTTCTTGTGTTTAGGAACCACATTTGCCCGAGTTCGTGTGCTTAACAACCTCAATTGTCGTTGTTCATCTGCTTCTTAACCTCTTTTGTCCTTGATCTTTGTGGTTATGAACCTCATTTGCATTTATTATTGTGCTTAGGAACCTCATTTGCTCTAGTTCGTGTGCTTAACAACCTTAATTGTCATTGTTCATATGCTTCTTAATCTCTTTTGCCCGTGTTCTTGTCTTTAGCAACATCATTTACACTTTTTCTTGTGCTTAACAACCTCATTTTCCCTTGTTCGTGTGCTTAACAACCTCAATTATCGTTGTTCATATGCTTCTTAACTTCTTTAGTCCTTGTTCTTGTGCTTAGCAACATCATTTACACTTGTTCTAGCGCTTAACAACCTTATTTACCCTTATTTGTGTGCTTAACAACCTCAATTGGCGTTGTTCGTGTGCTTAACAACGACTTTTTCCCTTGCTCTTGTGCTTATGAACCACATTTGCATTTGTTCTTGTGCTTAGGAACCACATTTGCCCTAGTTCGTGTGCTTAGCAACCTCAATTGTCGTTGGTCATATGCCTCTTAACCTCTTTTGCCCTTGATCTTGTGGTTATGAACCTCATTTACCTTAGTTCGTGTGCTTAACAACCTCAATTGTCGTTATTCATATGCTTCTTAATCTCTTTTGCCTGTGTTCTTGTGCTTATCAACATCATTTACACTCTTCTTGTGCTTAAAAACCTCTTTTTCTTGCTTGTGTGCAAAACAACCTTTATTGGCATTATTCGTGTGTTTAACAACCTCTTTTGCCCTTGATCTTGTGCTTATGAACGTCATTTGCACTGGTTCTTGTGTTTAGGAACCTTATTTGCCCTTGTTCGTGTGCTTAACAAGCTCAATTGTCGTTGTTCCAATGCTTCTTGACCTCTTTTGCCATTTTTATTGTGCTTAGCAACATCATTTACACTTGTTCTTGCGCTTAACAACCTCATTTGCCCTTGTTTGTGTGCTTAACAACCTCAATTGGCGTTGTTCGTGCGCTTAACAACCTCTTTTGCCCTTGTTCTTGTGTTTATGAACTTCATTTGTAATTATTCTTGTGCTTAGGAACCTCATTTGTCCTTGTTTGTGTGCGTATCAACCTGAATTGGCGTTGTTCGTGTGCAATATCAATTTCCAGGGTAGGGCAAAAACTCAAAACTCCGTCTTTATAAATTAGTTTTGAAGATGTGGAGTAGATCTGCCCCTGATTATGAATATGTGGAGTAGTTGAGCCTTATGGTATCCTTCCACATTTGATTTCCTTATTGTTTTGATTAAAAGATCTGATATAAGAGACTAAAATGATAAAATATAAAATATAAAATATAAAATACACAAGGAATTGTAGCAGTTGAGCCTTATAGTATCCTTTACAGTTCCTCAACCTAGAGGACCTATTTGTGAGAAAGGATCTTCAAAAATGGTAAAGGCATGCTGCCAAAATTATGAATTTTACTATTTTTGAAGGACTTAATTGCAAATAGTAAAAGGCAGAGGGTTAAAATACAAAAAGGCAGTGACTATGGTTACTTCATGTCATTTTCACTTCTTATCCAATGCATTTAAATTTGTGAAGCATGTTCTGAACTCCGAATTCATAAACTTTCTATTAATCATGCATATTTTATGCAAGCAAGCATTTAATTCGTGACTTCATGTTGTATCGTCGAGCCCGTCTAATGATGTTGGACTCAATTTCTGCCCAATTCGTTCTACAAGAACAAAAGTGAAGAATATTTCAGAACATAAAAAAAAAAAAAAAAAAAAAGGCCCATTAAATTAGACACAGAACATAGCACATCATTACAAAGCAGGTAATTGGATAGTAATATAGCACCACAGAGATTTAAATTTCTAGGCTTAATTTGAAACCTTTGATGAGGTATAGGGCTTCAGCCCATTTTGTAACCTTTGATGAGCTATGATTTGGCCCAATAATCCTTTCTCAACTACAATTGGTGGGAACTCCAACGGTCCAACCTAGCCGCAATAATCGATTCACAAGTTTGTGACTGAGTTCGAATTTATGTTTAGATCTGGACTGTTTTGAGATTCGTGCCAGATTAAAACTGACGACTCAGATCTTAATATACTTAGTCAGGTACTGCACTGGTTCTGATGGCCCAAAGTGGAACGCACGGGGTCCCTTTGATTCGTGCCAGAGCAGATTAACGGCCTGGATCCAAACTCAAAATATTCGTTACTTTAATTTCAGTTTAGAATCTATTCTTCCCATTTCTCGTCGAAACCCTTACTGACAATCGCTGATTCAGATTATAAACCAACGCTGGCCTCTACCTCTCACCGACCTCCGCTTACCTCCGCTTCGACCTATCCCTCCTCTTTCCTTTTTTCTTTGATTTGGCATGGCGATGGAGTTGGAAGCGCTGTACCTAGGGTTTTTATCGTCCCAATAAAGGCAAATCCTTGCACTGTATGGAGTTTAATTACAAATTACAGTCTCTGGTATTTCCTGTAGACAATCCTGTATTAGTCTGTGCTTAATGGTTATATAACTGGTCTTTTTGCTCACCATCTACAATGGTAAGAGAAATGTTTCAAAATTCCACCTTTGTTTTGAAAAGTATAATACTAGGGTCAACAAATCAGACCCCTTGGTTGGATTTTCCACTTTACGTAGAAACCTAGTCGGTTAATGAAATAAAAAGAATGAGCTCCGCTTACGCATTGATACATTGGTCATTGATTTCAGTATATATATCACATTACTGTCTCACTGACTACTGAGCAGTACTGGGCAGTGAAACTAATTAAGTATAAATCCAAATAGTTAAAAATCACTCTGGATACCAACTTTTGAAACTGTTGGTGGGTATTTGAAAATTCGAAAATATGATGGGGTTGTTGTCACAGGAATTCATCCGGCCCGCTTGTCGGATTGACCTCAGGCCAGTTGTGGTAGTCTGGTAGTATTTGTTCCCTTTTCAAGAAACTTTTTGACTATGACATGAGAGTCTACTGTTTCTTTGGTTTATTTTTTTTGTTATACATAATTCTTAGAAACTTCCTTATTTTTGGATAGGAAACTTAGAAAATATTTTTTTGTTGGTCGTGAGTTGTTTAAAAGTTTAAAATGCTGAAGGAGTGGATATCTTTTGCTTATATTTTATGGAGCTTGTTAAATATTGTCAAAAATAACTCTTCACATTTTCTTTTATCAGTGTAACACCAGCTGGTTAGTGTTTAAAATGCTGAAAAAGTGCACAATGCTAGCAAACCAATTCGTATAATTCTCTGTTTTTTTTATACATGGGATACTTTTTAGTGTTGTTGGGAGTGTAATCAATTGATATAATAATATACTAGTATCTCAAAGAGAAAGAGAGAGAGAGAGAGAGACTTGTACATTGGAAAATTAATAAAATGCTTCATATCAAATTTTTGACGTTTTATTCATGGCTCTTATATAAATGACAGTTCTAATTACAAGGAAAATTAATACTAGCAAGTACTTGTACTGATGTATATACCGGATTTAATACTGGTATTTTCCACATGTACCAAAATTTCCAAATTTGTTTTAGTGGCTAAGATTATCAGGTAATGACTTTTCCTCGAGGGTCCAAGTCTAATATATGACTTTCTCTCTCTAAGCATGTGACTTTTTATATTACTTCTGTGGAGAGAGATTCTCCCCAAGTCTTATGCTTCTAGAGAGAGGTACATTGTCAAAGATCTGACAGCTATCCTGGTCACCATGTACTGCAAATACTTGAACGCTGGTATTGAATTATTTTCAATTTGTTGGTGTCTAAATTATTTAGACTTTAGAGTGATTTCTACATTATTTTCAGCACAAGAATTTTAATTTGTTTCATATTTCTGATTCCACTACAATTGGGAAATAACAAATACCCTATACAATTCTACCCATGAAACACAAATGTATTCTACAAAACCTTAACATTCAATTTTTTTATCTAGTTATGCTTTTTTCTTTTTCTTTTTCTTTTTTGAGATAGTTAACACTTTTGCTGTTTTACCCCTTATAGTTTACTTTAATATCTTCACTAAAAAACCATCATGCCAATCGAAACAAAAGAAACTAGAATACCCTTTTCATTATGAAAACAGAATTTTGCTACAGATTATCTGCAATTTTGCTAAATTTATCTTTCAGAAAGTATTTGAAAATAGAAAAAAAAAAAAAGTACATGAAGTATCACTTCATAAAACCTGATTGATACTTCACATGAGGAAGCTATTATTTTCTGACTCTTTTAGTTAATCTCAGGAAGGCTGACTCTGATTCCAAATCATCAAACAAATCGACCTTCCTGCGACTACACGTGTATGAATCTGGCTTCTTTCTCGGGGGAGGCGGGCAAATAAGTAAATCCGAGTCCGGCAACTCCATCTTCTCCAGCGACAGTTGTGGTAACTTATCTTCAGAAATCTTGACCTTGATTGGCCTTAAAGGCGACGGTAGCTGCACTCCCGAGAGAACACAAGTCATCCTCTGTTGATCAATCTCCATATGAAATGTTATATTGGTGGAGAAATATTGAAACCTTGTAGAAATTAAGGGTGTATATATTAATTGTTTATGGGGAAGGGATGAAAGTTCTCATTCTAAAAATGGAACTTGGGTAAGGGATAGATTTGCGGTTCTTCACTCTTAGAGAGAGATGAGAAAAAGGACGGGCTCTATTTTAGGGACCGTTTCCTCTGCTTTTAAAATATGAACTTATTTTTGTTTCATGAAGAAGAGTATCAATTTGTGGCCCCATGAATTCAGTTCAACTTTCTTTAAATAGAGAAAAATACTTGGCCGACTACACGACGTGAAATGCACTCTGTAGTCTATACTCTATAGTCTATACTGATGATGCTCGTGTTGAAAAAATATATTAGAATAATATTTTATATTTCTGCCAACTGGTCAGCCGAATACAATTCCTACTGCATAGTTAGTGCATGACGTCTGCATATTTTTTGTTTTTCATTATTGAGAGGATTGTTCCTCGAATTCACATTGAGAAAATAATATTTATTTTAGAATGAATTCATTTTCTACAACCATAATTTTTTAAATAAAATTCACAATCGAGTAAATTATAGACATAAATAAATATTTTAAAACTTTAAGAATCTGTATAATAAATAAAAATAATACGATTAACCGTATGGAAATTTCTACAAAGAAATATAAATATATGTTCTCCTTTTAATGAGGAGAGAGAGAATAACAAAATATGAGTCGTTGGATCATTATAAATAAGAAGAGAATAGAATGAGGAATTCAGAGTATGTCCGATGCCCATTGGACCTACTTTGGTTCGATGGGCGAAATAACTATTCGATTGCATCATGATCCGTGCTAAGTGCATTAAAATTCGTGCAATTCTGTTTCAATTTCCTTGCGCACCAATCTTAATGCTAATCGTACGGTGTTAGACCTAATTGAATAAAAAAAGTAGGTCCGATGCCCATCAGACCTGCTCCTATCTCTAGAATGAGATGGCTGACAGTATGATGATATGACATACGTGAAAAGTTCTAAAACTTAAAAGTTTTTTTTATGGATCATAGATTATTCAAGAAAGTAGAAAATCATTTTTTTTTTCTTTCTGAGCAAATATAGCCGATTTTTTTTATTAATATCCTTCATTAAATAAAAAAATTCCAAATCTACCCACCAAAATTGATTATTTATAAAAATAGCCAGACCAGCCAAAAAAATGGCCAGTTACCAATTTTTTAAGAAATGGCCGGTTGATAACTTTATTTTAGAAAATGTTATGATTTATTTATTTTTGTATTCAAATACTAGAAATATTTTTTATAATTATTTGAAAATAGATAGAATGCTATATAATTTGATTTATTAGAAGGAATGCAACAAATAACCCGGATCAACATTTTTCAGGCTGAATTTTTCGAGGCTGTAATAAAAATTAAAATATTCCTTTGTGTGTTATTGGAAAAAAAAATGCATTGAATCTGAGTTATTGATCCTGATTCAAAAGTCACTTCTAAGTAAAAATAGAAAATATTGTGATTCTTCTAGTACATTTAATTTATAAGATTTTTTATCTACTTTGGAAAGAAAAAAAAAATCTTTGACAAAATATTTTCTCTAGAAGGATTCTATTATATAGAAGTGATGATTTTGTCAAAGAAGGATTCCATTTTTTTTTTCTCTAGAAGGCTATGTAATAGTACATAAATCAGATTCAATCTATGAATAGTACTATAAATCAATCTTACAAAATATTGTTCAGAAAATCCTTATAGAGAAAATTACATATCATTACTATTTCTAAGATTGAATAGTATATTATTTCTAGTACATAAATCAAATTACACAGTATTCTATCTAATTCTAAAGAAAATTAGAATATCCAATATCCGAATATCCGAATATCCGTGTGGATACGAATACGCATATGATTTTGAATTTTAATTATCCGTATTCAAATAGTAAATATATACTATATAGTTTAATATATATTATGAAAATATTTTTATATATCTATGGATACGTATCCAATCCGTTTGCACCCAAGGCAATACTCGTACACAAATACAGTAATACTTTAGATTAGTTGGTCTTGTAAAAAAATACTTTAGATGGGAAAAATATGCAACTATTGAGACGGTCCGCATTAACTATACTTTTCTTTTGTAAATTTGAAATCAATAAAGTACATCTTTGGTGAAACATGAACGATTGGATATCTTTACATTTTAATGGAAGTTAGAACAGTCAACAGTGATCTGTACTTAAATTAATTACTCGGATCATTTACAGGCTGTTATCCCCTCTCTCTTTTTTTCATTTTTTGTAATTCTTGTGTTTTGTGAGATTAAGCACAAAATATTGGGTTGCATTCATTTTCGAATTTCGGCGGAGCTGAATAAAGAATTAAGTTAAGCATAGAATTTGGATCGTTTATTGGTGTGCATGAAGTTGGATAATGTCAGTATTATTCTAAAGAGCGGACGGCCATACCTAATCTTGCTTTGTTCTTTCTTTTTCTTTTTCTTTTTGTGAAGGAAATGTTCATAAATCTCTCACCTTATTCCATTCATTAAAGCAATTGAGTTTATAATTTAGGTGTCAATCTAATAATTGTACGGACATCAATACTATTTATCTTTTATTTATCATTAATAAATTACGATGTTTTCTTTATTTGTTTTACAAAAGATATTAATTAATATTTTGATTTATTATTATTTACATTATAAAACAACAAACGATATCTAGTTATGCTAATATTATATTTCAATCATAATTTTTGTATCTTACTGAATTATTTTAGGATCACGAACTTTAAATACTTTAGCTAGAGAGATATTTGCCATAGAAGAAAAGAAACTGCTCAGAAAAATCAGCTTAATTCGTAGGAATTGTGAGACAATTAGCCAAGACACTCGGACACGTCTACGCGTGTCCCCCTTTTACCAATAATAGGCTGGGTTTGATTATAAAGGATAGGAATTAAATTAAGCCTCTTTTACGTTCTGGCCCTTTTATTACCAATCTCATTAAGGCCCATTTAATTCTAAATAAGCCGAACAAATCAACTCTCCGCAATTGTACATGTCATCAGTCTGATTACATTATCGAGAATTAATTTTTATCCAGAAAAAGATATTAAAAAATAATAGAGAGAGAAAGAATGGCAGAATTAGAAAATTTAATCAGAAGACTAAAACTTAAAATACATAATTATTAATTTGAAACTAGTGAGATTTGAAGTCATGTCTTTGCAAAAATAAATAGATTCTTAATAACTAGACTACACGCAAACATATAATATTTTATGAGGAAAGCTGAATTATATAAAAACTTAAAAAAAATAAAAAATTAATTAAATTTCAACTACATAATTAAAAATTTCAAAATTATAGGGTAGCTTAGCACTCTCTGGGCATAATGTAAAACCACCCCCGTCGTAATGATTCAACTTATAGATGGGAGTATTTTTTCGGTCCAATGTTTCAATAAAAAAAAAAAAAAATCCCTATCATCCCACGTACCCAAGGTACAAGTGATAAATCCAGACTGTTCTTTCAAATTGGCATGAATTTCAAAACAGATCCTCTATAGTTTCAATAGGCACCAGATTAAGTTTGATAATCATACTGGGGTAACAACGGACTTGAAGAAATGGACCCTTGTGGAGACTTCTATCATGGTGAATTGGTGACTGGTGAGGTAGAATGGAAATTGTTGTCTTTCTAAAATGAAACTCGCATCCAATCAATCAAACATGTTACATGTGCTGTGTAAATGCATTTAGATCAGTTGAATGATCCTTGCTAAAGTACAAGTCCTAGACAATTTCGGAACCAATCAATCAAACATGCATGCGTGACTGGGACCTAACTGCATGGCCGGTTGAGAATCCGATTTGTTTAATAATCGAAATTAAATAAAAAAATATCGAAAAATGGATTGAACTGAGTTTATTTTCAAAAGTAAGAAAACTGGGTTAAATTTTTCCGTCCCTAGGGACGGATAAAATTTTCACGTCCGTAGTAATGTTAATCCCATCCTAACTTAAGCACTAATTAACAAACGAATCACCAAAAAAAAAATGAGCAGGGATCAGGGATGCTAAATTTTTATCCGTCCCTCAGGGATGCTAAATTTTTACCCGTCCCTCAGGGATTACATAAATATTTAGTAATATTACAATGATTACATCATCGATTATGATAGATTACATAATCAAGAACTTCAATTTTTAAGATATATTACATCATCAATTATGCTTACTAAATATTACAATAATTGTTGTAGGGATCGGATGAGCCTTATGTTACTGGTGCACATGAAGACATAGGACACAGTCCGGTCGTCACGCCACGTACACAAGCGGTGGAGAACATTTTTGGACCATCGTACAACAATGTCTACGTCAGGCGTAAGAGAACGGGCAAACAACTAGAAAGACAGCGCAGATACCCAGAACGCGAGCGTCGGCAACCGGACAAGTTCACTTTTAATTAGGTATTTCTTGCAAGTGTTAAATGGATCTTCTCGTTATTTAGTTTATGTATTTGTTTGTTGTGCTAAGAACCATGTATTTATGTTGCTTCTATTTTATTTTGCTAAGAACCATGTATTTATGTTGTGCTAAGAACCATGTATTTTTTTGTTGTGATAAGAACTATGTTAATTAGTTTATGTTGCTTCGATTTTATTTTGCTATCAATAAGCACTTGAATTTACTATCATCAATACTGATTACTTCAAGTTTCGGCCAAGGAAAAAAATTTCCAAACTCACAAAAAAAAGACCAAATTCAAACAAATTACAAAATCATTCATGCTTAAAAATTTCCAAATAAATACGTGAGTCTAATATCAAAATCTTCGACTGTAACTAGAAGAGGGTCCTGGAAAAAAAAAGATAACATCATAGATTAGAAATGTATGGTACTGCATTTAAAATAAGAACGATAAAAAAATTTACTTGAATTTTAAAGATCAACGAACCTGCTGCATGCATGTCGGACGTAGAATGTCTAGCTTGTTGTCTCGCTCTACTACTAGAAGAAGCCTCTAAATAAATAACAAAACAACGCAAATCGATATAATGTGTGCACAATTTTTAAATTATAAAATATAGATATTTGTAAATAAAAAAAGGAAGAAGAGATAACCTGCTGCACGTCTGTCGGACGTAGAGCGTCTAGCCTGGTGTCCCACCATCCTCCCTTCCATTTCGTCCATAGTCATGACTATACGGTTGTGCCGTCTCCTACCATTTCTGATTTTGTTCTTATCTGGAATAATTTTTGGACCCTCAATGACCGGCCATTCACATTGGTTGCCAAAGAAGTGGAATTCCCCACGCCAAGTTTTGGCAAGTTCCTGAGCGGAATACAACTGATTCACGAATACCTCTCCAAGTTTTGGCAAGTTCGACATGACTATACTGGGTCTGGGCAAGCATACTTTGGTTATAAATACCTCTCCAAGTTTGATCGCACACGATTTCTATGCTCTCGTAATAACGTCGGGTTGTTGTACCAACATTAACCCGTGCATGTGCTTGAATATATAACGCTCTTGGACGGATAAAAATTTAACATTCCTGAGGGATGGGTAAAAATTTAGCATCTCTGAGGGACGGGTAAAAATTTAGCATCCCTATCCCTGCTCATTTTTTTTTTTGGTGATTCGTTTGTTAATTAGTGCTTAAGTTAGGATGGGATTAAGATTACCACGGACGTGAAAATTTTACCCATCCCTAGGGACGGGAAAATTTAACCCGGTCTTCTTACTTTTGAAAATAAACTCAGTTCAATCCCCTTTTTCGATATTTTTTATTTAATTTTGATTATTAAAAAAATCGGGTTGAGAATATGTGCTTCATAAATTATTTCTATATTTACTTGATAATTTCGATATTCAGAAAAAAAAATTATCAAAATTGGAAAAAATGTATTATATTTTATATAGTTTATAATAAGCGAGCAATACGAATATATATCATTTGTGAATTCATAAATTATAAGTATCTGGATAATATATATAACACATTAATTAGATTAATATCACCCTCACTGTTAAATTAAGGAGGCCCTTCTATAATTTTTATTTTTTCCTTGTGATAATTCAGGCTTCCGAAGTTGAATTTTATTTTGTATCATCCAGTCTTTTAAAAGGATTTTTTTTTATTTTGGTAAAAAAATAGTTCAGAATGGATGTCATGTAAAATATCTCTGGTAAATATCAAGAAATATTTGAGTGATGTTATATTGAAGAACCAAATATGGTCCCAAAATGACTGGTCAACTTCACATGCCAAGCTTTTAAGGCAAAAACTAAACATATTGAGTTCTTAAACTGACAAGAAATTTTTCTGAACTTGAAGGACTAACCTGTAAATTACTTTTGCTTCTAGATTAGGTCGTCTAATCATTGCTTTGGAGTTTGGTCTACACAGAAAATTGACCTAAACAAACAAAAACAAAATTTTTTTGGTAGAAAATAATAAAAAAGAATAGAGAGAAACAGAAATAGTGTAGAAATTCTAATATTAATAGTAAGATCGGTACAAATTCTACCGATTGTAATAATTTCAATGTTTAAAATAGTAAATATTTTACCGATTCTAATTTAGTTTGAGTAAAAGATTTAGAACCTAACGATATTTTCTTAGATTGGGTAAAAGGTTTTACCTGCTTATATTATATTATATATTTGATCATTGAATGACAGATCCCTTTTGCATGCGAAAATATCATTTTGTCAGAGATATTTAGTGCCCACTGCCCAATCTAAGTTAGGATTCGCAGAAAGTAATAAAAAAAATAAAAAATTTAAGTTAGAATCGTAAAACATTTACAGTTATAAATACTGAGACTATTAGAATTGATAGAATTTGTACCGGTCTTACTATCAATATTAGAATTCCTATATTTTTATGGTTTCTCTTTCTTCTTTTTCATTATTTTCTACCCAGAAAAAATTTCCCAAACAAAATGAGGCTTCAAGTAGATTCAAGCAATGAATCAGTGATTCAGATATTCCATCAGAATACTATAAACACTATTTGTATCATAACTACACAACAAATCAAGACTTGTCATATATTTTGAGGAGCCTAGAAGCTAATTAGACGACGACTAAAAGCAGAGATTTCATGACCAGAATACTAAGTCTTATCTTAGATTCAATTATTATTGATATCAACTTGTCATGTTAGCTTTTAGACTTCCACACGGCTATTCTTTGATGCTACATGTGCTTATTTCTTTGGCTGCCCAAAAGAATATAAAAACAAAAATAGTCAAATTAATACATTCAAGTCTCTGTCAAACTTCTCTTGAAACAATCTGAACAGAATATTTTTTTAAAATATCATTTCTAACGTAGACCAGTTTCGAAAATGATTGGTAAATATTGGGCTAAAAATTAATTGTGGTATATTGGATCTCGCTTCAAAAAAATTCTGTGCAAAATTAATCAATCAAAAGTTAATTCTAGAGAAGGAATACTTTTTAGTTGCAAAATATTCCGAAACTTTTATATTTACCATTTAAAAAAACCAATAAATTATGATTTTGTGAGAATTCGATATTTAGTACGGATGCAACCTCAAATTGCAACAATGAAAAGAGTAGAGCATATTTCAACATCACGCAGAGTGGAGGGGGGAACATATACGATGCCTGGATCTTCGGTCAATCGACCCAATCACCAAGAGTGAGGCGTGCTTGGAATGCCGTATGGTCGGCGGGAGCGTGGGCGCTGTGGAAAGAGAGAAATAGGAGGTTCTTTTCCAACAAGAGGCTCCATGTGAGTCAATTGATCAATGATTCAGCTTTGGATGTCATTTCTTTGTTGCGCTGTGCGTAGATTTTTCGTGAGGATGGATCCGGGAGAGACATATTGCGTCCTCCTATCCACAATTTATGGGAGTTGATCACCTTCTTCTTTTTTATTTTTGTCTTTCCTTATGTTGGGGAAGTGGATCGGAGTCCTAGGGTGTAAAACCTAGGAAATTATGTAAATAAAATACTTTTCTTTATCAATATATTGTTGGCGACAATTGTCGCCAACCTTCAAAAAAAAAAAAATAACTTGAGGTCGAGTCCACCAAAAAGTAGAGAAATGTATTGGTTTCTACTCTATTTTAACATTTTCGATGGACTCAATCTGAAATTGCGGCCACCCTTCTTGTGGACGCAACTCATGCAAGCTCAAGTTGTATTCATGTTGTTTTTGAAATTCTATAGAATTCGTGATTTTTCTGTTTATCTTTTTTTTTTTTTTTTTGCATGGTATATTTAATGGACCTCAAATCATCGCACCGGCCTTTTAATAAGAAATTTTCGCAAAATAGATAAAAAATTATAGGTTAAAATACATTGATATTTTGTCGGTAATTAGAAAGATAAAAATTGTATGCTATTATTGATTCAGTTTCTTATAATTTCTAAGTAAACCTTGTGACTAAAAACTGAGATCTGAATATAAATTATGGATTTGATTCCTTCTTAGTGCGTAGAAAAACATTTTCATCTTTATTCTTCCCGACAGAATATTTCATATGATTACCATTAAAAAAACAAATTGACCTTGAGACATCCAAAAGATGCACCCAAAAATGTACTGGTAATCTGGTATGACATAATTTATATTTTTTAATTTATTTGCTTATTTCTAGTGTTTTTTTTTTTCTAAATAAAGTACACGCTCTACTCTAATTATTGTTGTTGTTGTTATTATGTTGGATTTACATTTCATGTTTTCAGTGAAACATTAAGCCATTGAATAATTATCTAAAAAAAATGCTACATAACATTTACATAAACATCTCGAAGTATTACAGCAGGGGTCACATAAACTCTATACATAAAACATATATATCCTTCTTTCCCAATAATTCCCACAGAGAATTTCTCATATTCCCTTGTAAGACTTGATCTATCCTTGTTCACCTGGCAAGTTAAACTATGTAACACCATAATTGTAATTGATTTCAATCACCATTCATGTCATAGTTTTACTTGAACCAGGTTCAGATACTAGCGCGCACATTTGCTCTGCACTGATTCTGATCAAATTTAAAACCACCTACTGTGATCAATTACTTCATGATCATCTTTATCCTCTTCACTCGCCGAGTAAAAACCATCTCTAACTCGGGGACATTGAAAAACTCAAATTCCGCAAAACTGCACTTACGTTGAGCTGTCGGTTTTCTCGGGGTAGGTGGGCAGACAAGTGCTTTGCTTGGCATTGAATTGTTCTCCTGTGGTGTGAGTTGCAGCAATTCCAATTGCACTTCTTCTTCTTCTTCATCTTTTTCGCTCAATTGATTAGGTTTTATTTTTATAGGTTTCAGTGGGGATGGTAATTGAATTCCAGCAAGAACCCATATCTTCCCTTCTTTCTCCACCTCCATTTGATGATTCTACTAAACAGTTGTTTATTTGCTTGTGTAAGTGTGTGTGTGTGTGAGAGAGAGAGGTGATTATGTGCTTAAAGAAGATGAGTTTCTTTTTCTTCTTATTTCTAGAAAGATTTAATGGGTATATATACAACTATACAAGTAGTAGTTGACCAGTGTGCATATTGCATAATAGCCCTTCTAAAAGAGAAAAAAAAATAGCATAGTGCCTATTATTGGAGAGTGTCTTCTATGGACATAAGGACCTATTTGTAAAATGAACATATTTTTATTTTTAAAGTTCAAATAGTCGATCCGAACCGTTCATCTTGTTCTCCATATTAATATGTGCTTGGAGACCAAATTTTATATTTTTCTGAATTTGTTTATTATTTATTAAGATGGGTACAAAATTCAATGGTCTGAATTTGATATATTTTGTACCCATCTTAATAAATAGTAAAAAAATTCAGAAAAATGTAAAATTTGGTCTCCAAGCACATATTAATATGGAGAACAAGATGAACGGTTCGGATCGACTGTTTGAACTTTGAAAATAAAAATATGTTCATTTTACAAATAGGTCCTTATGTCCATAGAAGTCTTTGCCTTAAAACAAATTTATCTTATACAGAAAAAAAAAAAAATACTTTGGACACACATCTTGCCAAATTGGAAAAACAAATTCTTGAATTATGTAATTCTGTAATTGAGAGGCAAAAATAGAAGTATAGATAGTTAACTTGTTTATAGAATTAAGAAGACAAAATATGTCATACAATGATAAAACAAATATTTGAAAAGAACATTCATAAGTTTTATTATACAACACAATTTGATAATTTCAAGATTTACAAGGGCATCTTTGAAAAATTCTCATGATTCAGATTGGTACAAGTGGGAGTAGCTTTCCCCTTGTCATTTTATTTATTTGTTGTTTTTTTTTTAACACAAGGGAGAGCAGTTGAGAATCCAAAAGAAAATACTACTACTAATAATAAAGTAATAATTATTATAAATCACTTTCTTGAGACTTGAAAAGAATGAGGCAACTCGCGAACGCAAACAAAGGGCGCCGGAGCCGCCAATAAATTGTTTGTTGTTTCTAATATGAAATTCTTGCGCCTCAATTTGGGGCATCCGCATATCAATATCATTTTGTGATTTGGCAAAAGTCTAAGGGGAATAATTATCAGATTATGAATAAATAAATAATAAAGTGAGAGCTACTATATCAGTATCAGTGCAGGGCCCAGTTTGGTCATAGTATTTGATCAGGATAGGAAAGGATAACAATATGAATATATGATGATGAAGATAATCCTTCAAGTGATTAGGCATGGCCCCACCTCATTACTTTTTAACCAATTAGATAAATGAAATATATATATAAAAAAAAAAAGACGGCCAAAAAGTATATCATTGCTGTGGTTTGCTATGTTTTGTTTTAGGAGTATGTCATTGCGTTTCAATAAGAATTGGTTTTTTTTGAGTAAAAAATAATTACCTAAGTCCTTGTTTGATTTTATTGAATTGAAAATTTTCTTATAGGTTTGAACTGAAACCTATTACATTTTAAAACAAGAGGCTCAACATTCTGAGCCTTTTAAGCCTATAAAAGTTTGCAAATTAAAAGGCAAATTAAAATTTTGAAAATGAAAACTAAAAATTAAATTTCTTCTGATTTTATTAAATGATTTGTCATTGATCTTGCACTTTCATAACCAGCCTTTGCACCGTTTTAGCCTCATCTCTGAAAATTCGTGTGCATCTCTTCCTCCAGCAAACAAACATGGTTATTAGTAGAATCTCCCTATTTTCGTTTCTCCTCTTTTACTCACAATCCAATTTTAGGCTTCCAACTCTATAAATATCAAATTTTTAATTGTACCATATTAAAAAAAAACCAAAAACTATTTTTTTTTTTCTGAGAATTTTGAAATCTGACATGTCCGCCAAATTAAATAGCGGACCAAAAAGTGAAGGTCCGCCAATTGAAACTGCGGACCTTTTTTTACTTCTTCTTACAGCTAATACAAAAAAAACAAAAACAGACGTAGGCAGCAGGGTCAAAAGGACAAAAGAGTAATATTTAAATGAATAAAAACAAAATGTCATGATTGTTTTTATATTAAATATAGTTTTATATTAAAAAATGACGTTTTTGAGTAAAAAAAAAAAAAGGAGAATATCCGATGTTTAAAATGGCGAATCCAATCTGGTGTCTGCCAAAATTTTTGTCTGTCATTTTATTTGATGGACATAACAGATTTTGAAATTAAAAAAAAAAAGTGATTTTTGAGTTTATTTTTTTTTAATATGATATAATTAAAAATTTCGGGTGGTGTTTGCACCACGTGCCACATATGCAGCTAAAAACCCACTTCTTTGAATTTGCAGAAGGTTTGAAGAATTTCTCAACAAGTAATACCGACCCATCTATGCTGAAAATTTGCAACGTGGAAAAATATGGAAATTGTTAATTTGGGACCATGGGATCTCCATACATATGGCTTCTTTCTGAAATGGTCTTAGATTTGGCACGATTGAATCAAGAGTAAGGTGAATACAGAAGATTAGTTTAAGTCTTAAAAGCAAGATTATTTTTGTTCCAGTGTTAAGTATCTTCTATGAATTGGAACTTAAAAGTTTGACTTGTAAAACTTTTAATTTTAAAAAATAATCTTACTTGTTTTTGTCATATAAATAAGATCTTTTGTGTATTGAGTCAAGTGGTGATAGGAAAAAAAAAATTCTCATCCATAGACATATACGTGAAATCCCTACACGAAGGGCCCTCACAAAGTAGGTCTTGGATCAAGAATAGATTGGAATTCGTGCCAGTATGGTCGTAGGTCTAGAAAACGTGATATAAAAACATTTGATTGTTACTGTCATCGTACGTGTCTATTAATTTGAGAGAAATGATATAAATCTTCAGACCTACGACCATACCCGTATATTGATTGTTACTGTCACGTTCTATTACATTTGAAATAGAAAAAAAAAAAAAAAAACGTTATACTATTTGATTGTTACTGTCACGTTCAACATGATATAAAAACATACTAGCACACTAATACATTTCTTAGAATTATTTTATATTTTTTTTAGATCAGTATTAAATAACTACTTGTGAATGGTCTAGAATTTTTAGATTAAGTAATTTTTTATCTATATGTAAAAGAAATAGTAAAAAAAAATTAAAAATATAAAATTTGATTTACAAGTACATTTTTATATAAATATCATGTTGAAGAGCTTGAAGAGTTAGATCGATTGTTAAATTAAAAAAAATAAAAATATTAATTTATAATACAGACAATTATGCACTGTGCATTTTACCGTTGTTTCACTCGAATTAAAAATACATTTTGCTATAGTATAACGTTTTTTTTTTCTATTTCAAATGTAATAGAACGTGACAATAACAATCAATATACGAGTATGGTCGTAGGTCTGAAGATTTATATCATTTCTCTCAAATTAATAGACACGTGCGATGAGTTGATCAAGCCACCGATGACATGGAATTTGGATTTGAGGTACAATTTGTTCAGAAAAGATAAAATAGGCTTACTCATACACTGATGGAAAGTTGATGGACCGACCAAAGCTTGTATGACACGGATCGGGATCTATACAACTAGAGTTTGTAAAACAATCAAAGTTGTATTTAAAGAAGCATTAACGCATAATTGGCAGCTTCTGGAACTTTATATGTCATGTCAAAATCATAATGACTTGTTTTCAACGAAAGAAAAATAAAGGAAATAAAGAGGATGTGGGATCGAGTCTAGCTAAATCAATTATTGGCTACGCCTCTGACTGTAATTAAAATCTCAGAAAATAATTATTTCACGTGAATAATCATGACACAGTAGTCACGTCGTGACTAAATGTGATATGACTCGTAACTTTTGATAATAGAGAATGATATTGACGAAATTTAAATCTGAGAACATTGTGATGGTTTATAATATTCAGCAGACGTTATAAACTAAAACGTTTAAATAATTAAAATTAATTGACTCCTAATTAATGATAATTAACATTTTATAGACGTTACTCTTTGTAACGTTCTTTTTTCTTCTTGTTCTTTTTCTATTGCGTGAATCAGTATAACAAATTGAATTTTTGGACATTACTCTTTGTAGTGACTCATTTTCTTCTTCTTTTTTTTTGCGTTAGTTAGAAATTAATTAATGTGAATTATTTGGACATTATTATTTATAATGTCCACTTAGATTTTGAATTTCGTTAAAATCGTTTTCTATTGTCGATATATTTTTTTATAGTTTTCTATTAATAAAAAGATCGGTGGCAAAGAGGAGGTAAGGAAAAAAAAAAGCACATGATATATAAGCTGAACTATGAATCTGAAGTACAAAATCGATAGTTTAGTCTCGGAGAAAAGATATATTTCCTTTTCTTCAATTACATAAATAGTCTCTAAAGTAGAATAAAAATTATCAGTTGTATTGGAGAATTATCATTTTTCAATAAATACAGAATTTAAAACCTTAACGAACAAACTTTCAACATATATTTTATAATGCAAAAATAAACGGAATAAAATTTTCTCAAAATTAATAAGGATTTTTCTTCTTTAGCAAAAATTTGAACATTGATTTTTATATGTTTGATTTTTGTGGTGTTTTGTGCGCCATTGATAGTTTTCCAGCTCTATTGGATTGATTTCTATTGTTTTTATTTTCCTATTATTTAGCTGCTTGTGGGATCTGAGCTGTTTCTTAGGGTGTGCTCAACAAACATCAAATAGAAAGAAAGAAAAAGAGAGGGAATGAAAGAAGTAAGAGAGGGAGCTGCCCTCTAAATCGAGAGTAGAGAATGGAGAAAAATTCTATTTAGTTTTGTGTCTTAATTCTTATTCTCTCTTCTTCTCAACTTTTGGCTTCTCTCCAAAATTTAATATTATAGAGTAAGTAAACACTCTTCGGACAATCCAGTCACCTCTTCTCTCATTTCCCCTACTTTTCGCTCCTCTCTTCTAGAGTACACCTTAGGTGATTGTTCTCTTGTTGGGTTTTTCGTTCTGGGCGATATGGCAGTGTTTTGATTCACGTGGTGGGTTATTTTTTTGTTGATAAATGAAAAGTAGTTTATTTGCTTTTGTTATATTGTTGTAGTTTTGTTGCATGAATATGTTTCTTCCTTTTCTGTGTCGTGGTGGCCTTCTTTTTCTCTGGTTGGGATTGGCTTGTTCTTTATTGCTATGGTTCTGTGTGGTGTACCAACTTTTCATAGTATTTCATATTCTATTTTTTGTTTCTATTTTGTTAACGTGTTTGCTTTTCTTTTTTCCTTTTGTTTTCTGAGCGCCTTGCTATTTCGGTATTTCCACGGATCAATATCCTTTTAGGTACCTTAGAGGATGGGCCTCACTTTACGATTTGAGATTAAATCTCAATGGTTTGAGATTCGGGAAAAATAGAGGGGCAGCTTTATTGAGCTTTGAGATTCATGCCAAGCTAAAAATAACGGTCCAAATTCACTAATTGTAAAAGATTCCCTTTTCAGGTAATTCACTGGATATGAATTCGTATTTCCACAGGGCATCGGATCTGCTTTTAGATTCGATAAGCTCCAAAAACCGTCCAATTATCTTGAAGATTTGTGTGCACAAATTGAAGCGGGCACGCACAGCCATTAATGCAGATGGCACAGATCTTGAAGCAAATCAGACAGTTTCCTAAAGTAGGTCTGATGCCATGGGAACTAATCCGCTACTTGTTATTTCCGCATTTCGACGTATATTTCTCTGCTTAACCTAGTTCTAATCCTCTGAGGTAACAAAAATATATTGTTTAGATTTGGACCGTCTGATCAGAATCTAAGTCAATTTGATTCGAGATGGAATGAATCGGGCCTTCAATAATCGTGTAGATTTTGTTCGGACAGTCTGAATCTAAACATAATATTCTGTTACATTAGGTGAAATGAATTCCTTCACCTGTAGCCCCGTGGGAGTTGCTATTTGGAACAGTCCGAAACAGTGTTGTTCCTCTAACCCAGCATGGCTGATTGCACTGATTGCAAAATAAGAATAATTAAAATAATTATATCAAAAATATTTATTGTTTGTCTTATTAGAATAGTTAATTTTTAAAATTCTTAAAAATAATTTATTTTAATAAAATAAAAAGTTTAAATTCATTATTCTAGTTATTCTAATCCAACTAAATACAACATGAGTTATTCTAAATAATCTAATTTCAAAAATAACTTATTCTCAGTGCAATAACCAGAAGGTGGGAATAGAGCAAGCAGTGCCACTCAGGTCTCACCGGAGCAGCTTGGGTCCAATGCTTATTGGACTCGAACTGAATTCGATGGATTCTATAACTGTCCGATCTTCTTTAAGATCTGTAGGCTTGCTTTAATATCTGTGTGTATTATCTTTAAGATTCGTGCGCGCAGATCTCAAAGCGAATCAGTCGGTTATAGACGAACTCAGTTTGAGTCCGATGGGCATGGTACCCAAGCTACTCCCCTCACCGTCTCAGCGTAAACAGTTAGACATCTCGGATTCTCGAACCCGTCTCTCCTTGGCCGTTCATCCTCCTCACTGCTTTCGCCACTTTCCACCCTGTCTAAACCCACGGCCGCTAAGATAGCACACTTCCTCCCTCCTTCGTTAGGCCAACCAAAATAGGTAAACTTTTTATCTCAACTTTTTTTCTATCTAAATTGCTCTTTTCTGTGTTGGAAGGGTTAACAGATTAGGTAGTAGAAAAGTATCGTTAGAAACTTGTATAATTTCTTAGTGCCGCTTAATTGTCAAAGCAAGCTTTACAGCTCGAAATCCAAAATTTTGAATTTAATGTTCTAATGGATAATAGAGAGGTCACTTGACATGCTGACAACTTCAAACTTCGCTGCATCAGTTCAGTTGAAGCCTGTTGAAGTCAATGAAAAAAGGGGCAAAGATATTTGTGTTAGTTATCACTCGCTAAATGTTAATTTTTGTAGAAAAATTGAGCTAATATATAAATATTATATAATTCCACAAAGTGCTGGTCCACTCATGATCCTTGCTGTAACCATTTTTTTATTGGTCACCAATCAATGTACTTATAACAGTAGTGAATAATAACAATTACCCTAAAATTGGGGCATCACCACCTGTGCTCTGTCTAGTGCTTATTTTGAGATGGACTGGTACGCTTGCATCACCACTGTTTGCTATTCTATATACTGAAATCAATATTCTATGGTACTGTGACCATAAGTTCTACCAGTACAACACTTGCCTTAGGTAACAGCACCATAAGTTCTACTAGTACTGTGACCTTGTAGCTCCCATATACTGAACTCAATTGAGGATTATAAGTAAAGCTTGGCTGGGCTGGTAATGGCTGCTTAAGTACCACACCGCACTACTATTATGTAATAATTTTTGGTGGGCATGTTGGCTAATTATTGTAATGGTATTTAGTATTCCTGTACATGAATTCGGGACTGTTGGAAACTGGTATTAGACAAGTACCATCTTTGGATGCGGTGCTGGTTTAGATTATGTACTGTCAGAGGGTTTAAATTGCAAATTTTTGGAAGCTTTGTTAACTTTAACGCCAACAAACAAACAAATCATGATGAAAACATTGAATACAGCATTATTTTCATTAATAGTAAGATCCATATATTGTTTTGTAATCATGTTGTAAATTTAAGAAGTTCTGTTTTCAGCTTAAGCCCAAAAAAAATGGCCAACGGTGATGGCCTTTGCAATGCATTTGACACAGTCAACAGTGCAACTGGTAGCGAGACCGGAAGTTCAGATGTGCTTCAAACAGCGAGCCCTTCCATCCCCGATACAATGGTAGCTAGTCAAGCCAGTTGTGACTCAGAATCACAAAAGAGAGAAAGTACAGATAATGGGTCTAACATGTTGAAGGGCAAGAAAATCCAATGCCGGATTTCTGAAAAAACCAAGGGGATCCAGATTATTATTGAAACATGTAAACAATTGGTCAAGATAAATGAACGACTGGTCAACGAAGTTGGTTGTGTTATTAATATAAAAGAGGAGAGGTACTGCATGTTAGATGAAAAAGAGAGAATTTGACAAGTGTTTGGAGAAATTGAACAATCTTGCTGTGGATTCGATTGCATTTCATATGATTCAAGGGAAATTTAACGATCCTTATGAGAGATGATATTTCTTGTGGGCATCTGAGGAGGAAATCACAGGTTGGATTAGTTGGTTAAAGTTTCAACAAAGCTTGAACTTTGGAATGAGCCCGAACATTGGAATGAACCCTCAACCACAGAGAGGGGTGAACCTACAGATAATAGAGGTTGGTTGTGTTAATAAGATAAAAGAGGAGAGGAGGTACCGCATGTTAGATGAAAAAGAGAAAGAATTTGACAAGTGTTTGGATAAATTGAACAATCTTGATGTGGATTCGATTGCATTTCATATGAGAGAATATTTCTTGCAGGCATCTGAAGAGGAAATCACAGGTTGGATTGGTTGAAGTCTCAACAAAGCCCAAGCTTTGGAATGAACCCTCAGGGAGGGGTGAACCCGCAGGGAGGTCTGTTGGTTAATGGTTGGTTCTTACCTTGGTACAGCCAGGTCTGTTATCATGTGGTTTATTTCTTCTTTTTTCTCCATATTTTTGGTATTGTTTTTTCACTTTGTCTGCTTGTTTTTTGTTAGTTTGGGATCAGTGGTAGGTTTACTAATCCTTTCATTGCTCAAGCAAAAATGAGTCTCGGTTGTTTGATTGTAATTTTTCTCTTTGCGGTGCTTGGTGATGATTTTATCTGTGCGGTCAGGTTCATTTTTTCAAATTTTCTATATGAACCATTCTACATTAATGTTTAGAACACCACCTCACCAAGTTAGAGACAATATTTCCTTGTGTAAAATTTTATACATTATGGTTAGTTACTGTTTCGATTACGTGTTGATTATTAATCTTTTCTGGTTTGGTTTCATTTTCTATCTAATAACGCAGGTCAGGGAGTGACTAAAAGTGTCAACAATTAATTTATTTCTCCTCGCGAACAAATGCATGCAAGTTATCGGATCTTATCTTATGAAAATATTACTCAAATAAATTTCCTCGCAAATTGATGCATATAAGTTATCAGCTCTATTCTAGGTAAAACGTCACTGAGACCTGAAATAAATGGATAGCATTTTAAATATTGAAATCTGAGCTGAAATTAACTGAATAAATAGATGTAGCTGGCAGTGTTACAATTTATGCGTGGTACCTATTGGGTTGAGGTTTACTATTTTGCTTTATAGCAAGTGTTTTTTCTTGCCAAACTAGGGTGTTTGTGTTATATGTGTTAATAGAACAGTATGACGGACAGAGTTGCAATCTTTTTCAAGTGCCCTTTCATAAATAAGGGTGTTTTAGTTATACGAAACTTTTGTTGTTTTTTTTTGCTCTTTTGTTTAATGATTATATTAAGTAATTGTCTAGATTTTGGATTGAAAAATAAACATCTTTTTTCTTAATTAATCATGCAAAATTTGCTAGGACATTTTTTATTATATTAGCTTTGTTGGGCTCACTAGGCATGGTAAGAACTGGCACACATGGATTGGGATTTTGATCAATTGACTATAGAAATATAATGTCTTTTAGTGGTTCAGAAAATATTTCTTAAATTTCTTTTTCCCAAGTTACAAGTGTGACTTTTCTAAACCAAAACCTGTAAAACAAAACTTCATCAATGAAATAGTGAATAAGGGCTAGACCCTTATTCCATACTTCAAAAAAGTTACAGGGGTGACATTAGTGTTGCTGCTCTGGTGTAGACTGTAGTAAATTTAATTTTATCCATATCTTTTTCTATTGGACTGCTGAAGGTATGCTAACAAAACATTATTCCTACAAGGATCTTTGCTTGTATCGAATTTGTAAACATAAGTTCGTATCAGTCATTAGTGATTTCCTGTCTCCATGATGGATTTTTAATCTGATAGGGGCTAAGCAGTTGGCATCGTTTTTGGTTCAAAAACTAAATGCAATGTTTGATATGTAATGATCAATGTAGGGTTACCTACATATATAAATACCAGCAATTTCTTAGTTTTCAAATATATGCGTGCATCAAAATATACTTCATTGATGCAGCAGTAGTTGAAGACTACCTTTACTGCCTCAAAACAGCAAAATGATGTGTGATTTACCTGTGAGATATCGACTAAAAGTCAGTTTTGGTGGTATGACACTAACAGTGCTTGCTTAGATAGTATCCTTTTAGAGGATGACCTAATTGGTAGAGAACAAATAAGTTAAGAACAGTATTGTGGAGGTTAATTTTGAAGTTTTGAAAAGAAAAAAAATCGGGGGCTTCTTTGTAATTGATAAATGAATGAATGACTTTTCTTTTCTTGCAGATTCCTTGAGCTTAATGGCTTTGGAGAACTTCATCACTGCAGCAAGTTTCTTGCTTCCACTGTGAAGCACTTTAACACTTGGCTAAACTGGTGGATTGTTCTTTGTGCAAATAGTGATGTTTTTGGGTCCTTATCAATGAATATTTTTCTCGGAATTAGTCTTACAACTTTTGTACCTATCCCATGAAAAAGAGAGTCAATCTAGATATGCTTGGCTCACATATCCCTTTTTTTGTGTTTATTACTTTATTTTAGTAAGCTCCAGTTCTACTTTCCCATAGATTATGTAGTTATCATCTTTTGCTTTATCATTTTTCCATGATAGCCCCTTATAATTTTATCATTATTAATTGTTAAATTCAAATAAAATTGTTGGTTAGTATTTGCTGACCTGATTCAACTTGTAAAATTGTTAACAAGGGGTAATAATTTAAAGAAGTGAATGTACAGAAATAAAAGAGAAATAGAAGACAGAGACCAACGGAACTAAAATTGGTGTGTATAAAATGCCAAGTTCAGAGCCTTAATTATTTCTCAATTTATCTCTTTAAAATTTAAATGTATAAACCATTGGTTTCTCAAAAGAAAAAAAGTACAAATTTGTTGACTGATGAAGAATCATGATTCTGATCACTTATAGAAATATATCTATTGGTATTAGGGGTGAAAACGGGTAAGATATATATTATTTGACCGAATCTGGATCCATATTCGAAAATTAGATATGAATATCCGATATTCAAATATCTGTGCGGATGGTGGTACAGAAATAGTTTTGAATTTTAATTATCTGTATCCGAATAGTTTAACATATATTATAAAAAGAATAAGACTAGCGTGCTATATCTGTAGCATAGTGACATGTCGTACTACCTCTTCAAAAACTTATTGGATATGTTTCAATGGCTAATCCAAACCGTTGAAACCAATTTACTACATAAGTGATGTATTGACATACCAAAATTATAATGCTTTGAATTTATTTGGTATAAAATTAAGCGTTCAAAAAATAAAAACTATAAGTTAATTTTAATACATTCATTTTTCATTATTTTTTGACAGCTTGACTTTATACTAAATGAATGTAAAAATTTATAAATTTTATATGTAAATACATCACTCGTGAAGTAGATCGGTTTCAAAAGTTTAGATTTGTCGTTTGAAGTCTACTTGATAGGTTTTTGAAGAGATAGCACATCATGTCACTATGCTACAGGTAGCACGACAGCCTTATTCTTGTATAAAAATATTTATGTATATATGTTCCATGTCATGTATCCGTCTAATATCTAATTCGTATCCTTATCCGAAAAAAAAAATACGGATATTGTTTTACCCTTATCCGATCCGTTTTCACCTCCAATTGTTATAACAAGGTCAAATTTATTTTTTCTCACGATAACCTCTCTATTTTACACCAGAAAGCAATGTAGCACGCCAAAAGGCATCTGACCCTAGTTTAACATTGGGCCATAATAACTGACAAGATTCAAGGCCTTGATTGACAGCAAGAACACTGATACAACAAACTCATTTATATTATCACAAATTCACAATACTGATAAGTACATTATACAAACGACACTACATCATTTATCTTTTCTATACACATGAAAAAAATAATTAACCTCACAGACTCTTGAAGATAGGCCGACAGGGGCCTATAAACATTCTGGCGGACTGGATTTTTAAAAGAAATATATCTTTTTGAAATAGTACCCAAAACAGTTGCACTATTATTATTATTTATTTGGATTTTGGAGGCAGGTTTTAAGTTTTAACAATAGGATTAGGAAAGGTATGGTCGTTAATTATCTTCATTTTAACCTCCAAATTTTATCGTCCTTGGACGAAAATGACAGTACACCAGGTGGGCCCATAATGACATAGAATTGCAGAGGATTCATAGACAACAAATTAACTTGATAATTTTAATAATCATAAAAAATAATTTATATTTACAATCCGATAATTGAAATGTATTTACATTTTATGCATATCATATACATGAAAGATGATGAAATTTCATGTAAATTTTAATTTAGGAGTCAAAATTTGCAATAGCCTAATGATCTTTTTTTTTAGTAAAGATTGGAGATCAAATCATTCCAACTATTTAATATCCACAAGAAGTAGTCTTCAGTCTAGTGGCAAAGACACATGGTCTCTATGTGGGAAGTCATAGGTTCGAAATCCACATAGAGAAAATTCTTTATTATAATAACAACTAACAATGGTATTAAATAGTTAGATAACTTGACCTCCAACTTTACTAAAAAAAAACTAAATAATATCCACAAAAGATTGTCTCTTTTGGGTTTCGAATATGTGACCTCTCACACGGAGAGCATTGCATTTGCCACTAGACCAAAATATCAACAAGGATCTACAAGTTAATTTTAATGTATTTAGTTTTTATCATTTGGTGAGTACCCAATTTTATACTAAAGTAATTAAAAAAAAAAAAATTGCATGTAAATACATCACTTATAATGTAAATCGATTTTAACAGTTTAAATTTGTTATTTGAATTTAATCCAATAAATTTTAGAGTTAAAACTTACCGAGAACTTGATGAGCTTAACACCCTAGTTCTACTCTATAAATAATTAACAAGATATTTGGTCCAAATGGGTGTCACTTTCTGATCCAAACTTTGTTAAAGATATAGGTATATTTTTCTTTCAGAAAAAAAATTATAAACTTATGCTTTACTCTGCAAATTTGTTCAACCCTCTTAGGATTCCTAATCTGCTGAATTGATGTTGAAATTGTTTTGAAGATGGTGCCACAAGAGATTCGGAAAATAGCCTAACAGTTATTCCATGTGGGTCCCAGTTCAGGTCTTGACAGCTCAACCATATGAGCATTCCTTTTGACAACTCACCTTCTCCTTTTCATGAATGAGAAGTTCGACTTGCTCACTCTAAATAATTTTCCTTTTTCCATTTTTTGCCCATTAAAGAATAGAGATGTTCCTCTTTATCTCTTTATCTGCTCATTTCATGAAAAGGCAGATGCACTATTGTTTCTTTTTAGAATTAAATAAATCCTCTGTATATTGCTTGATAGGTTAGTTTTTATTGGTTGTGATTGTTACTGGAATTTGAGGAATGTCAGAATATGTCTATCCTAGAATTATTATGGGGAATGATCTCGATTTATTGAGGTTATTTTTTTTTTGCTAATTTTTAATTCTCGTCATTGTAAACTGCTTCTCATGTCAAAGTGCAAATTATATAAAAATAAACAATTAGCTAGATTTCATAGTTTGATATGGACTAAAATTAGTTATTGATTATAGATATGGACTAAATTTAGTTATAGCTAGATTTTTTAAAGGGTCACTCTAAATGCAAATAGAAACATTATAATTACCCTCTAAGTACAAACCTTCTAAATATCTCAAATTATTTTTGACCAATTCTTCTAAAAAAATAAATAGTTAAGTGTGAATCAGTCATATACATATGCAATAGTATGTAATATACAAATGTAAGGAGTAGAGGAAAAAAAAAGTGTCGTGCCATGACTAATATGTTGTGACTTTGTGGCTGTGTCGTGACTAAGTGGACAATCACATGTGCTGTGACCATTCGCATGTCGTGTCTAAAGTAACTGGTCATATTTAACTATTTTTTCATAATTTAGATTAGTTTATTCAAGATTCACCATTTGATGAAGACCTAATTGTCCTAGTGGTCCTAATTACACGTGACTGACGCGATCACATATTGTGCTGTGCTGTGATCGGATCTTTCGTGTGACGTGTCATGCCGTACTAAATCTTCAAAAGATGGTCACAGCATGGAACAACCACACTTGTTGTGCCGTTTCGTGACGGAGTCGGCTCCACCTACCATTTTTCCCCCTCTATCAATGAGTCAGGACTACGGTGCTTTGAAAAGTATACCTCATGTTTTACTTCTTGTCCATATTAAAATGTGCTTGGAAATCAAATATTATATATTTTTTTAAATATTTTACTATTTTTGTAAGTACAAAATTAATATTTTTTTTGTGATCCAAATTTTATGAAACAATGATATTCAAACTGTTTAAAAGAAAGTTTCAAAAAATATAAAATTTGATATCCAAAACTTACTTTAATATGAAAATTATGTTGAACGGTTCAACTTACCTATTTAAATTTTAAAATAACAATATATGAGCATGAAGTAAAACAAGTGTTTTATTATCAAAACATTATAACTCGTCTTATTGTCATTTTATTGTCAAGTATGCAGTGTACAATAAACAATATATTTTTAGGGTGGTTCGAAAATGAATATGTAAACCGTTTGATTGTCTGAATTTGTTTTTTGTAACACTCAAAAAAATTATTTTTAAATCAATGACATCCGGATCCGTATTTTAGAAAAATTGACACTCTCGCGGGCTGAATTCGCTCACCCAGAATAGTAGGTGTGCGGACTGAGGAGGCGCACCAAGAGAAGCGCGGATCTCGCAGGCGGACCATAGGTACACGGATTGAGCTGGCGCACCCGTGGGTTCGCGGACTCTAGCTGCGCACTCACCATTTTAGCAAAATTGCGCATAATTTTAATTTTAATTTTAGATCTGAACCATCTAATCTTTTCTAGCACAATTATTAAAGACAAACTTTATGAGGTACCAGACAAACTTTATGAGCTGAGTCGGACCCTTTATGAGTTTGCAATTGATTAAATACTAAATTATGAGTATATACACATAATTTTAATAAAAATGATTAATCATCCACATAATTCTGATTAATCGGCTACATACCGATTAATCACTTGGCGGTATCATGTCCGTCTGACGAGCGCATATAGTTATTCACAACACTGTTTGAGACTATTTATTATATTAGTCTATCGTAAGTATCATATTGCTAAAGAGAATTAAAAAAAAGTATTCAAAAAACATAAATTACAGATGTGAATGCAAAAAATGTGATGAGGAGGAATCACTTAATTAAAATTATTTGTTTTGACATTTGCTAATTTTCAAAACCAACTTAAATTTGAAGAGGAGGAATCACTATTTCAAATGATTTAAAATTTATACAGTTCCGACGCTAATTGTTCTTGATGCATCATCAAATGAAACTTAAACCACATTAACTTTAATTGTTAGTCTATTTATATATGTCCAATAACATATCGATAAATTTCCTCTTTAATTTTCAGTTTTAGTTGAATTGATTCGAAAAATTATTGTTAAAATGGTCAAGATAAACATTGTTAAACGATTCTTCCTCAAAAATAATTTATAAACCCAACCTTTTGAAAGGCCTCTCAAAATATCACAAAACCCCTAATTTAATGACCCCTAAAAATGGTTAAAATCAGTGTAAATGATACTTTCATCAGATCAAACACCAACTTTTATTAAAAATATATGATATATCTATTACCCAAGAAAGCAACATTGTACCAAAAGCCAAAAAGAGTACATTACCGACGTTAATTTGACAATGCTTATTTTCCTTTTGGCAGCTAAAAGATATTTCATAGCCTTCAAAATTTAAATTAGTACGAAATATTATACAATGAGGTCGTTATATGGATGCGGTGCCAGGACGGCATATGGTGCCAAATGCCAGCATCGCTTTTTGTCAGGCCGGTGCGGGACACCGGTACCGATTCCTAGTTTCCTTTGTTTTTCTCATTGCCTTCCCTAAAAATTCAAAAAAAATTATTGGTCTTCAAAATTTCCCAATTCGTACATTTTTATATCCATGTTGGGAATATACATAAAAAAATATATTATCATAATCTTTGCATACTAAGTTGCTAATTTAAATAAAAATATTTTTTTTAGTAACATATATATGATGATGTAATTACCATAGCAACATCCATGTTAACGACACAAATACATTAATGTACCCATAGAAGCAATATAAATATATATTTATGAGTCGATAATCACTTTATCATACATCAATTAAAATGGATATTTTTTAGAATTATGTTTCGATTAGTAGTTAAAGCATTACATTTCGTTTGAAAAATCATAGGTTTAAAATTTAATACCGTACTATAAAATGTTGACAACTTACCCTCATCTCAGACTAAAAAACATAATAATAAAATACATATTTTTTATCAGTCGTAACATCTACATCAATATTATGAGTACAGAGTATGTCCGATTGACATCGGATCTACTTTTGGATTCAATAGACATCGGAGTTGTCCGATACGCTTTAGAATTCGTGTGCACGAATCTTACAATGCATTAGATGGCTCCGATATCCATCGAATTCAAAGTATAAATCTGATGCCCATCAGACCTAAACTTTTCTCCAATATTATAGTCCAGCGATACATTTTATAACTGATGTTAAGCAACACCACCAATATAACATGAATATGAAAATTAAGGATTTATTAGGAATTTTGAAATTTTAGAGATGAAAAAAGATTTTAGATAATGGAGGATTGGAGGAGCAACTCCATTTTGTTTTCATGTGTCTGTTTTTTGTTTGTATCTCACCATTGCTCAAATATTCGATTCCCTTCTGATCTCTCTTTATTTGTTGATGGCAATTTATTGTTCGGTTTTACTAGTTAATTTCTGAGGTACGTACGACTACCGTCAATTCTTAAATTAATTGATTAAAAACTAATAAAAGGCTGTTTGTTAGCCGCCCATTGGACATTTGATTGGAGGAGCCCCTGTGGCTGTGGCTGTGGCTGTGAGGTAACATTACGTAAGAAAGTTGAACTCGGATAGACCAAAAAATAATAAATTGAAAGGTGAATTTCTAACGATATTTTGTTCTCAACATACAATTTATAAAAAGAAATACACAAGTGTTCCTTTCTTTATCACTTTGTTTCCCGTAAGAAAGACGAATCTCTTTATTTGGTGGAGGGTATAAATGTAAACAAAGTTATCATGAGTTAACTTTATTTTTTTTTATTCAGCATATCATATTTTAAGTTCGAAATCGATCTGGATGGGGTCAGTCCATTATAGGAACGAGTATCATCTCCGATATGTGTAAAAGATTCCCTTCGCTTTACGGTTTGAGATTTATTCTCAAGCAGTGAGTATGTATTCTCTCAGATATCTCATATTTTGCGACCGACGTTACTGGTGTCTTATTATTTGAGCTTTGAGATTCGTGCACAACGTATTTGAACGGTTGAATTTTTTTTTCCATAAAGTCATGCAAAATATGAGATATCTCAGAGGATGGGAATTATATTTGGGATGGTGCAGGGATCAGTATTATTTATGTTTTGAGATTCGTGCAAAGTTAAAGAACTGTTTGGATCCACTAATTTTAAGAGATACCCTTTTACGGCACCAGGAGGATCCGAATTCCCATTATGGACAGTTTTTGGATCTCAAAAAAAAATATAATATACTTTTAAAACATAGTGATACTGATAGGGTCATGTTACTAATGTCCTAAATCTAATTTTGGGCTAATAAAAACTGAAACTCGGACATCTCTTTAAGAAGATTAGCTTGGAATCAATAAGAAAAGCCCAAAACGACTTAAAAGCCGAAGCCGTAAAAGATTGGCTCGGCAACCATATGAAGAACGGTTAATCCGACATAAGGCTTGCACCGTCTTATGCGGGATAACCGTTCCCACGATCTCATTAACTGTTCCCACGATCTCTCGGCTAACACGGGAAGGCGGTTAAAGAGCAGCCTATAAAAAACAGATATTTTCTGAAAAAAGGTATCGAATTTTTCTGCTAATACACACCAAGAGAGATATCGCATAGGTTTGTTTTACTTCACGCTTATATTTTCTACATTTGAAAGTTTAAAAAGTTGACTCGAACTGCTCAACATGATCTACATATTAAAATGTGTTAGGAGACCAAATTTTATATTTTTTGAAAATTTATTACTATTTGCTTAGAATTTTTAAATTATTATTTTTATGGTCCATAATCCATATAAAAAAAAAATTATGCCCATCTAAAAAATAGTAAAAATATCTCAAAAAAAATATAAAATTTGATCTCCAAACACATTTTTAATTTAGACTTTAAAAATAAAAATATAAGCGTGAAGTAAAACAATAATCTTATTTCGCAACTTATCATATCCCATCTATATGTGTGTGTTATGAATTCCGATGCAATACAAGATATCTAATTTTGATTAAATGATTGATATCGAATAACAACAACTCTATAGTGTTATAAATTAACGTACAATAATCGCAGATATAGATTCTAGTTAATTATGTGGTCTCTGTTGCAACAGATATCTCCATACGTGCTACTTAAGGATGAAATTGAGACGAACTTGCTAATTTCATAACCGAAACAACTATTTGACATTTTCATACAGTAATTAAGAACTGTAATGCACTAACAAGAAGTTAAAATAAGAGCAGAGGCTGATGATTTGACCGAGGAAACATATTTTCTATTCTAGTTCGTCGTAGGCTACTTTTGACCACATGGAATTATTGCACTAAAAGAACCAACTGCTAGGCCTATAGCTGTCACCTGAGGAGGCTCCGGATTTTTTATCTCTGATTCTCTATTCAATTCACTGTTCATACTGATAGATATCTAGCTACTGTTCATGATGCTTAAAAAAATCAAGTTACTGGCTCTGATAATAAATAGGATAATACACCGTAAGAACAAGTATTTCTCTTATATATTTGACAATGGAACTTTACAACTGTACGGTCCATATTAATTTCAATCGGATTTAACTCAATTCGGTACATCTTTGATAGTAGGAGTCTTCTTTAAGATTTGTACAAGTTAAAATAACAATCTGAATCTACTAATTTTAAAAGATTATCTTGTCCAGTATCGGAAATTATCCGAATTCATGGCTAGATAGGTAGTTCATTTGTGGGGACAAATTTGGGTCCGATGGGTACTATAACCGTCTGATTCGCTTTAAAAATCGTGCACACGGATATTAAAATAAGAGACACAGATCTTAAAGCAGATCGGACGATTATAGAACCCATCGAACTCAGTTTTGAGTCCGATGGGCATCGGACCCAAGCTGCTCTCTCATTTGTGAGGTAGTTGTGCACTTTATTTTAGAGGCATATCCTGTCGGAAAAATAAATAAACATATACTACAATTAAAATGTGTACAAGAGAGGTATATATACAACTAAGACAAAGACATGATTTTTGGACTATACATATTAAGTAATAAATATGCATATAAATTTGCTAATTTTAATTTTATCTGAAGATATGAGGATCATTCTTAGAAAATTTATAAGTGTGACTTTATGAAAGAATTAAAAAATTACGGCAGTAATTTCTCAAATACTGACATGACATTTTGAGATATTAAATAGACTATTGACGCCCTTGAAAAATTATATAATGATACATCACTAATTAATATCAACAATTGTCATGTAATTTTCGATGTGACTTAGATCCAGGGAAAAATGCAGCCTTTTGATCAGACTTTTTTATCTTCTGACAAAAAGCAAAACATAATGAATCACTAGAAAGCCAAGGACCAAAAATTAGTGGTGGAAGTCTACATCAATAGATTGGCCCCCTAATTTCCAAATTGGATAAATAAAAGGTTTCTCAAACAGTGCAAAAGCATAGTAGATACATAACTCCAAATTCAACACAAATTGGGTACTGCCTGATCATTCAAATTATGCTGATAAATTTGGAATTTGAAAATGGTTTAGCTCCAGTACACCATTTTTTGTTGAGAGAAAATTTATTAATTAATTTTGATCATCCAATCAAAGTAAGCGTAAGTAGGGAATGTTTGATTTTCTTTTAAAAGAAAATAGGATTATGATAGCATTACTTTTTATATCCTTGTCGTTTGATTTTAGAAAATCTTAATAACATGGCATTATTATATGATCAAATGAATACGAACCATCTAACAAAAACTTGGTATACTTGAAATATATCTATTTTGTAGAAATTGCATAACTGTAACATGAACTCTTAGAGAAAATATTTAGAATTTTTATTTCATTGATCTTTCCTAACACTATTCAAAAAGACAAATCTGATTTATATCTTTGTTATTTGATTTTAGAACACCTTAATAACATAGCATAACTACATAATCAAATAAAAATATGAACCATATAATTATTTTGTAGAGAGTACATAATAGTAGGGGTGTTCATTGGGTCCGGTTTAATCGATTTTAGACCGAACCAAATTAGATCTGTTCAAACGGTTAAGTTTTTTCGGTTTAATTGTTCGGGTTCGGTTTGAAATTTTCAAAACTGAAATAACCGAACCAACCGAACTTTTATATATTATGAATTTGGTCCGGACCACCCCGGTTTATTTCTTAATTAATCGTTTTAAATACTTCGGTTTATTTCTTAATATCCCGATTTATTTCTTAATACTCTGATTTATTTTTTAGTATACTTCGGTTTATTATAAAACAATTGCTTTAAATAAAAAATACATATATTTCGGTTTGAACCGAACAAAACGAAATAAAACTTTGGTTCCGTTTGGTTCCTTTTGGTTCGATTGCAATGCTAATTCGGTTCGGTTCGGTTCTATTTTTGAAACCGAATTATAAACCGAACCGATGAAGACCCCTACATAATAGGATCCAACTCTTGAGAGCAAAGATTTGGAATGTTTATTTTGGTGACGTTTAGTATTACTCTTAAAAAGATAAATCTGTGGGGCCATGTGTGCCAAAAAGCATGCAAACCAATAGAAGCACATTGGTTTATCCTACCCCACTTCCATGTGGCAATTTGTCATCTAATACAGAATTCCATGTTCAGTCATCTACCATTCTACCCTTTAAGAGAGAGAGAGACAGAGTCCCAATTCTCTCCTTTTTTTTATAAAAAAGAAAAAAAAAATTGGGCAGCTCCAGCCAATTTCTTATAGAAAAAAAAAGGGAAAGAGAGGGAGAGATAATCTTTCACATCTCATCCACCTAATTAAGGATATTAAAAGAAGTATACTTTACTTTGGTGGTATCACTTATCACTGTTAGCCATACTATTCTCCTAACTGACACAAAAGGAAATAGAGATAATTTACAAGACAAAGGAAGGTTCAGTATATATTTTAAAGATTACTGACTTTTGGAGCTCCCTTAAAACACTTTTCTGCTCTCTCTCTCTCTCTCCTTTCTCTCCGAGCTGGAGCAATGGCAAGTGAAGAACAACAAGAAACAATTGAAGAGAAGGTAATTAATTTGCTTACAATTTTTTCTTTGCTTTAATTTTTACAAGGTAGTTCTTTAATATGCTCTTATGTATATAACGAGTTATATATGTAAGTTGACACGGCATATATACTCGGGCAATATACGTAAGAAAAATTATATAATTTCAGTAATATACTCGCTTTTAATGTTTTATTCGAAAATTCAGATCTCTTTTCAGTTATTAATACCTTTTTCTTGTAAGAAAGAGGAATCTAGCTAGCTAGCCCTTACTTTTCAGAAGCTTTAATATGTCTAAATGTCAATAAAGTTGATATATTTTTTATTAGAAAAAAATAGAGTTTATAATACGACTCAGCTTCAAACTTTGCAATTTCCCTTTTTAATTTTTTGTGTTGGGAAAACTGGATGCAGATAGAAGCATCTACACTTTTTTAGAAACTTCAAAACTACCAGTCTGCCACCACCACTTTATCTAATTTTGTGAGCAGAGAAGCGGTGCCAAATACACACAGCACATGGTGCTTCAAGATCCCATATCGTTATTTAATTTGGCCATAGTATTTTTAAAATATTACCTTATGGACTGTCACGTCTAGCTGTGCATTGTCTTTGTTATGTACTACATAATAGAAGGGGCATTATTGACCAATGATTACCAACTTCACCATATAAAAATTATAGATGTGATCCTAATTAATTACAACTTGAGAATCATGTAATTCTAATTTTCTGTATACCTGTAAGTTACAATTTTTATTTGCTAAATATGTAACAATGCCTAATTATCTGATTGTGTATATTTTGTACAGAAAGCGTCCAATGAAGCTATAGATTTACAAGCTATTCACAATCCAATTACCACCGAGAGCAAAAAAGAACAAATGGAAATCAAAAGCGATGTTTTAGATGAAAATATTTTAAATAAAGAGGGGGGTTTGGGTAAAGAAGAGACAGAAGTTCCATCTAAACTTGGCATCTTTGTTGAGCCAAATCAAATTATCACAGAGAAACCAGAGAGTTTGGAGAAGTGCACAGAAAAGTTGGAAGGAGAATTAAAAGAACATGAAGAGGCTGTTTCTCCACTTGATAAACCAACTGCTCTGGAGAAACAGGAGAAAGTAAATGAAGAAACAGAAAATGAACTATATTCAGCTCATTTTACTGAACAAATATTGCCGGAATTAGTTTTGAAAGGGGATGCAATTCCAGCAAATGTGACTTCCATTTTATCAGAAGAGATTCAAGAAAAGATAGAAACTGAAGAAGTTACGACAGAAAATGGACCTCAAAATCAGGTGGGTAATAGAGAATTTTGGTGCAATATTTTACATGTCTGTGCCAGTAACATATATCTACTAGCAACTGATATATTCTTGACCCCTTGTTATTTTTATTCTATAATTTTTCTTATGTTGGGTCCAGTGTAATGCACAACTAGATGGTTATTTAGCCAATAGTTTTTTTTCTTTTTTTAGTTCTGCATTGACCAAGTACTTGTAAAATTCATAATTTAGAGGATAATTTACATCCTTGCACTCTACAATTCTATCTAATTACTTAGATTTCTCTTTCTTGGTACCGCAATCAGAATTTCGAGAAAGACGAGACTGAAACAGATGTGATTCAAAGTAACTCAATGGTCGCTTTTCCCGAAAAAGATTCTCAGAAGGCAGTTGATGAATTACCAATAGGAAATGCAAGTCAAAATCTTGAAGAAGAAGATGTTACCAATGAAGTAGAAATTCCATCAAGCACAACACCTCTGTTTGCTGAAGGGATTTTGGAGGTGGCGAAGGGAGAAAATGGTGCTTTGGAAGATGTTCAAAAAGAACAAATACACCAAATTGAGGTAAATGAAAGGGAGTTAAATATCAATAGTACATATCAATTTGAGAGGCAACTGGTACAGTATTAAACTGGCTCTGTACTCAACCATTTAGTTAGTCCCATGGAAAACTATCTCAAATTATCTATCCTTTTCTTAAAGTACTTTAATGACTATTTTACCCTTCGTAGAGTGCCAAAGAGACTATGGCTGAAGAGAAGGAATGCCCAGATGAAACAGAGGATCAAAACAAAGATGTTTCTATGGTAGTAGCTTCAGAAGAAACCATACCAGAAGAGGCAAGCCAAGAAAATCAAACTCCAGAAATAGTATGAAATAAGAATTAGCATACCAGTACTAAGCTTTCTCAGAACTCTTATTTACTGAATATTCCAAAAAAAAATATATTGAATCCTTAGTTGGCACTTTTATATGAGTTAGAAGATAACAAACAAGTTGAATCAAATCAGTATTTACTGATACATACTTTTATATGTCTCAAGTAAATTTCATGTACAAAATAGGTGGAATATATAAATTTGATGGGTGTACCACTCAATTATCTTAAACAGATTTGTGAAGAAGTCAAACAAACTGAGCATATGTCAGAAGAGGTTAAGGAGAACGAAGTTGCTGCAACCGCGTCTTTGATTTCAGAAGAGGCCGAGGAAAGTGCAGATATTAAAGAAGATACAAAAGAAGAGGCACATCAAGATCAGGTATGCTATAAAGATTTCTATTTCTAGCTTTAGTTCAACACTTGCACATGTTTGAGGCAATAACAATATAAAATGCATTATGTACTGGCATGCGCTCGATTATTTTGGTTTTCTTTCTTTTTATTGGTAACTTCTGTTGCTATTAGGTTCCTAGCTATGTTGAGCAGTAATAAATTATACTAGAAATGAGTTTTTTTTTTTTTTGTGTGTTAACAAGTAACAAATTAAATGACTTGCAAAATCCAGAAACTAGAACATCTTTACATTCTTACATTGAACATTTCAACTATTAAACAATTTTCTATTTCTTGGTATTCCAATCAGATCTTAAACGAAGATGAGGCCGGTGAGGATGCCAATCAAAGTACTTCAGTGGTGTACTTTCCTGAAAAATCATGTGAAAATGAAACTGAGAAGACAATAGAAAATGCAAGTGGAAATCCTGAAGAAGAAGAAGAAGTTACAAAGGAGGTTGAAAGTGTATCAAGTGTGACACCTCCAGTTTCAGAAGAGGTTTTGGAAGAAGCAAAGGAAAAAAATGATGCTGTAGAAGAAGTGCAAAATGAACAGGTAAACCAAAATGTGGTAAAATGAAGGACCAATATTAGATATCAATCAGTTCACAACATAACTGTATAGTACCAAGCTGGCTTTTTGCACCAGGATTTCAGGTTCTTTATTAGACCAAACCATTTAGGTTTCCTCCCAAATTAAATCATCTCAAGTTGAAATCACCTTTCTTAAATACTTTTATGTAGGCTGCCAAAGAAAATTGGGCTGAAAAGAAGGAATGCCCAGCAGAAGCCGAGGTTCAAAACAGAGATGTTTCAGAAGAAACCATGCCAGAAGAGGCAAGCCCAGAAATGGTATGAAGCTAATTTAGCAGCATCGTCGCCATCTTTTACAATAGTCATAACTCATAACTAATTTGATACTTTTACAGCTTCATTGTATTAAACAGATTTCTGGAGAAGTTGAACCATCTGACGATGCTATTGATATGGCCGAAAAGGATGAGACGAGGCAAAATGACAATGAAGAAAATGCTGCCGATAAGGATTTAACTTCATCACATCAAACAATAGCAAATGAAGAAACCTCCATAACCGATGAAAGTTCAGAACACATATCAGAAAAATCTACCCTTGAATCTGTGACAACAAGAGATATAGCACCTGAAATTGAAATAAAAGATGCTCAGACTGAGGCTTTGACCAGCGAAACAGATGATAGGAATATTGAGAAATTGGGAAATGAAGAAGAAGAAAAGGTTGGTGCTTAAATTTTCTTATGTATCTGACAAAACTTTGTCCTTTATATATTGTGTTATTCGAGTACATATCCTGCATTGTTGATCTCATAGACATATTTTTCCTAGCAGAGTCCTGAAGAAGTCAAACCGAGTGAGAGCAAAGATGCTCCAATGGAAATTGAGGAAGAAGCTCTAAATGACTTCGAAGAAGAGAAATCGGAAGGAGATAACAAGTCAAAGGTGGGGGAAAAAAAAACAATTCTCATAAGGCACCTTAATGCTTTTTATTTTCAACTTAATAGTTGGTTTGTCTTTATTCATAAAAATAGAGTATCATAATTTTTATGGACAGAAATAAACTGGAAACAGGACAACGTAAATAAATTTTTAATATCATACCTACTTCTTTTTTATGTGAAGCAGCAGAAAGAAACAGACGATAAGCAAGAAGTCAGGGCTTGCTTTACAACTGAAGAGCAACTTGGTGAATCAAAGGCTCCTCCATCAGAGGAAGATATATCTGCTGAGAGAGATACAATACAAACAAAACTGATTAAAGAAACAGAGAGGGGTGAACAGAATGTTGCCCAAAATGAGATTACATCGGATTCTAAAGAAGCATTTAGTAATGATGACGAAGTTGTTAATTATGATGGAAACACTGGACAAGCAATGGAGATGCATATAGCTGAAGAACACAATGCAAACAACGGCATTAATGGAGATGAGCTAAGAGAAGGAAATGTAGAAGAGGTATGTAATTACTAATTAAGTAATAGCATAATTTTTTAAGTAAATTAAGTATTAAAATCCTGAAGGACACTTGCTCTGCATATATATAAATTTAAATGTACCAATTGGTAATTAAGCATAAGTTTTGTTACAGGGTCATCAATGTTTTATTTTATACTTTTTTTCTTATTTGCTTTGCTCGACAGCTCGATTATAAGAATTATATAATTTAAAAAATCAATCTCAAGCAGATATGTGAGCCAGCTGAAGTAATCAATAATACTGAAGTCTCGATAGATGCTGAAATACCAAGAGAAGAGATTGAACCTCAAAATGAAAATGCCGTCTCTGCTCAATTAACAGAAGGTGAAGAGGCTCCCCGAGATACACCATGTGAAAGCACAGCACTTTCTGTGATGGAGAAAGAGAACGAGGGGTATAAGGCGGTTGATTCAGAAACAGATAATATGGTGGTTGAAAATTCTCATGAAGATGATCCAAATGAGGTAAATTTTATTAGGTTTAGCCATGTTTAACACTTGTGAGAGATCAACTCTTATTGCACCAGATTGACCTAACCTCTCATATTTGTCACTTATTTGCTAAAAAAAAAGGAGATAATTTTAGTTTTCATAACGAAGGCAACTTGACCTTTTCGGCTAATTTGAGGTCTTAGGACGAAGTACAAACTTGAGCATGCTGTAGACTTACATCATATTATTTTCATTCTGCATTATGCAACAGCTTCCAGATAAAGCTGATAAAGATGCCAGCGCATCAGAAGATCAGATTGAAGAGGATAGAAAGGTTGACATAAATGAGCACGAGGAAGTAGAACAAAAACTTGAAGTTGAAGAGAAAACAGAGGAGAATTTGTTTGGCAATATTGAACATGAAACAGCACCAGGCATTCAAAACGAGGAAAGTCCATCAGAAAAAGATGACAACATAAAAAATGAAATTATAGATGAGGTGTGTTTCTTGAAAATTCGGATTTTCCCTTATGATGATGATTTTTTTTTATTAATCTTCCAAGAGAAGACTACCATTCTTTGTGAATGGATATCTACATCTGCACAAGTATTAAGAAACAGTTAGATTTGAGTTCTTTTATTGCTGCAGTATATATTTTTTTTTCTTTCTTCTTAAATTTTTTTCATTTCTAGTTGGAAAGAGTTTCAGAATTGGTTGGTGGTTCAACTTATGTTTGAGCTTGAACTCACATCATATTTCATTTCACAGTTGTCATATATATTCCTTAAATTCTTTTGTTTTTCTTATGACCAACAGAGTAGTGACGTAGAAGGTTCAACTAAGGTCACTGAAGTACCAGAAGAAGATGCACAAAATAGAACTAGTGAAAGATCTGATAAACAGGATCAGTTGGTACCAGATAAGGCAACTGAACAAGATGGCTTGAAAATCTCATCAAATGACAATGAATATGAGACTGAAAAACTTATAATTGGTGATGCATCAAGCCATGAAGAAGAGAGAACCAATGTAATACTTCAAAATGATGATGAATTGGATTTGAAATTGAAACCCGAAGAGAAGATCGAAGCGGAAACTCTCTCAAATGAGGAGACCACTCAAAGAGTAGAGGAGGTTGATGAACCATGCATCACACATGACAAAGAAGAAGAGGTATACATGCTTTTTATCATTTGGTGCTGAACCAAAATGAGTTGCTTAAAGAGACTTTCAAAAGGATGACTTTTTTTTTCGACGCTATAAAAAAAGCCAATTTAAGATAATTGCCAAAAATTGCTAGAATGATCCCGGATAGTACAAGAATGATAACTATTAAGATAAGTTCAGTGTCTAATTATCCATCATTAATGCACGTAGCATCAGTCCGTGATTAGATTAGTAAGATTCATTTTTATGTTAGCTTTTTATTTGAAGGGTTAATCATAATTAATATTCTCCTTATATTTTTGTATCACCTAAAACAGATTCCTCAGATTACCAATCCAAGCGAGGTCCCTGAAGTAGACCTTAGCCAAAGTGAAACAGTAGTTCCTGCAACAGAAAACTTGGAGGTTGTCTCAGATGAAAAATTTGTGGATGAAAGCAAATCCGCTGACACGGATTCAAAATCAGTAGAATTGGAGAAAACGGCAAACGAATTAACTGAGCTGAAGGAGTGTTCGATCGAACCCAGCAATACAAGAGAAGCGCAAATTGATCAACTAAGCCTAGAATCAGATGGAAAGCCAACCGAACCGGACAGAGTAACTGATGAAGTCTCAACACAGGAAAACTCAGAGGTTGATGCCACATTGAGTGCAAGTGAAGAACAAATTGGAGAAGGATCAGTTTCTCAAGAGGAAAGTGTAATTTTACAACAAGAGGATATCGTTGCCGAAATGCCAAAAGAGGATGCAGAGACTGAGAAACTTGAAATTGGTGACGCATCAAGCCATGAAAAAGAGAAACCCAGTGTAATCCTTCAAAATGATGATGAATTGGATTTAAAACTGAACCACGAAGAGAAGATCGAAGCTGAAACCCTCTCAAATGAGGAGATCACTCAGGTTATAAAACCATGCATCACACATAATAAAGAAGAGGTATACATGCTTTTCAGTACCTCTATACTTTATTCATTAGTCGATCGTAGTCTTAAAATGAACTTTTGGTCAAAAATGGACGTCATCCATGCTGCGCCTCAAATTTGTTATCAATAACACCTCTTAATTAAGCATATAAAGCACTGAAAATCACATTTTCGGTATTATTCTTGAGGTACTATACTCCACCAAATCAGGTTTTATCGGTTCACATTTTTTTTTTTTAAATCAGCTTTCCGAAGAAGAGAGTACAATCGAGTGCAAGGAAGCCTCGAACAAGCCCAGCATTAGTACTATTCAACAAGATCAACAAAGTGAAGAGTCAGAGGCAATGCCAACTGAAGCAAACCAATCAACAGATGCACCCTCAGTAGAGGAAGGCTCGGAGACAAATACAACATTGATCTCAAGTACAGAACAAATTGATGAGAGATCAATCGCTAAAGATGGAGACAAAGTGCAAGAAGAGATCATTGTTGCCGAAACACCAAAAGAGGAAACTGAAGGAGAATCAACTGAGAAGCAAATAGAAGAGGTCAAACCCTTACCCAAACAAAAACAAAAAAAGAAAGCAATCTGCCATCTTAATAAGATTTAAAACTGGTACCGTACCGGTACCAATTTCCAATTGAGTCAGCTCTATCCATAGTATGGTCTGTGCCATTTGGTTCTCAACCAACATGAGCTTCTTTAAATTGACTTCTTTTTTTTTTGAGTGAGGTAATGATAATATGCATATTAAGGATCAACCCGTACTATGTATCTATGTCTCTATTTTCAAAGTTCAATCAATCGATCCGAACCGTCAAACATAATCTTCATATCAAAATGTACTTGTAGACCAGATTTTATATTTTTTTAGAATTTTATTATTATTTTTGATAGGTAGAAAGTCGCTGCTTTTGAATGATCCAGAATTTTCAAATTATCTACCTATCTAAAAAAATAGTAAAAGAATTCTAAAAAATATAAAATTTGCTACAAGTACATTTACATATGAAGATCATATTGAACAGTTCATATCGATTGTTTGAACTTTAAAAATAGAGATATGAGTCTATAACAGAGATATGAGTCTATAATACAGGCCCCTCTGTAATATGCATATTACCATAGCCTCGCTCCCTTTTTTTAATCATTTGGTGTTGAACCAAAATGAGTTGCTTAAAAGAGACTTTCTAATGAAAAGTGACTTTAAAAAAGGATGAATTTTTTTTTCCACGCTATAAAAATGGCCAATTTAAGATAATTGCCAAAATTTGCTAGAAAGATCCCAGACAGTACAAGAATGATCACCGTTAATTAAGATAAGTTCAGTGTCTAATTATCCATCATCAATGCACGTAGCAGCAGTCCGTGATTAGATTAGAAAGATTCATTTTTCTGTTACTTGAAGACTTGTAGTTGTAGTGTTAATAATCATATTTAATATTCTCCTTATATTTTTGTATCACCTAAAACAGATTCCTCAGAATACCAATCCAATCAAGGTCCCTGAAGTAGACCTTAGCCAAAGTGATACAGCAGCTCCTGAAACAGAAAACTTGGAGGTTGTCTCAGATGAGAAATTTGGAGACGAAAGCAAATCCGCTGACACGGATTCAAAATCAGTAGAATTGGAGAGTGGGGCAAACGAATTATTAACCGAGCTGAAGGAAAGTTCAATTGAACCCAGTAATACAAGAGAAGCGCAAATTGATCAACTAAGCCTAGAATCAGAGGTTGATGCCACATTGAGTGCTAGTGAAGAACAAACTGGAGAGGAACCAGTTGCTTATGAGGAAGAGGAAAGTGCAATTTTACAAGAAGAGGATCTCAAAATGCCAAAAGAGGATACAGAGATGATAGCAGCAGAAAATGAAAAGCGCATAGAAGAAGAGGTATATCTTTACCTTCTAATCTCAAAAAGATAAATATAAAACACATCTGAGCGGGTTTCACAAAATTTACATTCTTGCTTCAAATCTTTAAATGAGACTATTTATTAGAACGCAGCTTAGACCATAAAAAATTAGCAAAGTACTTTTTATCTTTGTAAAAAAAAACAAATTCCTCCAAAAAATTGCATAAGAAAAACACTAACGAAGTATTACGTGTCGCTGACTCCTGTTTATACCCCGATCATTCGGGCCACGTGTCAATTCTCACAGTTAGGTGAGCGTTTCCCAAACCCCATGCCAAGGCCCAGGCCCAGGCCCAGCCTACGGGCAACTTGACAAAAAGGGTAAAATTATGCCCATGTGATGTGTTGGGTTCACAATTCGGAAACTTTCTGTTATTCCTTTTCTAAGTAGAACAAGGTGTTCTTTGGCAACTAATTCGTTTTTTTTTTTTTTTTTTTTTACTTCCTTTTCCGTTTAATTCTGTCAAATATTGATTTTTTAGCACGAATTAAAATTATTTTTTGTTTAGTTTTTTTTTATCCAAATCTTAATTCTCTACTCAAATCTTAAGGCATTTCTATTTCTTCATTTAGCTTTCTTAGTTTTTATTCACAGATTAAGATAATTAAGCATCGACTCATTAGCGCTCTTTAAGCTCTTAATTCTTCACTCTGAAATTTCTTGTTGTTGAACAACCCCATGGTGTTCTTAAGCTCATCGAGAATGTTCGTCACAACGTTGGATTAATTTTTAAGTGGATAAAAGAGTATTTGTTCAAAATAATCAGATTAAAAAAAATGTACTAAAAAAGCAAAAAAGTACTAAGGAGGTTTTCAAAAGAAATAGTTTCTTAAGAATTGGAGCAAAAGTGGCTTAAGTTTAAGAATTTGTATAAAAAGAGCAAAAGTTAATCCTCACTAAAGAGAGGTTGTTCGCATGAATTAAGCTTCTAAAGAGTTTAAAGGTCTAAGGAGTCTCAAGAATGGATGCCGAACACCCACATCAAGTCTCTTTGTGAGATTAACCCGAAATTTATCAAGATTGACTTCAAATGACAAATTCAAACTGTTGAAAGCGATCTACTTCACAAGTGATGAGTTTGTTTTTAATTTTTCAAATTAATTTACTAAATAGTCAAACAGTAAGAAATGTATACATTAAAATTAATTTATAAACTTTCTAATTTATAAACTAAATTAATTCAAAACTTAAAAAAACTTGACATTTTAAAGACATTACTCATGAAGTAGATCACTTGCAACAATTTAGAATTGTGGTTTGAAGTCATTTCAATAGGTTTTAAAGCTAATCTCACAAAGATCCTAAGTGAGCTTAAGTAACAAGGTGTGTGTTTTATTCGCGAATAAAATGTTTTTTAGGAGTTTTCGCACCGTATCATGAATAATTTATTTGATTGTACTTTTACCAAATAATTCGCGAATAAAACGTTTTAACAAATTAATCACATTTTATTCGAATAATTTGTTGCTCTGTAAAAAAAATTGTTGCCCTATAATCCGTGTGTGAGTGGAATTTGTACAGGAGCCATCACGTGAGGGAAAAAATTAAGACTCAACTTTTGAATTTTTAGGTGAATAAGCGGACCCACCATGTATACATGGCAGCAGTATAGCACCATCTCAGTTTAATTCAATTTTTTTTATTAAGATTTTAAATGTCAAATAAAAAATTAATATTATATGTATACTAAGAATTATGGACTTTCTCAAACTTTTTTTCCTCCAATTTTTTTAAAATATCGAAAAATAAAAAAAAATTAAAATAAACACATATACTTTTTTCTTTGCTTCATTTACTCTTTTAGAACCGAATCATTCTCGAATTTTATATCCTAATTATTTTCGAATCACGAATTTTTAATCCCGCCGAATCAAACTCGAACTATTAATTTGTCACTATGGTCCCACCTGCTAATTAGTGAATTTGTATCCCCTGCATTAACTCTACAAAGAATTTCTTGAGTTAATACATCTGAATCGTTCGATTCTTTATAAGATCTGTACCGATTAGATCTGCACTAATATTAAAAGACCTCTTGCACTAATATTAAAAGACCTCTTGAAGACCTCTTGCATTAAAGACAGAAACCGAATTAATCAGAACTTCAAAATGCTCTTTGAGTTAATGCAGACGATGCGGACTCATAATTAGTGAGGTCCTGCAAGTGGAAACTAGAATAGAAAGGTTAAATCAGTGCTAGGAAGATGATTAATTATTCCTGGCAAATAGGGAGAGGTGGAAGGTAAATTTTAACAGTTGTGAGGAGGGCCATAGCCAGAGGAGAGGTGGTAGTGCGGTATGAGTGGAGGAGGTATAAGAGGAGAGGGGATGGCCAGCGGCTTCCCTCTCATTGAGACAGAAAAGGGCAATTGGAGGGGGAAATACACAAGAAGAGGGGGCAGACGGAGAAAAAAAGGTCCAGTGGCTCCTTCCCATTACCAAGATTTAAAGAGGAAGAAGCGAAAGGGGAGATGGTGGACTGGTTGCTACGTTGAGATGCGTGCAAGTGAGTGAGAGAGAGAGAGAGAGAGAGAGCAAACTTATGTGCGTTAATTTTAGATAAGAAGAAAAAGAGAGAGCCATAAGATCCATTAGCAATGCGCAGTACAACAGCATTCCTTGTTCTAATTTTTTCTGTTTATTTAAATGTTTTCTTCATCTACCTTTTCTCTTTTGTCTCAAAAACAGATTCCTCAAATTGTTCATCCAAGTGAGATCACTGAAGAACAGCTTGTTGAGAGTGAACCGGTAGGTTCTGAAGCCGAACACTTAGAGATTGTCTCAAATGAGAAATTTGGAGATGAAAGCAAACTCACAGATAATGATTTAAAATCAGCTCAAATGGAAAGTACACCAGATGAATTAATCGAGGAAAAATGGAATGCCAATCTTTCCTCAAGTGAAAGATCTGTAGAGAGTGAAGTTATACTTCAAAATACTGGTGACGGGGTACAAGGAGAGAAAACAGATGCTGAAATGCCAAAAGAGGAAATCTGTCAAGCAATTGAAGCGGCTGAAGAACCATGCGACAAGCATATAGAAGGAGAGGTAAATTTGAGCATAACGTCTCTCTCCATTTCACTGTTGGAAATTTACTGATTACATTTGTTCATTATATCTGATTGACCATTTATAATTTTTTTATTACTCTAGTCCTAGCTCTGAGGTTAGTATATTCCTAATTGGCACCACTGCAGAGCTCAACTTTGAGAAAAATCAAAAGAAACAAAAAAGAAAATAAAAAAAAAACAGAACTTTCGGAATATGTACTTTATTACGACACTGTATGGTGGCCTTTGGGTGTATGTACTGGATGATATTACAACTTATTGTAGTACTGTGGGTACTTAAAGCAGATCCTGGGATTTATTTATGCTTGTTTCCAGGCTCCAGCAATACAGCATATTACCTGAAATTCTGTTACTTCTCTTTAACATGGTCTTAACAGCAAGTTCCAATTAAAGAACATTATATTTCTGTGTTTTGTTAGTTTCAAATCGTGTCCTTACCAGCTTCATAACAAGTAAAACTTTTTGTGTTTGTTTATCTCAAACAGATTCTTAAAACAGCAGATTCTGAGATTTACAATGCAGCAGAAGAAAAGGAAGTAGATCCTCAGAATTTTGAGACTCAAACAGAATTACCTGCACAGGAGAAAGCGACAGAAGAATCAGCCTCAGTAGAGGAGAAATCAGATGCTACTGCTATTTTGGTTCCCAGTGAAGGGCATATCGAAGAAAAAGAAAATGCAATCAATGAAAGCAGTGTTGTACCTCAGAGTACCAATGAATCAGTGATAGAAACTGAAGAGAAAATTTTCCAGGGAGTTGAGACAAATGAAGAACCAAGTGACATGGTCATTGCTGGAGAGGTATGTTGTCCTTGTACCATAGCACAGAGTACATGCTTTGTCTTTTCCAAGACCAAATTGGTGAGTGATTATCCTCTGTGGTACTGGACCGCATAGAATACTTCCAGTCGAGATCAATTCAGAGCCTATTTGGAATATAGGGGTCTCCTTTCAGATTTGTGCCAGAATAAAACAGAATACTGCGTTGGATCTGAATTCCAAATTGGCTGGGCCTGAATTGGCCAATGTAGCTCATGGCTGGCCAATAAAATCCATTAGCAATTCACAATACAACAGAAAACCATGATGTCTCTATGATTAAGATTTTTTTTTGCCTAATTTTTAAGGTTTATTTTAATTAATGTTTTCTTCATCTGCCTTTTTTAATGTGGCCCAAAACAGATTCCTCAAATTATTCCCACGAGTGAGATCACTGAAAAACAGCTTGTTGAGAGTGAAATAGTAGGTCCTGATGCCGAACACTTAGAGATTGTCTCAAATGAGAAATTTGGGGATGAAAACAAACTCAGCGAGACTGATTCAACATCAGGTCACATGGAAAATACGTTAGACGAATTAATCAAGGAAAAACCAACTGTCGATCTCTCTGCAAGTGTGGAACAAATTATTGAAATTTCTGAGGAGAGTGAAGGTTTTTTCCAAAATACTGGTGAACAGGTACAAGGAGAGAAACCAGATGCTGAAATGCCAAAAGAAGAAATAGGTCAATCAATTGAAGTGGCTGAAGCACCATGTGACAAGCATATAGAAGGAGAGGTATATTTTGAGTATATATCATCTCTGTCTATTCAACTTTCAAAATTAGTTTTTTACTTTTTTCTTTATATCTGATTATCTATTTATAAATTTTGTTATTGCTTCATTCCTAACTCTGGGGTTAGTAAATTCCTAATTGAGACAACTGGAAAGCTCCATCGAATTGAACATTGAGATGAGAAAAGGAAACAAAAATAAAACAAAATTAAAAAACTGAACTTTCAGAACTGGAGAGCTCCATTAAATATATCCTTTATTGCTTTGGCACTATATGGTAACTGTTGGGTCCAACGGTGTATGTACTAGACAATTTTACAGCGCACTGTCGATTGGGTACTTAGAAGAGGTATTGGAGTATTTTATGCTTGTTTCCAGGCTCCAGCCATACAACATATTACCTGACTTTTTGGTACTTTCCTTTAACTTGGTCTTGAAGCATCAAGTTCCAATTAAAGAAACTTTGTTGTTGTGTGTTGTTAGCTTGTAATTGTGTCCTTATGGGCTCCATAACAAGTAAAACCTTTTCATATTTGTTTATTTCAATCAGATTTGCAAAACTCGAGATCTTGAGATCTTTGACTCAGCAGAAGAGTCAAAGGCCATATTAACTGAAAAGGAAGTTGATCCTCAGAAATTTGGGACTGAAACAGAATCACCTGAACTGGAGAAAGCGACAGAAGAATCGGCCTCAGTGGAGGAGAAATCAGATGCTACTGCTATTATTGTGCCTGGTGAAGGGCAAATCGAAGAAATAGAAATTGCTAACAAGGAAAGCAGTGGTGTACCTCAGAGTACCACTGAATCAGAGATAGTATCTGAAGAGAATTCTCAAGGCATTGAGACAAATGACAAACCAAGTGACAAGTACATTTCAGTACAAGTATGTTTTCTTGTCCTATAGTCCAAAATACAAGCTTTTTGGTTTTAAGACCGAATTGGTCTGGCCTGAACTCCCATGTAGCTCATGGCTGGTTTTAATTAAAACACTTTTATGAATCTATTCTTGTATGGTACTTCAATTGTACATCATTTTTTTTTTTCGTTAAAAGAGAGTGCTTGTGCTTGGTCTCTTCAGAGAGCGGTGAGATGCTACTGTTGAGAGATAGAGTTGCCTTTGGATTTGTCTGGGACTGGTTTCAAACTGGCATGTAACTGAGAGATTGTATTTGAGACATTTTGGACTTAGGGTTTATCTCCTTCTCAGAATAGCAAGAGTTTGTTGGTTCATTGCCTCGCAGTATAGACTAGGATTAGTTTGTGGTATACATGGTGAAACACTTGAAATCAGTATTCTCTTGTTGATCCTCACTTTTCTTAGTACTGCTAGTGTCAAATTGTTCCCTGGTAGGCTTCATAACAAGTTAAAAACTTTCTTCATTTTCTGTCCCAAACAGAGTTCTGAAATTGCCAATCCTGAGATCCATGATGTGGCAGTGCAGTCTACGATTGTGTCAAATGATGAGGAGGTAGATTCTGAGAAACTTGGGACTGAAATAGAATCAACTGAACTGGAGAAAGCAACAGAAGAGTCCACCTCGGTAGAGGAGAAATCAGATGCTGGTGCAGATTTGGTTCCTAGTGAAGGGCAACTTGAAGAAATAGAATTTGCAAACAAGGAAAGCAGTGTTGCGCCTACCGTTGAATTAGTGACAGTTCCTGAAGAGATTGTTTCTCAAGGAATTGAGACAAATGAAGAACTGAGTGACAAGCACATTGTAGGAGAGGTACTTTTTTTATTTGTAACATAGCACCACTTAAAAATACTAACTTGTTGGGTTTTAGATAGAAATCATTTTGGCCTGAACTAGCCCAGCAAGCCCAATGCTGGTTTTATTGAGTGTAATTGCTTGAATGGAGCACTTGCCTTAAATTTAACAAATTTCTTTTGTTATTTAACCTTTCAGATTCATGAGAAGGATATATCAATTGATAATTTTGAAGCTTCAGAAGAAATCAACCTTGTTCTGGAAGACAAGGTTGACCAAGGTCAAACTACAGCTTCTCCAGTAGAACAACCTGATTCTACGAATTTCAGGACTGAGATGGAATCAGCTTTCTTAGATAAAACAAATGGTAACATAGATGTAAAGGCGAACCTTGAAAAAACTACTGTTACATCATTTGTAGAAGATGAAGGAGCTGTGATAAATCAGACTGATAATGGATCAGAGACTGTACCAGTAGTGGAACAAACACATGAAGAGGTACATAAAAATGCTTAAATATCCAATATCAAGAAAGAAAGTTTCATCTCTTTCTCTTAGCACCTAATTCCTAGAGAACATGGAAATCGAATTCCATTTTAATCTTCCAATAAGTTATCTGTTTGTTTTGTCATGCAGGAAGCCAAGCTAATTGATGAAAAGATTGTACCAGCAGAAACTGCAAACCACACAGAAACTAAGGAGCTACAAGTACAAGAAGAGGTTTTAGGCACTGTTGTTACTGAGCCCGAAAATCAAACCAAAGATGAAGATCCTATCAGGACTGAAACAAAAGAAGAGATCTCTGAAATAGAAACGGTTGGACAAGAGAAGGATATTCCCACAGAATTCCTGAAAACTGCTGAAGAAAAGGTGGTAGCTGTTGAAACCAATGAAGACACGGAAGAAACTGTGCCCAATTCTTCTGAACAAAACAAGGAGGTAGAAGAAGAAGCCTATCAATTACAAGGACCAGAAGATAGAGATTTTGCTTCAATTGTTAGCAGCTTCTTAATTAGTAAGGTAAGTACCAAAATAAATCAATGGAAAATGGTTTTTAATTAGATCTGCACCTCCCTCTCCCTAGATATTGTTTACAAAAGAAGTCTTTGTTTAAGAAGCTTTCAATTAAATCATCATTGTGGTATGAGCACATAATTATAGAAAGGAAATCAGGAGAAAGTGTTTTATGTAGAAATTTATAGTTACATTTCTATGCAATTTTTCCTATATAAAATACCTTAGTAAGATTTTTTTTCTTCTTTTAATTCAGGTATTATCTGAGGAAAACCCAAGGACCGATGATGGTGCAAAACAAAACAATGATGCCTCATTTATCCCAAAAGCATTAGATGAAGAAACCATATCAGAGACTACAACTGGTAAAAAAGAACCTGAGACAGCAAATGAGGAAATATCATATGCAACCAGTTTAAGAGAAGAAGAGAAACCAGAAATACAAGAGCGAGAAGAGGAAAATGTGGAGAAGAAAGCAGAGGAAGATGAGGAGGGAGGTGGAGTTGAGCAAGATTACTTGCCAGTATCTCGGTTTTTGATGGATAAGATACTGCGGCAAGAAGAGAACAAAAATCTTGGGGAGGAGAAAGCTATTGAGGTGACTGATAAACAACTGATCAGAGATGATGGAATTCAAGTAGAGGAAAAGATCGAGCATAATAGCAATCCTGTGGTGGAACCTGAGCAAAAAGGTGAAACACCCTCTTCTTTTGCTGAAGTGGCAAGAGATTTTGAGAAGGAAGAAACCCTGATAAAAAAGGTGGATGACACATTTGTTGGTGATGGTGGAATTTCCATAGAAGAAAAAACTGAGGAAACTAGCTCTGTTGCGGCATTACCTAAGCAAGGAGAAGGAAGCCATTCTTCCATAGAAATACCAAGAGATTTTGAGGAAAAGAAGCCAGCTGACGACGCACCAAAACCTGTAGAGGACGAAAACAAAACCGTGGTTAGTGATGTTGGAATATTAAGTGTAGAGAAGAATGAAGAGGTAAATAGAAGTGTTGTGGTTGTACCTGAGCAAGAAGGTGAAAAAAACATTTCTCCTATTGAAGTGGTTAGGGATTTTGAAAAGGAAGATAAAATCATAGAGCAGAAGAATGAAGAGTTGGTTACTAATGAGGGAATATCAATTATTGAAAAAATTGAGGATACCACTGGTGAAGAGACGAGGCATTTTGATAAGGACGTGAAGCCTGCTGAGATAAAGGATGAATCCTTGGTTAGCGTTGATGGAGCCTGTACTCCAAAAAAAATTGAGGAAAATAACACAGTTGCATTACATGATAAGGAGGGTGAAACAGAACCATCTGTCATAAAAGAGGTAGATGATTTGGCCAATGGAGAACAGAACAAGGATTTGGAAGAGGTTTTGGTAAATCCTCGTGAATTTTCGAAGCCAGAAAAAATAATTGATGAAAACAAATCTGTGGTCCCGCACGAGGAAGAAGAGCAAACAACTGAGTTGATTGCTGATGAAGAAATACCGATAGATTTGAAAGATGTTGAAGAAAATTATGTTCTAGTAGAACGTGAGGTTGATCAATTCAAGGAGTCAAAAGAAATACCCATGCCGCTAAGTGATGCAACAATTCCAAACCTGGAAAAGAATCAAGATAATTTGTCGGCTGAGATCCAAGATGTCGAAAGGAATTTAGTTCAACAAGTAGAAATTACTGAAAAGGGCATGAAAAACTCATCAGCAAGTTTCAAGGAAATTGAAGAGAGCCTTCCTGATATACCCAAAGTCCCAATGGCCGGAGTTGAAACAGAGGCAATTTTGCAAGAGCCATTAGAAAAACAAAGAGATTTAGAAGCTACTGAGATTAGGAAGGAACTGGTTGGCAATGAAACATATTATACTCATGGAGAAGAACAGGTGAAAGAAGTTACTGGTACAATGGTTGAGAAAACTCAAAACAAAAATCAAGAACTCACAGAAACAGAAGCCACCAAAATAGAAAAGAAAAGTGAAGAGATCAAGGATGAGGAAAACAAAGAAGAGGAAAAGGAAGAGAAAGGGGAAGAGGAAGAGGAAGAAAAACATCAGGATGAAACTGAAATAATTGGCAGGGGTCTCACAGACAAGGCTGAAGCAAGAGAGACAGAGACGAAGTCTGCGCAAAAGAAGTCTCATAATATACTATCAGGTGTGGGATCAAAGGTCAAGCATTCCATTGCAAAGGTGAAGAAGGCCATCACTGGTAAATCAAAGAATGTCTCACCATCAGCAAAATGAGTAAGCTCGTATTTTTTTTTGGGCTGGCTTTTTATTGATTTGTGCTTGCTTTAGTTGTGTGTATATATCTGTTTGTATTTATGGCGTTGTATGTAGTTCTATAGGATGTACATCTCCATAGGTTAGAAGAGTGAATTTTTTTGCCTGTTAATTTGTTCATTTTGTAAATTTGCTATGCTCGTTATGAAAATGCGTGGTGTGCTTGTACTTGATATTATTAAACTGTGGAAGTTGTTATGTTGTATTCAAAGTTGGTGTTTTTTCATTCATCTTTTCTATTAACCATAACTCCCGGGCAAGTGCTTTTTGGAGTTCCTTATGCTCTATTAGCAAGTACATAATCTGATGTATAGATATTAACTTTAAGGTCAGAAAATCATGTTCTTATTTTTATCAAATTATTTTTTGAACGCTAGAAGTACAAAAAAAAATGTAGTTATATTTTAATTAAAATATTGAAGAAAAATAAATAAATTAATGATATATTTTCTTTCTTTTTAACTTATTTTGATTTTCTTTGGTAACTTGTTTAATATTTATTCGAGCACTATATATCCTGAGAAAGTTCAAGCTAATTTTTTTTGCAAAATAAATAAACATACATGCAGTTTTTCCTTGTAATAAAATGATATTGGAAAAGAAAACAAAAATGCTCTTGCTGAAGGTTTTAGGAAAGCAACACAATATATCCTGGCATCACCTTTGCTTGCTTATTTTTCTGTTGAGGTTCAAGGGAGAATTCATCTCTCTAAAACTGATTTCAGATTTTGTCACAGGACATTTGAAATCGGCACTGCATAAAACTGATTTTAAGTCTATTCAAAAGTAAAAACTGTGCAACCCATTGAAATTAATTTCAGTTGTTATGCAAATAGTTGTTTCGACTAAAAACAGTGCTGAAATAGATTGAACATTTGGTTATCTGGGCATTCCATTTTAACTTTGTCTATTTATTTTGTGTAGGGGGCATAGGTATCCATTTTAACAAAGCAGCAGCAGTTATGACTTGAGTAACTGAAATATTATACGCAAACTCTTCTCAAATATCAACAAGTTGATCACATATGTCACATTTGATCTCAAAAGAACTATGTCATTGTTACAGTTTCTCTGAAAAAAGACTCCAAGTCTACCACATCATGCCAAAAAAGAAACTCGGACAATGGTATACAATGCTTCTATTAAATATATAACTAATTTGGCGAGTTTCCAATGTTGCTATGACCTAACATACAGAAAACACGATTTCACCTATTCAACATAACAAAAGAACAAACGGATATAAATAACGAAAAATTATTCCTCTTTTCTTTGCTTCGTAGAAGTAATAATAATAAAAGACTAACTATGCCTACCTTGTTATAAAATAATCTGTCAATAACTGGAGGAGAAGATTAATTCTCAGAGCTAATGAGAGTTTTCCTTTTTGCAAATGCAAGAATAAGGGAATTCATGGAAATCACCTCTCCCAGGTCTCATCTCGTCAGGTTCCCCCATGAAATTGCTCTGAGCAGACTTTACCTTTGTCGAGAAGGCTTCCCAGTTTAATTTCATCTGGTTTCTTGCTCTGAAAAGAATGCTGAGCTTCTTTGCATTGGGCCGGATTGTTCTCTTGTGGCCCATGTACCTCCTGTAAAGGTCAAGGGAGAAAACATTACATATGATATGAACTACTGATTTGAAGTACACTTTAGCAGAACATGCAAAATTTGACTTGACCAGAGAATCCTACCATACAGTAGTACCGAGATCAACTCAACCTGAAGTTTTTGAAAAGTTTAAAGGCCTTAATTTACCCAAACTGAAGCCAACTGATAATAAAAACCAGACCTGAACCAAATTTACCTGGAGACCAGGAACCAAAAGTAACGTGCAACTTGTATGACTTGTCTTGTGTTACAAAGTTTCACGTGAGGTGACTGAACCAAACTTAGAATTTCAAGATTTAGGTGTTTGCTTGACCATACACTGAAAATAAGCCTAATTAGGCGAGAAAGAAAAAGTAGAAAAGAAAGGACATAACAAATGTTTATTAAAGCATGAAATATTAACTAAGTGAAATATACAGACCTTCGACCAGCTAGTATCTTGGCCATGTTTCCGTTATTATTTGTGACAAAAACATCACTTTCATCAGACACGATGAAATCGAGAGCAGCAAGCCGAGAAGAGAAGGGAAGAAAAGGCTCTAACTCACCCGGGTCAGCAAGCATATCTTTAGTGTAATAGTTTGGAAAGAGGTTCTTCAGGGGCTGAAGTGTCTTTTCCCCTCCGTATATTTCACCTGATGCTACATAAAGATATGTGTCATTTTCGAACCCAAGCGCCTTTAACATCAGGCCAATCTCGTGTGGGGTTAAGGGGCATTTTCCCCTGCTTCTCTCTCCCTCTTCACTTAAATCCTGTTAGAAACATTTTTGTTCTAGGAAATTACTTTCAAGTACTTTTCCATACTAGAAAATAGCTGTGTAACAATGTAATAGTTCTTGTATTTTTTAATTTTTAATCAATACCCAACATATTGGATAATTCATAAACTACTACACTTAGTATAATAAATGGCTAAAATGCCCCTTGACTTCCTATACCTACACAAAACCCCTTTCATTATTGATATAGATAAACTGTTCACCCAAGATAAATATCCAATTGGCTTGATTTTATTTTGATTGTACTATCCAAACACCAGGTATGTCTGCATACATGACAAGACTTGATGTTTTTTGCTGTGAATTTAAAAAAAAAATTACTGATATCTCAAAAGCACAATTGACTTAGACTTGACTTACAAACTTGCAACATTTAAATATTAATGTTAACCTACAAATCACAATTGTACTCCTATAATTCTTTTGCACAACTGCTGAGTGTTTGTAAGTGGGCACATCAGTCAGTGAGAGAGAGGGGGAGAGAGAGAGAGAGTACTACTGGTAATGTTGCCCACCGCTTCCTAATTTCACCAAGCTCAGCACGTTCTTTGTCACCACCACCGTAGTAACAACCAGAGAAGGCTAGCATATCAGGTTCAAACCTTACCTCATCAAAATAAAGAATAAGAAAAAAGAGAAAGCTGATTAGCAAATAATTGTCATTTTTAGGGACACAAAATGAAAGTTTTAATCATTCTTCACAGTACTTGCTCCAAAAGGATCAATACAGGCATAACAAATACCTCAAATGAACAGCGACATATCTTGAGCTCATACCCCTTATTTTTTGCACCAATTTCTGACCTATATTTTCAATAGATGATGTAAATCTCAATGCATGAAAATTAGCCCGGCATCTCAACTTCTGCAACTCTTCATCAAGTCTATTGGTAAGCCTGTAATCAAACTTTGTCAACTGCAAGACCTGAAAACAGACAGTTTTAAGTTTTTAAATAGCTTTATTTGTCCTCTTAATATGTTACAAGTTACGCGAATGTAATTGAGAACTAATCAGCTGGTGCAAGGATTTCCAGCTCCTTACGTAGTAAATTAAAATGTACCTTTTAACGTAAATATCTCAAAAGCTGGGTATCTAATTATTTTTTTATTCATGAGTATCCAATTATTTCACGCAGTGAATATTACTGCTGCAAAAAATTTCCATTTGAGTTTAGGGAAAAAAAATGGAGAGTTTGCTAATAATTGAAAGCAATTCTTTGTCGAGATAGCATGAGGAAAGATATTTGGAAAATGAAATGTGGCCCAAAATTGCTGCAGGAAGGCATGGCCAGAAGCTTTACAGAAAATGTATAGCAGAAGAAGAAAACCAAGTAAAAGCAGCACATTGCAATTCAAACATAGAGATAAAAAGGGTCATTGGATAAAAAAAAGGTACAATGATAAGAAGGGTGCACCAATTGGAGATGTGGTATGGTTGCAATTGCAGGAGAATTCAATTCCAAGCAACAACGGAAAGGGTCCCTATATAAAAGATACTCACATGCCTTCGCCTTAGTATGGGCAGTACTTGTTGGAGGTAATATTCTGGCATGGATTTACGTGGGGGACGCATTGTCCAAGGCAGTTTCTCCATCGACCTCATTACTCTGTCTGGGATTCTCTTCACCACAGGCACATCGTTTGAGAGGTAGGAGATGAACCAATCAACATCAAATATATTCGCAAAATCACTGCATATTTCGGTATGTAAACTAATTTTGAGAATAGTGAAACCATATTCATCCCACATTTCCCGTCACTTATATTTGCATATCAATGTAATAATTGCAAGTTGAAGGCGACAAAGATTATAGAGTTATTTCAGAAAATAAATGATGAACCAAGAATACCAACCTATCATCCTTCCAAAACGAGTAATGATCCATCTCGGGAATTACAAGAGTTGCATTCAAAATCCAGGCTACTACGACAGCATCAGAAATCTAAGCAAAACAGGAAACACTCGTTTTGTTATGTTAGTTCTCAATTTTGTTCAACTCAATAAACTTGTGCTGCTACAACCTACAATCAGTTCAATCTATGAACCATAATTGTAGCCAAGTCCATTCCATTTCTGGATATTATCAGAAATATTGATACTACTATCCACTATGTTTCTAGCCCATAGCTTGTTGAGGCGCATGCGCTTCTGGGGGAGTATTAGAAATATAAATAAACAATACAGAAAGTGGGCTATTAAAATTACTTTTCCAGGGCACTGTTCATAGACACTGATTCAACGCCTTTAGCACAAAGCTTATAGTACCAAAAGTTGATTAAGAATTATAAATTATAAAAAAAAAAGTAGAAAACTCACTCCAATCCGTTGTTGGTTTAGACCTCCACTTGTTGCAATCAGCAAGTAGCCGTTAGATCTGTTTTCAGGCACAGCATCTAGTCAATATGAAATAAAAGTTTGTTACAGTTGTTTGCTCAAAAAAAATGCAATTAAAATAGAGCAATAAATTATCAGAACCTATTGGGTGGAATTGAGAAAATGCAAAACTCACATCTAAAGCTAGCACCTCTAACACTGCAGCCATAGTAAAGATCTGAATAGTTTGATTTCCATATGTCAAGCCTTTTGTTGTGAGAAACCTGCGAAGGTCAACATGTACAGATTCTTCACCATAAAGATAAAGAAAATTATTGAACAAATCATGATCATGGTACTGATGACCATTTTCTATCTTTCATTCAAAATTTCCTTCTTTGGGACCCAATAATTTTTAAGAACTTAAAGAAACAAAAGTAATTTTGCATGAATTGGATTTCTTTTTTTTTGAGAGCTTGTCAGAGGCTGACAAGTGATGAATTGGATTTCATTGCATGTCAAATTACAGCATCATGGGTTTTATTATTGTTAGAGAGGACAATATTAGGAATATTTTGGAGATGATCAGCTTTACTTTGTTACACTTAGCTACAGTTAGAACTTCTAGATCATTGGCTTGCAGCCTATATATACACATTGTACATGGACATTTGTGGGACTGATATAAGGTGATTAATTTTCACTTCTCTCTCTTTCCTCTATACTCTCTCTCTCTCAATGCTTGCTGTGTATTCTCTCTCCCTGGAACTATCTCTCTCCCCTCTCTATTCTCTCTCAATGCTTGTTGTATATTCTGTCTCTCTCTAGAAACCACAACTAGTGAGATTCATCACTCATCAGCTCCTAAAATCTCTTCAAGTTGCAAACAGTGTTTAGATGAGGATCGATTAGAATTGAATTTGTGAATGAATTTAATCTACATTCCATCTATACTTGTCCAAAGCTCGAAGAATCCAAAAGTTCACTACAGTTAGTGGCATTTTTTGAAAGAACAAGAAAGATAATCAAATATAGAAAAGGTAATAGCTTTTTATGTTACAATTGAGAGACAAATAACAACAATAATGACACTTTCATAAAATGTAAATTATCTTATTCCAGCACATTTTAAAAATTAAGAGGTTCAATCTTACACTTTACCTTCGGCTGAATCCGACGCCTGAACTGTGACCAGTGAAGATCAGATGCGATATTTCCCATTAAAAGTGAGGTCAGACCAAGTATAAAGAGCATTAAGCCTACCCCAAAGGAGCGAGAGAAAAATGCCTTCTTCATACAAGGCCAAGGTCGCCTAAAGCGTTTCTTCTCCATTAATTTCAAAACCAAGGCACATCGAAAGCTAAGAAAACGTGTTCGGTTTCAATTGGGATTATTTAGAGTCCTGAGCTCTGCTCATGCAAAGTCAGCACAGTTAAGGCCGCTTATACTTGATGATAATACCACCTACGAAACTTGTTTGGGCTTATTTAGAGTCTGATGGTGTGTCGTAGGATCCAAATATAGAACTTACTCCCAGAAAGTGGAGCCTACAGTTCTATGCCCTCCTACAAAAATCAAGTTTCAACAAACATTGTAAGTAGTTCAGAGAGAGTAGTTGAAATGATGCATTCTGGTGCATGTCCTGTACCAGAAAAACTTCTATTTTTGGTAAAGTAGCTCAAAGTAACAAGCAATAGAAAAGACTATTGCTCAACTACACAAGTCAATAAGGATCTCGACGGTCTCATTCAGAACAGTATAAGCTTGTTTGGGATTGGTATCATCAGTTTGCAACTGAGGTAGTAGATCATAAGCTCAGCAAGCATGGCATGTTAGCATAAATCATCCAAATGTAGGCTTACATTAAGCATTGTAAACAAACAAAATGGCTTATACCATATCATTACCTTGTCAGATGCATTTGCAAAGGTTTATAATCAAATGTACCTTGTCGTGATTGGCTCGTGGCTCGTGGCTCGCCAATCCGAGCTGAGTTGGCTCATAAAGGATGCATTGTCTCAAGGAATGGAGGGGTTTCTGTCATGACTGTTATTTTCATTTGCTGGCCTCGTCACTGTAGGTACAAGAGAGTGAGAGAGTTGTGACATTTGCTAAGGTAGAGAGAGAGAGAGAGAGAGAGAGAGAGAACTAGACTTGACTGAGGGAGAGGGATCTACCTTGTAGAGCTTTTGAGACGCTCAACGCTTGAGGACTTGAGGGCTCGAGGGAGATAGAGCGGCCGCGGCTGTTACTGGGGCGAGGTAGAGTGGGCCGCTGGAGCGCGTCGCGCTAGGAGGGAGACGGGGGATTGGGGTGGCCGCGGCCTCGAGAGAATCAAAGAAAGAGAACCGAGAGGGGGTGGGGGAGAGGAACTGAGGAGGGGATGCGTGGCGCGGAGAGAGAAACGAGAGGGTCGGATCCGCATCCTCTGTTTAAAGTGCAGCGCACTTTTGGACGGCCCAGATTTAATCTCAGCCGGTTAACCGGTTAGTGCTCGGATGATGGAGCGGCAGTATTAATTTTGCTTTAAAATTCGTGTCAAAATCTTATTTCGTCCGTCTGATAAAAAATGAACGGACCAGATTAAAAGTGCAGCACTCTTAAAGTGCAGCAGAGGATGTCAATTCAGGTCGGGACTGGGGTGTTCATCGGTTTCGATTCGGAACCGAACTAGGCAAACCAAAGTTTTAATTGGGTTTCAAAAATAGAACCAAACCGAACCGAACCGAATTAGCATTGCAATCGAACTGAACCGAACCAAAATTTTATTTCGGTTTGTTCGGTTCAAACCGAAATATATTAATTTTTTAATTTAAAGCAATTGTTTTGTAATAAATCGAAATATATTAAGAAATAAACCTAAGTATTTAAAGAAATAAACCGGGGCGGTCTAAACCAAATTCATAATATATAAAAGTTCGGTCGTTCAATTATTTCGGTTTTGAAAATTTCAAACAGAACCGAAGTTATAATTCGGTTTTAAAAAACAAACAGTTTTCTTATCACTTCTGACTCAGTTGATAAATTCCCGGATCAAGTTCAAATTGATCTGTCTCGTTTTCAACTCGATCCATAAAAGAGCTACCAGTTTTCTTATCACTTCTGACTCAGTTGATATCGCAGAGCAGTGGTATAACTCGTATAAAAGCAAGGCCGACATGGAGTATTGTGTTATCAGAACTGGACTGATATTGATTCGATAAAGTTTCAAATCAACGGTTTATCGGTTAAATCAGTGAAGTATTTTAAACTATCATAATTTATATATGATATGTTATAAAATAAAGATAAACAAATATAAACAATAAAAGAGAATGTACAAGATGACAATCTCTTTATTCATATATTTCTCATGTGTACAATACAAGATTACAATATTTTTATTTATGAGCTACATATTGTACATAAAAAGTCATTACAGTAATAAATAAGAGAATGAATTCTAAATAGTAGTGGATATGAATTTAGTGGGTAGTGATGAAATGAATGAGGGTTAATATTGAAAGTTACAAAATGAATGGGCATCCACGCATTTATAATATATTCATATTCATATACACATTAGGTCAAGCAAAATATATACAACTACATTGGCCCATCACAAAAAATCTACTAGAAATTATTAAAAACATGAAATAATAAAACTTCTCTTAAAACCTAAAAAAAAAAAAATTAACATTAAAAGTTTAAAACTGATATGTGCTCTCTAAACACTAATTAAGTGCCATTCTTAAATATACATAAAATTGAAAATTAAAAAACCTGATATGTGATCACTTTCTCAAAATATACACAAACAAGAAATTAGAAAAATCAAGAATTAGCATTTTCACATGTTTACACAATTTCACATGCAAAATATCAATAGTATGTATGCTACATATCAGTAGGGAAAGGGAGAACACCAGTATCTATGAACTTGTAGTAGATATGAGTATATTTTCTTAACATGTACACTGACTATTCAAAACCAGTAAGCATAAATAATGGATATGTAAAAAAAATAAGAAGAGAAGATGATAAACTCAATAAAATAAAAATTCAACATTCTAATATAAATTGCCACAAGTAAGCTCACAATTTTAAAACAATCTCATACTTCAAAAATAAAAGTTTAATATTTCTAATGGCTAAGAAAATAAACCAACATCGAAATTAAAATGCTAAAGCTAAAATTAAGACTAAGTAAAATATTAGTCGGTAATTGAAACATTTTGATCTCTAGCAGCAACACTTCGAATTCCTTGATAAGACTAAGCTCACAATTTTGATCTTTCCATGTTGTTTATGCATGGGTCTACAACTTCATCTCCAGAATCAAATTCATCCAAATCCAAAATTTCATTTAAAAAATCATGAGTTCAAGTAGTAATGTAATTAGAAATTTAAAATAAATTATATTGAACTTCATAATTCAAGAAAATACAATTGTCTACATTAGTTTGTATCTTGAGTGCAGACGTTTGCTTGTAAAATTTCTCAATTTCATCTACCATCAAAAGCGGTGGATCATCCTCCAAAATCCAATTGTCGTTTAAAATAAGGATTATATTTATTCAGCAACAACATTAAAAAATACAGAAGTTCATAGAAAATATAATTCAATGTATCAATGAGGAATTCAAAATATAAAATTATTTAATTTGTTAGTGCATTCAGTTTGTTATCTTTATTTGAAACATGGCTTGCTACGACCTAACCAAATTACAGTCACTCTACAAATGACTAACACAACAATAATTATTGGCCACAGATATGTGTTCATTTTGATCCGAATTTATGATGAACTTTTTAAATCTGATGGCCACCACAATCTCATGATGATTGGTAAAATAGAATTTAGAAAATTACATCAATATGTATCGAAAGACTCAAATAGTGTCAGAGAATTTGATGTGCATTATGTATCGAAAATCGTGTATAATATATAAAATAATTCAAGAAAAGTTGCGGCAACTTTGTAATCATTACTCAAATAGTGTTGAATTTGAGTCGTTCGTTGTTTTAATCAGATATAATTCTCGCATAAAAAAGTGTGCATTATGCATCAAAAATCGTGCATAATATATAAAGTTCTAACACAGTCTCGGAAATTTGTTTTATTTTTTTTTAAAATAGAAGAATTTAAATATTTGCTATATTTACTTAGAAGTGACTTTTGAATCGGAATCAATCACTAAAATTCAAAGCATTTTTATTTTTTTCCAATAACATACAAAGAAATATTTTAATTTTTCTTACGGCCACGAAAAATTAGATCTGAAAAATATTGATCCGGATTATTTGTTCCAGTCCTTCTAATAAACTAAATTATATATTTTTTCTATCAAATTTTAAAGAAACATATTAAAAAATTTTAAAACTTTAATAAAATAAATAAATAAATTACAACTTTTTTCAAAAAAATAAAAAATAAAAAATCGGTTATTTAATAGCAGGTTTGAATAGTTTTGATAAAATCTAATTTTAGTGGATAAATTTGACAATTTATATTTAGTGGGTGGGGGGAGATATAAATAAAAATGACGGTAGAAAGGATTGTCGGATTTTAAATGCACTTTTAACAGCTATGTGAACAGTGAACCCAGTAAATAGTGTACCCCGGCCCCCGGGAGAGGATAGAAGCTATCCCAATTCAGCAATTCAGCAATGGCGTCCGCCCCTTACTCCCCCTTTCGGACTCTAACTCTAAACCCAGAACCCAAACCCGCATTCCCTTCCCGAACTGGAACCCGAAACCCCCTTCTCTCCATCTGCCGCAAATCCTCCGTCAGGGCCCAGTCTCATGTCGACCTCTCGCCGGAGATCACCGGTGGCCTCCACCTGAACCTCCCGATGCAATCATATAACCCACTCGAACCAGCGGCGGAGGCGGTGGTGGGCCCTTCCGTTGCGTTCGTACCACGGCCTAAACGAGCGCGAAAGAATGTCCTCTTGTTCTATTGCGAGGAGATGAAGGATCTGGCGAGGCGTGTGGTCGCCGAGAGCGATGCCATTGAGCTCAGATCTATCTCTTGGAAGTAATTCTTCTCTCTAATCTCTTCGAATTTTCAAGTTTGTGGTGCTCTTTTTTTTTTTTTTTTTTTTTAAATTTTAGTTTTGGCTGTGGCTAACTTGAGAAAAGTTAGGTTCTTTGAATTGCGCTGAGTTCAGCATACTGGTAAATTTCTAGCTTTAATAATATAGTAACTAACAGTAGTTTGTAACTTGCGAGGAGTACTAAGTCAATGCTGGTTTGCTGGTTGGTTTAGGGACTTGTAGTCAGTTTTATATCAGCACCTGCACATAACTGTGTGAACTGTAAAGTCTTAATTTTGCATTCAACAAGCATATAAGCTTATTTATATGTCTTTTTTGCATATTTTATGCTTGACTTCTATATTGTAAAAGGAAAGCTTCTATGCAGAAAGCTCTGAGTAATATTTGACTTGTATTAACAATACCATTTATCTGGCTAACAGACTAAAGTTCTAAGTTGCATAAATGAATGAGTTAATTTCCCTCAAATGTGTTATACTTCACAACAAAACATATCGATGAACGTTTCATTTGCTTTGACTTTCTCACCCTAATCTTAGGTACAGAAATTCGGAAAGAATCTCATATGAGTAGGGTCAGAGTTGTCAATATAATATGTTGGTTTGACAAAAATGTTGGTGTGTTATTTTCCAAGCAAACACTACGAATTATTGACTAACTGTTAAGTGACTAAAATGTCTCAAATTATAATTAGTACATGTGAACCTTAAATCAGCCTAACCCTCTTGGTTTTATTTAAGCTTAATTTATGAAAGAAGCTTTCAGTGATAGTTGCAATGAGAGAAAATGCTACTTAACAATAATTGCAAAATATTTCAAAAACTTGTGTTGCTATTCACAAGCATAATAAAGTACTGAGTGTTGTTTTTTAATAGAAAACTAACAAATTACACTAATTGTTTTTATTTCTTGCTTTTTTCGAAGAAAATTTGAAGACGGATTCCCAAATCTGTTCATAACAAATGCACACGAAATCCGAGGTCAGCACGTGGCCTTTCTTGCCTCCTTCAGCTCTCCACAAGTCATTTTCGAGCAGCTCTCCATTATTTATGCTTTACCACGGCTGTTTATCTCCTCTTTTACCGTGGTTCTTCCTTTTTTTCCCACTGGCTCTTCTGAGAGGATGGAGGATGAAGGTGATGTGGCAACGGCCTTTACCCTAGCAAGAATTTTATCAAATATACCCATCTCGAGAGGCGGACCCACAAGCATTGTGATATTTGACATTCATGCCTTGCAAGTGTGTTTAGTCTTCTTTATGTGCCTTTGCATTTTTATTATATGCAATAGAATTCGTTCATATCACATGTTTGTCCAATACATACCTGTAATTACCTGCTTAATACAAAAATGAATTCCTAGTTCGAGATGTTGATGGTTTTTGCAATATAGTTTTATTATGCACTCAAAATTTCAAGGAATACACGCCGCGTCGCCGTAGCATCATAATTAGGTACTGGTGTCAGTAGGCCAAACCAAAATCAAGTGTTTCTGTTCATTTTAATTATTTCTCATTTTTTTCCCTTACTTTCTATTTTGACATGCAATCGTTGATATTATTCTAGGTGTTTTCCAAGGTCAAACTGCAAAACCAAGAACATATCTGAATGTTTGGTATAGTTTTGTATTGTATATACTTAATATAATTATGTCTAAATTGATCAGGAGAGGTTTTACTTTGGGGATAATGTTTTGCCATGCTTTGAGAGCGCAGTTCCTTTGCTAAAGAACCGGCTTCAAGAATTACCTGATTCTGATAATGTTAGTCAATTTTCATCCATATTTTGATTCTTTTTAACATTTTGAAGAAACTTAATCTAAAAGTGAGCATGGACATAGTATATGTAATAATTAATCTAGAAGAAATATTAGCTTCGTTGCTTGTTTTAATATGCAATTATGCATTAAAGTGAAATATTAAGTTTATTTGTAATAAAAAAAAGTTGCATAAATGCTTTTTTGTCATTTAACTTTTGTCAGATATCCATTGCTTTTCCAGACGATGGTGCTTGGAAGCGGTTTCACAAGCAACTTCAACATTTTCCTGTGGTATCTATTTTATTCTCTTTTCATTTATTTTTAGTTCTTCTGCATTGCTTAGCTATTTGTAAATGATAAAATTATGCAAAGTTGCACTAGTAATTCTTCTGCTGGTGTTAGCATGGATAACAGTCTTTTAAAAAGCTAGCAGACTTTTCAGCTGAGTTTTTGTGATCAAAAGCATTACTCTCTCTTTTTTATAGATTATTATTTTGCTTATACATTCTCGTTTATTTTCATGGCTAGATAGTGTGTAACAAAGTTAGAGAAGGTGAACAAAGAATTGTGAGGATTAAGGAGGGAGATCCAAGAGGCCGTCATGTTGTCATTGTTGACGATTTGGTACAATCAGGCAGTACCTTGATTGAATGCCAGGTGAAAAATCTTTATCAACTTTTGAGAATTGCAATAGTTTCCTTGATCCCTGGAGAAAACCTGAACTTATGACATGGAAGGCCCACAGGGAACTTGTGTATTGCAAATTGCACCCAGTTGGTTATAAATGACGCCCAACATACTTTCAAATAAAAGGCATCCCTTTTCTGATATTTTGCAATAGCTCACAATCTAGAAACATAATTAAAATTAATGATATCTTGCTCCCGGCCTTATAATTTTACTTGATGAAATTGCTCCATGGCAGCCCTGCAAATCCCAAAATATTTGAAGTTTACCTGGCTTCATTTTATTTTAGTTTGGTTTAGAGGAAAGTGAAGCTAATTAAAGGGTGAATGTCAATAGTTGGCAGTTGGCACTTAGCAGCTAGCAATTATTTTGTTATTTGGATTTAATATTAACTTATAGGTGCTATTATGATAACAGAAAAATTGTTGTGTCATTGTTGTCCGAGAGCTGAAATGCCTTTATTTTTATCCCCTCAAATCCTTAATAACAAAAAATTTAGAACTCAAACAACAAAATGAAGTTGTAAGATATGATCACATAAAAAAAATTATCGCATTTCGACTTTGATTTGATGGGAGCCAAGTTGAAATTGTATGGTGCAAAATGTTAGGCTACTAAAAGACAACATGTTCAGAAGATAAGTGTAGCAGAGATGCATATGTTGTGGTGGATCTGTAGACATACAAGACGCAACCAAATTAGAAATGAGATATACGTGACAGACTTGGAGTGGCACCGATTGAAGAGAAGCTTGTCCAACACCGCTTGAGATGGTTTGGGCATCTCCAACGGAGACCTCCAGAGGTGCCGGTGCGTGTAGTATCGAAAAAGACAATGAAAGACAGAGGTCAGCCAAGGTTGACCTGGGAGGAAGTAGTGAAAAAGGGACTTGAAAGATTGGAATATATCTAATGAGCTGCTTCAGATATGAGTGTGTGGAAGTTAGCAATTCACGTACCAAAACCTTTACTTAGGAAATAGTATTTTAGGCGTGTTTAGGGGTAGTATTATAGGCTTTAGGCCATATGACTAGGGACGTAGAACTTAGGACTATACCTCTACGATCTATAGTGTAGGCATGATGTAGTTAGTTTATATTAGTATTAGTATTATTTCTATTATTAGAGGTACTATTATTACTATTAATACTACAATTACTATTTTATGACCATTTACTTCACCTTGTGACTACGATTGGGTTTCATTTCTAGCCTACCTCAACTTGTTTGGGACTAAAGACTTGGTTGTTGTTATTGTTGTTGTTGTAATGGTTTTTTACAAGCTCTTGATGTCAATCAAAATAAAGTCAAAATATCGTAATTTTTGTGCATAGAAAAAGTGACATCTACTGTTTTACGATATCTGAGTTATAAATGTTGTAAAATGAAGGCACAAAGGAGGCATCAGAACTGTAGGTTTGTTCCATAGCTTATGTAACACTGTAACACATGTCATTTTCTCTTTGTAGAAAGTATTGGCGGCTCATGGAGCAGCAAAAATCAGTGCTTATGTAACACATGGCATTTTCCCAAACCAGTCATGGAAGAGATTCAAATATGACAATGGAGGTAGGTTCCTTGTTACTACATGCCACTTCTTGGTAAAAATTACATGCACCACACATATTTTGATATTTACTAACTAAATTGTTTATTTGATAATATTTCAGTGGGCCCAGAAAATGGACTGAGTCACTTCTGGATAACAGATTCGTGCCAGTTAACTGTTAATGAGATTAAAAATCAGGCTCCATTTGAAATCATTAGCCTTTCTGGTGCCATAGCTGCTGCACTTCAAATATGATATATGTTAAAAACCTCAAACAATCTCTGTGCCTGCTTTTGTGTTTGTGTCAGTTGACAGCCTTAATTTCTTTTGGGGTTTCCCAAGTTTTTCTTGATTTTGTTCTCAAAGCCAAATAATTTTGTGTTCATTTAGCGACTTTTGTTAGGTACTTTTTTTTTTTCTATTTAACAAAGAGGAAAGATGGTACCAATAAACTTTTTAAATCTTATGAAGCTGGAATACTGAGTTGTCTGCGTATATAAATGCAAGTCCATATAAATGAATTATAGTTTTCAAGTTCGTAATAATATATTGTTTTGTTTCAAGAGTCACATGAGAAAAGACATTGGACAAAAGAACCTGTAATTCTGGAATCGGATTCTGCTGCTAAAAGGAGGATTTTGCTTTTCCGATCTCAACCATTCAAATTTGTTGAGATTTGTGCATGAAAAAGTTTTTTATCGAGATACGTGAATTGAAAATTTTGAATGGTTGGGATCGGAAAAGTAGGACACTGCTTTTCTCTCAGAAAAGAGAGAAAAACAGCAAAGTCGGATCCGTAATTCTGAGCTTGTCCCATAACATGCTCAACTATAATTGGGAATAAATATGCTAGGAACCTGTAATTCTGATCCCAACTGTCAAATTTTTCCATGAAGAAATAGTTTTCATGTGTGAATCTCAATGAAGAAATAGTTTTCATGTGCGAATCTCAACGAAAATCAACGGTTGGGATTGAAATAACAGGTTCTGTTATTCCTTGCAGATTTATTTCCCTATGATTGAAATGACCACCCTATCTCATGGTCGAGATCGGAGGGAAGTTAAAACACATTTAATTAGTTGCTCATGCTAGACTACTGATGTTCTAATAAACAAGATCCTTGTATCTAGATTAACATTAACAAGATAAAAGAGGAGAATAGTGCAGAAGAAAGGTTGGACGACTTTGTCTAATTACAAATACAAAAATTTCTCTTCAAAAAAGTATAATTTGATCTTTTCAATCATTTTTTACTCTGCTTCTAATTGACTGAAATAAGTGAAATGGATAACCTGTAACTGTGATATTAGAGAGAATAAGTGAAATGGATAACCTGTAACTGTGATATTAGAGATAACTGATTATGCATTGCGATTTCTTATTTTGTACTCTGTAAGTTAATTTCCTGAACCTATTTATGGATTATGGTAAAAGAAAAACACACACACACACACACAAAATAGTATAATCTAGACCATGCAGACCTATATTTTTGTGGTATTATGATTTAAAATACCATTTTAAATGGAAATATTCCATAAATTGACAAATATTTTTTTCTTCCCCGTAAAATCAGCACACACGGACCCGGATTCATTATGCTGTGAAACACAACTCTCTAGTTCTCTGTTTCGCTCCAAGCACTCATTCGTTAATTTCTGCCTTGCATCTATACCTGTATGTCACTGGAGGAGATGTTCCTGAGTTCCTCTATATATAGACTATTAATTGTGGAGTAATTGGATCTGGTACTGTCAATCTTCCTAACCTTCAGAAGCTAATTAAATAGTGGTAAGTCCAAAATCAACTAAAGAACCTTTTGTATGGACGCTCTCTACTATAATATTTTTGGCTAGAGATATGAAATTGCTCATTCAAAATCAATATTTTTTGTCGACGCTAATCTCTCGCTTCAATTTCTAACTAATGATTATATTTGTAGTATCTGCCGGTTGGCATCTCATTATCTTATTTCATAACCATAATTAAAATTAAAATTTGTAGACCATAACCATGATTCACGAAAACTAGTTACGGAACAATAAATTGGGCTATTGGCCCAGAACTTACAAAAGGCAACTGATTTTAGAAAGCCCATTAACACATCATTGGGCCGGTATAAGGCCCCTAACCAGAGGTCGGATTTGTTACCTTCCTCATCGACCGTAGATTCCAAAAACCCCTATTTCGTGCTTCATCCCATTTTTCCTTCTCTCAGCTCTTGCTCTTGCTCTTGCGGCGGCGGGGCGACAACAGTTACTGCGCATCCATCCACGGTCTCTCTCTCTCTCTCTCTCTCTCCTAATTTGATTCGAGGGTTTATGATAAACAAATCGTGTTAGATCCTTGTTTTGGCTTCCGATTTGCAAGATTACTTTCTTTCACTGAAGGGATTTCTCCCCCTTGGTTTATATAATTGTGGTTGCTTTTTGTTCAGTAGCTTGGAATCGAGCAATTGCCTTTACCTCTCTGCAAATAAGTGGTAGTGTTATTTTTTCCTTTGTTCTGTCGAAAGACCTGTTAAATACCTGGCATGAACGAATTTTATATCACATATAGCTCGGCTGAGTTGGCATTATTCCAGGTTTGCAGAAGGATAAAGTTTCGGGTTGCATTGTGGTGAGAATTATGCATTCGAAATCTCAATGTTGTTATTGGGCTTGATTTCTTTTTCGCATCTGAGGATCCAAAAGTTATTTTGAAAGTCATTGTATTGTTTCTAAAATTGTACCTTTTTTTTTTCCTGATTTTAATATAATGATTTTTTGCTGCAGTTTGTTAAGTACATCTCAGTAAAACCGCAAGCTACAATGGGTTCTCGTTTCTGGGTAATTGCCATTTAAAACTCTAATTTTATTAATCATTTTTTTAGATTTCTTTCTCTTCATGTTTTCCCCACCAAATTCTAGGAAGGTAATAGGTCCTGAAAGGAAAGCACCAAAATCTTTTGAGGGCTGGTGTTGTTTGTAACATGAACATCAAAATATCCTGTAATTCCGCAAATAAATATCATGGTTACTCGTTACCACGAAGAACAACATCATTATTTAAGAAATTCAGTTACTTCAAAAGACTCCCAATCCACTTTCCTTCCTCAGGAAACACTCTCTGTATATACGAAGAAAAATAACATTATCACACTTTGAATGGTTGTGAAATAAGATAGAAGAGGGTTCGCTTCCATTTTTTAAGATGACTGAATAAGATAATTCTGTTTGTACGAGCACACATGGAAGTATTCTTATATCCACTGCTTTCTCTATTTTATTCAGGCAGACAGCGAGTCCGAGGAGGAGGAAGAGGAAATAGCTCAATCTGATGATGAGGGGAGTGAAGAGGAATCAGCTGCCGCCCCCTCAGGCAAGGCTGCTGGGGCGTCTCGATACCTTGAGAAGTATGCCAACAGTGACAGTGATGACTCTGACACACAGCGCCGCACTGTCAAGTCTACACGTGAGCGCCGCAATGAGGAAATGCAATCCACTCTGGAGCAGATCCGCAATGCCACTAAGATTAATGACTGGGTCAACCTAGTTGACTGCTTTGACAAGCTCAACAAGCAGCTCGAGAAGGTGTCCCGCATCAACGAGTCAAACAAGGCCCCCACCACCTATATCAAGGCGCTCGTGCTACTTGAAGACTTCCTTGCTGAAACACTTGCAAATAAGGAGGCAAAGAAGAAGATGAGCAGCAGCAATGCTAAGGCACTGAACTCCATGAAGCAAAAGCTGAAGAAGAACAATAAGCAGTATGAGGAGATGATTGCCGAATATCGTAAAAACCCAGTGGAAGAAGAGGAGAGTGATGAGGAGAGTGAGGAGGAGCAAGATGTGTCTGATGACGGGGGCGATGATGTCATTGAGTATCCGTCTGATGCAGACCAAGAGAAGGGTGAAGAAGATGAGGATGAAGAAAAAGGGGATTGGGTGAAGAGTCAAAGCAAGAAGGATAAGCAGATGGACAAGCAGTTCATGAAGGATCCAAGTGAGATTACTTGGGACATAGTGGATAAGAAGCTCAAGGAGATAGTTGCTGCCAGGGGTAAAAAGGGAACTGGACGTGTTGAGCAGGTTGAACAGTTGACCTTCTTGACACGGGTGGCAAAGACACCCGCGCAGAAGTTAGAGATATTGTTTAGCGTCATATCAGCACAGTTTGATGTGAACCCTAGCTTACTGGGACACATGCCGGTTGGTATGTGGAAACGGTGCGTGGCAAACATGCTACTTGTTTTGGATATACTTCATCATTATCCTAACATTGTTGTGGATGATACGGTTGATATGGACGAGAAGGAGACACAAAAGGGGATAGATTACCAGGGAACAATTAAGGTTTGGGGTAATTTGGTTGCGTTTCTAGAGCGGCTTGACTCAGAATTTTTCAAAAGCCTCCAGTGCACTGACCCTTACACGAAAGACTACATAGAGAGGCTCAAAGATGAGCCCTTATTCATGGTTGTGGCCCAAAATGTGCAAGACTATCTAGAGCACATTGGGGATTTTAAATCTGCTGCTAAGGTAGCTCTCCGCCGTGTTGAGTTGGTTTACTACAAGCCCCAGGAGGTGTATGATGCAATGCGCAAGCTGGCTGAACTGAGCACTGGAGTGGATGGAGAACTGGAGGGAGAAGTTCAGGAGAGGAGCAGGGGCCCACCAGATTTTATTCAGGTCCCTGAGATTGTACCCAGGAGGTCCACCTTTCCTGAGAGCAGCAGAGATTTAATGGACACCTTGGTGTCACTTATTTATAAGTACGGGGATGAGCGTACCAAGGCCAGGGCTATGCTTTGTGATATTTACCATCACGCTATCTTTGATGAATACCCCGTGGCAAGGGACTTGCTATTGATGAGTCACTTGCAGGATGGTGTACAACTCATGGATATTGCCTCTCAGATTTTGTTTAATCGGGCAATGGCTCAGCTTGGCTTGTGTGCATTTAGGGCTGGTTTGGTAAATGAGGCCCATGGATGTCTGACTGAACTGTATATGTCAGGTAGGGTCAAGGAGTTGCTTGCTCAAGGTGTGTCTCAGAGCCGCTACCATGAGAAAACCCCTGAACAGGTATGAACTAAAATAACTAAATAAAATTTCCTGTTTCTCATCTACTTTATTATAGGGTCTTGTACTGGAGTTGTAATAACAGGCTGTACTAGTTGACTATACTGGGGTTGTAAAAACAGGCTGTACTAGTTGGCTATACTGTACAATAAGAACATGTCTATACATTTCTTGTCAGTGCTAGATTTGATCGTAAGATCTGATAATTTGTGGTTGAATTATCATGCAGACTTCATTTTAATAAGCTAATTTACTTGAAACTCTTTCCTACAATAATAGATTACACAAGCCTTTTTTTTTTTTTTTTTTTGAGGGACATACATAGGCTTATACAACTGCATGTTGATTGCTACCTTCTTATCTGCAGTATATTTGTTGTGTATTTTTTTTCTTTGTAAATGTGCGATCAATTTTATGTGTTCTATAAATAACTGAATCTGTTTCACCTGTGTAACCTATACTGATGCATGTTCCTAATCTAGGAAAAACTGGAGAGGCGACGCCAAATGCCATATCACATGCACATAAACCTGGAGCTGCTTGAAGCCACTCACCTGATATGTGCCATGTTGATAGAAGTCCCAGGGATGGCATCCCCTGCCTATGACCGGCGCAAGCCTGCAAACAAAACCTTCCGCCGTCTACTTGAGATTAGCGAGCGCCAGGCCTTTGTGGGCCCCCCAGAGAATGTACGCGACCATGTCATGGCTGCCACCCGTGCACTGACCTGTGGAGACTACCAGAAATCCTTTGACACCATTGCCAAACTTGACACCTGGAAGCTGTTGCGCAACAAGGACCAGGTGCTGGACATGCTGAAAACAAAAATCAAGGAGGAGGCGCTTCGCACCCACCTCCTTACCTACTCCACTTGCTACGAGTCCCTCAGCCTTGACCAGTTGACCTCTATGTTTGACCTGTCTGAGGGTCGGGTGCATAGTGTAGTTAGTAAAATGATGATGGTTGAGGAATTACATGCAAGTTGGGACCAGCCTACCCGCTGTGTGGTTTTCCATAATGTTGAGCAGACCCGCTTGCAGGGATTGCTTTTCCAGATGGCAGATAAGCTGTCTGTCTTGGTAGAGAGTAATGAGCGTGCCTATGAGGCAAGGACAGGTGGCACGCTTGAGGGGCTGCCAAGGCGACGCGGCGAGAACCAAGAGACAGGTGGCGGTGGTGGACCCCAGGGGAGGTGGCAGGAGAACTTTGTGTCAAATTCACAGGGCCGGGGCCGGTTTGGGTATAGTGGCAGGGTTGGTGGGACAGGTGGCGGGTATCAGAAGGGGACTCGTGGCGGATATGGAGGCATGAGGTATCAGGATGCAGCACATGGTGGACGTGTTGGAGGTGGAACAGGTGCAAGAGGTGGCCAGGTTGATGGTGCGCCTCGTATGGTTAATCTTAGGGGAATCAGGTCTTAAAACTTTTAGGAGGGTACAAGAGAGCTTCTCGTCATACGCTTAATTCTAATCGTTGTTTTGCTGCCAGTTCAGTTTAAGTCTACAGTTGAACTTGAAAATTTTGTTGGATTATAGTAATTATTGTTATTGAGTATTTGGTTTTTTTTTTTTTTTTTCCAATGGATCTCTTAAACATGACTCGTTGTAGCAACCTATTTATTTTGTTAGCATCTTGTGTGTTATCGGTTCCTCTACTTTTGTCTCTCGCATGAGCAGTTTTTTGGTTGCGTATAGCTGTCATTGCATTGCTGCTAGTTGCGAGGTTGTTGTGTTGTGTGAGGTTACTTTTATAACCGGCTAGGCACATTTTCTTTGGATCAATTATTCGGCCTTGTGGTAATTCTTATAGTTGAGCTTGCAATTAATCACATTTTGTTCCTTTTTGTTCTCCTCTCTTCTTTTTATTTTTATTTTTATTTTTATTATATTTGTTTTTATGCCAGAGCAAATTTAACCATCCTGACAAATATGGATGCACGGAAGGGTCCGGATCCCTGAAGTAACCCAATTTTTGGGTTTTGGACTGGGACTGTTCGATTTAAATCTGTCGCTCGGGATCACTTTGGGATTCGAATTTGTTTCTCGGAATGTGTGCGCTCCACTTCTGGATTGTCGGGGATTCGCCTATGCTGTTAATTAGGCTCATACTCATAATTCTGCTAAAATTAACAGATCGCCTATGCCGTTAATTAGGCTGGAGTGACCTCCAATTCTCTTTCTTCCTCCTCTGTGTCTCTGCTTTTCAGATTTTATATCACCATAATACCATCTCTCATTTACTTTATTAATTTGAAGTTCTCTCATGCCTTCTTGCCTTTAATCAATCATAAGCCTTTTCTTTGTAAAATGAAGATTTTTTATGAGATCAAGTGATGCTTTCCCACCACGTTTTGCTTGTATGGAAAGTGCATCTATGAGTCAGGTTCAATATATATATAACATTGTTATTTCAAATTATCTAATAAGAAAATATTAAATTTTTTTGTAGAAGATAACTGGAAGGGTCGATCATGGACCAGCTCCATGATGTAAGCAGCTCGATGCACGAGCAATGTTGAAGTCATATATAACTTTCTTTGAAGTTCTTTAAAGAGAGAGCCTCTTTTTGTGTAGCCTAAAGAGATTCAGATTTTTGTGTAGAAATTAAATGAACTTCTAGCACATTGTGTTCATTTCATTAACTAAGTGTAAAATATGTAAAACTCAGGCGCTGGAATATTAATTTTGAATGTTTTATACGTGTCGTCCAAGATTACAAGATGTGTTGTCTGTCATTAAAAGAGCACATTGTTTTTTAGTTTTGACCCGTTGTATAGGTGAACAAATAGAGCATATTGTTTGATTATGATTAAAAGATTACGACAAAAGGGTAATTTGATCAAAAGAATATGAATAAGTCAGATTATTTGAAGAATGAGTTGAAAATGAGTGAAATAATAAATTTCCAGTGCAATAATAAATAATTACAGGGACCTAGTTGAAAAAATTCCACTTATTCTGACAAGCTGAAACCTTTCCTATTTTCTATAAGTTGATTTTCAGATTTAGTCTTTTCTGTCTTAATCATAGAGGTTCAATAAAAAAATATTAAAAGCTCCAAATTATAATTTGAAGCAAGAACAAGAACTAAACTTAATTTTTAGGCTTTTTACCCATGTACCAGTCCTCTGTGAACCCTGTACCAGCACCTAACACTCACACACCAATACAAAGAACAAAACAACAGTAGGATAGGTATGGTGATCACTTTTGTTCTTTTATTGTCCAGAAATTTGATAGATTTAGTCCGTATGTTTCATGAGTGTAAAGTGTTGCATGTTTAAAAATAAGAATAAAAAGAAAATTTTCTAAGGGCCTGTTTACAAAAGTTCGCACATCCTTATCAGCTCTTTTTATTTCTTTCTTTGGATCTTATATGTTTTAGAGGTTTCACTGACTTCTTATGACTTCTTAAATTGGCGTTCATATTCTCATCATTTGAAGTGGTTTTAAGTATAATATAATATGTGAATCTGTTTTTTGTTTTTTAGTTTTCATATTCTCATCATTTGGGTAATTTTCACATTCTGGTATTCTTTTTCTATTTTGTTTTGGTTGGTAGTTCAATTTCTAAGTTTTTGAGGGGCTTTTGGATAACTTTTACATTTTGGTACTAGAACTCACTGTTGAGTCAGCATTTGTAACGTGAATTTTCTATTGATCTAGCATTCTTGGACTTTTGGGTGAATTACCCAATTAGCATTCTAGGACTTTTGGTAATTCATTCACGTTCTGACTCAACGTGAATTACCTATTAATTTTCATATTCTATTACTTGAACATTTTCACATTCCTTCATCAAATTTAGCTCTTTGAACTAATTCTTGATTTCTGGTCTTAACAGGGTCTTAGTTGTAAATTATCTAGTTAACGGAGTGAATGAGAAATGCACGTGAAAGCTTTGGGAGTATTTGAAGATTATGGGTCGTTCGGCAATAAAAGATTAAGAATGAAGGATTAAGAGCTTAAAGAGCGCTAAGGAACCGATATTCGGTTGTCTTAATCCGTGGATCAAGGATTAAGTGCTTAAGGAAGGGGGAGGGGTGCCTTAAAGTTCGGGCAGAGAATTAAGATCCGGGCAAAAGAAGGTAATCTTAATTCGTGCTAAGGGATCGGTGTTCGGCAGGATTAAGTTGCCAAAGAAGCTAAAGGAAACGGATTAAATCTTAAGGAGGCTTAATCCTCTCCAGTCGAACAACTCCTGTAAGAAAACTGAGAACGGGCAGTAGGCAGGGACAGATCTCAGTGTATTGGAAAGGTGGCTAAGCCACGTCTATGATTTTAAAATTTAATTTATGTATATTGAAATTTAATGAAATTTTATATTTTTAGAATTTGATATATAGTCTAGCCTCCCTCAATATTAGTCAAATGTTTACTTGTAGTCTAGTGGTTAGTGTTCTACTTTGTAAGTGAGAGGTCTTGGGTTTCAAATTCTACTCACTACATTTTGTATTTTATTTTTTAGCTCCTTTTATCAAAAAATTATAGTTCCGCTCCTAGCAGTAGGTCAGATTATCAATAAAAGAAAAGAAAGAAGTGATTCAACCGTGAGATAAAATTAAACGGTCAAGATGGAAGAAAGGAGGAGGTTGTTCAGATTCGGACCCGCACACGAGCCAAATCAGAATCAACAAAAAGAGATGGGATGGGTTCATCCCTCAATCGATTCAGCAAAGATTAACACAACAAAAACGGGTTCACGGCACGGGTCTCATGTAAAATCGAAGAAATTGAAACAAAAAAAGGGGAAACTCTCACCCGTTAGCCCAAGGATGGGCTCTTCCACTTGGCCTCCTCCTCTTAAACAAGGTTCAACAGTAAAACGAAAAACGAAAGAAAAATGAGAAGGGAACCTCTACTTATCAGCGACAGAGAGAGAAGAGAAGGAAAAAAAATCACTGAAAAATCGGGTGAGGTCGTGAGGAGCAACCTCGCAGTTCGTGCGAGTGCACCGCGATATAACCAACGAGTGACTAAGCTAGAGAGAAGGGAGACGGTGACAAATGGAGGAAGGGGAGAGGTCCAAACAGGGGCCGAATGGAATGGAGAAGAAAAGACGGTCGGTAGTGGCTTTTTTGGTCCCACATGTCATTTTAATCATATCTTTAGTTTCTATTTTCATTTCCTAAGATGAATTTAACCTAATTGAGCGTAATTACCATATTTTATTAAAAAAAAATTATCTATATTTTGTTTTAATTAAGATTATTTAATTTAAAACTTTCTATGTGTTTTCAATTTATTTCTTTGTTTTAAATTTTAGTCTTCTCTTCTGCTCATGAAGGTGATATGAATAAATAGAGGTCTAGCCACCATTTGATTGAATAATGAAGTGTTACATATCATTACTCAAATGGAAATGCGGAAAAGTAAATAAATGTAAAATATAAGGAAAACTCCAACAAAGTATTGTTCTAGTTAAATGTTCCTTTATGTTGATTATGATATAATGTGGTACGATATTATTGAATATGTTATGTTTGTTGGTATTGGATGATTGATTTCCGCTAATCAGTTGTATACATTTAGTCTTTCACGTATACAAAAATTATATATGCAAGACTGAAATTTTGTTAGTCGTGGCAGAAGAACAAAGCCTTAAAACATACTCAATATTGAAATCATTTTGTTTGCAAGGACAACTTTAATAATATGAAAACACAATTATCTCCAGATCTAATTTGCAAACAAATATATGCACATCTAGAATACTCCGTTGAATAAGTATAAACAGGCTCAAATAGGAAAAAAAAATAATCCTCCCATTGATCCTGTCCAATATTTGAGAATATTTTTTTTTTTATAAACCATAAATAGAAAAATTAATTTTAGAAAACCAGTATGATTGATTTGATTTTTACAAAAACCATAAAAATGAGTTGCCAACTCATTCTGAATTTTTTTTCCCCACAGAATGAGTTGGCAACTTGTTCTTGACTTTTTTTTTTTTTTTTTCAGTTTTTACGGAAAAAAAACTGTGCTCAAACTGTGTAACCGATGGTGTAATTGCTGTTTTTTAGTTCGGAACAAGTTGGCAACTCGTTCTCCAATTTTTTTTTTTAGGTTTGCTTATAAAAAAAATCAAACATTTAATTTATAAAGCTTCTAATTTTGAATTTTGCATTCTAATTTATAAAAAAAAATTAGGCATTTAATTAGACTATATCTTGTATTTTGCAATTTTATAACTTATCAAGTACATGAAGAAAATTTATTGGGGCATTTTCTAAATAATTCCTCAGTTTTAATTTATGCGAACAAATTCACCGAACTATGTACATATATAATTACCAGCACATTTTGTGTGTATATCGATATTTTCCATCAGTCAATTTTGTCAAGTTTAAAGTCATAGACGTAACAATTATACCTTTCAATATTCTCAAAACTATTATCTCAATTAATCTTATGAAAATTAATTATGCTAATTTCACCGACACATTCGCTACACCTTGTTCTTAATGAATACATACATGCCTCAATTTGTATCATAAAAAATGGCAAATATATACATACGAGGAGAACTATGGTGTTTCTAAGTTCACCAAGCTTCTTTGTGAACTCAACTCTAAAACCTATTAAATTGGTTTCAAACGACGAATTCAAACAGTTGAAATTCTTTTATCTTATGAGTGATACATCTATATGTGAAAATTTTAAAGTTTCGAATTAAATTAGTATAAAGTCAAGTTGTCAAAATTAAAAGCTTTATAAATTAAATACCTATTTTTTTATAAGCAAATCCTAAAAAAAAAAAAAAATTTGGAGAACGAATTGCCAACTCATTCCGGACTAAAAAACGCCATCGGTTACACAGTTTGAGCACAGTTTTTTTCCGTAAAAATTGAAGAACCTCAAGAACGAGTTGCCAACTCATTCTGTGGGAAAAAAAAATTCCAGAACGAGTTGGTAACTCGTTTTTTATGGTTTTTGTAAAAACCGAATTAATCATACTAGTTCTCTAAAATTGAATTTTCTATTTATAGTTTATAAAAAAAAAAATCCAATATTTGATGCATCACAATTTTTTTTGTTTCTTGATTGAACCATCATCAGATAGATATAAATGGATTATCTGACGGTTTTTAGTATGCATACCGAATAGGATTGGATTCTCTATAGATTAGGGGACCGCACAGCCTCTGAGGCTCTGACCCCTCCTGCCCTTTTTTGCTTTCCCTTTCTGCGCTGTTTCCATTTGATTTATTTTGAAAAATCGACCAGCTACATTCTTGCATGCAACATAATGGATACAGAAAATTAGGAGATGCATGCGCTGCTCATCCACCAATCCACATTTAGGCAAAGTATAATTTATTTTTAATTAGAAGATAATAATTGAGAAATGCCAATCATCATTTTATGACCAAAAACAATTATAAATGACAGGATTCATTAATGAAAAATTTTCCAGCATTATTTTGACAATCCACCAATCCACATTATGAAGAGGGATTCATTTACAACATTTGTAAGTTACAACATCTTATAACAATTTAGTTTTAAGATTTCAAAAGTCTAAATAGTAGATCCAAACCATTCAACATTAAATCTACATTAAAATGTGTTCGGAAATAAAACTTTACATTTTTTTTAATATTTTTATTATTTATTAAGTATTTTACAAAACTGCTGCTTTTCAGTGGTTCAGAATTGTCTAAAAACAACAGTTTTATAAAATACTTAATAAAACATAAAAAACTTTGAAAAAATGTAAAATTTTATGTCCAAGCACATTTTAATATAGATATCATGTTAAACTATTTGGTCGACTGTTTTAATTTTTAAAATCACAAACTAAATTGTTGTAATATGCTGTAACTTACAAATGTTATAAGAAAGTTAGAAGTCCGAAGTGTAAGTATTTCTGTTCGGATCCAACAGATGCAAAAGAATAATACAAGAAAATTACGAGAATGGTAGGTTTGCTCAATCAGGATAACAAATTGAACTCCAAAATTCCATTAATTAAAGTTTGTTAACCACCTCCCTCTTGGTGAGCACAATATATATGTGATTAATTTCAAATTTTGAGTTGCAGAGTTACCTGAGACTCAAGAGAGCAATAAATAAGGTTAGGGAGTTACTATTTATCATGGTTGAGAGGGGCACAACAAATTAATTTATTGGCAAGTTGCACTTCGCGAATCGTAAAATGTCATAGACCTTTATGGACTTCAGACCATAAAAATTCGATTCATCAACCGCATAGTGATAATCACTTGGTTGTATCATGAATGTTCGTCAAGCATACTGTTTTTAACAACAATGGATAAAATAATTTAAAAATCTATTGGTATTTCACCTTCATATGTCATTAGTCTAATTATTTATTGATTATATGATTAGAATAAAATTATACTAATTTGAATAAACAATTTTTTCTCAAGGAAAATTTAATGATGTATTCTTGGCAAATAGCTTTATTGGGTCGTGTTATTTAGTCTGTACCTTTACTATATAACTTTCTTTTTCATTTTTTTTTTCTTTTCTTTTACTTTTTCTTTTTCTTTCACTTTTTCTTTTTCTTTTTGTTTGTCAAACTTTTTGCAGAATCCCTGATTTATTTCCACTTCTGATAATTCCAGCAAGCAACTCATCATCTTGGTATCTTTCCGAGGTTAATAACTTAATATTGAACTTAGGCTTAATCACTCATGAACCAAGTCTGGAAGAAAAGAATATGTGCTTTTCACGTACAAATATCTGTTATTCCAGTATGGATGCATCAATCAAAGAACAAAAAAAGCAAATATGCCTATCTCTTCACTCCTCTTTCAAAAATACTCCAACTATAGTGCACTTGAGCCAGCACGCTATCTTATTCTTTATCTTTTCCCTTTTTTCTAAGTGCTAAATCTGGAAGAAAAGAATATGTGCTCTTGACGTACAAATATTAGTCATCCAATCAATCAAAGAAAATAAAAAATACAAGCAAAGAAAGATGCCTATATCTTCACTCCTTTTTACTTTTGTCTTATTTAAACATTAATAAAGATATCTATATATAACTATCTCATGCAGCTCTACTAACCATCCGCAAGCACAAAGCTAGCTAATTCACTAAATCACTTTCAAACCCCCCCCCTCCTCTCCTCCCCGCAAAAAAAAAAAAAAAAAAAAAAAAAAAATAAACATAGAAAGAGAGAGAGACACTCCCCCACAATCGGAAATACATGGCAGAGTCAGCTGTGGGCTATGTGTTGCAAAAGGTTGCTGATGCCTTACTGAAGAAAGCTAAGGAACTGCAAGCTGTGAGTGGGCAGATCGAGCAGATGCAAAACGAGCTTCGTTTGATCCAAGCATTGCTAAAAGATGCCGAATCCAAGCGTAACAGAGATGAATTGATAAAAGAGTGGTTGAACCAGGTCAGAAATTTGGCTCACAGAATAGAAGATGTGATTGACACCTTCCTGGTTGAGATTGAAGAAAACTATCCAAAAAGTACTCCCTGGTACCGTAAAATTTGTGCGTGGCTATTAAAAACCTACAAAATTAACAAGGTGAAGCTGAAGTTGAGTGGTGAGATTGAAAAAATAACTCAGGAACTCAAAGAGATTTACCAACGCCGAACCGACTTAGGAATTACGGTTGTTGGTGCTGGTAGTGAAGAAAATGTTCCGGTACCTTTTAGGCCAAAAAATCCTTCTCACGTGGTTGATTCAGAAATTGTTGGCCTTGAGGATGACAAGCACGACATTATCAACCAGCTCCTTGATAGAAGCATTTCATGGCGCATGGTGCTCTCGATTGTGGGTCCTGGAGGCCTCGGAAAGACCACTTTGGCCCAAAAAATTTATAAAAGGTGCATGTTCTCTCTTCTAAAATCATTTTTTTTTTTGGATAAAATGCGTAACTTTTTTGGTGGGACAATCAAAAACAAAAAAATTTCTATATCCTAACCAACTAGTTGTTTAAGAAGTCAACTATCCAAATTGAATTCTTTGCTTAGATTTTTATTTTTTTTCCTTTCACAAGAAGTGATGAAATACTTTAATTCTTCGATATATATAGTCAGGTAAGGAATGGGGACATTTTGTCATGAATTCTCCATTCCCATTAGCAATCAATTACCTTGCATGTAATTATAATTATACCTAGAGCAACCTGCCACTTTTTTTTATTTAATCAAGAAAATGAAGTTCTCAAGATTTGCAAATCATGCATGTAAATTCACTGAAATTAATGTCATACAATATATGATTCAGATAATTTATTCCATAAATAATCACACATTAATATGTACGTTTCATCAAAATTACCTCTGTGTTTTGGTTAAAAGAATTTACAAGATGGATTGAATGGCTCCAAATGCTCTGAGCTTCAAGATAATTTATACACAAAGTCGTGGTTCATATAAATTTGTTACAAATGTGGTTCAAATCTTCTTACCATAAAAATAATCAATCATGTAATCATGGAAAAGATCTCCAATAAAGTTTTCTCTATGTGCAGTTTTTTTTTTTTCTTTTCTTAATGTAACACATTCGTTTTTGTAAATACAGTGCAGAATTGGAAGGGCAATTCGATTGTCGCACATGGATGTCCATTTCTCAAAAGTTCAATACAAATGGTATCTTGAGAAATATTCTTTACTCAATCGATCTCACAATGAAAAATAAAAACCCACCCATAACAGATGAGGATTTACCGGAGGAGCTTCAGAAATCCTTGAGCTGTAAGAGGTACTTAATTATCCTTGATGATGTGTGGAGCGATCGTGATTGGGAGCAATTGAAAATAGGATTACCCGATTCGAAAAATGCCAGCCGCGTGATAATTACTAGCCGATCACTTGATGTTGCTCTCGCGGCAGATTGCAATACGAAACCCTATAAACTCCGTTACCTGAATGACGATGAGAGTCTAGCTCTCCTCTTCAGAAAGGCTTTTCAACAACAAATTGAACCTAAGAATTACCCTCCTGAACTCTTGGAAGTTGCCAAAAGATTAACAAACAAATGTGGTGGGCTACCCTTGGCATTAGTTGTGCTAGGCAGTATCCTGTCAAGAAGAGAACGCAACTACACTGCCTGGAGTACAAAGGAGGAGACTATGGATTGGCATGACAAAGATGGGAACAAGTGCTCGCTGGTCCTAGCAATGAGTTATGAAGACTTGCCTTACGAACTCAAACCATGTTTCCTTTATTTTGCATGTTTTCCTGAAGATTATAAGATTTCAGGAGAGCACGTCACAAGAATGTGGATAGCTGAAGGATTCGTACCGAAAAATGGAACTGGAACAATAGAAGACAGAGCAGAAAAATACCTTGAAGAGCTAGTGCAAAGGTACATCCCTTATCAGTTCTATTTTTTTAAGCTACTTATCTGGTATAAATAAGTCATGCTGTGTGTTTTTGGCCCAACTCAGTCTCATCATTCCGACCAAATTTGTAACACATCCAAAATTCCTTTCTAACGACTCCTCTAAATTCAATTAGTGCCTGGTACACACATGATCTCCTTTTTACCTCCTTAATTAATTCCACTATTCTCCCAAGAAAAAAAAAACAATTTCTAATGATAATACCGAATAAATTTTATTTTATACAATAATATTTGCACGAAATTTAGTATCTTTTAATGCATAAAGGTCCATGATTGTACCTCATAGAAATACTTTGTTAGAAATTCTTTCTCAACTCCAAATATAAACATTTAGTTAGGAAGGAGTCCCAAAAAGAAGACATATTCAAGTAATTATGCAAACATAAGCTTCTTTATATCGGTAGATCTTAATTTGTTGCATCCATGTGCCACTTGGTGAGATAGCAAGTGTGCTGAGTTATATATGGAGAATGTTCTGGTTCTATCTGAAAGCAATTAAAATTAATTAAGTTTTTACTTTAGAAAGAAGACAACAATATATATATATATATATATATATATATATATATTTAGCAGCAATATTTCGTGATTTACGTATATCGTATATCATCGTTAATTGTTGAAGAAATTGTGGAAACTTAATTACAAACTTTTAGGCAACAAATTATTTGTTACAAAAAAATTAAAAAGTAGATATTTTGTTCTTGTTTGTCAATGTTTCACAGAACTAGAGATATAACGTTGCATGATTGCCATGAATATTCATGGGAATTATTATTTAAATACAAGATGACGTCACGAGTGAAAAATCCATCATCCTCCTACGGAAGTTTGATATCGACATTAATTTGTAGATATAAAACATGCTTAAGGTACTGTATGCAGGAGTCAAGGACGGGTGGAACTTAAGCTACCTTTCTCTAATTCAATATTTTTTTATAAAAAATATTTTTGTACGTACTAAGACTCTTTTGAAATATTTCAATATAATATATTCATAGTTTAACTCAAAACTACAGTACTTAGGATTGAAATTCAATGAAGGAAGAGATCTACATACATACTAACATAAATTAATTGGCTTACAAAATAAAGTAATAAAATTGATAAGGACAACACCTACCCGTGCAACTAACAAACTGCTTAGTTCACAAGAGGTGAAGAAAAAGAGAGCGGAGTTTGGCTTAAAATGCTTACGTCTCCAGGGTACGCAAACCTCATATATCGGTGCGTATTTCCTATTACCCAAAAAGAAAGTATACAACTCGTGGTCCATGAGCCAAACATACTGGGGAAGTCACGGCCTAACTCGTGTACTGTATAAGGTGGGCCTAAAAGCTTGAGTTGGCGAGCCCTAACAAAGAGGGTCGTCACACAACTATGGTTATATGGTGAGCACAAACGCTCGAGCCGGTGAGCCCTTAATGCCTCACAAGTGGGAAGGCACCCGGTTATTTGAAGGGAGCACTGAAGTACATCTCCACACTATAGAACACACACCAAGCACTCTAACTAAATCTAAGACTAGATTAGTTAAGTGGATTTGAGATTATCAAATTTGTATTGAAGTTTAAGCTCTCTTAACAATTGAAGCTCTCAAGAACACAAAATTTATGTATTTTGAATTTGAAAGACGGTTAGCTTAAAAAAAATTGAAGGGAGAATTCAATCTATTTATAAAGAGAGCATCAGATCTAGGTTTTTTGTCCGATTCGTTAAGACGGCCAAGTTCCGTTCCGAACGGATAGTACAAAAATATTGAAATTAGGGCTTACGCCTTTTGAATTGTACTAATTATCGTTTCGAATGTTTCTAAATGTTCTGAATGGATAGTATAATTAATCCTAATTTTGTGTTTGCTTGAATATCGTTCATACGGTTGGCAACTGTTCCAAACATAAACACCCTGATTGGTACGGAACTATTATGTTCAACCGATTGTTAAGCGGAATAAATTATTCCGTACTAAATGCTTTCGATCAGTCCAGAATCATTCCATGCTGAACGGTTGCTTCTGTTCAAAACAGATAGTTCCAGAAATCAACAATCTCAAATCTACTTTACTTTTCTATTAATATTACAATTTATATGTATCTTTGTAAAGTCTTGTTAATTTCTTCGATTCTTCAATTTAATCTTGCAATTATAATTATCATGAACCTACAAACTACAAAGAAATCGTTAAATTTATTAATTGTATATTTTATAAATTAGTCAAACAGCATAATTAGAAGATTGCTTACAACAACAATTAGAAGATGAAGAAATTCATAACTGACAAGAATATATTTTTTTTGGAAAGAATAAAACACTATGATAGTCCGATAATTTTGTACTTCAAAAAATAAAATAAAAACAAGTCCGTACAAGCTAATTAGCTTTCGTGGTATGTGTACAGCCTTTTTATATTCTAAATTCCAATATACATAAATAATATTTTTATCTGAATTTTAAAGCTACAACTTCCACATGGCACAGCCTTTTTTTTAGTACACTACAAGCGGGTTTTAGTGTCTAACCACAAGTCAGTTTTAGTCAATTTACTGGGAATCACATGTTGTTTTTAACAACGTATTTTTTACATATACAGCGTACAACAGTGAGGCAATTAAGTCGGTTTTGGTGCTTCAAAAAGGAAGCTAATATTAATAAAGCATAATAAGGGGCATATTTCACTTCTCAAGTTGGCTTAATATTAATATTGCTTAAAAATCAATTTACGTAAATTGGTAACTGAAGTATAATTAATATCATCACCCACGTGCACCGTGATTAATGAGTTGTGAATTACTTTAAAATCATATTTTTGTAGATATTCTTTTGAATCATAAAACATTAAAGTTAGGAAATAAAAAATAAAATGAAAACCATACAATAAAAAACAAAAATCATTACTTCTATAAATTTTATTTTTACAATACAATCTCGAATAGAGTTTCTAGTGAACATTTTATTGCTATTTTAATAATAGAACTGAAAACTTATAATTAGATAATTTACTTAAATTAAACATAGTAGTAACATTTGTAACAGTGGTCATATTAGAGTCTTCATTTTCATTCCCCACTTCATTAACTTGAGTGGCTAAATTTCTCCATCAAATAGCTAATTAAATATTATTTCCTTAAGAAAAATTATCTAAATATATAATTAGATAGCAGAGAAAACTTCAGCTCAAAAATTTGAGTTATCTACTAATTTTAACAACAGTAAAAAAAAAATTGAAGCAAAGAGAATAATGTTAAAAAAAAATTAACAACAGTCAAAAACTTCAGTTCATTTAGTCCGGTCAATATAATTAAAATAATAATTAAAGTTTCATTTGAAATAAAAGCTTAGATAGTAATTTTTATTATTGCAAATTGTATTTTGTCAATGTATTTCTTTCTCCGACGAATCATAGTTAAAAAAATTATTTTTGCTTGGATTGTACGTACTATATTGTCTAACTGTCAAACTTAGAAATTCAAATATATATATGTGTGCCTACAAAACTTCATTAAATATAAAACTTCTGTACATAATTAATTAGAGTACTGTGAGGTGTCATCGTGTCGAGAGGGGGGGGGTGTCCGATGCCCATCGGAGCACAACAGTGTTCGATGGGTGGTTTCTACCGTCCGATCTACTTCAAGATCTGTGCGTACGAATATTAAAGCAAATAGCACGGATATTAAAGTGATGCTCACAGATCTTGAAGTGAATCGGACGGTAGAAATACTCATTGAACACTGTTATGGTCCGATGGGCATCGGACACCCTCCTCTTCCCCTCGTGTCAGGTAAAGACATGGGTTATTACAACGGTATACTGTACGAGCCTATCGACCAAAACAATAGTACTATACTACCTAAATAACAAATTAATACCCACACACACACCATCAGTATTAGGTGTAGTCTTTAGACCTATATATAAGGGTGTCAATGGGTACGATAAGGATATAGGGTGGAAGCATTTTCATATCCTACCGACTAAGAGTTAGTTTTACCAATATTCTACTCATACCTGTTAAGAATTTGTCTTACTCTAACTTACCCGTACCCGTTAAAATTAGCGGGTAACGAAACAGTAGCGGGTGAATAACGAATAATACTAATATAATTGTTTTATTATTTTTATAAATATGCCATTAAAATTCATCATGTCAAACATAAGCAATTACAATAACTAATATAAAAATCAAAATACAAATGCAATCAATTCTAACTAATAGTTTTTTATAAAACAAAAACAAAAAATAAAAAACACAAATATCTCTTCTAACAAATCCAAAATTTAATTTGTTAACTAAATAACAAAACATTCAAATAAAAAAAAATATATGTTTAACATAATATTCTTCTTACAACAAAAGGCATACATTTTCTCATGAATTAGCGTTAATACAGTGATATGAAAAACATAAAATTGAATATAATATTTATATATCTATATATAATTTATTTTATATAATTACTCGTTACTCAACGGGTACAAAATAGCTTTTACCCGTACCCATACCCGTTTTACTAACGAAAAATTTTTTTACTCGTATCCATACTTCATAAGCTAATGAAAAAAAAAATCTTACATATACCTGTCTTATCGAATACGATACGGGTGAGGTAAATGAATAAACGATGACACCCCTACCTAGCTATATAAAAGAGGACAGCCATATTCTTAATTAATTGCTTCACCGTCAAGCAATATACCAACATTCTAAATTTTATCCATATAGTAAAATTTATAATGCTGTTATGTGGTTTTCTTTTGTTTGCTGTCTAGGGGGTTTTGTTTATATGATGGTTTAGGTTTGGAAGGGTATGTTTTGTGTTAGGAGTATCGGTATTACTCAATACCAAATTGATATTTTGTATGGTTTTTTTGTTAATGAAAAATCAGTGGTCTATATCATTAATTTAAAAAAAAAAAGTAAAATTTATAATGCAACATAATAGGTCCACTCCAAACAAAATTTATATGCAACTTAATATATTAGCCGAGTAAGAATTTTTACTAAAATAATTTCAGGGTTTCAAGTAGCGCAAATATATTTTATATATTTAATTATCACGGCACCATGGTCTATCCAAAGTGGGACCTCCTTAGGGACTACATGCCTATCTAGCGGAGCGTTCATCATTTATATGAACTTTCTTTGGACGAAAGAGATTGCTGAGCGTTCATTACTTTTTGTTTTTAATTGGACTTAAGAAATACCTACTTATTCATCAACAAATATTTTCCTTCTTTTCTGATGTTAATTTGTATGAAAAATATTGTTGTAGGTGCTTGATTCAAGTTACTAAAAAATCTTGGAACGGCTACTGCAAATACTGCAATATGCACGATCTTCTACGGGATCTGGCTATCACTAGAGCCAACGAGGAGAACTTTTTCACCGTATTCTCAAAAGAAGGTGACGATATTAACCAACTTGCTGCTAGAAAGCCACGCCGTGCGGCACTGCAATTTTGCAATCTCACGAAGGATGGTGTTTATTCAGAAAACACTCGTTCTTTACTCTGTTTTGGTGTTCAGAAATATCCATTAGATGATCATGGCCTTGGGCAACTAAATTATAGTGGCTTCAGACTACTTAGAGTGTTAACCTTGAAGCATGTAGATATGAGAAAATTCGCTGGAAGACAATGGCCAAAGGGCTTCGCCCACTTGAGGTATTTGGATTTAAGAGAATGTTATATTCCACAAGATATATTTAAGAAGTTTTTCTTCTGTAATCTAGAAACCATTGATTTAGATGAAGCGAGAGTAGTAAATAGTGACCATGAAGTTATACATACAATAGATTTGTATGATGTCGTAATCCCAACTCTAAGACATGTACGTGGGAGCAGGTGTTTCTATTTACCATTAAAATGGGATCAACATACAAATCTACAAACAATTGTAAATAAGTCGATGCAAATAGAATTAGTTGTTGAATTACGATGTTGTATCAACTTGCGTACATTATTGATCCGCATTGTCGGTGATATACATGATGAAAGGGCTCAAAAAGAGCACTGGGAAAACCTTAAGGATGTGTTGAGAAGGACAAAACAGTTGGTCTCCCTCGGTATTGGAATGGGTTATATGGGGTTGCTACCATTTGGTGGTACAACAGACTTACCATGTCATGGGAAGATACAAAAACTACTTCTCTGGGGTAGGTGGGGAAGAAATATATGTGTTCCAAGTGTTGAAATGTTCCCAACAAACATCACCAAATTGACACTCGTTCTTTCCGAGCTTGAGGAAGATCTAATGCCCATATTGGAGAGGCTGCAGAGCCTCAGAGAACTTTCTTTAGGCCATCACTCATATGTGGGAACACATCTAATCTGTTCAACCGGAGGGTTTCCTAACCTCGAAAAACTAAAGCTCAAAGAGTTGTTGAATCTATGTCATTGGGACATAAAAGAGGGAGCTATGCCCATACTAACTCACCTCGAAATTTACGAATGTGAAAAGCTGCATGCACTACCCGAGCTACAAAAGGTGCGGACTCTTCAAGAGCTATTAGTAATTTACCCTTCACCTGTACTACGCAAATCTATGGAAGGAAAAAATCAACAGTACAAACTTGAGCACATCCCATATGTGCGTATAAGGTGAGATCTCATGCTTGTTTGGTTGTAGAATTTCTTTATAGTTTCCTCGTAGATCTTAATTTGCTAATTATATACTTTGCGTAGCTGCAAGACTTTATTTTCAATTCTGCTGTTTTTTATTATTTTCCTTGTAATTAATTGTTCTACTCTTAATTATTGCATGGATTAAGTTGATGTCGGGCGCAAAACAATAAAAGAAGACTACACGAAAGAATGATGAGATTAGTAGAGGACATCATCACATAATCATACATATCCCCTCTCTTCCTGGACACGAACGGACAAACGGTTAAATTTTAAGTCTCATTCATTGTAAGATCCCCTTTTCAGATTGTTGTTCCTAGGTTGTTCAAATTTTCGTACATGCCATGATTGTTATTTTTAATTTTTGTGTTGTCCGCATTTTTCATTTTTATTTAATTTTAATTGTACTCTTATTGTGTGCATGGATTTGAATTGGGTTGGATTGTTGCGATTTACTTTATTTCAGTGACATTTTATATGAATTTTTTTTTTCATGGTTGTGAATCTTTGGTTGTAATATCAAATACTCTCTTTTAAAAAAAAAATCGTAATATTTGCAAGAACATAATGTTTATTAAATTTAGACCCCAATTACTTTATCCAAAACAAAAGGAACGAACAAAGCCACAATAAATTATAAAAAATCCGTAGAAGAAAACGAAAAATTCACATGAATCACATTAATTGAAAAAAAAATATATGATTTCTCAAATTATGGAAAAAAAAAAAAAAAGAACGAAGAAAGCCACACTCTTTCACGTATGTTTTCTCCTCTCTCTCCAATATGAATTGAAAATAATATGAGTCTCAAATTATGGAAATAAGAAAAAGAATAAATGTATATTTTGTGTCCAAACTATAAATCACAAGTACTTCAAAAAAAAAAAAAAACAAATACACCTGATTCATAGCATGCATCTAATACGATTCAAGATTCATACAGTTTTATGCTGCATGATCTTTGTGTTTATATTATGATGTGTGTGTGTGTGTGTGTGTGTGTGGAGGGCCCTCTTTTATAGAAGAGGAAAATATGTAGGCCACTTGAAAGGTGATGACGATGGGAGAGGGGGGTGTCCGATGCCCATTGGATCAAATTCGGTTCGATGGCGGTTTCTACCGTCCGGTCCACTTCAAGATCTGTGCACATCACTTTAATATCCGTGCTGTTTGTTTTAATATCTGTGCGCACAGATTTTGAAGTGGATCGGACAGTAGAAACCACCCATCGAACCGAGTTTGGTCCGATGGGCATCGGACACCCCCCTCTCCCGATGACCATAGAGCAAACAAAAAAGATGCTTCTAGTAAGTACATGCTTTGCTTCGGTAAGATTAAATAAAAACAGTAAACTAGCTACATGATAAAAAGACAAAAATCCGAGTAGAATAACGGGAAAAACATAAACTCGCTTTCAGCAGATGCAAATGCTTGTTAACTGTTGAAACAAAAAAGATGTAGCAGAGAAAAATTAAGAAAATAACAATAATGCTCCATTTCCATTTTCCACTTTATTAAAAAAAAAATCTAACAGATAAATTTTTCTCAAGAAATTAATGAAATAAGAAATCCATAATTATAAAGAGATCAATTCACTAAAAGAACTTTCAGAACTGTTAGATTCTGTCAGACGAACATTAACCCTTAAATAAAAAACAGTAATATCCAGATGCAAATTATCATCAACTGCCAATTCTCTGGATATTTGCATTAGGCCCAAGAATAATTTATTGGGCCTAGCTGTCAAAATAAAAAGCCCTACTATTTTCTGTTGTAAGAAGCGAGAGGATAATTAGAGCCAGAGGGGTGGTAAATTGTAAAATTGAGCATTAGGTATATTTTTCTGCCTCTCCCTACGATTTTTAATTTGGTCTGTGGTTGAAACAAGGATCAAGTAGTAATAAGTTCATCGCATGAGGCAACTTTAACCTGTCCACTAAATAATTTCTTTCTTTTCAGCGAAGTCTTTTATAATATCAAATCTGCTTAATTTATCTTGTTATCGATCGGTTTCTTTTGTTCATCGCATTTTATTGAAATAGAAATTACACTTATAGTAAAATAAGTTTGACTGATCTGGGAAATTATGACTACATAAATATTACTATAGCACTTTACAAATTGTAAATGTCTGTTAACGTCATGATCATATATACATCGACACACAACGAATTGCTAATGATTTAATAAAATATCCCAATTTTCTTTAATTTTATAATAATGATTTAAAATTACTGAAATAATTTCTCACTGAATTAAATAATGTTTCGAGTTCTTAGGATATATTATGTTAACGGCAGGTTTATTTAGAATATTTTAGTTAAAATTCTTCCACTAGTCTTTTAATTAAAATGGTTTCATAGTTGTAGTTTCTTCCATATATAATGTTGTATATATTGATTATGTATGTTATGAAATAAAACTTGCATCCTTTGTTTCTATTTCCTGTCAATGAAGAAATGTTTTACTAATCCAATTTTATAAACACTAATTATTAATCAGACATGTCATTCTAATTTTAAAACAATGAACAGCGTAATGCACATAAATGTTAAAATCTAACTAGTTTTCATAAATTGACACTTATCTATTACCTAGATATTCAGGAATTTAAGTCCCCCACTTCGGCCCAATTGAACCTAAGACGAATGGGTCCTTTTAGATGTCAAAACCAGCACCTGATCATAACTTACTTTTCGGAAAACAAGCATTCCATACCAACTTAGAATTTTTTTTATAAACTATAATTATAAATAATTTTATGAAACTAACATAATTATTTACTTTTTTTTACAAAAACCATAAGAACTGAAATGTCATTTCGGATTTTTTTTTCTCAGGACCGAAATGTAGGGGTGTAAACAGATACGGATTATCCGCAGATAATCTGCTCCGAATCCGCTTATTATCCGTATCCGGATTAAACGGATACAGATACGGATAATTCCGTAAAGATGTAAACGGAGCGGATATCCGTATACATCCGGATCCGAAATTTAGCCTTTCAACAGCTTTCAATTCATTTTACCCTTGCGAAATTCCCAAAAAACATACATATTCGTTTAAATCCAAGAATCTTGGTAGAAAAATTATATAGTCTATTAGGATAATGGATTGGTTATGTGAACCAATAAGTAATTAGTCATGCATAATCATCACTGTGCAAACTTAAAAAGTCTATTAAATTTTTTGTCAATTTAGGTAATCAAATTAGGTAATTTAAAATTATGAAATTTAGTAGAATTACTCAATATCCGACAATTATCCGCTCCATATTCGTATTCGAATCCGTATCCGTGGATTATCCGTTTCGTATCCATATCCATTTAAGACGGATATGATTTTCAATTTTGATATCCGTTTACTATCCATATCCGCTTGTTGAAAAACGGATGCGGATATGGTATTAGCATTATCCGCTCTGAATCCGCTCCGTTTACACCCCTACCGAAATGCCATTTCAGTTCCCAAAAAGAAAAATTTGACGGTCCAAAAGTAATCATGTTGATTTCATAAAATTAAGTTTTTAATTATGGTTTATAAAAAAATTCCCAAACCTCGCTTCCTTTGTAGAATCAAACTCTGCTGCTTTTCTTACATAAAAGCAGGGTCCTGTTTTTCCGATCTCAACCATTCAAATTCGTTGAGATTTGTGCATGGAAAAATTTCTTTATCGAGATACACAAATTGAAAATTTTGAATGGTTAGAATCAGAAAAGTAGAACTCTACTTTTCTCTAAGAAAAGCAACAGAGTTGGATCCTCCTTTGTAATGGTTTTCAAGCTCTCGACAACACCCTTCATCACATAATAAAGAAGAGGAATATATATATATATATATCATGCTCATTGAGACCAAATAAAAATAATCATAACAACATTAAAATGATGAAAGAATATATAGATGGTGATATCTAGAGTTGCAGTCAAAACAAAATTTCAAAATTCGGCTGACGTACGAATTATGAAATACTGCACAACATTAATTTGCGCCAGGGACACCTATCATAGACTTGGACCTCCCTTCTGACTAATCAATTTCAAATTATCCGGCTTTTAAAAGCAGTGGCAGAGTAGAGATGCAGGGGCAATGGGCAATGGGCTTCTCAGCTCGTTCAATTATGTGATGTGCCTTCTTTGTCATTTGATCTGCCATCAAATTCAAGAGTGAGTTACGATTGGAAGTCGTATTTTTTAAGTTGTGTAATAGCTTTCCAATCTATGTAACAGGGCCACTTTTACAGATATGTTGTTTCCGTATCCATTATGACTATATATGATATAATAAAATTTGACTGACTCAAAATGTCATCCAACTCGATTAGTTCGGATAAAATTCCATCTGATTTTATTTCTTTAGAATGTCAAATTAAACTCAATTTCGTTTTACACTGCTCAGGACTAACCAATCGACCCATACCTTGAGACTTCCCAAAAAATTGATTTGAAATCCAACACAATCTAAATCGAAGCTACCCTGAACGTACATAAGCTAATTCTGAGATAATCGCTTGCTCGAATAAAAGTAGGATCGACTTGCCCGATCGAGCTTGATTCCTTAAAAAAATATGAAGCTTGGTATGACCAAAAATTTGAACTATATATTTCATAGTATTCATATTATCTTGGTTTTTCTGAATAAATTAGGATTCTTTTAACGAACTCATAAATTGTTCATGATCTCTTGAAATCGTTAAAAAACGGGCTTAACAGCCGATTAAACAGTTGTTTAATCATTAACGGAGGCCTGTTTGCGAATGAAAACGATTGATCGACCTTTTTTTTCGATTAATCGGCTGTTTTCCCATTTAATCATTCGTTTATTTCAGTGAATATTTGTTTTCACATTATTTTTTGTTTCTGTGATAGTGTATGTTAATAAGTTTTATAAATCATGTATTGCAATTTCATTTGTACTTAAATATACATCCCAATATTTCATATTTGTTTTTTCTTTTTACTTACTTTTAACTATTATTTATATATCATATATTTTTTTTACTTACTTTTAACTATTATTTATATATCATATATTTTCTTACTGCAACTTTTCAATTAGTATGATGTATTCATATGCAAAATTAAGTTTTTATCATAAACTAAATTTAGTGATTTTATATTTGAATGTTTTATTGTTTTCAAATAATATGTCATTAGTATTTGAAAAGGCTTTATTCTTTAAAAAAATTTCGTTAAATAAATGTGTTACCTACCCATATAAAGATGTGTTGTTAACTTGTTATTAAGAAGAAACAAGCGTATTGTCATGTATAATAATAGAACCCAGTTAAATTAAGTTTATTTGATAAGTTTGATGAGTTATATAAATTATAAATATATACGCATACCGATTAATCACTTGACGGTACGGTATCCTGTCCCTCTGACGACCGCTTACAGTTATTTACAACAATGTACTTGACTAGCATATCAGATTAAATGATTCGGGGCATACAAATCCTTCTCCATTCCAAAATAGAAAAAAAAAAATTCAAGCAGAATTACTTTTGAAGAAAAGAAAGAAGTAATTAAACATTATCATGACATTTCTACTTCAAAAAAATAAAATAAAAAACAATATCAAGGCATAGGTGCTACAAACTGACTGCTGCATTTTGAAGTTTGAACTGAGAAATCTTTACTACTATCTTGGTTTATGTCAATTTCAAATATCAAGGCTATCGTTTTACCCTGGGAACTTCTGTGCAGAGAAACTTCCAAGATTATTTATAATTTATCCTGCCGCAAAGTGGGATCTCAGATCTCACACAAATATAAATAAAGCAACTTCCCCGATCCAATTAAAAGGAAAAAGGAAAAGGAAGCGATTACTAAACTTTGTGAGATAATTTTATGAAGTTCATCAGCCTCTTCAAAGCCTCACCACTGTCAATAGCCGCTCTCGCTCGATCTAGGGCTGATGTCACATCCTCGGCCCCGCTACAGCCTAATAAATGATCCACCATTCCAGAATTCAATACAATTCGGTCATAGGCCGGGCCTCTCTCACCACCCAATGCTGCCAACCCTAGTTCAATGTTTCTTGCGACCTAATCCAGACAGAGCATAGCAAAAAAAAATAAAAAATAAAAAATTTACAAGAGTTTAAAATAACAGAATCATTGATAATTTTATAATTTAAATAGTAAAGAAAGTAAGTGCACTCAGACCCAGTGTTCATTAATCACGAAGGCTAAAGCAGCAAAAATAAAAATACATATGTATGAAAGAAACAAAACTTTTCTGTTATGGAAAAATAAAAATAAGCTTACTGATCTATCTGTTCTTGGAGTATCTGACGGCTCAAACCCATAATCTTGTGCATTCACCACCATACTAAAGTTCTCACGTGAAATCCCTAAAAATTAATATTAACAAATTAATTACAACAAAATTGTTGCTTTAGATGCGATGAATCATTTACTAGAACCCGTAAGGATCAAAAATCTACAAACCTAACAAAACTGAAGGTCCAGAGAGAAAGAGAGAGGGACATATACCATCAATTTCAGAGGAGAACACAGAATTTGGAGAGCGGAAGCCCGAGCAATGATTAACTGGTAAGCCTTTTGAAGCATGTGCTGATTTTGCTCTTGTTGTCATAGACAGGGCCCCTTCCTCCCCCTAAACAATATAACCATGTTGAATCTGATTTATACCTTTAATTGCAGTACCAGTCAACTATACATCCCATATGAGTACTTGTTCAGAGTGTCATTCTTTATTTATTTCCTTTTTAGTTGTTATATTTCTTTTCATTTTTGTTATTCCTCTTTTTTGGTTTTGGAGGCAGATAGGACAAATCTGGGAAGCAAAGACAACAACCAATAAGAAAGTATACATGATGCCTTAAATCCAGAAAAGAAAAAAAAACTTGAATGAAATAAATATAAGACAAAAAGAAAGTTCGGAATGATATTTCATGGCATACCTTAACAACCAAACCAGAATGGACACTTCTTCTCTTCATAAGCATCAGCAATGGATCCTCATAGCCCTCATGATAAAAGCCCGCAACTATGGCTTCCTTCCCTCGTGCCTTTATAAAGCCAATAATGAAAAAAAAGTCAAACTTCTAAGCAGTGGTGAAAAAATTTTGAATTTGATTTCGTACTCGTATACTATTATTTTCCCTACTCTGACATATTGCTGAACTTTTTCCGATGTTGCCAATGGTGGCCGTTTCTTTATATGCTCTCTAAGCCCAACCAGTGAGAATCTACGATATGAAGAAAAAGTAAACAGGAGCACACACAAAATATTTTGATGGCTGAAAGGAGAAATAAAATTGGAATTTTTTTTATTTGAGCAAGCTTCAATCTGTTTCTAACTAACCTAAGATTTTACAGAAATCCTTCCTGCAAAGAGTTTCTTTCTTATTAAAAATTATGGTATGATTTATAACACAATTGCTGTTTCACTCAGATGACAACACAGTGAAAATCACGTGAATAGGCCTTCCAAAAATAAAACAAGCTCTTCTTTATCTAACTTTAGAAATGCACTATTTTAAAACATGAGCTGTCGATTGATTTAATTATGGTTCTTTTTTCACTTCAGTAGCCACATCATCCTGTTGTTGTGGGGTGTTTACGTCTTGTTCAAGACCTACCAATGAAGGGCTTTTATTATGTATTTCAACACCAAAAAGTGTGCTTCCACTAAAAAAAAGTGACTTCCCTCAATTTCTTGACAAAAGACTATACATGTCATGCTAGAAGGTGACTAAGAACATTGCCATAGAATTACTAACAAAATAGCAAAAGAAATAAAATAGGGAGCTAAACTATGTCATATCTTACAAAGATGGCCTAGCTTCCTTCAAATTCACATATGAAAAGCCAACACTCTCGTCCTATAAAAAAATTGAGATAGGTTACTGAGCATGAAAAAAAAAAAACACAAAAAGTTGAAATAGAACAAAGGATATATACCTCTAGCAAACTTTTAGCTTGATCAGGAGACAATTGTGTATTTGCCCCCATGAATTTCAGCAATTGCCCTTCGGTAATACCCCCCTGAAAACCTTGTCATTTGCATAACTTAGACATTCCATTATAATAGGGCTTATTATGGCGAAGTATTGAGTTGGCAATTAGTCGTGATAATGACTTTAATTGGCTTTGTTTTTCTCAAATAGGAATTGGATATTGTACTTTCCAGGAAGGAATTTCTGGAGCGAGAATGGGTAACACCTTTTGTACAGATTCACTGTGATTTTCAGAGCCAAGTAAGAGGTGATATTTTTCTATTTAATAATTACAAAGGTAACTCCAAAGTTTAATAGGAATTAGTATTAATCTAGAGACCCAAAGCTGAATCTGCTTTTCTCATGAAATCTAACCATTCAGGAGTCACAGATTATGAGCTTCCTCAGAATTAAAGCTTTTATCACTATTCCATCATACAGTCATCAAAAAGAAAAGATTACAAAAAGAAAACAAGATAAGATGGAACTAACCTTGGGTGGCATCCATTCAACTCCATGAAGAAGACATGATTCCCCATAACATGCTCTGACAGCTGCTACGAAAAGTGTGCTCTTGAAAAAACGTGTATTTCCATCATATGGCTCACCATAGTGCGTCAAAGAGCTTACATCAGCAATAGGAGGAGGCCCTAAATATGTAATGTTATTGTAATAATTATATCAAATAGTGCATGTTAATCGAAGCCCAGGTAGGGTTTCCAAACATGTGGGTAAGGACCCATTAAAAGGTACAATACACCACTGGAGTAAATAAAAAACCTAAGGTCAAATGTGTCTTCTACGGAAAAAATTACAGCCACGCCTGTCAAGAAGTTAACATTTTCAAATTATCTTTCATAAAGTAGAATTAGTATCTGTATTTACCGGACATAACTTGTTTTGTTAGCAAAGTATCATATTATAGTAGGGAAATATAATGTTCAATAACTGCATTATACAATTTTTTTTATAAGCTATAATATTCAAATTTAATGTATTACTTAATATATTAAAGAAGGCACAAAAATTGTTTCATATAGTGAGATTTTTTTGTTAATATCTTATATTAATGTCGACTATGAAATATTTTTAAGTAATTATAACATGTGGTGTCACTGGCATGGCCCTTGTTGAAATATTTTTAAGTAATTATAATTTGGGATTCTGATAAACAAAATGACATTTGGAATATAAAATACACTACGCTGCAAATCAACAAGTGAATGGAGCTGTGAGCCTCTGGGGTAAAGGACAGGAAAGTGGTACATAAACAAAATGGAACGTAGATATCATAGATCAAACTTCAAATCATTGATTACAACAAGATATCAAATATTCAAAATTTTCAAACTTACCCAATTCTTCATCAAAAGCAAGACAATACGCCTTAAGTTCTCTATCGGTCTCTCTATTCATCCTCTGGCCAATCAAAAATGCTGCCAGAAGAGCCTCTCTTACCTTCCTCCTCTCCTTCTCACCCTCTTTATCGAGAGGAAGCACATCCCTCAGCACCCCTAGCACCTCCTCGTACCCCAGGTGAGCCCCAGATAAAACCTGATCAAATGCATATGCAGGCTTAGAATAAGGGTTTGGTTTTCAGAAAGAGAGAAGAGGGGGAGGGGTAAGGGGGTCCTTCCAAAAAAAGTTTCAGTGAGATACACTCAAATTTTATTTTGAATATCAATAATTCACAGTCAAAGCTAAAGAACACTGATCTAGAAGGTCTACTTTATGAAAAAAGGTCCCAAAGTCCAGATTAAAGGACCAATTGACCAACATTTGTCATATTTTCTGATACCAAACATTTCCCAAATTTGCAACTAACAACCAACATACTCTGAGATATTTGCAACACCTTCCAACTGTACATACAGGAAATGGTGAATGTACAACCTCTCTGATAGACCGCTTTGCCTAACAGAATATACAATTACTCTTTTGCAGTACCAAGTTGAACTACAACAAGAAAATGTATCCACAATTGGTCTACAGATTTATATAACAGAAAGATTCCACTGAGATCATTCCAGAAAAACTTGAGCACAGTATAGTTGTTTCTTCTTAAGTAAAACTTGATATAAGGCTCAGTCTTTTCCGAAACAACCCAAAACATAGATCTTAGCGAGAAAATTCCAACAAAAAAAAAGACATTTTTATGGGTATCTGCAATACCTCTCTAAGGGCCCCCACAAGACGCATCTCACCAGGGCCTCCATTTCCACCAGAGTACATAGGCCCAAGTGAGCTGCCCATTATTGCCCCCTCAGGGTCAGCAAGGAAAATGATCTCTGGAGGGAGAGAGTGGGCCAGGTCAGGCCAGCAGGCTTGCATGGCGGCCCACTCCCCTGGGCTCCACTGGGTTGGCTCAGGGAAGGCATTGGCCCGAATAGTCATGCCAGCAAAGAATGCACCTAGCTGAGCCTGAGAGACAGGCTCCTCTCCTTTCAGCTCTCCCCTAGCTTTAAGAAGAATTTACAAAAAGGGACGTTATTTCTGGCTGTGATGTTGCATTTGTGTGATAGTAAAAGGAAAATGGGGAGTGGATGTATCTAAAAATTAACACTGCAGCAAACAAAAATAGCGAATCAAAAGTAAGTTGGCAGGCTGGTCATTTTGATAATGCACCGATTGTATGTTACAATTTTGGCAAGGTAGTTCTCATAGTAGCATTTGTACCAATCAGCTCTATACACGTAAATACTAAAGTAATCATGAGGTCCCAGTATGTTCTGTGTGAATCAATACACCCAGATTAAATCAATTATATACAGCAGTGCGCCTACACTATACACTCAGCCGGGTCAAGTACATGCAGGTTGCAACTATGCATACAGTCAGGTCTCCTATATAGTGGTGCATACCTAAAACCAGTCATGTCAGGTCCTGTTCAGTTCTGGTACTTAACTTTCAGGCAGAACTTCGAAAAATATGGGTCCAGCACCAATATGTACCAGTAATTAATTCGTAGCAACAGTTTTCTCTGGAAAAATGATGCTAGAAGGTTGCCTATACATTCAGGTAATGGCATGTAACAGAGAACCGATACACAAAGCGATTAAATCTGATTTGGCATTAGACTCAAAAGTCGAAACTTCAGTCCAAAGCCGTATGATATGTCTCAATCAAGGACAAATACCAGTCAAACCAAGTATCCATAATGCATAAATAAATCAAAACGACAAAGAGATATCAGGAAAATGTCTCCTTCGTCTAACACACACCTGATCTAACAATCGTATCAAGAACAGCCATGGTTTGCGCCTGATCCAACGGCCGAGTCTGCGCCGGGCCAGTGCAAACTCTCTGCTGTGCTTCCAGCACCGTCCGATTTGGCATGGGTATATCCAACGGGCGGTACGAGGTGGAAAGCGTCGGGTTTTTGGTCGCCTCGATTCCCAAAATGCCCTTCATATCTATCGCCGATTTGACGGTCAAATTCATTCTTTTGGTTCGAGAACGGAGAGAAGGCCGCATGGGCTTAGCATAATGGATTGGCTTTGCTAGAGAATTCATGGCGTATTGGACATAGAGAGAGGGGGGGGAGGAGGAGATGGCTGTAGTGAAGCTAGAAGAGGTGGAATCGTAGAATAACGTAATTTTGACCCCCAATACTGACATGTGGGGTCAGATTTGGGTTTGACTTTGGTATACTACTATACTGTCTTCAAGTCTGAATCTGGGTTTGCCTGTGGCTGCTCTGAGAAATAAATCCTTGCGTCATGTCACTGACAGGTTGATCCTTAGAAAAGTGGATCCCACCTTATCCAAAATTCAAATCACGTGAGTTAACTAAAATTTTGAATTTATATCTCAAATTTAGCATGAATATTTAAAGGGCCATGGATCCGAATTGGATTCGGCCTGTATTTTGATAACTGGAACGGCCCGGATCTAAACTCAAAATTTTGAGCTACCTCGACTAGGGCTGCACAAAATATTTTTTTTTTTCACATGCAATTCCCACCGGTTCCATTGCTGGAGTGTCCGACACTCCGACTAATCTGGACTGTTAAATTCTCATCACCATTTTCTATATGAGTAACATAAACAGATCTTTTTGCAGGGCATTCAGATTCGGTTCAACAAATCGATAAAATAAAATGATACATTAATTTTAACAGTACAAGTTACCTCATAATATAATTTACAAAATAGGTATTTTTCATCGCCTCAATCTCATACAAAGCGAACAATGAGCAATCAAATAGCCAATACTACTACTACTACTAGCAATAAAATTTGCACTGTACACTTTCCCCCTTAACAATGAAAAATTTATATAGTTAAATAATTACACACTAAATTAATTTGTTTTACGTATACCCCCCACCCCCCTCCTCCTCTTTCTATGAATGAAGTTCTTCAAAAGCTACCATGCCCAAGAATTTGCTTCTATTAATTTATGAAAGAAAATTATGTCCTATCTTCTCTTCATTTTACTGGATAATACGATGCTGGAAAAAACCTCTCTAAAAGATAATACTTGAGCTTGATCAATAAAGGAAGTACAGCATAGCATGGTATTTGCATCAACGCCACCCCAAGATACCTATAAATTAACCAAAATGCATCGATCATAAAGCATTGGTTACAATTTAACTGTTAAGCCTACAAAACATGATTCTGAAATGAGAAAAATTGAAGTACAGTACCACAACGGGGCACGACTGGATGACAAATCTAGAAACGGGTAAGGCCACCTGCAGTAAAAGAACATGAACATGCAGCTTTAGTCTTTTGTTGTGTTTTTTTCAATTATTTTTCTCTAAGAAGAAAATAAGGAATCCACATACCATATTGAAACGCATGCATGGATGGTCCACTGGAAAATGACATATGTTGATGTCCAAAGAAAGAAATAGGCAATGCGAAACCATGGGAACCTCTATATTACAAAAATAATATACAAATAAGAGTATGACTGACAATTTTAGTAAGAATGTTATCCCCTTGTAAATGACAACAGAGAAAGGTTATGTACGTACCAAGCTATTTAGAGCAGTATCACCAAGAAGGAAGACAGCATTGACTGAATGCATCCCAACAAGCAGCTAAAAATAAAAGTGTGGTAAGTATGTATTAGTAGATGCACAGTTCATTATTAATTGTAACTTGAGAAGAAAGCGTTCTACTTAGATTGTATGAAGAATATAGAAACGGAGTAAGAATTACATACAAAGTTGAGTTCATAATCTCTGATGAAAAGAAATGGAAATATTATGAACCAAAACACACAATCTGTCAGCATCACTGCTCCAGCATTTGTCTAATTAAAGAAGAATAACAGAAAAACAGAGATATAATTAAGCATCACTGCTCCAGCATTTTCTGTACATAATATACAACTTGTTTATATAATACATAGCATTTTTGCATCAGAAATTTCTTTTGTGTATAATGCACCACTTTTACATGATCAAACTTTGGAGCAAAGTACAAATGAGTCCAATGCATTAGCATTATGATTTATATACAAGTGATATTTTGTACAAGTCTAACAACAATTTAGCATGTTAGAATTGTATGATCAATAATTAATATAACTCAAAAGTAATTCAATAGAAAAGGTAGTCAGTTTCATGCAAATATTGCCTAATCAACTTACCTGATAAATAATCTGAAAAAGATACCCCCAAAATCCGGCAAGCTCTCTTTCTTCACTTACTCCAGGCGAATTCACAATTTTGTTAATTTGTGAATTTGAATTTTGATTTGAGTTTCTTCCAATTGAAGGCATATACATGCCTCTCCCTAGCTCTGACCTCAACAGATCACCACCATCTCCTTGTTCTTTGCTCATATATTGGTGGCATCCGTAAATGGAGAGCAAAGAACCAAGCTGAACAGATAACACGTTTATTAGGGACCTTTCTAGAAAACTACTTTGAGACTAAATTCTTTTTTAGAGAACTTACCCCAAAGTAACATGTGACCAGAACGAAAGTCCACCTGTAGAACAAAACATATGAAAAATTAATAAATTGGCAATTAGAGAATGAAGATAAAAATTAATAAATTTTACATCTATCGACCCCTAAACTTTAAAATTCTTGTAAAAGTAACTAGGGAAAAAATGTATATACAAACCAAACAGTATATATTTTCACTTCTTGTCAGGTTTGGGACCAAAACTATACCAGCCAAATAAACAGTATATCTGGTAATTACAACCAAGTTAAAAATAAGCATGTTAGCAAGACATTTTGGCATCAAAAAGTAGAAATGCATGAAATTATCTACCATAAGGTCATGAACATGGACCATAAAAATTTGATGCAATAATAGAGCTCAATTTAGTGGTCCTAGTCCTAGTCCTAGCTACTATAGCCAGCCAACTAAATCTATCAACACAAATTTCTTGCATCAGTAATAAAAAATATGATGATATATATTATCCTCTCGTGCAAGGTCATGAACACGTACGGACCTTGAAAATTTATGTAATAATTGCAAATGATCAATAGAACCAAAAACATACAGCTTAAGTAGGGTCCAACTAATCACATGCAAACTGTACTCATTTAATTTCAACAACTAGGCAACAAGAATTATCCAAATAAATTTGCTAGTGACAATGTGAAATGCTAACTGTTATGAGATATGGCAATTAATCTCTGCAAGACACAGGATTAATTTCCCATGAATTTGCAACAGAAATAGCTTGTAAATTTAAGAAATTGAATGAACTTACTGGGTATAGAAATAAAAGATGGTTCCTTTATCAACTACAATGATGACAATAAGCAAGCCCAGTAGAACAAAAAAGGAGACTAGCCGAAATGCTAGAAGCCAGGCCGGGTGAATCTCCTTCAAGCACGGCCGCCACGACTCGTCATCATATAGCAATCCTTCTCGTTCTTTCTCTGACGACTGAGGCCTTGAACCATGCCCTTCGTATCGCCATATCAGAATCGAGGCCACAATCATACATGCAAGAATCCAGATTGAGCACAACACGACCCTCCAGTTCAGCCAGTAACTGGAGGAAGTTGTTCCCACAGCCATTGTGGGTTCCCAAGATGTGCCTGCTGTAGGCATTGATTGAAGAAATAATTTATTCTTTTCTTTTTTACCACTACTATGATTTAATTTGAAAGGTTGAACAGTGAACAGAAAAGAAGGGTGTTTGTGAATTGTGGAGAGAAAAATCAAGAGAGATGTATGCAACTGAGACAGAGTATCTCTATGAGATTATGACTTGATTTGAGAAATTGGAGAAAGGCATGAATAATCAGTCTCCCAAGTTGCCTTCTTTCAACGAAAATTGACAGGGAACAGGATGCTAAGAAAGACAGAGAGAGCAATGTATGAACAACCAGAATAAAGCGATGTCTTCTATGGGAAGAAAGAAAGAAAGAAGAGAGATGTAAATTTCAAGAGGGAGATTTCATATGTGTGAAAAAATATGGCAAAATAGGGAAACTTGTACCGGAAAACAGCCCCAGATTGTGGTAACTGACAAGCCTAGTCTTTATTTTTATTTTTACAGAAAAAGATTCTTTGACTGATAAAAATGAAGAAATGGTGAGAAGGTTATATATTACTGGAAGTGTGAAAAGCAGAAAAATGAGAGGTGGTTTGTTAGACAGCTCATTTGGCATGCAACATAAATACACACTGTACTTGTGACTTGTGCAAAAAGATGCTCAAGGGAGAGAGAACTGAGAAGAGGTAACAGAAGGAAGGGATTAAATGGTTAATAGTTCATGGAAAATTAAAAAAGATGCTAAACTTTGGTGACAACCCATTAAAGGTTGGTAAAAACCTTAAAAAAATGCATAAGATGAGGGAATTAATTAAAACTGAGGGAGAAGTGAGAAGAAGAGAGAGAGAGAGGGAGAGAGAGAAATGGGAAAGTGAAGATGCTTACACGCAAAAGAAAGAAAAGGAATGAGATGCTTTGCTTCTGCTCTCTTTGGAGGGAAAACAATGTATGATCCAATTAGGTGGGGTCAGTTTTAAAGTAGATGATTTATTTATGCGCGATTTCTACCTTCTAACAATTAATTCTACGTGGATTTGATTTGATCCTGTTCCTGTGTTGTGTTAATAGACTTGGAATTTGGAAGTTTAGCTTTTCCTGGAAGCAGCTTTTGCCTTTTGGAGTAGGCCACCGCCTCCTTGTGCTACAAATTTGCTACACATATTACCTTCAATTTAATGCTTGGACCGTAAAACTTCTCAGTCAAGCTATGTGGTATCAAATGTAGCTTTTGAGTCATCTTATTGTTATAACATGATAAAGGGATGACAAAAGTATGATTAGTAAATTGGTGAGCATATTAGGGAAAAAAACAAATAGTTTAAATTGGTAATAGAATTCAGTTACCAATTGTAAAGGGATCATGTTTGTATTAAGTCTAATTATTTACGTTAATAATTGGAAATTATTTATATTTTATTAAGCTACTAATTTTTATTTTAAGAAAATTATTATACTCATAGGACTCTTTATTCTCGTAACTATAGTCTCTACGTTAAAATTATATAAATTAGAGTAAATATCTCAGCTTTAACATCACGACAAGAATAACTTAGTTGTTCAAGTTTTTTCGTAAATTTAATACGGTTAGAAACTATTATTGGTTTCAAAACTAAAAAAGGAAAACTGTCAACCAGAGGCGTAGATTAGTATCCGTCAAAATGTGCAACAGTCTTCTTCAAGTTTTGGAATTATATATGTGCAAATAAGAAGCAAAAAAAATTGCAGTATATATTTAATATGCTAAAAATTTACAGTATGGTTTCTTCCATCTCTTTAATTTTAAGTTTAAAATATCATATTTGAAAATTAATGCTTTGATATTATATATTGGTTATCTTAAAATTATGTTTAAACTTCTATTATTTATATTAACAAACAAAGGATTGAAGACTTAACAAATTCCTTTTGTGCTAGTTTAAGTTATTTTTTTTCAGTAAATTAAAATTAGAAACTTGATTCCGTCTTATTAATAAGAAAAAACTAATTACATGCTTACACATTTAAATTTTTTTAATATATAAAAAAGTTTGTCCAAAAGTTTATTTAAACACAGACATATTCACACTAAAAGATTACTAGATAGATCATGACTTAGTTCTTTTATCAATAATCTAATAGTTCAAACATGTCAAATATCAAAATTCAGAAATGAAATTGTAAATAAAAAGTATCCCACTGCATAGAAAGTTGGTCAGCCTTCCGCTGGCAAGGCTCCTCGGTTCACAGAGACAACAAATAGACCATGTCCATGTAATTATTTTGTAGTGCTTGTGTCATCCGTAGAAGGGAGGTTGACCATAGTCAAACGAAGAGACAGTTTTGGTCCCATTAAATTCTGGAAGAAAACAATAAAAAATTACAATATTCGTATCTGCTATGCATTCACGTATTACGTCCCATCAAACAAAACAGAGTGTCAGGTGCTTTATTGGTCTCTGACCCTCTCCAGTTTGTTTAAACAGAGACTCCATTTCTTTTCTCACCGCCACGGCGCCACTCTACTCAGTTCAATAGGAAGCTAAAGAAAATAACAAAACAGGGTCTTAAGTCTATAATCTTACTTCAATTATTAATCGTTTGTACTTATGTGTGATTTGTCCGAATATTTTATTCAAATCCGTCATTTTTAATTTTGGACATGAGAATGAAATGATTGATTTGTTTCAGACTTTCCGCAACAGACAACTTCAAATAATCTTATGATCGGACTTAAATATATGAAGTTTCAATTTAATTCTACTATTGTTTTTTTTTATTTTGACATCCTGATAATAATAATAATAGTAGGTTACTATAATTAGAATTTGTCAAATTATACTCCAAAAATAAAAATAAAAAATCAATAAATTTTCACGCAATAAAATAATTAAAATTTGAACATTATTAGTAGAATAATTTGGCATGCCTTGAAGATCAATAAAAAAATATATATAAATATCAAATTTATTTTCCTTGTTCGGCAAATACAATAAATACTAATATAATTAAAATATGCTTGTTTGAAATCACAGGGCAAGTATTTATGCCCCAAATATATGTACTCATGTTATAATGAAAGAAAAGCATGTTTTCCTGCTCAAAGTCCCAAACTTAATTTTCAAGTCCCTTTCTCTGATTTTTAATGATTACAGGTCTAGAGACTAGAATGTCTCTTGTTGCATTGGCAGACATTAGTCCTTTTCAACCAAAATCTTTTCTTTTGTTTAAACCCCTCATCAAAGGGGTGATTGAGAAGTGCTAATCACCAACTAGATTTTTAATTTTTATGCGCTTTCCTCTTTAAGTCAACATCCCTGCAACTGTAAAAATGAGACAGGTCAACCGGTTAATTTATTATGTGGTTTTATAAGGTGTTTTAGAAATCAATCCCTAGATACTAAATTTAATTCATATGGAACATGGCTACTTGAGATAATAATTTAAATTTATTATGTACTAATTTTAATTCATGCTTTTCATCTTCTCACTCTTTTAACTAGTACTAGTACATGATAATTATCATTCAGTACAAATGTAAATACGTGACTTGTCGTGTCGTACGATTATCAATTTAAATTTTTATATGTTATGTCTTGTTGTGATTAAATTTAGAGGAATGGTCACGACACGTTCAGTTCGTCATACACTGATCAAGACATGTCGTGACCACACATGATGTGTTTAAAACATAATTAGTCACATTTAACTATTTTTTCATAATTAAAATTTAATTATTCAAGATTTATCATTCAATCAATGATTTAATGGTCATGATCACTCATTACTCACGTGACCACATGTTGTGACCATATCTTTCTCATATCATATAGTGTACTGCCAAATTTTCAAAGAATACTACGAGAATGATCACGATACGAGATATACGAGTCAAACACGTGATCTAGCCACATGACGTATCCAGTAACGACGTAACTTTTTTTAAAATCCCTAAATTAAGTTGTATTATGATTTTGAATTGTTTAGGTATGATGTATACAATATATGAAGTAGTCGTCCACAGAGAATTTCGCCGCTTAATTATTAATTTGCATGGATTGGAACATGATATTTATTAGATAATAATTGCAACTTTCAAAATGGGTTAGTTGGTCGTGTCTTAATTTGTACAGGTTAGTGGGATTATTAACCACCAAAAGGGGGAGGCTGAGGCTCTCATGCGACGCTGTGAACCAAGTACTACTGCTCATCATGCTCTAATGATTCAAATATTCATGCTTAATTAATCTGGATCTCATCACGCCTTATTAATTACTACATCTCCTTATTTGCATCTAGTACGTACTTAATTATACTTCTTTTAGAAAGTGTTATTACTTGATCTTGATGAATAAAATATTTATATCTTTAAATAGTATGCACCTGTAATTTTAATAAATTATCATAATGTATTAAAATATATACATACAATCTGAACTTTCATAATTAATTCAACATACAGTCTTTCAAATTTACTTGGACGGTTTAGATTTACGGATTCTTTTAAACTTATTAAGTTTTAAATGAGTTCGTACAAGTCTCAACACGTATCGGACATTCGGACGATGTTAGCCCAGTTTTAGATAAAATTAGTCCAAGCCTCTTAAATAATGAGCTCAGGTGGAGAAAAAAAAAATTCAATCTTGCTCAAGCACTTTTAATGTTTTGAGTACGTATAATACAAAAATTTATTTCATATAATTGTTATACTGAGTAAGAACTTTAGAAAACTCGAGTACAGAGGAGGTGCAAAATAAAGGAAACAAAATTGGGTTAATTAATGTTACATTAAACAGTCATATACATAAATGTTAATATTACCTATGCAACCAATAAATTGGGTTAATTAATGCAACATACATGTTGTAAATAGTGTTAATTAATTAACCTCACTTGGGAGCACACAAGGTCCACCACACAGGAGGCTGTACAGTATAAAGCTGCAGTGTATCCTGAAATAAAGATATGTAGGCCATCCATAGATATCATATCACTGAGATTAGAATTAGATTATGCTTTTCATTTGATAAATAAATAAAATAGCTAATTGGAGTATGTATCCCATAGGCCATAGGGAATGAAAATGAGATTGCCTGGTAATATTTTAATACTTGAGCAACAACTAAACAATGGAAAAGGTACGTGCAAGAAGGATTTAGATCTCTTTGCCCTTTGGGTAAAGCACTGTATAATAATAAAACCAGATTCTGAAGCAGGTTGTGTAACAAGTCATCAAATAAATAAAACTAAATGCTAAAAGTACAAAGTGAAAGCGTTGCAATTTCTTTTAATAAAATCCTGGCGGCAGAGACTCGGAACACAAAGAGCAACATGAAAGAGGCACAGAGGAACTGAACACGAGACAGTGGCAGGCTAATTGCTATAATGCATTAATGCTGTCATAAGCCATGTATTATTTGGATAGAGTGAGTACTGACTAGTTGATGCCAAAAAGATAAGCTAGCACAGGAATGGAATCACATTAAAAATATTTTTTCAAGGTCAATTGATAATTCGAACTTTTTGTGATATTTTTTTTAAATTAGTTTGGTCCGAGAGGGAGCAATGCATTAATGACTGTACAGCCTACAGGTTGGAAACTGGAAACTGACTTGCCTGTAACTGGAGATACCGAGATGCATCGACCACAGTTGCTGTCTAGAGAGAGAGAGAGAGTGGACAGCCTCTGGGCTCTGGCCCTCTGCCAAGTTTAAAAGAGAGAGAGAGAGAGAGAGGGGCACGATTTCTGAGATAACAAACAGGAGGCGTGGTGATATGCCCGTGCTGATACGCGTTGATCGATGTATATTTTTGTAGGAGAAGAGAAACGAAAACAATCCGTGCATTTCTTGAAAAGCCAATTAATTTGAACTTTTATACCGTTTGATAACTTCATTTTAGGAAACCTAGACTTAGCCTAGCATGCATTGTCCTGCTGAAGCATTTTGTAATTTGTATTTGTAATTTCTGAAGCAAATTAAACATGCTAATTTTGTATTAAAAATTAGTTAGAATTTAAAATGATAAATTTGACACTATCTTTAAACGTGCACCATTTATTTTTTTATAAACGTTGTATATTTATCACGTAAATAATTTCTATAATGTCAAATATCATAATTAAATAAATTCCTTTTGTCAAGATAGATAAATTATGTTTCCTCATTTAAATAACTTGTTGTTATATATCTTTATTTTTTAAAATACATTATCTTATAGTATTTAGAAAACTAGTATTATGTAAGATATAAATAATATCTTCATTAAAAGTAGACAAGTACTGTATCTCTTATATAGTCACTCAAGATCACAATCTATATAAAAACATCCTTGACTATTGTGAGAAATTTAAAATTAGTACCAGAGATCTAGTACGGATTTCCTCTGTAACGTATCTCAGTTGTTTCAAACGAAACAAATCATAACTTCTTTACACCTCGTGCTAATGAAACACAATCTTATACCTACCAACCTGATTAAATGATTTTCTCTCTCAACTTTGGTAGCCGACGATAAATTTGATTGGCCAATTTTCAATTTGGGGATTTTGGGACTTTTTGTTCAAAATCATGTAGCATCCTGATTGATCCAGACTCTTCAGATCCGATCAGACGGGCACAATCTTTTAATAAGTTTATTCTGTGCGGGAACTAGGGATACAAAATTGTATCCTATTGTGCCAAGGGCTGTGAATGATCCGAGTTCGAGCGAGTGAGTTGGGGTATGTTTGTGCTAGTTTTATTAAGTTAATGAGTGAGTCAACTTAAGTTGAGAAGACAATATTGAGTTGATAATTGTGCTCGTACTCGACTCGTTAAATGTTCGAGTTTACTCATGCTCGTTAAGAAATCGAGCTCGTAGGCAATTTTGAATTTTATTTCGAGTTTTTTCTTTCATAACTAAACAAACTGCTAAGTGATAGCTAATTCCTCTAATAAAAATTATTGGCTACTAGCATGCCGAGTTATGCAACCAAACTCAAGCATCACAAATTACCAGTTAATTAATTTCAACAGTGTTTTATAGGCAGTGCTTTGAAATTCAGTTCTCATTCGGTATGCGGAAGGTCACCACACACCGCATATGCGGATTTTTTTTTCGAATTTATATATGCGGATTTTAAATGATAATTTGTATATATAAACAGACATACGGTAATATGTGGTATGACTCACTGTTAATATACTATAAACCGGTAATATATGGTATAAATCACTGTTAATATACTTTAAACCGGTAGTTTATCACTATTAATATGCTCTAAACTTCATATTCGGACCTAGATTTTCTATTCGGATTGCAACCGAACAGGAATATTCGGCCGAATAGACCGAAATTTACTACACGCTTATAGGTACCACATAAAACAAAATATTTGTATAATGTTTTGAATTTGTTTTTGTTCATCAACCCAAGTAACGTGTCTTAATATTGCAGCTCTCTACATAATTAATGAATAATTGCACTAGATAAATTGGGGACTACTTGGGATTGGATGTGACATGATTTCATGTAACTCAGTTCTTAACGAAAGAGTTAGGTTATGCTCATGCTCGACTCATTAAGTTAACGAGTGAGTTATTAGTGAGTTAATAATGAGCGAATTTTTAACGAGCAAGTTACAAGCGAGTCAAGAGTTATGAGTGATTTCCTCACTCCTAGTAGTGTCGTGACTAGTCATTCACGCCATAACTTCGTTCACATGCTGTGATCAAGTTAAATTTGTATATGTCGTTTTGTACCGTGACCAAATTTGAATGGACGATCATACCACGTTAGTCACGCCGTAATTAGTCACATTTAACAATTTTGTAATTAAGATTAGTCCAATCAAAGTTCACCATCTGATCGTGATCTAACAGTCCTGATCATGCATGATTCGAGTGAGCACGTGTTGTGCCGTTATCATACCAATTTTCAAGTCGTGTGCTGCCAATATTTTAAATGATGGCCAAATCACGCGAGCACTCATCAAATGAAATATGTAAACTGCAACACGCGATCGGCACATGTATCATGCTATGCTATGCCGTGACATATATAACTAAGACATACATTTTTTACATCCCATTTTAAAAAAGAATTGAGATTGTGATGAGAGAATGTTGGGGCTAGGAAAATGTCCTCTCCGTTTTTAATTACTGTACTGGAGATGGCCAAATCTCTCTGTAAGTTGTACGTTGCAACTTGTAAATTTCTCGGAGAAAGAACATGTAGGAACAGGAAAAAAAGGTGAGATTCAGAAAAAGAATAAAATGGATCAGGAAAAAGGAAAAGGAATCCATTAGGAAGTCGTGAAGTACCGTACTGCATCGCTGACTATGTACTGAAATAGAATTACAGATATGGAAAATATAAATAGAAATTCACATAAAACCAAATTCATGAGGCTTTTCATGAAAGCTTGGTTTTGTTGCATTGGTGATTGGTCCCCAAGGCATATAATAATTTTATTGTTTTTTTCCCCAAGACCAGAGGAAGACAGATTTCTCTCGTGAGAAACAAACATCCCATATGCTCGCTCTCTTTCGTGCGTAGCTGTCAGAGATCGGAAACAGCTTCTATCCAAACATTGATCAGTTTTGCTTTTTTTTTTTTTTTCAAGAAGATAAATCAGAAGGAATTAAACTTGTCTGTTGAGAAAAGGTTATTAGGTCATTGTATAGGTGCTTGACCAAGCGTATTTCCCGGGATATGAGGAGAAAAAATAGACGAGATTCTCACAAGGTTGATTGATTGACATTTGATTGAAAGCAAGTTAATTTTTCCATAGATTTAAATTTTAAATCAAGGTTTATGAATTTCTTTCTTTCCGTGTGGTTTAGGCTAGACTTTAAGTCTAGGACAAGTTGTTTCAAATGTTGGGTAATTTAATTATTTCTCTTTATTTTCAACTAACAATAATTGTGAACAACAGATATACTTTATTAACTATGAAATAACACCTAAACTTTATTAATAACGGAATCAGAAAATAAAACTCGGCTTTACTATTTGGTAATTATATAATTCTCAACTTAATAAGTGAGCACAATACGTATATTTTTTTTAAAGCTTATAGCAGAGATTACAAAATCGTGAGAGGAGAGTTCGCGAGGGGTTCGAATTCTCGATTTTTAAGTAACCATTAAGAGAGCATAATATCTTATCAATTATAATTGACGTTATTATCATTTTCGCCTCACACATTTAAAATACACGAAAGTTATTTTAGTCGACAAAACTAGATGCTAATGTTGAACTGAAGCGCTTTCTAAAAAAAAAAAATGTTAAACCGAAGGGTGATTTTCAGTAGATCGAAACTTGATAAAAAATTATTTTTAAATTTAAAGTTCGTGGTTAGTGTTCTTTCAAAATAACAATAACAATAACAATAATAATAATTGTGGTTAGTGATTGTTGATTCGTCCGTGTAGGAAAAGTTGTCCTTGTTTGGAAGTGATGTGGGCTGGCAATTTAGATATTACAAAAAAGAAAAAAAAAATACAAATAAGTCACCTTTTATTGTAAATTTGTAATTAAATGGGTCGCTTGCAATTTTATTCAAATACTTGTTGGAATAAATTTTGTTCCGAATGATGTAATTATCGGTTCTATATAAAGTTCTAAATAGCTAGTTATAGCTACACAATAGCTGTGCTATAGTTTTTTCAGATCTTAAAAACTATAGCTTCTTATAAAACTATAGATTCTAAATTTTCAAAACTAGTTATAGCTAAACAAATAAGTCACCTTTTATAATGATTCTAAATAGTTAGTTATGGTTGCGCTATAGCTTTTTCAGATCTTAAAGGCTACAGCGCTATATTCACTATTTAGAATCTTGGTTCTATACCAAATACAACTTGGGGGTGAAAATAAATGGTAAAATTATATCTGTATTCATTTTTATTTTTTGAATACAGATAAGAATCACATCAATATTTATTAAGAGCATCTGCATCCCTAAAACTCTTGGAGTTTCTAAATAATTGTTAACAGAATTTTAGAAATTTTAGACTCTCTAAATTTCTAAATCTCTGCATCTCTGAAATTAAAATTATTGTTTCTTAATTGCCACATTAGCATTTAATTAAAGCAGTATTAAAAATTGAGCAAATACTGGTCGATTATTTTGCCACGTCAGAGTTTTGAAACAGTTTCATATTTAGAAACTATTGAACAAAATTGCTAAATATGAAATCCATTTACGTCCTTCAAACTGTTTTAGAAACTGCCAAGTCAGCTTTGAAACTCCAAGAATTTCAGAGATGCGGATGCTCTGAGAATATATCAAAGTTCATAATATTATCTAATTATTAAATAAGGAGGGTTCCAATGTCTCATCTCCCCGTACCTCATCCATGCCTCATATCATTTATTTTCTTTTTAAAGTCCAAACAGTCGATCCGAACCGCTCAACATGATCTCCATATTAAAAAAAAATGCTTGGAGACCAAATTTTACATTTTTTTGAAATTTTTTTACTATTTCTTTAGATCTATTGAGAATCGTTGTTTTTTTATGGTCCAGATTTGTTTGAAAAACAACTATTTTCAATAAATCTAAACAAAAGAGTAAAAAATTTCTAAAAAATGTAAAATTTGGTGTCCAGGTATATTTTAACATAGAGATCATGTTGAGAGGTTCGGATCGACTGTTTAGATTTTAAAACAAAGATATAGGATATGAGTCATGGTCCTCATAGATGAGGTATGAGGAGATGAGGCACTGGAATCCTCGTATTAAATTATATGATATATATCAGCTATTCAGATACAATTATTTAAAATTTAAAATCACAGTATTCATATATGTATGAATATATATATCGAATATCTGGATGCAATTTTCGTATACAGGTTAGATATTATCCGCTCCGTTTTCACTCTCAAATACAACAGCAAGACTGGGTATATTATTTGGACAATTATTAACTAGTAAGTTAAATAATTTCCCCCGTCCAACAGGTTGATGTATACAATTTATCGTTTGTTTTTCCAAAAATAGTTGGACTTTTCACCCTTTAATTCCTTCCTCTGCAGCTAAGGAAATGTAATATAAAAAAAAAATTGCACCGAAACCACTGTTATTTGCAAGGTGCAGCTTACATTATATTATATACTTGCTGCATTATGCAGTGTGATAAAACTAATTTCATAAAATGAACTACAGTAATAATTGTTCTGTCTAATCTGAGACCATGGTTAACAACTTAACATTGTTGACTAAGATATTTTATGTATGAGAAGTCTGGGGTCGAAATATTTTGCTATTGTATTTATATAATATGATATCACAATTAACATTGTTGACTAAGATATTATCCTCTATATGAGAGGCAGTAAGTTTAAAATATTTTTGCTAGAGGCGATTTGAGAATTTAGCTCTCGTCCTTCTAAAAAAAAAAGTTATTATAAATATACTGTTGTGCAAATTAAAAAATAACACGGAGCTTAATTACATGTAATGTAAGTTCGCCAAATAGTAAACTGCAATTAGTTAGTTCCACTTCAAATAAATGCTTTGAATCCGTTATAAAGGCCAAGTTCCAAGCAAATATTACTTCTGATTTGTGAAAAGCTAGGTACTGTAGCTTCTTACAGCAGACTTGGGCCAAATTGGGCCGTTATATTTAAAACTCAGTAACCCAATTATTGTGGATCACACATTCACACTTGTGTCTCTTCGTATTACTACTCCGCAACAGGAAGATGCGGTGCTGTAAATTACAGCCTGTAATGGATGATTGAGATCCTTATTCAAGTAGCTGCCATGTAGTCCCCCTAATTTATCATATTATCAACCCACTGGTGAGAATTGTCAAGTTGCTTGGGATCTATTTTAGGGAGATAGAGAGAAATATACTTATCTGTTCGTCGAGTCTATTTGTTTATTTTTGTTTTTGATTGTAATGGCGAGCTCAGTACAAACCGCCATAATAAATTACCATATTGATAATAGATCAACATGACAATTTTACTATCAGAAAAAAAAAATTGTAATCTTACAATTGAACAATTAGAATATTTTAATTTATATCATCACGTGAAAATAAAATAAAAAAATTGAAACGTGTTTTGTTGTTTACCAAACTAACCAACAAAATTAAATACTCTAAAACTTTATACACGACCAACTCAAAAGGCCATGAACGTATCCATAAATTATATTCTTAGAACTTGATATAAAAAAAAATGATATAATGCACTTGAAAAAAAAAACTCTTATAGCTTTATATCAAGCTGCAAGGATATAATGCACTTGAAAAATGATACAAAAATTATATGTAATCACATGGGACTAGTAGAAAAAAGAAATGTAGATATTTTCATATTTTGCAGAAAAAACTTGGTAAGCTCTCATATCACTTAAACAAATGGGGAACAGCGAAGTTGCACTGCACCGAAAACAAAATCTCTATTACAGATACAAGAGTCAACCAATTGGTGAATGCAAATAGTACCGAAAGAAAAGCACAAAAAAATCTTTAAGCTATAAAAATTTAGATTACTAGAGATGGACCGCATTCATTAATGAGCAAAATAAACTAACCAAAATTGACTAATGCATTATAAATTACCCTTTTCTTTCTTTTACTTGGTCTCTGTCTTGAAAGGTTTAAAAGCTGCAGCAAGATGAACTTCACAAAGCGCACAAACTTCAGGTTTTAAGGCTTCAACAAATTTTTTATTTAGATTTAGTCCAGATACCATGTTTAATACCCTTGTACAAAATCGCCGCACATCAGCTCTCCTAGACTGTTTCTGGGGCAAATTCGTCAGAAGCTCTCCTACTAGTCCACAGATAATTTTCAGGTGCTTCTTGACCAGCTTGGATGAACTTGAGGTGTCTTTTTCATGTGATTTCATGATGAAGTTGAGAAGATCTAGGGTTTCAGTCCGCCTGAACTCAGCCTTGGTCGAGCCACACTTTTCTAATAAAAGGCCAGCAAGAGGTGGGCTCATCCAAGGGTACCTCCTAACAACCTCTTTCACAAATCCTAGTTTTAGCCTAGACTTCTTATTGTTAAAATAGTCGACCAATGTGTTCTGAAAGACTTCAACAACCACACTCTCCCGTTCGGAGTTTGAGCAATTCACGGAGGTGATAATTTTAAGTAGCCAAAACGTCGCATTCTGAGCCAGGCTGGAGACATCGTTGAACCGGGAACGAGAAACCAATTTAAGACTTTTCTCAATTTGGGTTTTTAGAGTTTCAATCTGGTTTTCAGGAAACTTTGGGTATTCTTTTGCTCTGAATATTTTCTTTTGCATGATGCCAGATATGCGTTGCCTAAATTGTTCGCCACCTGTATTGGCATGTGACTTTACATAGGCTTGCAACAGGAAGGAGTAGACAGTCAAAACTTGGATTTTCCCTGCTCAATTGAGGAAAAAGAAGTGTTAAAAAAGTGGTCAAACTTCCCAAGATGTATGATGACGATTTGCCCCTTCCCATTTGTAATTTATTATACAAGAATAGACCAATAGAAACAATAAAAAATTGCTCCTGAGGGAATAAATTAGTACTAGGCACTTGGGACCAGACAGAAAATAAATGGCATTTTTGGACCAGACAAAATTAGTTCAGCAAATGGCCAGATACTTAACAGGAAAACACTAGAGCATGAAAAAATAAGTTGGGATGAGTTACCAGGATTCTTGTGGAGGTAGATCTCAAGGAGGGAGAGGACCCGGAATCTGAATGACAGGAACTGTGACTGAGCAGCAGAGTCATTGCCCGAGGTCCTCTTCTCATTGAACATCGCTGCCAGGTATGCATCCATCCTGAACATAGCATCATCATCCATCCCCTCTGAATCATCATCTTCATCAGCCTGTTTCAAACCAAAACAATATGGACACATGATTAGAAAAGTAGCATACCTTTTTCCATTTGTAATTTCACCTCATTTGCTGGGTTTTCACATTTCTTGTTTTTTATGGCTTCTCCCAGCTGCTATTAGTCAGCACTAACCTCATTGGTGGTTGTGTCGACATCCATCCCACCCTCCCTATCCTCATCATCTCCATCAATTACAGAACCGGGCTCTGCTGTCCCTTCAGACTCATCACTCAATCCAGTCCCGCCAGTACCAGCATCATCATCATCCTCTTCGATTTCAAGGAAGTCATCTTCATCTTCATCCCCACTATCGCCTTCAGCCGGTGCCAGACGGCGTGGATTCAACTCTTTTTTTACAATTCGTAGCATCCGAATAAGCCCTGCATCAGTTACTTCCTCACAGAAGCATCGGAATACCTTATTCAATACAAAAAATAACTGAGGTTACCAAACGGCTTCCAACAAATGAGAAGATGCAGAGAGAAAAAAAGGAACACAAGGCTGCATTCACTGCTAGAGTAAATCAAACTGGGACTCATAGTTGGAGGTGCATAATCTATGAGCTTGTAGCTCCTGATCCATGTGCATTTATTTAATATTAAACAACCATTTGATTTAAAGTAAAAGGCACTGAAACTGATGAGATCAATACAAGACTACAAACATACCAATGCCACATTTTTAATAATATTCTTTCTAATTATTAGATTTTCAGGTGGCAAACCATGAAAGCTAAGATGAAAAGGAAAATTTGTGAAAAGGAAAAAAAAAATATCCCTCATCTACTTGCCTGTTCAATAGCATATTTTAGCGGGCCTGAAGAATGGGGCGAGAGGGAAAGGAATGTGTCGACAAGAACATCCATGAATTGAGGTGCGGGACCCTCCTCTTCCTCCTCTCCCTTCTCTTCCTCATCTTCCTTCTCTTCATCCTCTGAAGAGAGAAAAGAGAAGGCCTTCTTGCAACAGATAGTCAAGTCGATTGCTGCCTCGTGGAATTCACCAGGATGGAGAAGTATCTGGAGCAGTAGCTGGATTAAAAGGAACTGCATTGCATGCATTCTAGATGAGTCGGTTCCAGGGCTCACTTTTCTTTCCTGTATGAAAAAATGCACTACAGATCAGCTAAAGTGAGATGGATTATTTTTCTTTTAATGATTTTTTGTCTTGTGTTTAGGGATGTTTTATGTGGATAAAATAAAACCTGGAGATCTGAAGCATTAAGTTACTGCTAAAATACACTGACGGATTTCTATATATTATCAAAACAACAATACAGACGCTAACGTACTGCAATTTATAAAAAACAAACATCATAATTACACCTCATTATGTTTTATTTTTATTTTCCCATTGTTGTTGTGGGATATAATTTCATCACCTTAGTCAATATCTTGGCAAAAAAAAAGAGAGAGAAATGGGATATAATTTCATCACCTTAGTCAATATCTTGGCAAAAAAAACAGAGAGAAAAATGCACGTTTAAGCCCTATATTTATTAGTAGTAATACGACACATCATCCATCTTACTTACTATTCCCTTATGAATATTATCTTTGCTTCTAATTTATTCTGACTTTAAAATGTAAAAACACATCCACAAATCATCATCCATCTTACTTACTATTCCCTTAAGAATATTATCTTCACTTCTAATTTATTCTGACTTTAAAATGTAAAAACACATCCACAAATCAAAAATAAATCCTCTGATAAAATGATTGCTGGAATTACATGCAATAAAAATGTTTAAACATGATAGTGTTTAAGAATAATTTGATACGTGTGTTTTGTTCTTTTTGAATTTCTCCAACAAGGCTTAGTGAAAACAGTTAACAAGACATTGGGTCTTTTCCCATTCAAGATAATTGTGGTTATTTTGCGACTACGATTGGGTTTCATTTCTAGCCTACCCCAACTTGTTTGGGACTAAAGGCTTGGTTGTCGGTATGATAATTTTGGTCATTTTCTTTTTGAAAGCTTCTCAAAAGATTATTGCAAATTGAAAGCCGGGGGAGGGGGGTTGGGGGGGGGGGCTCGTCGAGAGAGATTACCTCCTTGGACAGTTTCAATTCCATTTTCAGGAGCTTTTTGAATGCCCTGTCATCCTCATCCCCTAAAGCTGTGAAAAGTGACACTGAAGGAATGCTGGACACTGTTTCCACAAATCTGGTGAAGTAGGAGGCAAGATCATTTGGCTCGATCTCGTTTAGCACACGGGTCCCCTCCGACTTATGTGCCTCTTCCAATAATACCTGAAGGTGCTCAATGCATGACTCTCTCAAAGCGTTGGAGATTGCAGCTTTGGGCCACTTGAACTTCTCTTGCAGCTCAAAAGATGTAACCTCTGTACCTGTTAGGAGCAAAGGAAAATATAATCAGTATAAAAGTTCTCCCCTCAGCATATTTCAACCAGTTAAAAGTCATGATATGTTTATATGCGTGTTCTTTCTTTTTTCTTCAATATCTTTTTTGAGAGGGCAAGGAAATTTTCAGAAGCATTGCAGTTCTCGCACTGTATTTTTCTAATATTTATATTTTTTTTTCATCTATTTGTACAAATTTACTGTTTTTTTAACTGTCTTAAAGCTAAAAGTTCCTGCCTATGTCTGCTCATCATCAAGCCTTCTCATTCTGCTAATCTGACACGCATAAGTTAGGATTTGAAAACTGGGTAGTTGCTAGTCAAGCTCAAATAATTTATCCAAGTTTCTAATACTCTTGGCCAAAAGAGGACCAGGGTAACCAAAAGAGGACAAGGTTACCCTAAGCCCCTTATTTATTAAAGTCCAACATGATGATCATGTGGGCGTGTAAGTTTTTTCATACACACTACTTTTGAATTTCAACTATACACATCCTTATATTTATAGTTCAAAATCATGTAACCATTATCTCAATTTCACATCTACACCAGATGAATAAATCTTGCAGCCATAAGACACCAGGCATCGTATTTGGTATCATGCGAGTACAATTTGTTCCCACAACAATACCAACTGATTGGTTACCAGAAAGGCAAATGAGAGGGATGTCATAGGTAAGACATTGGGATGAGTTAAACAATATATAGTACCTAATGAAGCAGTAAATAGACCCTGAACTGTGAGAAACTTCATTATCGCAGCTTGGACCTTAAACTTATCCTCGGTAAACCTAACAATCTCTTCATCTGTCAAGGTTTTCAAATTTGAATCCAGTTTCAAATTTTTAACGACACGCGGCATGGTATCAACCACCCAGTTCTTCAATGTATCCAACCCATTTCCATTTCCATTTGTTAAGAGGTCCTTGTCCTCAGCAGAACCCACCTCCGAATTCTCATCAGTTGTCTGGCTCTGGTCTGATGGCTCATCAGAAGTGGGCCCTTCATCAACAAACAAAGACACCAAACTTTCCACAAAATGCATGCATCCCTCAGCATTATCAAATTTTGCAATAAGTTGTTTTACTGTCTGGGTTTTTGTGATATTATCAAATCTACCCCGGCTATGCTTTTGCAAGGACACTATTGCTGCAACCATTCTATCCAAATTTTCACCAACAAAATTTATCACCTCGGTTAAAAAGTGTTGACCTGCCTTGTAAAGCCATGACGACTTGTTCGATAAAATATCCATTAAACAGTAAACAACCTTGCTAGAAAGAATTACTTGTAGGCATGAAGCAGGTAATTTAGGCAGGGTCAACAGTAGTATGTTGAGTGCCAGGTACTTTCGGTCATGGGAAGAGAAAAGTAGTGATGATTCTATTACAACCTCACAGAAATTGCAAAGGTTGACAGAACTATCGTCAGATGAGCTGCCTTTTTTACTTTTTTTGTGCTTTTTGGTGGCTCGAGTTGTTGGGTTTGTCTCTTCTGGAGGGAGCATCTCTGGTAATAGCATGTTTACCACCACTGGCCAAACCCCATGCACACGTGGCAGGCAAAATGCTGATTCCTAATTGTTCAAAAGACATTTTAATAAAAAGCGGTCAGTGCTTTATTCGCCATTTGTCTTTTATTATTTGGGGTTTTTGAAACTCACATGAAAATTTCTCAATGTTTCCAAACTACATAAAAATGAAATTTTTTCCATGTTTGAAACCAACCTCCAATATTTTCCCAAGATACCAGTAGATTACAGCTAATGTCATTCAAGATTCATGAATACAAGTAAGAATGTTCATATAAAAAAAGTAACTGTCTTACTGGATTTCTGAAAACTAAATAAACTCTTTTCAATGCTTTCCACACATATATATATCGGAACTTTATAAGGCCGGTATATCTTTCCTATTTTTGGGTTTTGGAACAATATAGTATTTACTTTTCCAATAGACACAATGAATTTCAACAATCATCAGCTTTGTGCCTAACCTCCCACATATCTCTAAATTACCTGAAGAAAACAGGCCATTATTATTTGGCCAAACTCACATAAAATGGGGGACATTGGTCATTTTTCACATGAGTTCAAATTTTCTTGAGTAAATGGACCTATCCGCTAAAAACTCAATTATTTCAATGCTACTTTCAAGTTTGATAAGTGGTTGGATTTTTAAAGAAATCCAAATTGCACTTCTGATTTAAATTTGCAGAATATCTTTATGGATCCCAATACAACATGTCAAAATTTTACCTTGAAACAAGGTGAGAGAAACAAGAGATGGTCCCGAGCGAAGAACTTGTCAGCACTGAAGGGACATGGGAGTAAATTTCCAAACACATCATTTTCAGTATATACCCTCTCCTGTAACTTGAGTGCAAGGAAAAGTGCATCAGGGTCCCCATCTTTAGCAGCTCTTTCAAACCAGTCCTTCAAGCCTGGGGCGTCCAACACTTCAGTTAATACAGCCTCCTCAGGTAACTGCAACATAAAATAGTTCCAAATATACCTCATCAGAACCGCAAACTATTACAAAATTAGTTTACACAGTAACTCTAATACAAACAAGAAAAGGTACTGAATTTCAACTGTTATCAGCTGGGGCATAAATTATAATCTTTTGCAGTTCCTTAGTTGCATTTTTCTTGAAGATTTGTTACTCCATTAAGATACCAATCAGAATGGAGCTATATATAATATTACAATACCGGGAAGGTAGAGGAAATTGTGCCAATTTCCATCATCGTAACGATTGTAATCATCCTATTGCCTGGGTTTTTTGTTCTTTTATATTTACGGTGCCATCCTGTAAGTATCTATACCATAAATGTTTGGTCCAGTACTAGCACGTACTAGTACTGGGTAATCAGTGGTTTGGAAATCCTTTGTTCTTATCAAAAGAAGAATATCAACAAAGCCAAACATGCACAACACTGCTACAGACCTTATTGGCCAAATCCAAAATGACAGAAACAGCTGGCTCGCTCAAATAACGCTTCTTCGCTGCAAGTGAAGTCACAGTACCAACAAAATCCTTCACAATTGATGAACTCTTATCTGACTTCCATTGTTCAGAAATTCGTGAAGATCTGGCAAGTGATCCATATGCAAAAAGCCGGCCCAAGAGATTGTCTTTTGCTTCCTGTAAAAGAATGTCCAAGGAAACATTAGAAAAACAGATCTCTGTGGAAGTTAACAAACCAGTTCAGAGAATTGTTGTCCACTTTTTGTCACAATATTACAAAAAAAATTGCCAAAAATTCTCAAATTATCAAAAATTGAAAAAAAAAAAAAAAAAAACTTATACATGCCTAGAAAACAATTTTAAAAAACTTATACATGCCAAAAATTCTACCCCTGCAGTTTCAGTTAGTTGATAATTCTATGTTGGTGGATTCAAGAATAACAATTTTTGTTTTGTCTACATTACCAGATTGCAGTTTCTAGCAGAATATGTTTTATTCCTGAAGAACCAGCTCATTAGTATCACAACTGACACCAATTTTTTTGTATGTTACAGGTACAGTGACAGAAGCAGTTACTAAGATCCAGTTAACCTCAATAAACATGCCTCCATCAACCACTTGACAAGTCCAGAAAAGGGGTATCAAATAAAAAAATAAAATAAAAAGATAACTATTTGGTACAAACTTGGTACAGGTTTCAGTTGCCAATACCTGACCCTTCATGCCAGATGAAACTTCGAGCTCTTCTACAATGAGCTTCATCAAAGAATCCAATTTTATTGCATGAATTTCACCAAGTACAGCCGCTAAAGCCAGTGCAAAACCTTGTCTTGCAAACTACAAAAAAAAAATTACAAAATAAAAATGAATCAATAGTACAAAATATAAGCAAATAACAGTGATGACACGACATAACAATTACCATGTTGAAGATTTTAACCAGAAGTTCATCTATTTTTTGCAAATTTCTACTAATATATACTAAGAGTGTTGTATCCTTATCCAACAATGGCTGTGATAGAGTTTTTAAAATCAGATTTTATTTTGGCCACTGGATATAGTTCTGGTCCAGAAACAGTTAAGATTGACTAATTTGAGGTCAGAATCAATCCCTGCCACCTGACCCTAACAATAGGCATTCCCACCCTCTCCTATCTCTCATCCCCCCGTCTCATTAAAAACAGTGTCTGTCTCTCCCTCGGGGAAAATTAATAAGCATTTCTCCCCCCCCCAGTGCAGCTTCGGTGCAGCTTGTGAATATTTAAAGAGCATGTCTCGTCTATCCTTTAGTCCGACACCATCAGCAGAAATTCTTTGTTTAAGCATAATAAATCTATTCAGTTAAGTGTTTATAAGTTATGGTTTTTCAAAAAAATATCCCAAACAAAGTTTAACACTCATTTGATTAGGTAATATGCATTTAAGGTATCAAACATGGTAACAGTATCAAGTGCGACTTGCATTATTTTGTTCCAAAGTTATGATAGAACTGCACTTTGCATATTATCTTTTTGTCTTTATCTTGTCAGATATTTTTACTAATTATTCAATATGCAATCCACGCTCTTGGTCTTCGAATAATAGAAGTTGATATAAGAATCTTACTAGGTAGATTTAATTATGTTCCTCTAACTAAAGTAGTCAGATCTTCCTCAGCTAAATAACAGTTACTAACTTCAACCAGTAGGATACTATTTTGTACAAACTGGACACTGGACAAAAAAATTAAACAATCTTTCTCTCACCTCCCTGGAGGAGGATACACCGCGAATAAATCTCCTAATGGCATATCTCAGAGAAGGTGCACAATTCTCCATTCCATCATCTTTCTTTGCCTCCATATTGACCAACACCCCGGCCTCTCCATTCTCCCCATTACTCTCCTCGTAACTCCTCTGTACATCCCTTAACTCTCTGACCAATTGTTCAGCTGCCTCCTCTCTGACAGAGCTCTCTTGTGAGGAGAGACGGCTGAACAAATCCAAATGCAATCCTGGCTGTGCCAGAGAGGTGGTAGTCACACTTGCACTTGCACCCGCTTCTTTTGATTCCTGTTTCACTTGCTTTGATTCTGATTCTTCTTTTGGCGCTTCTGTTGTAGATTCTGTTTTTGGTTCGGCTTGTTGCTTGCCTTCTGAGGCAAGGCGACGCCTTTCCTTGTCGAGAGCCTTTCTGGCCTTGCGCTTCTCCATTTGTTTGAGGTTTTCAGATATTTTGCTGGATGAAATGGTGGAATCAGTTGGCATCTCTGTCGGGCCGTTGGTTGTTTCTTCCATTGAAGCTGAAGTTCGCTTCTTAACACCCATTGGTTTGTTTAATTTGGGAGGCGTAGTTTTGGAAAATCAGGTCTAAAGTTATTAGGGTTTAGCGAGGTACAGGGAGGGACGAGGGTTTTGTCTCGACCAACGATGGCGGCCGTCTTGTTATTTGTTAAGATTTTTAATTTATTAATCTCCTTTTAAAAATAAATTAAAAAAACAAACTGGTGTTGCATTTGCACCCTCGTCAAAAGTTACAATTTGTACAATCAAACCCCCATCAGTACGAAATCGCATCCTCTGCGGAGTTTTTACCTGCGGAGCTGTGCGGTTCTTTTAATATGGTCCGTTTGTTTTTTATCGGACGGACAAGATAAGATTTTGACACAAATTTTAAATCAAAATTAATACTGCCCCCTCCATCATCCGAGCACTCATCGGCTGAGATTAAATCTGGGTCATCCGATCAGCTCCGCAGGGGAAAAACTCCGCAAAAGATACTGGTCCCGATCAGCCCAACCTCTTTTTTTTTATGGCATTAAATTATAACTAGTATTTTACTCGTGATTTGTTACGAGATCAAAATTCAAACACAAAATATAAAAAAAATAGAAGCAAACTAGACCAAAAATTTACTTATTTAATAATATTTGCCTTTTATAATTTTTCTTTACTCAATAATAAAATAAACTCTTTTATCTTTTACCTCTTGTCGAATAAAATCAATTTTAGTGAGCAAACATGTTAAAAACTTTATGATCATTTTGAATATCTTCCGATGAATTGTATTAGTAATAGTTGTGCGTGATAAAAATTTGATTATATTAGAGTTTATTTCAAATTTTGGTCCCAAAAAAATTATTATTAAAAAGTTAAATTGTAATAATAGACAATTTCTATACAAAAGAATATTCGTATTTAGCAAATTTTGACCACAAATAAATTAAAAATTACCATAGAGTATCTCTACAAGCTTTTTAATTTTTTTTTAAAATTCTATAACTGGAAATAATATATTATAAAGATTGTTAAGTTAAACCATAATTAATAATATCAATTCTTCGAGATACTTATGTTTAGACTTTAGTACATACTAGCACTAAAAAGTTTTAACTAATTGCAAGCAAACTACAACTAAATTATACAACTAAATTATGATCATTTTGAATATCTTCCTTCAATTTATGTGCCCAAATAAATAGACTGCATTACAACCAATTAGGAATGGACTTGGGTACAGGAATAGAACTAAAATGTACTGTTCACGTGGGAAAAAAAATTCAATTCACTGAACTTTTTTTCCCCACGTGAACAGTACTTCGCCCGAACATGCTCGTAGCTTTTTCCAAAAAAAATCTGAGGCGCACCCTCGACTGGGGCACCAATTGGTGCACCTCTCTAGTGCACGCGTCAAACTAGTGTCCTCCTCTAGAGTGCACACTAGTTAGTTTTGGTGCACGGACTAAGAGAGTGTGGGTGGTAACTTTTTAATTGTGTTGATTAGAGTGGTGTTAAATTAATTGTGAATTAATGAAGTGGTAACTAAATTTTTTTTCGAGAAAATCAGTCCAGCGATAACTAAATACGGACTTCAATAAAAATAAATATCAATACATTGTCACATAAAATCACAATTAAATCAAGCAAATTAAATTATAATTATTGAAGAATCATAACATCTACAGCATGTTTATAATATAAGATGAGAAATTCAAGCAGATTTTGATAGGACAGCGCGTATCCAATCTAAAATTTTAAGTTAGTTTAGGTAGTGGTCTAAATTTAAATTCGGACCAATAAACTATTATGCCGGATTCTTTTTCTTCTTTTCTGTTTCTTTTGTGGATTTCATGCCTATATCAAATTATCAATATCATACAGTAGGCAAAAACGGCTCAGTTTTTTTATATGAAATGTCAGCCCGTTAAAATGTCAATCGAGTACCATGATTTTCATTTTCTTAGCCCTTTCTCCAAGCGGTAAAACCACGGAAAAGGGAAAAAAAAAAGTAAGATTCGGCCCATGATTTTTCTTTTCTTTTCAAGAAACAATTGCTTTTGTAAACGGATGCTGGATATTTTTGTTGTTTTAAACATTCAAGTTTTCTTGTACCTTGCAGTTTGAAATTGGAAAATGAGTTATCTTGATAGGTTTTTTTTGCGTTAATTTGAAGTTGGAAAACGAATTATATTTTGCTTGATTGTATTATATATAAGTTTTGATAATAGTGTGATTTAAAATTAATTGTAACATAGAATCAGTTTTTTTTTTAAATCCTACTAAAACTCCCAATAAAAATTAAGTTAAAAGGTTTGAGTTTGACTCAGAAGTCAGAACCTTTGTTTCAAAAATTTATAATGGAGACCCAAGAGAGGTCCGAAAGTAAAATAAATAAGAAAAATCTCAAATTTATAATGATTACGATATTGGAAATTAAAAAATTTATTCTGAAACATTATTTTTCAAATGGGTTTTAAATTTTTTTCAATTTAGAAACAACATTATTCTTGAACTTAATCACGTTATAATATATATTTATTCTTTGAAATTCTGTCAAACAGTCTCTGTGTAAATTTTTTTATGAACTGCCCACTTAGATTTATTTTGTTATTCAATACAAACTTTATATTCACCATGATAGAATAATAATTGTTAGAGAGAGAGAGACATGCACATGTGCTCGAGTTTTAAGATTAACCCCCTCCCCAAGTTTTTATGCACATGTTTACATTGAATTTAAGAACTTTAATTAGTGTAGTGAAATCAGACTTTCAGATTAAATCTGAAAATAAATATGGGTGTTAAACTGTCAACCATATAAAAATTCTCTATAAAGTATGGAATCAATTTTACAATATTACAATATTTTACTTAAATTATATATATACAAAAAAAAAATTGAATAGTTATGTAAAGTTGTTTGTGTCGATTATTCTAGTTCGAATGAAGAGTACAAAAAAAAAAAACTTCCTGACTTTGTGAAGAGCTCTGATTATGATGAGAAAAAGTATTTCATTGATCTGATTCTTACATTGTTCCTGGTTCTATTTATTACAAAAAGAAGGTACTTATTACCGTTACTAACATATTGAGTACCGTTTGCTACTGTTCCTATTTAGGGTACCTTATGCCTTGTACCAATGTATCAAGGTACCTTTTCACTTTACTACTAAATCTAGAGCTGTGCTTGGTACAATCTGAACCTTTGATCAATGATAAGATCTGACAAGAAAAGTGTTATAGTCAGTAAATTTTAAATTAATTAATTACACTAACAATTAATAATTACGACTAATTAAAATTTTAGTTAATTAAAGAACAAGTTAAATTATAAATAAATATTATTTAAAGCTGCATAATAAAATTTTGAATTAACTGAACCAACTAATTCCTAAAATTCAATTAAGCCAAACGGTTTGAAATAAATAAATTAGGGTATATAGGGTTGTTATTAAACTAACTTAAAATTTACATATTTTTGAATTAAATTTTACAAATAAGAGTTTCATAAAATCATATACAAATTTTTGTGGCATATTATAATAAGAGGAATCTACTATGAACGTTTAAAATTATAAAAATGCCAAGATTATAAACTTGGTTTCTTTGTCAATTTAAAACCTTAATTAAAACTAGGATTTTAGTAACCAAAAGATAAATGTAAAGATATAGTAATTGATTAGGAAATAAATTCAAGACTTACGATTTAATTAAATCAATTTTTACAAATAAGATTTCCATACTAAAATAAAATACCAAATTTGTGACATATTAGAAAATTAATAACTCAATAACTTATCTACAAAATTATGAACCAACTATAAATTAACAACAAACATTCCGGAATTCATATTAATTTCTAAAACACAAGTTGTATATTTCGTTTGTGGATATAGCTGATTCATTGTTTAATACCAACATAGATATATTTGAACTACTGGAGAGTCCTTAGCCGTTCAAAGATAGTAGCACGAATCTCAAAGCAACTCAAAATTTGGCCTTAACCAAATTTGAGTTTGGTTTCGGGTCCGCACCCTTCACCTCTCTCTGACCATCCATCCCCACAGGATGCTCTCTCTTCTTTCTTCGGAGAGAAGGAAACAAGAGTCCCGCTCTCTTTTTTTTGCTTGGTTACGAAAATCGCGGCTTCACCTACGACTGTCCCATCGCCTCTGAACGCGACGACTATGGTCGTACGGCTGTCAGAGACGCTTGACCGAGCGCTACCTGCTCGTTGCTCCGGGTTATATAATCTCTCTTCCTCTCTCTCTCGTTTTTAGCTGCCTTCTCTCTAGTTTCGCTCATGTGCTGAGAAAATATCTCTCTTGCTCTGCTTTCTGTTTGCCTCTGATTTGAGATTTCGGAAACCCTAGAAATTTGGGGTTTGTTCTGTGGACTTGTGCTTGTTCTAGTGCCTTTGAGGCGTTTTTTTTCCCCCTTACTATTTCGGCGCCGTTCCAAGTGCATAGTGGTGCATTCTGGTGTGGTGTTTGCTAATTTCTGTGACGGCCGTGAGGCAAGTCTAATCTCAGTACCGGCCCTTAACCCTCCACGACTGTGATCGAGAAACGGTAACCGACCTATACCACTTATTATTTTGGCTTCTGCTCTCGTGTGATCTGGTGCTGTTATCGTGTGTGCTCTGGTGCTTCTTTGCTTGTACCGACCCACTTGCTGATTTTTGCCTTACCGGCCTTTTTACCATTTTGCCGAATTGATTTGTTTTTTTTTAGTTGGCCTTGTTCTGTTGTGTTTTCCTGATGAATTATGTGTGCTTGTGAATTGCTAGTACCGTGGTACCAGCCCAGTGATACCAGGTACAGAACTTGATCTGACAGGGACCTTGTTGCGAAATATGTAAATTCAGGGGCCAAATGGTAATATATTAGCCCCTGCATAAATAATTTTAACTAGAGGGACTGTAATGCAAAAGTTGGGATTTTTGGAAATTAGGCTCGAATTGGGCTTGGCAGATTTTGAAAATAAAGATGGAATAAAATTATGGTATTTGGATTTTTCCAAGAGGCGTAATTATCGGATAAAACGCGGCTTTTAAAAATTTAGGTTTCATAAGGAATCGAATAAAAAATCGGATGCTTACGTAAACCTAAATTAGCTCGGGAAATAATTAAAAAAAAAGTTCAGGGCATTGATGCCTCGATAGCTAGCTCATAACATAATTTGAGCGTATGTTCGCTCGATACTGGACACTATATGATTCCGAACAAAACTTAAATAAAACACCCAAACACATTAAATAAATTAGAAATTTATAACAAGTGTTAAATTAGAAACTTTTTAAATATTTTTGTTGTTGAAACTTCAACGGAATTACGTTACGAATTAATAAGGACAATTAATTAGCAATGAAAAATATTATTTTATACTTAGATTCGAAACGACGAATTAACGGCATAATTAGAATAGCAATAAAATAACAAATTTCGCGACTTAGTCAGAAATAATAAAAACACGTAAATTAGTTAAATGTTTTGTTTTAAAATTTTATAACCAAATTTTGCATCTAGAATATAAATTAACTAAACCAAATTAAACTAAATACACATTTAGTAATACTAATTAAACAAATTACACATTTTGTAATGTAATAGCATTAGGGGATTCTAAGTTATAAATTAACTTTCGAAACTGAATTTCGAGCGATTAAAATGCTTATGGTTAATATAAGTAAAACCAAAGTAGCTACGTAATTGAAATAGATTAAATTAAGTGAAATACATATGGTTTACCGTAACTCGCGACTAATTATTTTACGAGCATTCTGATGAAATAAATTAAGTAAATCAACCCACCTCGTAAATTTAATTAGAATAATAACTACTAATTGTAAATGCAATTTAAACTCGATAAATTGTTAACTAATTAGGACAAGTAATTAACAACGTAAAATCATCGTACGATTATTATAATAATTTTAGAGTAATAAATATTGTTTTAAACTAAAATATAAATTCAATAACACGTTAAGTTATTTGAGAATAACTTAGTACAAAATTTTAATTCAAAAATTAGGTTTAAATAAATGATTACTAATTAGAATAAAATTTAGGAAGGTTATTTGAAGGTCTAAATTTTTACGTTGATAATTAATTAACAACGTACTTTCATTCTATATACGTAGTTGAAAGAAATTTTTAAATTATTTTAATCAAAGTAATTAAAATTACTAATCATGCCTCTAATTTTATACATTTGAAATAAGCCTAATTACCGTAGTAATTAAGATAGTAGACAACCAACATATATTATATTGTGCTTATTAAAATAAATAAGTAATCAAGTAATACATGCTTTTATAAAATAAATATTTAACATACTTAATTATTGTAGCAAATAATTCTAAACTCGAATCGGATCAATCGGATCTTTTTGTTATGACTTATTTTAATTAAGTAAACATAAACTATAATTAAAGCAGTTGAAAAAGGTTCATATTAAATACCACAGAGCATGACGTAGTTATTTTACAAATATTGCAATGAAATAAATTGCGTAAAACAATTGATCTTCAAATTAAAATATTATAAATGACATATATTTTTAAATCAAGTTAGACTAAATTAGATCAAAGTGAATGATCAATATCTTGACTAAAACGGTTCAGTCTGACTGACTGAATCGGTAAATTTTATAAACTGAAATAATCAAGAATTTAACAATAACACATTAATTGGGGACGAGGGTTAGTATAATCTAGCATAGATTTTAATCAGGTTAAATTACGTAATTTCAGATCCGCAGATCCCGTACAAGTCTGATCCGTGGACTGATCTAGCTGACGCGTAAATCAAAGCATACGAGGATTCAGTTGATGTCACTAAGGGTTAGCCGCCGTGTCTTCTGCCTTACAGGTGTGAGATATCTGAATTATTTTCTTTCGTGGGCGTACTCTTACCAAGTCGTTCCACTTGACCTGACATCCGCACTTTACTTTTAAGTAGATGCATTAATACTGTAGAGCACGTTTATTCTTTCTGCACTGTAGGTAGAAATTGCATAAACCCCGATAAATAAAAAATTTACGTTTATTAGGAGTAATGTAAATAAATAATATTATATATATTATTATTAGAATATTAGGTTATTAGATTGTCTTCTTCTCGTAGAAGGCAATATATTAATGCATATTTATACGCATGCATTGGTGAGAGCTGAGTAGAGACTAAATGATTACGCTCCGGCTTGTGGAATGGGACACGAGTCGGCCTTGCAGCCATTGAGCCGGAGTGTCACTTGACTTTCCGGATGGTCTTCTAGGACATATATTATATGCATGAGCTTTGATTATATATACGGGTCGGACTCGAGCCCTGAGGCACGAACGATTCTGGAGTGATCTCCACCTACATTAGGAGCTACATTGCCTAGAACAGAATTCCAAAGGTCGGACTCGAGCCTAGTGGAATTGTGTGTGTGGGTACATAAGGCCGGACTCGAGCCCCAAATCCTATTGATCTGGCCAGACAATAGAGTTCTCACCTGCTCATGAGGGATGAGATTGACAATTTTTACGACTTGCATTGTATGATTTCTCCTATTTTATATGTTTGGTTATGGATCGTTTTAGAGTAAGGAACAAACACCGAATTAAGATATGTTCATCGGCTAGCGTGTTATTAACTTGTGAGTAGTGCTCGGTGTCACTAGGCACCGTGTATCACTAGACTCTATGATCGCAGTCCTTAGACATATCTTGATGATCTTTGATCCAATTAGCACAACACGGGGTGACTATTATTCGTACTATTATTATATAAATTATACACTCAGTATTCCGATACTGATTTTTCCGATTTGGCTATGATATTATATTCCGCTTGAATTTTATTTGGAGAACTTTTGCATGATGGCATACTAGAGAACTTTGGCTATGATTAAGAGTATTTTCCTTTTTATTAGCTATTGAGATAGGGACACACAATTGCATATCTAAATTGTAAAAACATAACAACACTTAAATATTAAGTTAAAGTGCTTTGATCTTAGAGGACCCCTGAGTAAATAATTCTGGGTCACATACTGAGCAACTTGTCGCTCACCCACAAGTTGTTTCGTGGGTTTTAGGTACAGAGTCTAACGATCCGCATCTGGAGTTGTCAGGAGCTGTTCCCGAAGGCCACTCCGCTTGACCGATTGGACCGTCACCCGATTTGATCTGCGAATCCGTATTTGTTCTTTTGTATACGAGATTGGTAGATCAGGTATTATATTTTGATTAGATTATGTTTTGGGTGTGACATGGACTGTTGTATTATATGTATGTGTATTTATTGATATGTGACTAATGTTTGATTTTTGATTTATATATTTATATTTCGCTTCCGCTGCATATTGATAATTACTCTTAGCCTTGCGTGTTTAACTGATTAATAAATAGGAGGCAAGGTTGATCACACATTTATGCAGATATTTTGGTTTGGGGTGTGACAAAAAGTTCTAATACCAGCAAGCATATCCAGACACTGGTAATATTAAAAAAAAAGTTGAATTAACTCCCATTAATTACTTCAGTTTACATCTATCTCTAGTACTTGCCACTGCACATCATCACCAACAATATTGTGCCTAAGTAGAAGACCTTTTTTCTTATCTGTTTTCTAAATATGATATGTGATTAAATTATTTAATTGATTGCATTGCATTTTATGCCTAAAATTGTTCTAATACTCATTCTCATTATGTGGTTTGGTTGAATTGTATGGTTGACAATAGCAAGCTAGTGGATATATTGTACAGAAATTGTTATCAAATTTGCTGGAGAAGAGAAGTTTGGAAGAAGTAGTATTCTTAGTTTTCTCCATTATCATAATTTTGTAGATGTATTTTGCACAGTTGGATTTTTTTTATATCATTATTTATTAGCACATCGAGCATGATTTGAGTGCTATATTATTGTTGCTAATTATATATGCTTGATCATTCTAATTATATTCTTCACCTAACTATATCATGAAAATAATACAAATTTGAGGAGAAACAAATAAATGCATCTTATATTCGGCCTCCAATGATAAAATACTTCACGCATTATTAGAGCTCCACATATTGAAATAACATAATTAATGTATGTACATTTTTTTTTAATAATATTCATATTAAATTTATATTATTCTCTTTCAATATCTTCACGAACGAATAGACAAATTAAATAGGTGTCCCGAAATAATTCACTATTATTCACGAATTTACGGATTTTATTAATAATGTACGTTCATATTATTTTCTATATATACTTGAATTATTCATGGAAATTAATATTTTTCTGACTTGTTCTTAAAAAAATTAGTACCATATATATTATTTGCATTATAAAAAGTTGGAACAATTTTTGAATTTTATGCGTGTTAACTTTCAAATCTCATCATAATCCAGAATTTATTACTACAATGTATGTGCTAAATTGATTGCACTGGAATTAATGTGTACTGACGTATGAAAATAGTATTTTATTTTGATACTTTCGGCTATAGATTTTACGCTACTTGTACTAAAAAAATATTTAAATTGAGTTTTTTTGTTTTTGTTTTTCCAAACATAGATCGACCTCCTTTTAAAACCCAAAACCGTGATTAGAAGCCCAAATTTGGTTTCAAAACCCAACAAACAAGTGGGCCATCAAATTGAGGCTGGACATGTCAATTCAAAATATTTAGAATTTGATTTGGTTGAAGCCGGGAAATCAGCTGAATTTGAGTTCTAGATTTTTTTTTTGTTTTTGGTCTTTCAATTAGATGGAGAGTGATGATCAAATTGACCCATATCTTCTTCTTCGTATCCCGGTATGATGTTTTTTTGGTCTTTCAATTTATATACACACCCACTCTATAGAGGTTTGAAAGGCTTATTGGTTCCCTTCGGCAAGAAGAGAATTTTGTTTTCTCCTATACTTCATCCTCACTTTACAACCATTTAACAAGGCTATAACTTTACAAGTGATTGGAGAAAATGACAGGACAATGTAGGAACGGAGTCAAGATTTTCAAATCATAGAAGTTGAACATATAAAATTTCATGCTGTGAATGATGATCAATTTTATAGTATTCATGCTATTTTATTCTAAACTATATAGAAAATTTTGTATAAATACATATATTTTGAAAAAAAAAATGAATGTCAATTGATCCAGTTCAATACTAGTGGATCCGCTTCTTGGACAAAAAAAAAGATATAACGGTGGAAAGTATAGCAGAACTTGAGGATCGATCGTAATACATGTTAAAATGTTAACCATAATAAGGTGTATTGTAAATTTTCTTTAAAAATTGATTTTGTAGTACTTATTATAATATTAATATGGTTAAAAGGTTAAATGAGGATGTTAATAAAATAAATGAGTTGAGATGGAGAAATAGCTAAATTTTAATATTTTGATGGATAAATATCTTAATCATGAGTTTTGATGGATGTATATATAATTTTTTCTGAAAGTTGAATAAGAAAATTTTGATGGTGTATTCTGATGTTGGCAACTTGGCATTAATGTAAAACTATGTCGCATGGATACGGGTACGGGTATCGTATCGGATCCGATACGGATATGGCGATACGGCAATTTTAAAAAATCTAGAATACGATACGGCTATTATATATATTATATTTAAATAATCATAACTTAAATTAAATTTGTACAAAAAGTTCAGGCATAACTTAAGTATAACTTAAATATTATAGTTACTAGGATAGTACAAATGTGACACTTTGGTGTAGTGCATAAGGGTTTTGCTCCAAATTGTGACTTCCCAAGTTCGAATCACGCCTAAAGCAGAAAAAAGCTTATTTGCGCTGGTGTACGGCTCATGGGCATGAGCTATCGGCACGTTTCAACGCGGTATCGGAGACCGTATCAAGAGGGCAGAGACACGCCAGCTCAGCAGTCTGATACGTATCGTAGTCGTGTTGGAGGTGTATCGGTGTTCGATACGTGTCTGACACGGATACGATGACCATTTAGGAGTATCAGGTAGCATAGATGTAAAATAATGTACTATTAAAGCTAAATTATCAACGCGAGCTATTGACTCGTTTTAATTAATCGAGTTGAGGACCCACACACGGAGATAGCAGAACTTTCTGGGCATACCTGCAAAATTCCAGAAGAGCCGAGAAAGTTTTAATAACGAATTTAAATTTGCCATTTTGTTTTCTTGAAGAAGCAAAATTTTCTTTTTCACGAGGGGGGTTACATCAAATTATAAACATTTGAGTTATAAGTTATAACAGCTTAACTTAATTAGAAGGAAGGATACGCTTGAGCTTTGTTACATTTATGAGGGTTTCTAGACAATTTTCTCCGATTTTTATTAATAGCATTAGAATAAAATTTAAATACATGACAACAATTTCATAAAATTTGCAAATATAGCACGAACGGATGGAATGGTTCATTCCGGTCATTTTTTTTAACGTCATACCGGTTATGACCGGTATGATTCGTAGGGATCACTTTTTTTTTATTTTTTTTTATCATGAATCTAATATTTTACTCCAAAGGGCTGTACTATAATTTTTAATTCATACATAAGTTAAATTAAAAATAATATTAATTTTATGTGACACACAAATATTTTTTTTTTTTATGTACTTTCAGATTTAACATAATCACTTCGTGTGATGTTTTGCACAAGTTAACTTAAATACATGTGTTTGTATTTTTATTTTTATTTATATAATAATAAAGTTTTCAATTTTCAATATTATTAAATCTGATTTTAAAATATTATTGAGATTGTCTAAATAATACTATTGATAAATTATTCATTTTAATTTAAAAATTTATCTAATTTTAATTTAATTTATGTGCGAATTAGAAATTATATTTCGGATCCAATACAGTAAAAAAAATTATCAAATTCATCCTTAAAATAAAAATGGTTCATTTCGGCCGAAATAACACGTATCGTTCATACCCGGCTGTACACAGAAAAACAAAACAAAAACAAAAAAACTTTGGGGGGGGGAGATAAGAGTAGGTCCAATGGGCATCGGACCTACTTTTAGGTTTCAATTAGCTCCTGTACCGTATAATTAGAATTAAGTTCTGTGCGCACGCAAATTGAAATAGACTGCACGGAATTTATTGTCGTTCGCACGAATCGTGATGCAATCGAATGGTCATTACACTCATTAGGTCCAATGCCCATCGGACCTACTCTGAATTCTAGGTGGGGACTATTTTTGCAAATTTATTTTTTTCTTAAAGCTATTAATAAAAAAATTGCAAACTTCTGAGAGAGTGAGAGAAAGGAGAGAAATAAAAAGCGAGAGAGAGAGACGGAGAGAGAGGGAGAGAGTCGCTTAGCTGATTGATCTTATTGCATTTTCGCCACATTCCTGTGTCGATTGTTGTAAGGTACGGAGTTCCTCGGTTATTTCGTTTCTATCTGTTCAATTTAATTGATTAAATTTTATTTTATTGCATTTTAGGGTTTATGATTTGTTATTCTCCGTTGTTGTTTCAAAAATTTATCGGAGAAACTTTAATCTTTAATTTGTTTATTGATGATATCGGAAGAAGTTCCGAAGTCTTCTGAATTAAGTTTCCTCATTTGTTTTTGTTTTTGTTTTCCGTTAGTTGCGTAAGAGCATCTTCATCTTTCAAATTGTCAAAGCAATCATCCCTCAATCAAGTTTCATACCATCTCCATTCCCACAATTCTAATTTCAGTTGTATTTAGTAAGCAAGCAAGTTTCCAAAATTAAATACTCTCCATACCTACAATTAAAATTACAATCGCCAAATCAGATTTTGCAATTGGGATGGTGATGCTCTAAGACTGTTTAGTTTTTTTTTGTTTTCAATCTCTAAACTTATTTGTTTTCCTTGATTTCCATGTTATTTGTTAGAACTAAAATCATGGCGAATTAGATTGCTATTTTAACACATATGTATTGAGTAATTCTAATCGTAGCTGATTATTTTGATATGCACATATCCTTTTGTAAATTGAGTGGACCTGATAACATTTCCTGTCTTCTCATTTATGTTTTAGGTCAAACTTGAAAACTTTTGTAATTCTACCAACAATTTTTTGAGTATCAATCTTCTGCATTCGCTAATTAAAATTTGGGAGGAGGTGGTGCAGGAAAACGTCCTTGGGCCTGAACTAGAGATTTTTGATACCTTAAAAGGGTTCAATTAAACTCAAAGGCGTCCTCTTTAATTGCAGATACTGAAAAGGAGGTCAAAGTATTGAAAAAATGTTGGGAGGCGAGAACTTTATAAATTTCTTCCAGACTCCACTAGTTGAGAATCCATATCAATTGGACTTGAATTTGAATGGTCCTTTTCTACCAAAGCTACTTGACACCGAATGTAAGTTTACATGAAACATTTTTCTTTTCCAATTTATCATTTAATCTGTTATTGTAAGGATAATGTCATATTCCCATGGGTTTCCAAGAGTACTTGGAACTTATTGGAAAGATGCCAATTCTGCTTGTAGAGGATTTCAATTCTTTAAGCCACCTCAGGATCAGTGTATACTCGGCCATATTGACTTTCTACTGACAGGGATTTAAACCCTAAGCATTAGTACTCTTTTGATTAGCCTAATAGGCTGATACTGTGTTTTTTTTTTAAAATAAAAATAAAATGAAGGTAAATGAATGTATGTTTTGTTCAAATGGTCATATATGATAAAAAATGTCGCATCTTGCCAGTTTCAGTGATCTACACTATTTATGTATTCTTATATTGTTATATTCATGTTAACAAAAAGGGCTTGCTAAAAAATTTACTACTTCAAGTGCAGGAAGTCAAAATTTATATTCTTGTAGGTTAATAAAGTAATTTATTGTTTAGTTCAGCAGTCTGCCACTGCCCTTTATTTCATTATTCTGATTTTTTTTGTTTTGTTTTGTTTTGTTTCTTCATTCAGTAAATATTAATCTGAGCCAAGGGTTTTACCAGCAACAAAGTGTCAGCCAGGAGGCTGCCAGCTATGACTTGTGCTCTCTTTCTCTCAGACACAACTCAAATTGGCTTGACTGTAGTCTGAATTTGGGTCTTTTGAACCAGAACCAGAATTCAAACCAGTCAGGTGTCTCAACTAGCCTGAGCCTGTGTTTACCAGAATACCCACATGAACGCTATGCTGGTACGGCCAGCACAAGCCAGGAGATGTTCTCCATTTACAATGATCTAAGGGCTGAGATTAATCGACAGGAGGACGACTTAAAGGGATTCATCCAACAGAAGGTACTGTAGATGCAGTATGCATATACTGTAGGCAAATGTATGGTTGTTACTGGACCTGTGTTAATTTGACTGTACTTGACTAATTAATCCAACCAATCAGCCAGTTCACACTGTAGTAATGTCTTACAATCTGGCCTGTAGCAGTCCGGTATGATCAAGAAATGTAATATGTCTTGACAGTCTTACCAGTGAAATAGTTATATATTCTTGGCACAAAGAATAATTCTGAAGTGTATGAAACAGGAAGCAGAGATGTATAGAGAATACCGAGAGATGAGAGAACAGCAGGCCATCAGTCTTGCGAACTCAATCGGGAGCCTATTCGAACAAAAAATGATTCAAAAGAATCTTGAGCTCGAGCAGATGTATGTCAAAAACCAGGAACTCACAGAAAAAGTGAATGAAGCAGCAGCTGAGACCGGGTACTGGCAATATCAGGCTTTGCAGAACCACACAGCACTCAGTACCCTCCAAACTGAAATGGAGAGAGCCCGGGAGGAATGCGGCGAGAATGATGCGGCATCCTATGTGGCAGATAGGGATGAAGGTAACATGGCAACAAGATGTCACATTTGTAAAATGGCGGAGGCCAGGATTCTCCACCTCCCATGCCGCCACCTGTCAGTTTGTGGAGGGTGCGATGAAACTATCATGGCCTGCCCCATATGCTTCTCCATGAAGACTCAGAGTATAGAGGTGTTTCTCCACTAGAGAGACACTGGGTTAGGACTTAGGAGGTAGTAATAGTATTGGGGTTTTTTTTTAGGGGTTTTCTTTATTTATGACAAATAAATAATGCTGGGTATTTCTTTTCAGGGATGTACATGCTAATTCTTAGTTGTTGTAGGAGTATATTTTTAAAACACCACCTTATAGTTTAGGTAAATGGTTTGAGCCGCGGAGCAACCGCGATGAGTTTTGATCTTTTCAGAACAGAAAAGTAAATATAGATTTCATGGATAGTCTTAATTTTTTTTGTCAGAAAGTGGAATAATGAGCTCATTAATTGGTTTGATAAAATTGGGAAAAAGGCTTGTGTTGTTTATATTTTTGTTATTTGATATTTTAGTCATTTAAATATTTCAGAGTTATCACATTTTTTTTTTTGAATAAGTGGGTGTACCACCTGTTTCATACATATAATATCCATACAAAAACAGTGTCGAAGCACTGATGAATCATACTCTACTAAGCTGATAACCCCAAAATACAAGTGGGGGTAATGTAAGAGATCCTAGAGTTCAATTACTATATAGCCACAGATAAAAAGCTATTGGTATCAACCACTAATACTGGAAAGAAACAGATTCATGGTACCTGCGGCAATACAAAAATATATGATATCCTACTATTTAATTCCCTGGAGAGGATATAGAAGAGCTAGTAGCCATGGTATTCTGAGCAGCAAAATAGGCAGCATCAACAGCATCATATTCTGCCCTGTCCCGAAGATATTCATCCAGGTCTGAACCCTCTAACCCAAGAAAAGGTTCTTCCTCGGAATCCCAAGTATTGTTTCCCCCCTGTGATATATCGGTCTCCGAGAGGATTATAAGAGGACCTGCCTGGGACAGTAATGAAACATCTAATGGTAAAATTAAACTAAGTTTGAAGTATGATTCATCTATGTTGGACTGGCACCAGTATGTGGTGAGAGCTATAATTTTAGAACCTAATGTGCTTAGGGGGGGGTATTGATGAGTTGTTAAAACATATACTATTTCTTGTTAACCAGACAACCCACATGGTGGCAGCTCTAATTAGTTCAATTAAAAGACTATCCTTTAGGGGTATATAAGCATCTAGTAACCATAAGTCTTCTATTGTACCACAATTAAATACAAAGTTATTATGGTGAGCTATCCAAGACCACAATGTAGCAATCACAAGGCATGTAACAAAGAGATGGTCAATGGTTTTTAATGCATCACAGTAATGACATTTTTGGTCTCCAGTCCAACCACGTTTGGCCAGGTTATCTTTGGTTAAAAGTCTGTGTTCCTTAACTAACCACATAAAGATCTTAATTTTAAGGGGGTATCTTTGTTTTCCAAAGAGTGGTGTAGGTCTGGTATTTGATGCCACCATATTCTAACTATTTGTAAAGATAATTAACAGTGAATAAGCCAGTGGATGTCCATCTCCATACAATTCTGTCAAGTCTTAATTGGTCACTAAACACAGATGGTACAATGATTAAGGACCGAAGTTTGTGCCATTCCTCCAGTAGTCTGCCTGTAAGTTGCCTAGTAAAGTGTATGTGAATGGAGGTTGGTGTTACAGCATTAGATACTGCGATAGTGGAGTCTGAACTAATACGAAAAATGTTAGGAAACTGGCTGTACAGTGCACATTCCCCTAACCATCTATCCAACCAAAAATAAGTATCATGTCCATTGCTAATAACTCTGTTAATGCCTAATTCTACTATGTGTCTTAAAGATAAAATACCTGACCAGAAAGAAGAGAAAGTGTTAGAGTCTAGTCCTGTACTACGTATTCTTCTATCAATAAGTCTTTCCATTTACCTTTGATGGTGGGGTCTTTAAATCTAAACCACCATTTAGCTAATAATGAAAGGTTCATTCTATCCAAATTAATAATTCCTAATCCTCCCTGATTTTTATTTAAACATACTTGATCCCAAGTGTAGACACCCAAAATTATGTAATCTTGAAAATAAATAATATGCTCGCACCAAACACAAGTTATGAGCTCCAGGATGAATCAAGAATATAATTTCCAAGTATCTGCAAGAAAAGGTACGCTTTGGTATCAATTTTTGCTCACTATTATTTATTGCCTAGTTTCAAGTTATATATGTACCCTACAAGTTGAACGTTGTTCGGCACAAAAATGTTATAAAATATAATTTTAAATATAAGTCTATCCATTATAATGATAATTACCGACGCATTCTATTTGCGGGATTACTTATTTTCGTTGCCTTATTGGCGACATTGGTTATTTATTTATCCATGGCTTTTAAATTCCGTAGCATACACCATCTCACGAGATTAAGGTGAGGAAAATATATTTTTCAAATGTTCTACCTTGTAAAATCTATATAAAATCTAGGAATATGGTGAGAAAAATATATTCCAAAGATATTATATCGCAAAATTAAGATAAAATCTCGAAGTTATGATATGAATTAGTTAATCTATCTTGATATGAATTAAGAAATGCATTGTTCAGGCCCAAGTAGACATCCAGCACATCAAATTATTAGTTCTATGATGTTTACCCAGTTCCTATTTATTTATTTTATAAAGTAAGTATCACATCATTTAACGTTAAGATGAAGATACGAACATACAATCCACGCTTTAATAAGCTATACATGTAGCATGATGCATTTTAAACTTGAGATAAAAATGAACTTTAGTCATTGGATTTAAGTAAATAGTGACAACACATTTAGTACTAAATAAATATGTACACACGTATATGAATAATATAAATGTACTTCTTTCTCAAAATCAAGGAAAATATATAGAGATAAAGATCAATCAAGTTAAGCCTTATGTTTAATAATCTCAACAAGTGATATTCACTATAAAGTGTCGTGCATATTTATGGATCGAATGAAACTAACGATGATCGATTCACTTTCAAAGCCATGTCAGGATTTTTTTTAAGAAAATAATCATATCTTTTTTATAAAATCATTTCCAGGAAAAAATGCGAACGATTAAATAATTTTAAAAATATGAAAACTCATAAAAGTTCATGCCTTGCCTTACAACATATTAGTATTAAGCATATATCTTTTAAAGTGCAGAGGGTACGCGTGAGTCACCTATTTTAGTAAGCTAGACTTAGTAAATATATTACAAAAGTAAAAAAAAATATTACATTTCGTGACCATCATATATGATGGCACTATATTAAAAAGACTCAACAAAAAAGGAATTCATAAACAAATTTAATAGTTATATGACAAATTATCACTATAAGATATGTATGCAAATTTCAAGTGGAAGTGACATAATCAAGCCAAGAGACAACTTGTCACCCACTTTGCAGCTAGATTCTAGCTTCACATATATTTTCAAGTCAAAAAACCAACATGCTATCATTAGAGTTTATACCAATTCCACATGATATTGCTTCAGGATATATATTGAATTAATATTCTTTGCAAAGAATATATATATACATTCTCAAAAGGGAAAAGTGGATGGGCCAGTTATACTACAACAACTCTGAACAAAGAAGCCTTCTATTTGCACATCACCTATGCATTCATACATCACCACAAATAAATTTGTTATTTTTTTAAGAGACTTAAATCTATTACACATTCTCATGACTCTTAAATTTGTCACATAAAAATGTGATGTAAGATCTAGTTGACAAAAAGGACAAAAATATGTATCAAGACAATCAAATCAGCACAGTTATAATTCTAAAATGTGTTTGACATCTCATAATTAATTAAAAGCCTGTTGTACAACAAAGGAAAATGACGATAGGATTTCCACATATCATATCATCCCAAGTCAGTGTCAAAATATCTTTTATGTTTCCACATCTTAGAAAGAATAATTATTTCATCAAAATAATTACAAAATCTCACTCTTTAGTTCAAACAAAAATATATATATTTTTTCAAGAGAAATGAGCATGATTTGGTCATATCAAAATTATTTTTTAGAGCAAAACTATTAAAGTGCATACGACTCTTCGCATTAGTGAATGATTTAGCCACAAATTGATATCAAACATATTTTCTTTTCAAACTTAAAATCTCAATAAGATGGAACATGAAAACAACAATAATTTTTGTGCATCTTTTGTCATCTTTTAAATAATCTAGACGTGGCAAAACATTAGGAGTTGTATTTCATAAGTTTTCATGCATCAAATTACAAACCTTAATGAGCAGGAAAAAATAATATACACAAGGTGGAAAGTTATGAAGGCAACCAAACAATATAAAGTCACATGATCAAGTCAAATATGACACTAAGGGGCCACAAAAAGCTGTTTTGATAAACATCTCAGCAAGGTTCTTGCTTTTGTACAATTTAAATGTCAATGTTCATCATACTTATTGATCCTCCACAAGTGCATACACTTAGAAAAATGATTAGACTAAATTTTAGCATGAAATATATTATTCTTAAGTCTAAATCAATATTTTAAAGAAGAAAAAAACTGCTAGTTAAGTTCTCTTATCAAATTATAAATTGAGTGAAAACAAACTTTGTATTTCTAATCAAAACGTCTAAAATATATCCAAATTTATCACACAATGCCCGAAAGAATATCATAAATTATCTACCAATGTGTATAAACATGTTAGGAACATTTTTATAATTTTATCTCAACTATATAAAAATTTTCAGCAGCATTTTAATACCAGCAGGAAAAAATCAGCAAACCGTACCATTTTTCCAGCAGCAAATGCAGCAACAAAATATTAGATTTAAAGCATTATAATCAGCTCATTTATGCACAATAAAAATATATAATATAGTCACATACTAGTTGCAAATTTTTAGCTTTTGTGCTATTGAAATTGAGCTAAGAATGATGCAAAATTCTGATTTTTCAGAAAAAATCAACAACATAACAGTTTTTCAAAACAGGATTAGCAGTGGGGCAGCACAATTAACAGTAGTTTAAGCATGTTTTGGAGCAGCAAATGACTTCAAACTTCACCTATAAATAGCCCCCTACATCCTCACTTCATCCCCATGGTTGGTTAGAGCATACAAAGCATAAAAAGAGAGTAAAAACGTTGAGGATTCTGCTACCGAAAAAAATCAGCAAAGGAAAAAAAATGTGTTTTCCACAAATATTCCCATGATAATCCACTATAATGAGCTTAAAAAAACTATGAGTGACTAGATTATTATGCTATTACATTAACCAAGTTCTCTAAATTCTGAAACCATCCATCCAAGCCACTGAAGTGATCATCACGATGATCCGTTAGCAAGAATGAAGAATCAGCGTGACTTGAAATTTTCAACCAATTTTCATTTTTTTTTAGTTGTTTATTTTTTGTTATTTGCTATGCTTCTTCTTCTTGTTGTTATGGTTGTTCACCTCATTTGTAACTTTTATTATTAGTGAAGTTTATTTTTGAAAGCTAGAATTAGTAGAGACCGACTTTTACGGGTGAGTGTGGTGCCTAACACCTTCCACATTCATAACCGAGACACGAACCTTGCTATTATCCTTGGGCATCAATAAATAAGGTTTTATATTTCCTGTAGCATTGCGGGTGGCGACTCCAAATTTAATTTAATTCAAAATTTGAAAGGTTGAGTCAAGCGTCAGTTTCGTAGCATGGCAGCTACACCAAGTCACTAAATGATATTTTCTCCTGGTTTGGTCAGAGCCTGACTACAAGAATCTCTTCCTAATCTTATCAATTTGTTGTCTGATATGAACATGAATTTATATATAGATAACCAATATAAAGGAATTGCTGACAGTACCGAATTAAGTAAAGTAATTCTACCTCCTAATGATAATAAAGAGCCTTTCCAAGATTGTAATCTATTCTCTATTTTGGATATGAGAGGTTGCCAGTCATTGGAACTAAGTTTTTTCCAGTGTAAAGGTACTCCTAAGTAGGTGATGGGTAGAGATGATATGTGACAATTCAGCTGGTGTGCCAATGAAGTGGCTAGGGAAGAAGGTATATTCAATGGTATAAGAGAACTTTTATTAAAATTTATTTTTAAACCTGAGAGGGATTCAAATCCTAATAGAATGAATTTTAAATGTTCAATCATTAATGAGTCAGCCTGTAGGAACAGTAAGGTGTCATCAGCAAAGTGCAAGTTGAGAATTTTGTTTGAAATTCCTAAACCAGAAATTAGGCCTGCTGATTGAGCTCTAGAAGTGATTTTATTTAGAGTATCTGCTACAAGATCAAAGAGAAGGGGTGATAAAGGGTCCCCTTGTCTTAAACTATGTTTACATGAAAAATAAGCACCCTAATTTCCATTAAAGGATATACATGTTCTGCAATTGTACAGAATATCTTATTCTGTAATCCAATTTATGAAAAGAATGCCAAAGCCTCTGGCCTGTAGAATTTCAATCAAGAATTCCCAATTGACTTTATCAAATGCCTTCTCAAAATCTAACTTAAGTAGTATACCTTGCTGCTTACTAATTCTAATTTGATGCAATAGTTCATGGGCACATATAATGTTGTCACCTATCAATCTACCTTTAATAAAAGCTGCTTGACAATCATCTATAATTTTTGCTAATCTATTAGTTAAGATTTTTGTGATGAGCTTAAACCTGTAGTTTATCAGGCTTATAGGTCTATAGTTCTGAATTAGTGTAGCATCTGCCTTTTTTGGTATTAGACAAATGGAGGCTAGATTGAGTTTGGAGAGATCTAATTTCCTATGATAAAAGGCTTGAACTAACATAAAAAGATCATTTTGTACTAAGTCCCAGTATGTTTTGTAAAATAAGAAAGAGAAGCCATCAGGTTCTGGAGCTTTGGATGGGTTGCAAGAAAATAATGTTATTCTAATTTCATCTAAGGAAATAGGTAGTTCTAGTGAGAATTTTTGGGCCAATGTCAGTTGTTCTTGTAAGGGCCATAAGTCATGCTGTAAAGAAATAAATCTAGTTTGAGAGGTACCTAGTAACTTTTTAATGTAAAATATCGAGTTATCACATAAAACTTGTGTTTACAAAAAAAGAGTAATATCGAGTTATGAGAAACGTGTCCTCAAAACTTTTTAATGTAAAATATAGTTCCTCAACTACTAATCTAAGTAACATAATTAAATATTTTTATATGCGAAATAATCATAGCACTCTTGGTCGATTTTAATTTAATATTTTTATCTCACTTTGTATGGTTTATTTTTAATGTATAAAGAAAAAAATAGGTTCTATCAATTTTAATTATTTATGAAGATTAGAAAACCAAAATGCAACGTTCATCTATTTGTTAATGCGTGATGAAAATGCCTGAAATTTTTGAAAATAAAGTATATTTTCTATGAATTAAAAATTTATAAAAGCTCGAAGTCCTACCTGTTACAAACTAAAAGGAGGTCTGTGTTTTTAAAAACAAAAGAAAAAGGAAACTCAAATTAAATACTCTTTTGAGTACATTGGAGGTGAAATCTATAGCCCAAAGCTTCAAAACAAAAGACTAAATTAACACGTTTTCGTTGTATCGTCTCTGTACTATGGGGGACCACTCATCGGGGTTCAAAACTTCCTGGGCCAACTTCGAAAGGGAAGTATTTATCTTTACACATTCCAGTATTAATCACTAATGATAAAATACTCCAGTTGAAGTATCAATACAGTATTTATTCTTAGCAGTATTTATCTCTAATTTATATAGTATTAATTCTAAAATACTGAAATATTTATCTTTAGACGATTAAGTATTTATCATAGACATAATAAGAATCTATTTTCAAAATTGAAGAATTCATTCTTGGACAATTTAAGTATTTATCTTTAAAATCGCATAGGATGGTCTCAGCCTCGAAAAAGAAAATTGCGGGTAAAAAGGGAAATTTGAATTTTGAAAGGAAAGAGCAATGCATTTCTATCGCGGGAACCAAATTAATTAAATGAAAGTTAGTTAAGGTAGTTTTTAAAAATTAATCTCTTAAATAAATGACATGGGGAGGACGGGGGATGGTGCGGGAATTGTACTGCAGGGTCTAGTATAATTATTTTTTTATAATGCAAATAATGTATAATACTAATTTTTAGAAGAACAGAAAATAGTAATTTTCATGAATTATTCCATATACCGAAAATAATATGAATATTATTAATAAAATTCGTAAATTCGTGAATAATAGTTAATTATTCGGGGAGACATTTGTCTATTTGATCATGAAGGTATTGAAGAAGAATAATATGAGTGTAACATGAATATTATTAATAAAAATTGTTTGTTAAGTATGAAATGCACACGCATTAATTATATTATATCGGTATTTTAGAACTCTAGTAATGCGTTGAGTATCTTTTTTAGAGAGAATACAAGATTCATTTACTTGCTTCCTCTCAAGTTTGTATTTTATTTATGATACAGTTAGGTGAAGAATTTAATTAGAATGATCGAGCATACACATTTGGAACATTTTCTCAAATGTATATAAGTTCTAACATGTTGTCAAAAATATAATATCACGAAATTGAATAGAACTAGGATGTTCTTGAGTTCACCAATTTTTTTTTATGAATTCAACTCTAAGATCCATCAGATTGGATTCAAATGATGAATCTGAATTGTTAAAACTCTTCTATCTCATTGATGCATTTACGTGCAAAAAAATAAATTTTTCGGATTAAATAAACCTTTTAAACTGAATCCATTAAAGTGAATTTATAAACCTTTTAATTTTGACCGTTTGACTTTATACTTAATTAATTCGAAAGTTAATTTTTTTGTATGTAGACGCATCACTCGTAAGGTAGATGGATTTTAACGGTTTAGATTCGTCATTTGAAGTCAATACGATATAATTTAAAGTTGAGTTCACAAAGAAGTCAATACTTAATTAATTATTCGGCTAATATAAAAACGTTTGTTCCGGGACTGTGAAACAAACACTTCAGTTTTAATATTTTTGAAGTTCAAACAGTCGATTCAAACTGTTCAACATTTAATCTATTATAAAATGTGCTTGGAGACCAAATTTTATATTTTTTTTAGAACTTTTTTTACTATTCATTAAGACGGGTTTGAAAATTATCACTGTTTATTGAAATGAGTGATTTTAAAAATGACTTAATAAATAGTAAAAAGATTTAAAAAAAATGCAAAAATTTGGTCTCCAAACACATTCTAATAGAGATCACATATAACGGTTCAGATTGACTGTTTGAATATTGAAAATTAGAAAATTAATTAATTGTATTACAACTCCGAAATAAAACGTTTTGATATTAGTCACATAGACTATTGATAGAGTTTGATTATTTGCGTTCTATCATAAATTCTCAAGTTACGAAGACAATTCATAGCTCATTGGTTCTGATTTACCAGTATGTAGTCTCTAAATAATCACAATACTACACTATAATTTAATTATATGCGATCATTAGCCGGATAATTTTTCTATTTATAGTAAATAATAAATTTATAAAAAAAGGAAAAAAAAAAAAGAATATCTTAGTTTTTAAATGTATAGGAGAATCGGTGGAATTTTTACCAATTCAAACTATTTTTTTTATGATTCACTCACCTAAGTAACCGTGCATAAACAAAAAAAAAAAATGGATGGATGAAATTAGTAAAAATTATACTAATTCTTCTATATATCGAAAAGCTGAGTTTCTCTTTCGTTTTTCTTCTCTTATTTAATATTTTTTCTATAAATAAAAAAATTGATTGAAAACAAAAGTTTTCAAACAAATTTTTGTTTTTGGGAACACATGACATGTGAGAATAATGGAGTGTCTCCTCTAATTCTATATTACTCTTATCTGTCACATTGATGAGAACGGTGTAGGTCCGATGCCTATCGGATCTATTTTTAGTTCAACGAACTTCAAATCCGTCCGATTCATCTTGAAATATATGCAAACAAAATTAAAACATAATATCACGAAATTTAAAGCATTGACACGATTCTTAAAACAAATTAGACGGTTAATAAAGTTATCGAACCAAAGTAAGTCCAATGGACATGGGACGTACTCCCAATTGCACATTGATATGTGGGACCGACTAAAAAATAAATTAAATTATGACTGGTATACTTGTAACTCGTAAAATATTATTTGGGATTAAAAAATTAGGTTTTGTTCAAAAGACGTTCCATTGGCTTAAATTTATTTAATTAAATGAGGCAGTTGTTATGAGGCTATGATAATTTAATTGATTGATTGATATCTCATATCTACAACTACAAGCTGCTAAACTAAAAGTAGTGTAGTTGGGTCCCTTTTTAATTATGAGAGGAGCTGCTAACCTAAAAGGAGCCGGGCCCCACTTTTAATCTATGCTGATTGATTCCATTTCCATCACAGTTGTTATGCTCTCATCTCTAAGCATGCATTTATAAACACGTCACGTGTCCAGGAAAAGCTCAGATGGTGTATCTCTGACCGTCCGATCCGCTGTAAGGGTTAAGTCTCCTCTGTGCGTAGATTATTGACAGACTCATTTTTGCTTAATGCAGTGAATAGATTACAGAGACAAAACAGTGTTTCATAGGATTTGTGCGCTGCATGAAGTAAAAATTACTCTTTTAATATCTGTACTGGTTGAATCTAATAAAAAATTCCTTCGTCGTACCAGTTACAGGTAAATTCTAAACATTTATTAAGTGGTCGTTTTTACATTTCATTACGTTAAAATCAGTATCCACTGATCCACTTTTAAAATAGTAGAAGAATATGCAATCATGTCATTATAATTGCTGAACCGAAGTGGATTTGTTTTAAATATAGATCACATTAATTTGTTTTCAAAATGTTCATTTCGTATTTGAGGGCAAAATAAATCCAATATTAAATAGATCTAACAATCATGTTAATAAAAAATAAATTAAAGTTTGCTATAACTATAAAAAACTAACTCAACCTTTTCTTTGACTTGTATTTTTATTGCCTAAACAAAATAAGAAAAATAATTCTAGTTCTATTTTTTTTTTAAACAAAAAAGCCAATATAGATCGAGTTCTAAGTTATATATCTTGTAAAGTACAACATGCGCGCCCTTAGATTTTCAAACAGAAAACAGAAAAAGAAACAACAAAGTGTATACTTTTTTATTAGTATTGAACCAATGACAAAAGTAGCTAAAAATGTTTAAAAAATTTTGAAATGAATTTTTTTAATAGTTGATATTTTTTTTTCTAATGACATCGGATTAGAATATTGGTTTCCCCCTTTTGTCAGTGGCATATCTTTCATGGAGTTGATGTACTAATTATTTGATTCTTAATATTTTATTTTGATTCAATAATCCTTTATTCTTTACATATTGCAACGTGAGAAAAAAAAATATTAAGTCTTTATTCTTAATCTTATTATCTTATTAAATAAGTGTTCCTTAGTAAATTTTTAGAAAATAAATCTGCTGTTATTCCAACTCTATTATCTCTATTACAACCATTCAAAAAATTTCACACACGAATTTCAAGAAATTTTATTTTATGTGCGAATTTTAATAAAAATAAATGGCTGAAATCAGAATAACCTTTTGTTTATTTAAAATTCATACTAGATGTGTTAAAAATAAAATTTGCTTTAGATCTACAACCAAGTTTATCGAACCATAACGTGTGTGACAACTTACAAATAATATCTAAAATATTGACTAGTCAATATTCAGTAGCAACGACTGAAAGAACAATAATATCCATCCATACAACTTTTTTATTTTTCTTTTTCCCATGCAAAACACCTGTCACGAACTATCCTTAATTAATTGGTCTAAAATTCCTGAACAGGAATGCAGTCCGACCACAGCTTTCACTTTGCTTAATTGATCTATCATCAATTCATCATATAATATAAAATTATAATATAATAAAAAAGGGAAAAGAAAAAGGCAAAAGCAAAAAGAGGAAAGCAAAAGAAGAATAGAAGAAGAAGATAGACGGCCCCGCCCCGGCTCGTATCATCTAACTATGTAAGAATAGACGGCGGTCAACGCACCAACAATAACCGGTAATAGGCGGTAAATTACTGCGTGGCAACGGGTACAGCCAGTCGACATCACTTTGGCAAATAATTAACAAGGAGATCTATCCGAATGACCGAATCATCTGAGATCACACATCCACTGGAGATAGGCGGTGACAACTTCTAAAGCTAAAGGTACTCTCTCTCTCTCTGATCTTGAACTATTGTGTTGCATTACACCTTTCCAATTCTTGAGCACTGGTTACGGATTTTTGTTTTCTTTGAAAATTCATAATTTTCTCCTTTAATTTGGTGTGCGCAGTATAACTCCAGTTAGGATATCCATCCTCCATCCACCTCTGTCTACTTCAACGTAAGCTTATAGTAATCACTCTAAATTTTTGTGTGCTAATTTTAGTAAGTTCTTGCTCATCTCGTTGATCTCCTTCCTTGGCCAACATACAGATCCATTCTCACTCTTCCCAATTTTCTTTCGTTTTGGCGTTTTGAGAATTAAATACAGAAACCAAATCCACAGTTTTTTTTTTTTTTTTTGGAATATTTGAATGTATTCTTTCACTGCTTTTCGTTCTCGATCTATGCTGAATTATCATTTTCAAAATGTTTTGTGCTTCATTGCGATTTTAGGGGAGGAATAAAGATCGTAGAGAACGACGAATCAATCTATCAATCATAAAGCGGCGATCAAAAAGTCAACGGAAAGTCATTATTGCTAAATCCAAGGGCAGAAGTGAAAAAAAAAAAAAAAACAGAATATTGAGAGGAGGGATTGATTCTTTGCTTGGGCGGTGAGGTGAGGTGAGGTCACGTGATGGGATCGTTCAGAGGGCACGTGCTGCCGGGAAGCCTCTTCCTGCTAGTAGGGGCATGGCATGTCTGGGCTGCTCTGGTCAGGTACGTATCGGATCCGCGGTCGTTTCGGGTTCGGGCGTGGAATGGGGTAAGCGGGTTTGGAGGGAAGTTGTGGCATCTGGAGTTGTATGTGGTGGCCATTGGCGCGTTTATTGATATGTGCATAGAGTTCTTCTATTCACCGCATCTGAAGATCTTTGTCGGGTCTGGGTCTGAGATGATCTTGAACCCGGCCCACATGAACGATTTTGAGCATGCTGGTATGCTGCTCATGTTCTTCCTCTATGGTCTCATGGCGCTTCTGTCAGAGAAAACCAAGTGAGTACTTGATACAAGTTGGTTTTGTCGTTTTTATTTTTTTTTAAATTAATGGTGCCTTCATATTGAAATAATGGAGTTTCGAGTCATATTCCAACAAGGGAACAACTCTTTGTAAGTTGGTTTTCCATGTCAGACGTAATAGGAAATTTTTTATGTGAACGAGGGGAAAAGAAACTGCTATCATAATTCTGGTTTCTAAAGTAGGGACAATAATCTACACATTTACTGAAAAATAATAATTAACAAGTGAAGTTTGGGAGTATTCATCCATGTAATTTGATTTTGGGGAAATAAACCTGCTGTGATTCTTAAAGAATCGCAAGGAGACTGCTTTTCTAAATTCAACTAATAATTTTTTAGAATGTACGAATTTCAAAAACAATTGGTTTTTATGTATTAAAAAAATTAATAGTTAGATATGAAAAAACATGCTTCTGCGGATTAAGAATCGCAGCAGATTTATTTCCAGATTTTTTTTCAGATTTTGAAGGTTTTATTTGGTTAAACATGTATGTTGGATTTGAAAGATCGGGGGACTTCCTTTCATTAATTGATTTTTTATTGGGACGTGTGTGCAAAAAAGTCATAGGATTGTTAGGATTGTTGCAACAACGATGCTTCTAGAAGTCCGGCTGTGGACCCAAAAGAGCATTGAAAAGAATCGCCTACCATTTCTGAACATAGATACACCTTTAGAGCATCGGTAACTGATAAACCGATGATGGCCCTTTTTACTATGGACCCCTCTAATTTTGTAGCATTTTTTTTTTGTTTCTCATATCCCTATTGATTTATCTATAATTGTGTCCAATCGAGTAAAAAATCACTGTTCAGTGGGTGGGTCCGCTCTTTCTATATCTTATTCTCTGCTGCAAATATGGCGATATGGTCAATTTAAATAGTTGCAGATATAGTTATTATAGTGTCAAAGAAAATCCAGACTGTGGGGGCTAGAAATGTTGTAATTCACGCTGGATTATTCGAGATCCTCTGTTTTACTACCATGGTACCATCTGTGTCTGCCGGTTTGCCCTTTATTATGCAGGCCCTGTGGATTAGGAAATCTCACGGTCACAGGGCCTGCTTGTAAGTGACTTCTGTACAGGGAAAGTGCTAGGGAGGCGTAACAGAAAAATTTCAGACCCATGTTGGCTTGGGTTACATTTAACTATTGTTACATTCTTTTTTCAATTTTTTTTTTTTTTTTTCAAAAACTATTGTTACATTCAATAGCATCAGTGATTATTTGTTTATGAACATGTTGTAAGCTATTAAGTGCAGAGTAAAGTCATAGACGTGTATATATTTCTACTTTGCAGATCCTAATTAAGTAGTTTAAAGAACTTACTATAAATGTAATGAAACCCCATTTTTTTTTTTTACCAAAATTGATAAAATTGAGGAATTAGACCAATGCAGCTGATGGAATTATATAATTCATGTCTCCAGGTTTTTGCCGCTCCCAGAGGGAACACTATGTCTGGTCGGAGCTGCGGCATTCACATCAGAGTACCTCCTCTTCTACTTCCACTCGACCGCACACACAGGTCTCGAAGGATACTACCATCTCCTTCTTGTAATCTTAGTAGGCCTATGTGTACTCACATCTATAGCAGGTGCGCTTTTTCCCTCATCATTTCCTGTTGATCTCACAAACGGTATCTCAATAACCCTCCAAGGCCTCTGGTTTTACCAAACTGCATTCACTCTATACGGATCGATGATGCCGACTGGGTGCAAGTTGGAGGGTAATGGCATAGAGTGCCATGATAAGGAGAGCCAGCTAAGGGGTGAGTTCCTGGCGAACTTCCAGTTTTTCGGGCTTGTTGTATTGACATTTTTGTTTGCGATTGTGTGCTATGCTGTTGCTGCGCTCAAGTACGCCCACGAGGATCTGAGGAGCATTCATGCTTCTGATTTTGATGCGGTTTGTGGAGTTGAGGATGAGGATAGAAATGGTGGTATAGTTGAATCTTGTTAGGATCATGCGGTACGTACATCTTTTTCTCTTGTTAGAAAGGGATAGTAATTAGGAGATTTTTGATATTCGGATAACTTTTGATGTAAATCTTTTATACTTGTTTTAAGTGTTTATTGATCTTGTACAAGAACAATTCCACGCGTGTAATATTTCTTCCTTGATGAAAGAATAATCAAGGCAAAAAGTTTTTGTTATATGAGGCGATGCATGTACTGAAATTAATACTTCTTGGTGTTGTCTTCTTTTCTTGGTTAATTGATTAATGGGTGTGAATGCATGATATATTTGTCAATTTTAGTACGTCGAGAAATGATGTTCTAATTCATTAAAAACATATATAAACGAGGCACACAAAAAATTGTAAATATAGTTTCATATATTTTTGTCCGTAATATATTTGTTAAATTTATTTATTTGGCACAAACAAATTGACATTGTACTTATTAATATCGACAATACATATATTAGTTTTAGTGATTATATGATCAAAATGAGACCGCAATATACAAAAAAACTTTAATAAATACACCCCCAACTCGCTAAAAGCATTCCGACTGATTTTTTAGCGCTAGAAATTAAAAACAATTGTGAATGATAATATCTAGAGAGTGAGTGTGTGTGTGTGTGTGTCGATTTTGGAGATATATGACTTAAAATGTTGTCTAAATTCGTTAAAAACATGAGTAAAAGTAAAAAAAAAAAAATGTTGTGATGGTATCTATATATCTAGAGGAGGGTTCAAACTCACCATCAGTTTTTATTCCAATATGCACTACATCTTTTATTTCTGTTTTCAAAATCCGAACAGTCAATTCGAACCGTTCAACATGATCTTCATAATAAAATATGTTTGGAGACCAAATTTTATATATATATATATATATATATATATTTTATAATTTTACTATTTTTTATTTAGGTGACAATATAATCAAAAATATTAATAGACGCATATTGACTTAATGATCTTCAGTAATAAGTTATTTAACAACGTGCTTCTCTAAAATTGACTTAATTAAACAATCACTCAAACAAACTGGATTAATCCACACAAATTCATTCAAATTATGCCTGCATATTTAATATTGATAACATCTGGGTATAAGTTATCAGTAAAACAAGTTACACAGTATTCGCACATTTAGAATGTCACAAACAATTCCGATATTCTCAGAACACATAATCTCATCATCTTACAATCGAATTCGAACCTCAGACTTGTGATCCCGTTAAATATGCCTTCATAATCCAAAATCCAATTCAAACATCCAATTCAACCACACAAATCGAAAACACATATTATAGAGAAGTCCGATTACTTGATAGACATCAATTTAGAATCCAAATTGAACTGCAATGACTATTTAGAATCATCGCGATGTAGTCAGAATTCTGATCGAACATGAAATAAAATATCAGAATATTTATCAAAACATTTCTTTTTATTTTTCTCCAATTTTCTCTCTTTTTTTTCTTCTCTTTTATTTTCGGTTTCTGTTTAATTTTTCTCTTCCCGAATCAAATAAGGAGAAGAGAAGCTTTATAGGGTTTTGAGTGGATCATTCCAAATGGGCCGCGTGGCACTAAATGCCTCGTTGTACTTTCTTATTTTTAAGTTTTTCATTTTATATAATCTACCTTAAATTTATAAATATTATATATAAATCTAAAATTAATTTCAAAAGTAATATAAACATTCCAAATGGGTTTCCTTTTATAGAGGAAAAAATGACAAAAAACAAAGTGCAAAGTTAATGGGTCTTAAAAAAAACTGAAAACCGGACAGCCTGCATTTTCCTTTCTTATAGAAAAAGCAAGAATCGGGCCATCTCAGGCCTTGTCTATTTTGGGTTCGCTCGGGCTATGTATATTTATAAATGGGCGTGACCTTTGTCTGACATATTTGGGCTGTATATGGGTTTAATATGCTTTTAAGAGCCTTACAAGCGCCATCCGATGTTTTCCTGGGTACGATTGTTTCTATCGTCGTAGATATAATCGTACACAGTCGAGCAATAATTTCTTCGGACCAATCCAATCCAAACCAATAGGTAAAATTTGTGTCAGGTTATTTGAGATTGGTACAGATTAAAACAGATGATACAGATTAATCATTTTACACGATAGGTTGTCTATTGGATCTGAAGAACCTCGTGTGAAATCGATGCAGTTGGCAGGGGCGGGGGAGTAGGTTGCTTTAAGATCGGACCAGTTTAATTATAATGAACGATCTGGATAATATATATAATTTTGAATTATTTTAGAATATCTGTATTGGAATTTGGAGGGAGGGAGGCTGGGAGGGTTGTTTGTTGCGGAGGGGATCATAATTCATCACGCTGGATTCATGATACGAAAGATTCGTCTGCACAAGGGGGAGGGGAATGTTTGTCTTTTGCGTAACTACTAACTACTGTCAAGTGTCAACCAGCTTATTTTGCATTTTATTTTTTCTTGCTTGACCAGTGAACCACGTGTCAGTGCAACAATATTTTTTTTTTATACGGGATGAAAAAATATCTTATATTTTAAAAAGATATTCATTATTAATTCGTTAATAATTCGCTTATTATCAATTTCTCTCATTAACTTAATGAACCAAACATGAGCAGATCTTAACTCGTTTATTAAGAACTGAGTTAAATGAAATCATGCCACATCCAATCTCAAGTATTATCATTAATTATGTATAAAACATGTTGTATATATTGCAATATTAAGACAAGCTGTTTGAGTTGATGAATAAAAAAAAAAAAAATTCAAAACAGTATGTAAATATTTTTTTTTGTTTTAAAATTTGTATAAATTTTATGAAAACAAATAAGATAGTTTTAAAATGTGTAGCAATATAATAGCAACTATGCTCCAGTCTATAAAGCATGTTGTAAGCTACTAATATCGATTTAAAATGTGAGTATTCATGCACAAAATAGTAGATATAAATTATAATTAGAATGCTCAGCTTCATCCTTAAAAAAAAATGAGTTGGACTACGGTCCTTCGCGAAATAAAACGAGTGTTTTACTTCAGATCTATATTTTTAATTTTAAAATTCAAAATGTCGATCTGAACCGTTTAAGTTGATCTTCATATGAAATTGTGCCTGGAGACCAAATTTTAAACCTTTTAAAATCACTGTCTTTTCAGAGAATCTTGGAACATAAAAAATCAGTGATTTTACAAAATTCCAAAAGATAGTAGAAAGTTTCTGAAAATTGTAAAATTTGGTCTCCAAGCACAATTTAATATGGAGATCAACTTCAACAGTTCCGATTGACGTTTTGAACTTTGAAATTGAAGATACAGACGTAAACTCACTTTACTTCGCAAAGTACCGTAGCTCAACTCAAATAAAATTGAGTAAAAATTGAAGATCAAACCACTCAATTATTTAATATCGATGATGATTCCTTTATCCTAATGAAACGAGTATTACTTATGTATGAGAACTTAACGATACACCCTATATAGTTGCACTGTAGAGGCGGAGCGTTTTTACTTTGACAGAAAGGAGACAGAGAGATGACCGAAGGGCGAAGGGGCTGCTTGGCAGTAAAGTTAACAGGACAATTAACGGAAGGAGTTTATTCAACCAAAATAAAATATTAATTTATGAACTAATTTTAATAAATATCAGTAGTTTAGGAGCTAAAACAAACTTTTTTCTATTAGGTACCTTGTTACTAGGTCTGCACAAAAAAAAAAATGTAGTTCGTGGTTTGAAAAAGTTTGTAAAAAAATCGATTCGAAGTAGTTCAAAATTAATTCAATCTAAACTCAAACTTGACCTAGTTTATTTGAAATAGGTTCGCAAACTATTCTAGTTCGAATCTCAAAGTAACGTGAACCGTTGATTTCCGTTGATGCCGTATGTTCGTTGATGACTCAAAAGTTAATACATAAGACCGCCCAACCATAAGTTATAACTCGTAAGTTGTAACCCTCGCTCTTAGTTCTGGAACCCTAGATGACTTTCACTTCTCGCTCTCGGCAACTACGATTATTCTTTCTTATCGTAAAAAGTTCGTAAAAAAATTGATTCGAAATTAATTCAAACCAAACTCAAACTAGGATAAGTTCGATTCGGTTTGATTCGTTTGCAGTCCTACTTGTTACTTTGCATAAACTTTAATAGGTATACGTATAATATATCATAAGTCGGGTAATAGTAACATACCTCTAATTAATCAAGATAATGTATTTATAAATTATAAAATGTTTCGCTCTGTTTAAAGTATTAAATAAATAATGATGAGGAGATTTGACATACTATATTTGTAACAATGTAAATCTACCAAAATTAATAGGAGAAGAAGAAATGGTGCATGTGAGAAAGCTTCATATATAAAAAGTTTTCCTACATGGAATGCTTTTGATCCGGGAATTGAAACAAACAATTATCGTTGGGTGTTTGTCCGTCTTTTTTCCAGTAAAATACATATATAGTTTGATAATGTTGCAGAGACACTTAATAAGCAAACTAAAAATGTCGAGAACCATCTCCTGATCTCCACCGCGTTAGGTTTTAATTTCTTGTTGACATATAATTATTTGGCATCAAATTGTAGGTTGCGCAGCTATTAAATATTAATTATCAAGCAAAGTAGCATGGGGTGATGGGGAGGGGTCAGATTAGATTAGATTACCTAGCAATAAATTGCTATAATAATGAGACATTTAGTCTAGACCTCCAATTGAGATTTGAGAGAGAGTAGTGAAGCGAAAACAAAATTATGATAATGATTGCTATAGCACCAAAACCTAAACCTATGTGTACGCAACTCAACATTTATTCATCAAATAATTACAAGAGCATATACATTTTTATTTTTATTTTTCGAGGAACCAGATTTGATAGTTTATTTTCCACATATAGTAAGGATTGAATTTATGGTTCCATCAACCCCACCTCTCTCGGAGAATTTTCAAAATTCAAGCTCTCCTTTTCTTTTTCTTTTTTTTCTTTTCTTTTCTTTCAAAAATCGATCCGGGACGTGACTGAACCATTGATCCGGTCACCATTGGGATCGCATTTAAAATTCAGTCCAGGGTGACCGGCGGGTCAATAGTTCGATCATCTTTTTTTTTCACAATGTGTTGCTGGTGGTGTGCAAGTATGAATAAGAGGTAATTGGACTATTGATTCGGTCCATCATACTTTGAATTCAAATCATTGTTTCAATATATTTCCTGATAAATCAATTTTTAAATTTCTAATAAAAAAATTAGAGAATAGACATTCATATAACAACTCTCCATCAATATTACAATATTGATGTATAAGTAGATATACGAATTAATACAGTAACACAACATTAAAAATATTATAATAATTAAGATAAAAGTGTGATAAAATAACTCGGTATATGTATAGTCGTAATTCATATACAAATATAGCTGTATCGTTTTATAATACTAGTCTTCAAACTAAAAGTTACAGTAAATATTGAGACCAAAGTATAATACTATAATTGAAAATAATTCTCACGTACTTTTTTTTTTGAAACCTTCGCAGAGGCTGCAAAGTTGTGAGGGGAATCGAATTCTTGATCTTTGGATACAACAATTCTATAACTTTTTTTTCTAACCAATTGTGTTATTTCTTCTTTAAAAAATGCACAAATTGTGGCTAATAGACTCATGTAATTTTTGTATACTTATTTTCTAACCAACCAAAATAGTTGCACCGAAATTTAGGTTCAAACCGAATAAAAATGATTTAGCCATACCCTGTCCTATAACATTAGGTCTACATAATACATATGGTCGAAATTGAACTTAAAAAATATTAAACTAAAATTAGCCATATCCTGCCCCCATCAATTCAGATCCAGGGAAGTAACTCAATTTTTGGGTTTTAAATCGGGACCGTCCGATTCAAATCTGTGACAATCTATCTGGATCTGAAGCGCACACATTCTAAGAACAAATTTAAATTCCGAGATAATTTCGAGCGATAGATTTGAATCGGACGGTCTTGATCCAAAACCCATAAATTGGGTTACTTTATTTATGGGGGATTCGGATCCATAATATTGGGCTTATATATGGTCGAAATTGAGCTTAACAAATATTAGATTTTTTTTTTGCATTAAAGAAATATTAAATTAAAATTAGCTACACCCTACCCAACCCAAAATTATGATTCATTTTTACTATTACAAGCATGTAGGTTTTCAGATCCTCTTAAGTCTAACTCAAATTTTTATTGAAAATTGAATCCGTAGTCTTATACTCTTAGGTTGCGTTTTGATGAATCAATAATAGTAGTAAGGATAGAGCTATCCTCAATTTTAAGATAGTAGCTATTCCAATATTTTGTAGGAATAGTAGAATAGTGGACTATTCCACAAAAGACAAATAAAGAATAGTGACTATTCGCTAATTCAAACACACCCAAACACCGGATAGTAGCTCAGAATAGTGCTAATCCGAAATAGTAGCTATTCTTCACCCATCCAAACGTACCCTTATTGTGGAACATACATGTCACTATTTTTGTTCGTTTCCATAAAAAAAAAAAAAAAAAGCCTGTTGAACAATGCATGCATTTTTTTAATAATGATCCTATTAATGTTGTCATCTATTTCTTTTAAAAAAAATCTTGCTAGAATTAAACTTGTATTCCTCCGTAGAGGCGATGGCGCGATGCCAGTCACCATCCATATTAGGCATGCATATGGTCCACTATACAATTATTTGATTACTATAAAAAAAAGGCACTAATTAATTAATGTCTATTCAATTTTTTAAAAGGTGATAAAAAGTAGTCGAGGAAAATTTAGAGAGTGGGGACTTGGCTAAGTATAATATTAAAAAAGAAAGACCATGCAGTTGTCAATTTTGGATAGAAAAGAAAGACCATGCAGTTGTCAAAAATTGTATGATAATCACATTAATAAATAAAAAAGTAAACTTGTATGATAATCATTAAAGGTTGCATCTTCGACCACACACGCATTGTTAATTTCGTTAATAATTTTCCAAAAATTGCTTATCAAATCTACAAGTAGTTGTCAATCGATAGTTGAACTGTCCTAGTTAAATCAATATCTTATAAGAATTATATTATTTTTTGGTGACACAAAGTTATACTATTTATTTTTAAATTTTTTAAAGTCCAAACAATTAATCGATCCAAACAGTTCAACATGATCTCCATATTAAAATGTGCTTAGACACCAAATTTTACATTTTTTTGAATAATTTTACTATTTATTAAGAATTTTACAAAATCATTGTTTTCTAACCATTGAATTTTTGTACCCATCTTAATAAATAGCAAAAAAAATAAAAAAAATGTAAAATTTGATCTGCAAGCACATTTTAATATATTTAACATGTTGAATGGTTTGGATCGACTGTTTGAATTTTAAAAATAGATAGTGTAATTTTGTATCACCAAAAAATGATGTAAGTAAATCCCTTCTCATCTTATAATGTTCTTACCATGAGGCCAAACTAAATTTTAACAATTCATCATAAATTAAGATAAGATAATCTAATTATATGTAGTAAACTAGTAATAGGTCGTTAAAACTAATGATGTAACCCAATAGATGGCTTTAATTATTAAGGTTGGGGGTGGAGGCAACAATTAATAAAGGGACACAATTATCACAAAAAAAAAAGAGTAAAGGGACACAATTAATAATAAAAAAAAAAAACTAAAGAAGCTATGGGTATCTGATTGAACAACATGGAGATTATTTTTTCAAAGGTAAAAAAATAAAAATAGTATAAAAGATTATTAAAATTTGAGATGGACTACTGTGTTTTGGAATGTAAAACTTTTATTTTCCGTCCATAATTTAAAGTCTAAACAATCAATGTGAATTATTCAACAAGATTTCTATATTAAATGCGCTTGGACATCAAATTTTATATTTTCTAAACCTTTTTGTTTACTATATTTTATAATTTTTAAAAATCACTGTTTTCTTATTATCTACAAATTTTCAAAATATTTATGGTTTTAGTCCATTCCGGGTTTACCTGTTTTAAAGGTCCTTTTTAGATCTATAGTAGTAGACAGGAACCAAATAGAATTAGCTAGCATAGCGTTTTTATAGTATGACTGGAAGGAGGCAAGGAGCAATCAATTCTCTTTTATTTCTTCAAAATTATTTTGTAGGGTTATAGGGATAGGGATAGGAATCTAGATCTACATGACACAAAATTAAATTTTAAACATTGGCAAAATGAAATTTTGGATCCCTTGTACTTGAAGCTGGAAAAGAGACCCACACTTCCACCACCGCCCCAATTCATGATACATATTCCCTCTTTTTCATTAATTTATCCTTTCAAGTCAAGCCACATTACCTCTCTGACTCTCTCTCCTTGTTCCTCTCCCTCTCTATATATAAATTCAAAGTCTGCTCATAAACCACAGAGAAGAATAAGAGAGAGAGAGAGAGAGAGAGATGATGACGACGAAGAGTTGGACAATGTACTTGATGCTTCTATTGTTGGTGATTTCGAAGATGAGAGGCGAAAAGTATGGCGGCAATGTGGAAGCATGGGAGGGGGGAGAAGAGGATAAAGAAGAAATAGGAGAGAAATGGTGGGTCGAGGTTGAGGAAGAAGAGGATGAAGAAATGGGCATTGAAATGTGGGGGGCTGATCATGTGTCGGGAAAGATTTCAGTCAATGTTAACAGCTTCGGCGCAATCGGGGACGGCAAAGCTGATGATACACAGGTAATTGGTACTCGCTATAGTAATAATTAATTTTATTGGGTCCTTTTTGCATATTAACAGTAACATTAACAGTAACAGTAACAGTAACGTTAGTTTGTATTTATAGTCTGCATGTGATATTTTTCTTCTTATTTTTAGATAATCAAATTCATATATATAAGGCTCATGTACGGACTATTTAAGTCACTTTTTATTTCATTTTTTCTTTTCTAATAACAAACAAAACGGTAAACACTAAACACTAAACAGTGAGTTATATATATAATTAAAAAAATAAAATATTGTACCATTTATATTTAGTATCATTGGTCTACATGCGCACATCTTAATTTTTAAAAAGTACAAGGTCAAAAAGGAAACATTATGTATGATTATGCCTAGCTTATCTGCAGATAAGTAGTAACGCTTCGGCAATTGCTTTTTTTCTTAGAAGCAAAAAAGAACGATAACTCGACTGCCCACGTGATTTTCTCATTATTAAGATTTAAGAATGGAAGAATGATGGATAGCTCTTCCAACCGGAATAAGTAGATCTTATGTGTCATAACTCCTTTTAGTAATTCATGTAATGATTCTGTACTATACGAACTTCTAATGGCGTCCTAATAAAGTACTATTTTTTTAAATAATATTAGATGCGGAGTCTGTTTTGTTTCGCTTTCGTTTATCTAATTATTTGTTGATATATTTTTTGTAAATTAGATAATTGAAATATTTTATAATATTATGCATAAAAGAGCAACGGCTTCAGCTTTATAAATATATATTTTTTTTTGTAAATTTATTAACTACCATTAAAGAATAGAATTTAAAATTTATAAAAGGATTATCAAATGGTATCATTTAAAGATCTTAGTAAAACAAAAAAATATTTCACATAATATTAAGTAGCTATAAATATCTTGTATAGTAAAATAAGTGGAAAAAAAAACTACAAAAAAACATACACAATAACTTATATTTTTTATGTTGTCTGTTTCACATCAAACAGCGGATAAAATGTTTATTTTGAGTCAAAGACCAACAAAAAGAACAAATGGAAAACTCTCTCTAACTATTTTATTTTTGTCTAAATTATTTGATTATTCTCAAATAAGCTATGTAAAGATAAATTTTGTTACTATCTTTGACCTTAAAAAAAAATGTTACTATGTAATAAACATAAATAAGCATGTCTTAGTACACAATTTTGTAGGTAAAAAAATGCAGAAGACTGCCAAGTGCCAACAGAATACCGTAGCAAACATATTTTTTAAGTATTTCAAATGTGCAATATAGAAAAAATCAATTTTGTGATCTTCATAATTTGTTTTGTGTAATGATCATTTACGAGGTGGGGGTTAAAATCAATTATTTTTAATATCATATGATTCCAACGGACGCTGCCAAAGCTGTCACAAGAGACTGTATGTATGGTATGGACACAAATTAGAAAGGAATCAAACCATTCCAATTAAGGTTATGCATCGACTCTTTTGGTTGTGGGCAATGGGCATGCATTGCATTTCTGAAGGAAAGTTGATAATTTTGTAGGCTTTTTTGGATGCGTGGCAAAAAGCATGCTCTCTGGAAAATGCAGTATTTCTCGTACCAGAAGGGCGCCGATACAAAGTCAATGCCACCAGGTTTAAGGGTCCCTGCCAAGACGAGCTAACAATTGAGGTGAATCATCTAAATGTTCTATTTTACTTAGTGTTTACATTTTCTTATCCTTTTCAAAATATTATCTGCAACTGCAAGGAGGATCCCAGTGCCACACAACACATTGCCGCAACCTCTTCCTCTTTTCAAAATTTAAGATCCAAACCATGAACCCAAATATTTGATCTTAATTGTTGTTCTTCACTTGTGATGTGACACCTTATATTACTATTGAGTTCAATTTTTGTAAAATCAAGAGACTAAAAAGATGAGTTCACTAAATGAGCTACTTAAATTGAGCAAGATACTTTAATAAACTTTATTTTATCTTTTCTTTTTCTTTTCTTTTACTTCTCTTCCTGTTTCCATTTTCCATTTTCCACTTTAGGGTCTTTCTATTTAGTTTTACTTTAATTTTTATTTTTAGTCTCAACTCTCAAATGCTTTTTGAGGCCCCAATGATTTTGTATCCCAGGTTTTATTTTGAAACCTGAACCTTTTACCTTCTTATATCAATATATCAAATGAGGACTTAGATCCTCATTTTTATTAAAGAAAAGAAGATGAGTTCACTAAAGATTATATATTATAGTTAATTCGATCCTTTTATTCATGGACTCTTGATCTTTTGCAAAATCATTTAAGAAAATTCATAAAATTGTACATGGATACGGAAGAATGAGATCAATGTTTCAGATTTGTTGTTTGAATTAGTAAATTTGAAATATTAATGCAAAAGAGAGGTGCCAACTTGTGGCATAAAAAAGTCTGGGCACCAGAACCCTCCTCACCTAATTCAAAATTATACATGACTACGAGATTTGTGTTGAAAATGACAAATTGAAAACATTTTTGTTAAATAGATAGAAGGAACAATAATAGCACCCGAAGAGCCGGCACTGTGGGACCCAAAGAGCCCAAGGAACTGGCTCACTTTCAACAAGCTGACAGGTGTCAGGTTTCAAGGCGGTGGTGTAATTGATGGCTCAGGGAGTAAATGGTGGGCTGCCTCTTGCAAGATCAACAAAACGAATGTAAATTTAGACACCCCCCTTCTTTTCCTTTGTACTTGGTGCTATATCCACTTGCTTTTGGATTTGACAAAGTTTAAAAAAAAAAAAAGTTTCTCAAAGAAGAGAAATATTACCACAGAAACAGTGAAATATCAGTCTGCTAAGAATGCTGATGCTTGTGCTATTAGCAAGATTGCAATCTTTTTCTAGTTCTCCTATCAGAATTTCAGCATGAAACAGAAAAGTGTGATAATTAGTCTCTCTTCTATCTGAATTATATTTTTATTCCCTTTTACTCAAGTTGAGAACCTGAATTCAAGTTAAATGAGTGCATATCTGGCAGGCTGGTAAATATCTGTGATTCTAGTGCCATTACACGTTAGATATACGATCAGCTATTCTTTGGCAACTAGAAAATAAACAAGACTAATATCCAAAGGAAAAAAGAAGAGAAAAAGAAAAATAAAAACAAATAAGATCTGGGATTAGCCATAACCTGTCAAAGCATAATTGTATTTCAGGAGCAAAGCAACTAATATTTCTCTAGCTCCAGAGATAAAAAATACCTAGTAGGATTATCTCTTTAATTAAACAAAGAAGAAAAAAAGAGTATTAGGGCTCCTTGCTTTCATTGAGATTAATATTTTGGACACAAATGAACCAACAACCCACTAAGTTCCCTTTTCATGCCTTTCCCTTCAGTACGCTCCTGCAAAAAACCACACATTGTTTTTTATTTATACACATGTTTTGATAATAAAGTCTAACTCTGCCTATTTATTTCTGTTTCTTGCAGCCATGCAAGGGAGCTCCCACGGTAACTCTTTCACCCTTATAGCACTTATTAAATCCAAAAATTGTCATCTCACCTATTGATATTATACCTGTGCCAAGTATAACAACACTTGGTCAGAAGACAAAGAAATATCATAATTAAAACAAGGGAAAAAAATGATGCAGGCTTTGACGATCGATCAATGCTCGGGAGTAAGAGTAAGGAAGCTGAATTTTCAATACTCGCAACAAATTCATTTTCAAATCTCTAGATCGGATTCAGTAAGAATTTCGGGTGTAAGAGTGACAGCTCCCGAAGATAGCCCCAATACAGATGGAATTCACATAACCGAATCTACCAATGTTGTAATCCAGAATGTACATATTGGAACAGGTAAAATGAAAATACATAATTCATTACCAGTTTGTTCTGCAGCTTCTGATTAATTTTTCTACAAAATTTTATAGCAATTAAAATTTGAAGATATTTGATAGTTATTGGAATGATATATTTCTCTAAAGGAATAATTTAGGCATTTGATAACAAAATTTGTACAAGGTAGTGATCGAGCAACTCAGATTGAGTTAAAATGAAAATAACCAAAGGCCACTTGTCAGATTTACTTGACTATAATGTGGGTTTTGTTACAAGTATGCAATATCTTTATTTTCTTTGAAAAACCAATTTTTGTAATCGCACAATATCATTTTTCATGTTGTATTTTGAGATTTAAGGCAGAGATCAAAGCTTAATCAAAAGATCAGTTGGTATTACACAAATTGCAGTTTGTACCTGAACACCTTAATTTTGATTTGATTATTTAAGAAAGGAAAATAATGTTGGACATACAGGGGATGATTGCATCTCCATCGTGAATGCGAGCTCCAATATCAAGATGAAAAACGTAAAATGTGGGCCTGGTCATGGAATCAGGTTTACAGTAATCTTCTCTTTTTTCAGTTTTTATTTTTGGCCACGATAGCTCTGAACCTAAAATTGTTAAGAAGAAAAGTTTTATCAAGATATGCTTAGTTCTTTTGACAAAAAGGACTTGAAATTGATGCCATAATCATAATTAGCAGTACCTAGATATGATACCTCGGCATTTTGGTACCATTCTGGTGACATCTGGTACTTGTAGTTCATGCGCATGCTCAAACTTGCAATGGTTGGACAATACACTACTATTCTAGTCCATATCATACTTGTACTATCTGCTTGTTAACATAATATGTCAATTATTAGCATAGGGAGCCTAGGGAAGGACAATTCAATAGCTGTGGTAACTTCTATTGTCTTGGACACTGCAATAATCACGGGTACTACTAATGGTCTGCGAATAAAGACTTGGCAGGTACTCTTAAGTTTAAAATCAAGTCCTTAATGATAGAAGTTCAAATCGTGTGGTGTTCAGAAGATGTGAATAATCTAAATGAAAGCCCTTCTAATTTTGGCTGCTTGACTTTATACTAAATTAATTCGAAAGTGTAAAATTTTCACATGTAGACACATCACTTGTAAGGTAAATGGATTTCAACGGTTCGGATTTGTTGTCTGAAACCAATCCGATAGGTTTTAGAGTTGAGTTCACAAAGGGGTTGGTGAACTTAAGAACACCCTAGTTCTACTTGAATCTGAAATGTAAAATATACATATTTTTTAGAAGGGCAACATGGAAATGTTCAAAATAATTGTTTTAGATAAGTGGTAATAATTGATATATTGGTTTCTTTTTCCTTGATAGGGAGGTTCCGGATATTGTAAAGGTGTGCGATTTCAAAATGTGAAGATGATTGATGTCAAGAACCCAATAATAATCGACCAGTTTTATTGCGACTCCAAAACTCCTTGCAAGAATCAGGTATGGTGGTCCTCGCTATAATCTGAACATAATAAGTACGGGAAAAGTTCAAGATAAAACCTACATTAGATTGACAACTGAGAAAAAAAACTACACAATTTTTCAGTTTACTTAATACTTCCAGAAAAAAAAAATGGCTGATAAAATTGTTTCCTAAAACATCTTCAAATGGAAAAAAATCAGGAAAAAGTATACTATGTTAAAAACTTGTTACAGTGTAATGCAGAAAAAAATAAAAAATTACCATGTTGGGAAAGGAAGGCACACTAGACCAAAATAAAAAAGGTATTATAGAGAAATGTTGGCTACAGCAATTCTTTTAGTGCATTTCTCGTTGCAGAATAAAATAACCATTGAAAGACCTAACTTTCTTTAATTTTCTAAGACCAAGTATGACACATCCAATTCACAGTAAATTGTTCTTCTGAATTTCTTAACTGAAAAAAAAAAACAGACATCAGCGGTGAAGATAAGTGGGGTGATTTTCAAGAACATTAGTGGAACATCAAAAACACCAGAGGCAATGAAATTTGCTTGTAGTGACACAGTTCCTTGTATTGGCATTGTACTAGACAACATCAACTTAGAAAGAGAAGATGGGATTGCCGAGACTTATTGTAACTGTGCAATGGGGATTGACTATGGGGTTGTGAAGCCTCCAGCAGACTGCCTTAAAAGTTCGGCATGTGGCGGTGGAGATAAGGTTGACCAAATTGAAGAGATTCTACATGCTGAGTTGTAATTGTTTTTTGTTTTTCTTTTTTCTATGACCTAGATATACTGTATAGAAATTGGTATACAAAGGTTTGATTGATGAGTTTGCCCTAATATAAATGCAAAATGTTGTTCTGATATGAGTTGTTTTTACTTTCTCATTGGCTGCTTGAAATAATATAGTAGTTCATACAAAGATTTCTTATTCCCTGGAAAGCCCTTAAGCATTGCATTGAGCATAGAGCCAACAAAGTTACATAGAACGAGATAAAAAGAATACTTACAAGATATATACTACCAGAAGCAGAAATAAATAGGAAAAGACACTTAAAAATCAAAATAAAAGAGAAGGTTAAGGTAGCATGACTATTTACAGGAGAAGTACCAGTCCTTTCGTGCAACCTGGAAAGCAGCAAGAGCTGGTATGCAATCTCCATTTCTTTTGCTGTCAGTGAAGGTAAACAGTCGGCAATGCATTTACTTGCATACTTAACTTCCCTCAAACCTCTTCAATTACAATCAACATTCTCCTTTTCTACAGACTGAAGTGTCCCCCGCATAATACATGTCTTTATATATTTTGCTCACAACAGGAAGAGATTTGTCAGTGGAAAAAAGATCTTCCCATGGTTATTAAAGAGACAAGTGGAGCTGACTGTTCTGGTAAAAAACAATTGGTGTAAGAGATGGACAAGGAGAAGCAGGTAGTGGCAGGAGATGAAATTGTACTGGTACTGAGGAGGCTGTGAGGATAAGTGTGTTCAGGAATCTCTAAGCCCAAGGGCACATTTATTTGTCCAAACATGGCATGTAACAGTGATCACTCTCTGCACTCTATGCCATCTGCCATGACACTGACACCTCGGCTCTTGCTTCTTCCCAAACCCACTGCCCCTCTCCCTCCCTCACACCCTGCTCTTTTTTTTACCAATCACATAACCATAGCCCAAGCACTGGTAGTCCTTGCTCAGTCCCCAACTAAAAGCCTCGTCGATTGTCCAGCTGCCAGATATCCATCTACTGTAGGTACCTCTTAATGCTTTTCTTAGCTATTTGCATATATTTCACTCTTTTTCTTTTTGTTATTCTTTGAGTATTTACATTTCAAGAAATAAAAGGTACTGGAACTGCGTGTTGAATGTGTTTATCTAAGTAATTTTTGTAAAGTATCTTAATTTTTTTTTTTTGACATATGCTATACGATGCCGAAATTTTTAAATATACTCTCAACAAAAAAAAAAAAAATAAACCAAAAGACCACCGTTTTTGTAGAATTCCATATTTACTCAGGTCGCAATGCGAAATGGTGGCCCCACCCTGCAAAAAAAAAAAATTCAAATGTTTCAGGTGAAATTTATTGATTTATTTAATAATTTTCAAAAATAGAAAGAACAACTAATAATTTGAATATGTTAGAAAGAACATCAAATAAAATAGATAAAACATCTTATAATTTAGATTTACTAGAAGGACTCCGAAACTTTTTCCAGACAGGATTATTTCCGACTGTAAAAAAAAATTAAACTATTTCGTGGTGTGTTGCTGAAAAAATAAAAATGCTTTGGATTATTGATCCCAGTTCAAAAATCACTTCTAGATAAATAAATAAATTATCGTGATCCTTCTAGTATATTCAAATTGTAAGATACTCCATCTACTTTGGAAAAAAAAATGATTTGACATTTTGTAATGATGGAAAATCATTTCTTTTTTCAAAATAGATGGAGTACCTTAGAATTTGAATGTACTAGAAAGACCATGATAATTTCTTTATTTACTAGAAGTGACTTTTGAACCGGAATCAATAATTCGGATCCAAAGCATTTTAGTACATCTAAATTTGGAGTCATTCTAGTACATTTAAATTATAAGATATTTTATCTATTTTGTTTGATGTTCTTTCTAACATATTCAAATTATTAGTTGTTCTTTCTATTTTTGCAACAATTGGAAAATTATTAAACAAATTATTAGTTGTTCTTTCTATTTTCTAACATATTCAAATTATTAAACAAATTAATAAATTTCACCCGAAACAATTGGAAAATCCAAATTTTTACGGGGCTGCAACGTGAAATGGCAGCCCCCTAAGAATGGAGCTGCCATTTCACATTGCGGCTTGGGTAAATTTGGAATTCTCCCAAATCTGTTGTCTTTTGGTTAATTATTTTTTGATTGAGGGTATTTTAACATAGATGGATTCCACTTGGATTGTCACCACCTATAAATATAGGATTAGTTGCTAGTTTCGGGACTGATCTGAATCTTGGAAATTCTTAGTTTTTCTTGTTCATTCTTTTGTACTCCTTTACCAGTTTAATCAAATTTCAGAGTTTCTTCAATTCAGTTCCTTCTTTATTTCAAATCTGTGCATTTTTTTTCTGTTCAAGCTGAGGGTCGTGTCAGTACAGGAACAGGACAGAGATTATCATCTCCATAACAGCATTAATTAGGCTGATAACTGACTGACAAATCAGATTCTTTTGATGAAAAGGTCAAAGGAGGAAACGGCCTGGTACAGGGCTGGATTTGTGGAGCAATGCAGCAAATTTTTGGAAAATTTTGGAGCGTTAAATGGATCTTATGTGGGCCCTGTTTGGTTGGCTAGAGTGCCATTACGCTTTTGCCTTTTGTAAACATTTAATTTTCACGCTTTTGTCTGCACCTCTTCCTTGCTAACCTACTTAATTGTGTAATTCCTTCTTTTTATATACCCAACAAATCGAAAGGAATTAAGAGATAAAGTTCTATCTAATCTGGATCGAATAGAAGAAAGATTTTCCTGAATTATATGGTCATCCGTTAAATGATATGAAAAACTTAATAATTTAGTTTTGACATGTTTTGTAAGACGAACAAATCAAAATGGTAAACAGAGCAGTCAAACAAAGAAAAATATATTACAATTTAAAACGATTGATTGTTTCCAAATATATAAAATTAAGATACCAAATAAATTAAAATTATCCTATCAAAAATGGAAACAATATTCGGCAAAAAAAATCATCTCAACCAACATAAAATTTTGAGTCATCTTTGAAACAACTCTAGTTCTTTATTACATTTATTATCCTCTAGCAAATCTCTTAATTACCACTCATCGATCACATACCTCGGTCACCTCACATTACCAGAAACTTGATCACAAACATCACCAAACATAACCTTTTAAATTATACTATCTCCTCCAAACACCTAATCACAACCCCAAAAAAAATAACAGATCACAAACATCACCTTATAAATTATAATCGCCTCCAAACACCTAATACCTGAGCTTCCTGTGTGTTAAAGTCACCCGGATGCTTGCTGAAACTAACTGTCATATAATCTGCATGAGATACAACTGCTATCAATTATCACTACAGCTCAGGATGAACTTTCTTGCACAACTTTCCTCCAATGAAAATTAACAATCGCCAATACCCAATCATGTCATACATGGAATCATATCATAGATTCTTTTTTTTTACTTTTGCAACATGCTTATAACAAACAGAGATGTCCAATATGACACCCACACAGATATGTGGTGACATATACACACACTTTATGATTGTATCCAATAGACATGATTACCGTGTGGACATAAGAATGATACATGTTAGACCCCGGCATGTTACAGTTTCAAATTACAAGAGAAAGCTAATGTGAAAACTCAAACCATACTATTCACTAGAAGACATGTTGGCCTGAATACTACCAAACTATACCAATCTTGTACATACTCAGAGACCCTGCACAACTATTGTCACCCTGCCTCGCCTCCTCCAATCGACTCTAAAACCTGGCCACCTTCCAACCCCAACCTCCTAAAAAATCCTAATTCCAACACCCCTCATAAATTTTGCTCACCACCCTTTTAAAATCACACAAAACTCGAGCTTAACTTGTCTCAATTTCTAAGCGACTCTGAAAAGGCGGCGAGGAAAATTTAGGAGGGGAGCCAGAATTAGGGTTCTCTGGAGAGGTTGGAGCCGATGGAGGAGGGATTGTGCAATTTATAGTGGTTTGGTGAGATTATAATTTTTTTTTCAATAAATGGTATGTTTTAAAAGAAATAATGAAAAGGTTTGTAATTCAATGTATCCTATTATCCGCAGTTGATTCGCTACGCAATCTAAAACTGTAGAATTGCGATAATTCATTGAACGTGATTTTTATAGTACCTTTGGTGGAGGTCCTATCTGGAAGCGGCTTAACTCAATCAATTAGCACTAGCAATGCTGTAAAAAATGGTCTTGGCAACCAATTAGCTGGATTCGGGGATCACACAGTCACGTATACAATTTGCAAAGGGTATCTTGCAGTTTTTGAATGTCTAATCAACCCCCGTGACCAATAATCTGCCTTTTTATTATTAATTGGCCGTATAATCTGCAGAATCATAAAAAAAAAAGACTAGAACTATGAACAATGATACTATAGTTTGAAATCCAAATCAGCCGCCAAAAACCATTAGCCCGCCCTTTTCTGATTAAAAGGCTACATAATTTGCACAATCATAAAATTTACAGTTTGATATATGAAAGAATGCCCAGTGCTTTGAACTTAATTTACATCACATACTTTTATAAAAGATTACAGAAACAATTAATTTTCTGAATTTGTTGTTTTTATTTTTTACATATATTAGTAAGAATGTTAAATTGTTTGTAAAAATTGGTTTAAGTGGCCTCATAACAATAAATAACTTAGTGTTATCCTGTCTGACTGTAGAATTTCCTAACTTCCTAATTAAATAATGTCCTTGGTGGTGAATGATACAATGCAATACAGACTGATCAATGATAGCTGGAGCTGGGTTGAAGCTAGCCCAACAGGATGAAACAAATATTTATTGGAATATTCATCCCCATGTCATATCATTATGATAACAAATATTGTAGAGGTCTTAGTTTGGACCCAAAAATATAATTATTGATTTGTTGTTCATCATTTCATAGACTGTATACCAAATCTCATGTAATTAAAAGGTCGTTTGCTTGATGATCAAAAGCCAATAGAACAAGACTGTTTAAATTATTGCACTACTCGATGGATAACTAATTAATTTTCAAATTACATAAAGTTTAGTATAAAATCTATTTAAGCGACATATAAAGTATCTCATGTAATTAATAGGTCGTTTGCTTGATGATTAAAAGCCAATAGAACAAGACTGTTTAAAATTATTGCATTGTTCGATGGATGACTAATTAATTTTCAAATAGCATAAAGTTTAGTATAAAACCTATTTAAGCGACATATAAAGTATCAATAAATTTATTTTCTATATTTCGCGCATCGTTAATTTTTATGGATGACACTCTTAGTATTTAAGTTTCGCATATGGATGACATGTCTGCCAGAAAAAAATGCCTCGAATAAAGTTGGATGATATGGAGATTGATGGACTTTCCACAGATCTTAGCACATTGGTCCTGGGTACTTGGATTTATACATATGCTGATAATGTTTCTTCCAAAGAAAATTCTATTATCACACAAATCCCTGTTTTTCTTCCTTGCCTGTGCATTATGATTAATTGAGATTTAAATCAGAGCCCTTAACTGGTTTGGTGGTATAATACCAATTTGATTATGTACCAGTATACCATTATATATTTTAACTATTTATCAAATGACAAGTTTGTAAAAACCAGGTTTCACAATTGAGGATGAGGATTCCAATATTGATATAGCAAACATAATATGCCAGCTTGTTAATGGGATCAAGTGCATCATATAAATCATTATTTTTATGCACCTATACCTCTTTACCTAGACTCAAATACAAAATTTAAAAAATAAATAGTTAAATAGATTGTAAAAGGTACCAAGAAGCAGTGCCATAACTTTAAATGCTAATACCTGGAAACGAGTCCTTGGACAGTACCGTTTTGGTTTTGCTTGGCACTTGTACTTACTGCACCAGCCGAATTCTGACTAGTTTATGATGTATGCATTTCTGCATATAGTTTTACATATGAATTCCTGAAATTTGGAGAATTTTTTTTTTATGAGCATTGATGCCTTAGAAACTAGAAAGAAAAATTCCATAACTTACTAACCATAGTTATATTGGACAATGCCACAATCCTGAGCATCGCTTGAAAATAAAATAATTGGCAGGTACTAGGTTTACAAATAAGTCCCTTGCAATTAAAATTTCCTAGCTATTTAAACACAAAAGAATTTTTATAGGGATGTTCTTGAATATATAACAATCCCATATTTATGGGGGGGATTTGGTACCATCATGTTCTTTTTATCTTAACAGGGAGGCTCAGATATGTCAGAGATGTGTGATTGAAAATGTGATGGTTGTTGATATCAAGAACCTTATAATAATGGACCAGTTTTAATTTCGACTGATAAATTATACGATTCTGGGTCGAGCCCCAATGGGAAGGCAAACTGTGTGTGTGTGTGTGTGGGGTGGGGGAGGGAGGGGGGCTTGGACAGAATTGTGATTAAACACTTTTCCTGTTTGATTTTACAGCTGATATGTTGTACAAAAACAAAAACAAAAAAACAAAGCTCCACTGACAATGTGTTTAATTTGATTTGCAATAGACTTTTCTATGCGAGGGACTCTATTTATTGTATTTTCTATACCATTGTCATGTTAAAAGGTTAGGCTACATCTTACATTGACAAAAAAGTTAAAATTATATAAAGAATGGTTGCCTTGCATCGTTATTCATTCCCTACCATCCAAATCAAAATTGCTGAATCTGAACATCTCAGAGTCACCTAACAATGACTTTGAATTCTCTGTTATGCCCTTGATAATCTCTTTCAACTCGTTATGTTTGCATTTTTCCCCATCACTTACCACAAATTCACGCGTTCTACTCCCAATCTCAATCAAGCTACATCCGGGCTGTCTTCTTCGCATAACTCTAGCCCTAACACTGACCTTCTCTTCCCAAAAGCCTAATTTTGCATAAGCATTAGAGATTGCCACATTATCTCCTGTATAGCCTGGCTCCAGCTCAGCTAGGTTGGCACGGGCCTGACTGGCTAGAGTAATATTTCCATTAACGCTGCATGCACCCAATAATGTACGCCATATCACGGCATTTGGTTTCATAGGCATGTCAGTTATCAGGTCATATGCCTCCTCTACGAGCCCCATACGGCATAGCATATCTACCATGCAGCCAAAATGGGTAATTTTGGGCTTAATCCCGTAATCTTTTTCCATACTCTCTAAGCATCGCCATGCCTCATTAACTAGCCCTGCATGGTTACACGCCATTAAAGCTCCTAAAAAGGTAACATGGTTAGGAGCAAACTCCTTCTCCATCATATAAAAAATGTTCAGAGCCTCAACGGCAGGGCCATGCAATGCATAGCCCATGACCAAGCATGTCCATGTGGTGACATCTCTCTTATTTGCCATGTCAAATATACATCGAGCTGCTTTTACATTCCCGCATTTAACATACATGTTGATAAGTGCATTTTGTAAAATCAAATCCTCTAAAATACTTTCTTTACTCCAGTTACGGCATATGTATGTATAAATCCAGGAACCCAAATCCAATGCTCCTAGATCTGTGCAAGCTGTGATTGCAACGGTAATTGCAACTCTGTCAGGCTCCACATTGTTCAATTGCATGTGCCTGAACAGCTCTAAGGCTCTTCTCGGGTACCCATGCCGTTCGTATGCAGATATCAAAGAGGTCCAACAAACAGCTGTTCTAGTGGGCAATTCATCGAACACCTTATGTGCATCGATCAATGAGTACGCCTCAGAATACATAGTCACGAGAGCTGTTGCAAGGTATGGGTTAGCGTTGTGACCGAGTTTTAGAACGAGCGAATGGGCTTGGACCCCACATGTCAGTGAAGGTTGATCCGTGCTTGCCTTGATGAGGCTGCGAAGGGTAGAAGGGTCGTTGTAACCCGAAGAGAATTTTTCTCTGCTTCTAGTCTTTGCTCTGTTAATTTTTATACTGTTGTTGTTCTTGGTGGATGTCGAAAAGAGATCAAACTGGAAGTTATAAACTGAAGTTAGTATACGATCCATGGAGATTGGGTGCTTTGGTGGAAATTGGAGAATTCTCGACATGTTCTTTGTTTTCTCACAATTTAGTGATTTACTGGTCACCTTTTACTCGGGACTCGCTACAATAGTTAATAGGCTGCTTGATATGCTGTGATAAAATTTTAGACGTCATATTGCCGGCATTTTTTATCATAACCAAAAAAGTAAATAATATAATATTAATAACTAAATTGTACAATTTTTTTCACTAATAACCAAACTGCCCCCCAGAGGGGCGGTTTACTATTCAGGGTTGACCGCCCTCCGGGGGCGGTCTGCTACAGTAATTTTTTTTATTTTTTAGAATTTGAATGTTTCAATCTAAATAATGAAAAATGTTCAATTTTTGTACTAAAGTTAGATCGTGAAACAATACATTTTTAGTAACATACTTAAATTAACAAAAGATGAAAATAGATAAACAAATAAATAAATTTCATACAAACAAAATGGTACCCATTATTATTCATTGTGATCTCTACACGGCCATCCTTCACTAAAAATGAAAGCGCAAATATATTCTCCACAGTTTGTGCAAAAGATTGCCGGTTTAACACTAAATATTCGAGCTTTGTCTGCTTTTGTTTTCTCGAGATAGTAAACATTGTCAACATGTTTTTATCTGTATCAGTCTTTTTTGAAGGGTCACCCTCTGTCTCGAAAACCTAATAAAGATACTAATCATTAGATCAATATAACAATTCCTCAACCATCATAAATGATATCCCTTCCCTTCCCATTAATGATATAGAAGGAAGATAAAAGAATTTATAAGTTTTCCATACAGAACAGCTCAGAGCCAATTACTACAATTAATGGATTCAACTTACATCCTTAGGTTGAGAACATATACTCGGTCTTGTTCGTTTTCCACGTACTACACTCCTTAGAGGCTTAACCTTAGCAACCATTGGTCCATTCCTCCAACAAAGAAAAAATATTGTCAAGAGCTGTTGATTTCTTAAAAATTCTTATTCAAATCCACATAGTTCTTGTCTTGATTTTACGTCTTAAGATAACATATGAAATTATAGTATGTTTCTTAATCTTTGGTAAGCTAAAATGCAAATCAAAAAGAACTTTTTTTTTCTAAAGTAGGAAGATTAATGAAATAGTAAATCCAATACCTTAGCAAATTAAATGGATTTGATACTTAAACTTATCTCAATTTGATAAGAAAATAACATAAAGTGATGTATATTAAATGAACCAAAACCATAAAAAGGTACAAACATACCATTCTGATGGAGGTCCTCAACTTTTCTGATGATCGAACATAAATTATTGGAATTGACATTTCCTATATCTTCTCCATTGTCTTAAACTCACGCACGTAATTAAATCAAATGCACATTTTCTCATTATTTAGATTGAAACATTCAAATTCTTAAATAAAAAAAAGAGTTACTGTAGCAGGCCGCCTCCCCTGAATAGTAAACCGCCCCACTGAGGGGCGGTCTAGTCTCAGTGTAAACTGCCCCCCCCCCGGGAGGCGGTTCGGTTATGAGTGAAAAAATTTGTACAGTTTGGTTATTAATATTATATTATTTAATTTTTTGGTTATGATAAAAAATGCCAGGATTACTTTACACTAATAAGAGATAAAAAGAAATAATAGAGGTCCTAATATTTATAAGAGTTGGAATTAAGGTTTTAAACAGTGATTATATATTGCGGAAAGGCTAAATAAAAGCTATTGTGAATAATGTAGCTAAAGCAAAAGTTATCTTACATAGCTTTTTTTATTTAAAAAATATATTTTATATTTCTGCTAATTATCAACATTACCTAAAGTCTCATATAGCGATAAGTAACGCAAAATTGATTAAGAAATTCGAATATTCATATTGAATCAATACGAAGTCCAAATTGCTATTCAAAATATTCCTAATAATATCATAAATTATCTATCTTTTTTCATTCAAAATAACCTAAGCATCATGCATAAAATATATATATTTTTCTATTAAAAAAACTTAAGTATCATGGCATAAACTATCCATCCTTTTCTATTTAAAATAAAAAACAATTTGAACCTTGAAAAAAAAATTGATCCTTAGAAAAAAAAAATTCAGTTTGTATCTTTTAAAAAAACTTATGTAGCATAGCGTGCGCTATAACGCGTAGCAGAAACAACGAATTGCTATTACCGCTATAGCGGTCGTAGATAAATAGCGCACTTCTATTCCATAGCTTAGCGTTTAAGGTTTGAAAATACTATAACACCGTTATTGCGTCGCCATTCTGCGCTATTTAAAACACTGATTGGAATAGATGAATTAGTGAAGCACATTTTGTTTCTTGTTAATCATATTTCTCAAAGAGTGACAGCTTAGTTGAACTAACAAGGTATCTTTTAAGAGGATACAAGTATCTAAAAATAAAAAAAAAACCAAAGGTCATCTAATAAAGTCTCACAATCATACTGGAACCGTTCAACAGATGAATTTGATTCTCGTTTTTTTTTCCCTTGGTCCTTCGGTCTAATGACCAATCAAAGTTCACGAGCATGTACAGTAAAAAGCATATAAAATTTTGCAATCAACAATAAATTAATATATTTAAAACCAATACTATATAATACAGTAAAAGCATATAAATTTAAAAATAAATAGAAAATTTAATAGAGTTAAATTGTAAAGCTCATTTTTACTCTACAAAATAATATTACATACATGATAAATTAAAACAATTTTGGAAGTAGGCAAAAGATATTTGTTTTTGCAATAAAGAAAGGAATTTATACTATAGAAAAGAAGAAATAATACATTCTTTTTGCAATATATTAAATTTAATCACTTGCTCATAAAATGATTTTTTTGCATCAGTATTGGGCCTTAAAATTAAAAAATTAAACTAATAGATTACTTCAGCTTTTGTGGAGTTCAATTTGGCTGAAAGTCTCACAAAGATTAAATGGCATATGTAAATATGTAAGTATATATGTACGGGTGTTCATCGGGTTCGGTTTAATTGGTTGTAAATCGAACCGAGAGAGTTTAGCTTAAATTGGTTTGATTTTTTCGATCGGTTAAATAGAATGGTTCGGTTTAGTTTTTAAAAGAAGTATAATAATTTAGTTCGGTTCAATTTGGTTTTGAAAATTTTAAACCAGATAGACCGAACTGAAAGAAAATTTTAAACCAGTCTCTCGTACAAACCAAACATTTAAAAAAAGTTTTGACATGATGTATATTCCTAGATTCGGTTTAAAACCATTTAAAGCCATCTTAAAAAAATTAACAAAAAAAATTAATTTTTATAATTAATCTTCTTATTTCGGTTCAACAAAACAAATGGAATTACTTAATTCTATTTGTTCAGTTTGGTTTTAATTTGATTAATAAGTTTATTAAGATCAATACCATTATATTTTTAGAAACCGAATAAAATTCTAATTTATCTATTTTATTTCGATTTTACTTGAACCGAATAAATATTAGCACTATTCAATAACTCCCAATTACTCTACATTGTCTGGAGTAATTGGTTATTCAAAATATTCGCTGATCCACCTTAAACTAACTATACTTTATTTGAAATATGGGTTGGGGGTCAAGCCACCCAACACATTTCAAATTCTTATGTATTAATATAGAGAATTTTCCCACTTTGTGGGTTGACAAAAGGCAAGTTCTCAACTATACTTTATTTGTTAATCTAGGATTTATATAATATTATTTTTTTGCACATAAAAAATAAAAAAAAATTGAAAATGCCGGAAATACGAGGCTTATTAAAGGTACAAAAATAGAAGGTAAATTAACCGAACTGATGAATAACTTAACTATGACGGACTTGGAATATAAACTATTGGGGCGAGGCTTGTAATTACATTTACAAACAGTCAAGTATAAACAAAAAGGTAATTAAGTTCATCATCAACTGGTTATTAATTTGGAAATAAAGTGTCTTGGAGCTCCAAATTTATAATTAATCTCAAGAATTATTTTTGGACGTGGTGATCGAGCAGTGAACATTTGATTTGAAACTTGCTTGTTATGTTTATTTTTGGACCCGAAGACCCCTATTTATTACCGTAAATGAATGATAAGATCAGTTAAGATGACGGATTTGAAATATTGTTTGATGCTCTATTTTTTGTAATGAATCCAATCACTCTAATTTTAGTTTTTTTTTTTTTTTTTTCTAACTCCGTAGCTTCTGATTTTAACCCCCTCCCCCCTATAAAATAACCGCCCATCTCTTTTGTTTTATTTTTTCCTGACGCGCATCCAAAGTCATTAATTAATAAGCGTTCATAATTTAATTAATATCGATGGGAAGAATTACTAATTAGTCTTACTTTTGTATCGAATTATATATTGTAATAGAGGCAGTTAGGCAATAGACATAGTTAGGAAGTTAGATAGTTAGTTAGGCACTAAATAGAAATTAGTTAGAGCTAAACAAGAATTAGTTAGAACTGATTAGTGCTTGTAATCATGCCTATATAAGAGGCTGTCATCATAATGTAAATTCAATTCAATCAATAAAGAATTCATTCTCTCAAATTCTCCCCCTCTCTCAATTCTATTATATTGATCATGTAATTGTTGTATTATATATATCGTTTTACAATGAAATACCATATCAAAATAGTAATATTTTTTTTTTAGATTTTAATTTAGTTTCATGAAGCATATAATATAGATATTAATTTATTTAAAGTTAGAAATCAATATTTGATTTCCATAAATATCAGCAAATATAAAATTTAGAAATCTATTATTGACATAAATGATAATTAAGATATGATGACGGATTTGATGAAGGATAAGAATTGTTTGACGCATTTTATTCCAATTAAAGTACTCCAATTTTATTACTCCATATTTTCGAATCCATATATATCCTCCAGGTATCTAATGATAACACATTTTATTCTAATTACTCCACTTACTAATTATATCTTTTTTTAAAATTTTAACAAGTTCTATTAATTCTTAAGGTAAACGATTTTAATTAGTGAATTAATTATTCATTTACTTGCTTAACCGAATATCAATTCTTAAAATAATATAATAATAAATACAAATATATTCTAGATATATTTTATTTCAAGTCAATTTGACCAATTTCATAATATATATTCACCTCTAGGCTGTAGCTCATGATCGCTCTCTCCCTCTTTTGGTAGGCTAATAAGGCTGCAATTAAAGAAGTACACCTTCATTTTGACTATGGCTATTACTTTGCTTCGCCGGTCAGAACGGATCAGGAACAGAGCTCTGCATCAGACAAAGAATCAAGGTACGTACGTAATTATTAATTCTTTAATTGCTCTCATTCTCATAACTGCGTCTGCGTCTCTTTAATTTTTCAAATATTAATTTTTTGGTGTTTCCCAAATTAAAGGAAAAGGAAAGAATTAATTTTTTTCACCTTGTAATTAATTAAGGAGCATGCAGGAATATCAATCTCCTCATCTGAGTGCAAGAGTAAGAAAAAAATCCAAAGGCCCAAGCAAGCAACATCGGCCTTCAGCACGCTCCCCGATGATCTGGTGATCGAGATCCTCTCTCGGTTGCCACCTAAGAGCTTCTTTTGCTGCAGAACCGTCTGCAAGTCATGGCTCTCCCTCTCCTCTGATGCCTTTCGGCTCAATGAGCACCTACGACCAACTTTGGGCGGTATATTTTACAACAAATCCTACCACGGGGACTGCTTCGTGAACTTATCTGATCATGGCGCTTACAATAAGATGCAAGTTCATAGCATGATCAGCGCCTTACCTAAGTATGATGCTTTTAGAATAATCGATTGTTGCAACGGGCTCCTCCTTATTAATGCCTTAAAAAGGAATGCCCCTCTTATAGACAATCTATATGTCTTTAACCCGGCAACCGGGACTCTGTTTCCCGTGTGGTCCATGACTGACGATTATCACCATAATTCATTCGATCAAACTATCTCTTTAGCTTTCAACCCACGAGTACAGTCGTCACAATTTCACATCATCTCTTTCACATGCTGGATTGATAATGGTGAAATGTGTCGCTTCATTGACATTTTCTCGTTTGAGAAAGGCAAGTGCACAAGTCAGAAAGAATTGGCATGTGTCCCGATGATCAAATATACTTTGAAGGGCACTTTTGCTGAAGGAAGGTTGTATCGTGTAACAGAGCAAAATAAAATTTTGAGCATTGATCCATGCAAATGTTCTTATGAGGTGATGGAATCGCCAGACATGGAAAACTATGATTTAGTTGGAATCGGACAGTCCCAAGGGCTGTTGCATTGTCTGTCTTTGTGCCACAAGAAAGGATTGTTGTTCATTTGGGTTCTTAAGATCAGCTACACTCGACAAGATCATCAGTGGACGCTGAAGAACAAATTGAACCTTCATGAAATTTATTCGGTTATCCTGCCTCGTTTCGATCATTCCTTATTCCTTCGCTGCTGTTCCTTGTTGGTAGATTTTGAATTTCATCCTGAGCAAGACATCATGTATATGCCAGCTGTGGTAAGTGACGATTTACTGTCATTGGAAATGAGCACAGGCAAAGTAAAAAAAGATCTGGGTAACATGGGTAACCAGCTGGGTAATAGGTTAGAGTCTGATAATTATTGGTTTTACGTGCCTTGTTACATGCTATGATTATTCAATCTCAACAACATCAGATCAGATGTTAATTAATTGGCCTGTACGTGCTTTTCCAGATAACATGTTTTTAGTTTTAATTAAGATACTATATATACTGCAACTAGATCTTATCAAATATTGTAATTGGCATGCAGGGTTAACTTTTACCATGCATGTTTTATTCTTAATTAAGGAGGACAACTTATAATTGATTGATTTCGGCGAAGGCAACAGTCATTGCAACTTTTCCTTTCATTTCTTTTCTGCCTAGCTTTTAAGGCTTTAATAATTTTACATATTAAACTTATGACAATAATTTATTACTAAAGTGTTGATATTTAATAGATCTTACCCTTTGTAACATTTTTACTTGCAATTAAATATCTATAACCCAATTCTAACGGGGGGCGGGTTCCGATGCCTATCGGACCAGAACAGTGTTCGATGGGTGGTTTCTACCGTCCGATCAACTTCAAGATCTGTGTGCACAGATATTAAAGCAAACAACACGGATATTAAAAAGATGCACACAGATCTTGAAGTGAATCGGACGGTAGAAATACCCATCGAACACTGTTCTGGTCCGATGGGCATCGGACACCCTCCTCTTCCAATTCTAACATGGTGGTATATAAAAGAGACCGGTAACCCGTGCTCAAAACATCATCAAATATTGTACATATATAGATCAAGACAACCTCTCTAGCTAGCTAGTTTCATAAAGCTAAGTTCCTTGTTATTTGGAAGTCGGTACCAAGGTAGGGTTCAAATCCGACAAAAGAGTACATAAGAAGAAAGAAATTAAGGTGTTCAATAAACCTTCAAGTATTAGTAACTCATTAAAACTTAGTAATTTATTTCAACAGCTCAAGCAAACTTTAAATTGCTTAATTTTATATTTTACCAAATAGTACGTCTAATTCATGGATGAAAGACAAACAAGCAAGACAATTGTAATATTCTCAGCAGATGATGGAATCATTGTTGGATACCTCACGAAGAGGAAAACAAATTGAGATGAAACAAAAGTAATAAGTATTGCTACAGAAAGTGATTTATTTAGGCGGGTCAAAGAGAAAGAGCAAGCAACTCTTAAGGAGTTGTGTACTTGTGTGGCACGCTAGAACACAGAAACTTTGCCACGTAAAGAGAGAGAAAGAAATTAAGGGAATTAGAAGAGTAAATAATGGTGAATTTATTTTATGCATGGTTAATTCCCTGGAACCGTTCCCACATAATATTTACAAATCCAACCTTTCTATTTTCGGGATGTGAATATAAGTCTCATATATAGTTGTCATTTTTCAAACAATATTTTAATTGATGTATACCATTTCAAATAGATTGATTTCCGTAAATTGCAATATAACAAATTCTCAATTTAAGATTATATATATTATTAGAATAAAGCTGGCGTACTACCTGTAACATAGTGACATGTCGTGCTACCTCTTCAAAAATCTATTGAGTAGACTTCAAACGATAAATCCAAACCGTTGAAACCAATCTACGTCACGAGTGATGTATTTACATATAAAATTTATAAATTTTTACATTCGTTTGGTATAAAGTCAAGCGGTCAAAAAATAATGAAAAATGAATGTATTAAAATTAACTTATAATTCTTATTTTTTGACCGCTTGGCTTTATACCAAATGAATTCAAAACATTATAATTTTGGCATGTAAATGTATCACTTATGTAATATATTGGTTTCAACGGTTTGGATTTGTCGTTTGAAATCTACTCGATAGGTTTTTGAAGAGGTAGCACGACATGTCACTATGCTACAAGTAGCACACTAGCCTTATTCATATTATTATATCTCATAATATTTCAATTTCCAAATTTCGAATATTCATTATCAAATATTTTAGAATTTTCAAATTCATATTAGTCACACAGATTTTCAAAATTATCAGTTTTATAGTAATTCACTTTACGTAACTCAATTATCTTGTTAATATATATTAAAAAAATATCACTTGTTCTTTGAATATAACATATTTGGCTGAAAAAAATACCACTTGTTCGTGATATGCATAATACCATCGACGCACTAAAAAGAAGAGTATAAAAAAGTACTCTTCGTTCAGTTGGTTACTGTCTGAAAACTTTAATTTATTAATTAACTAACAATTTATGAGTTACGACTAATTAAACAAATTAATTAATTTAAGAATGAAATAAATTATATAAAGAAATTTATTAAATCAACATAAAATTTGCAATTTACTAATTTAAATTTTGAAAATAAATGGAGACATTAGATTCGAAATAAATGAAGGGTAACGATGAGATTTTAAATGTTTAGGTAATTTCAAATACAAATTTCGTGGCATATTTGGAAGTAAGAAAATTTATAAACATATTGTTCGAATTTTCGTACCAATTTTAAACGTAAATTCCATTGAATTTGTTTGATTAAATGTATGTTTGTTCACTAGATATTACCAATTTAAGCAATTATGATTTGGGGGATATCTCAACCGTTCAATTATATTCAGCACGAATATCAAAGCAAAGAGATAATGATGTCCTTTTTTCTGTTGGGCCGAAACCCCTTAAATCCAAAACCCGTTAAGCGGAAACCCTTAAATTAAACCCATCTCTCCCTCTCCAGTCTCCTTCACACTCTGACAGTCTGACCCAGAACCCTGAAGCCCCCTCCCCCGTCGCGCTCTCAGGCCCCGTTCGGATGCCAGGGAATTGATAGGTTTTAAATGAGATTTGGTTAAATTTTCTATTATTTTCAACGGACCGTTCGGATGACCATTTTTTTCCCACCTGCTTCCAAATGGGCTTCGGAACTTTTTTCTTTTTCAGTGTAATTATGTGGGATAAAAAATATGGACTTAAACTTCATTTTTTTTTACCCAACTCTCTCTCTTGCTTGCTGGGATCCACCTCAACAACTCATTCTATTTTTGTTTAGGTAATTAGGTCTCTACCTTCACACGTGGCTCGTTCCTATTCTACTAATGCTATACCTCACATTTCCATATATATATAAGGAGAGGGAAGATTAGTCTATTTCAATTGTGGGACTAATGAAATAGTCCGGATTCGCACCTTTTTTTTTTGTAATTACATATTTAAATGTTTGTTTATTTATAAGCGTTTATTTTTTGTAAATATTTTTAATTGTTGTTATCTTATTTTTTAATTACATGTTTTAAATGTTTATTTGTTTATAAGCATTTATTTTTTAAAATGTTTTTAATTGTTATTTTTTTTATAATTGCATATTTTAAATGTTTGTTTGTTTTCTAATTTTGCAATTACATATTTTAAATGCTTATTTTTCGTAAAATGTTTTTCAATATTTATTTTTTGTAAATGTTTTTAATTGGTGTTATCTTATTTTTTAATTACATGTTTTAAATGTTTATTTGTTTATAAGCATTTATTTTTTTAAATGTTTTTAATTGTTATTTTTTTTAATTACATATTTTAAATGTTTGTTTGTTTTCTAATTTTGTAATTACATATTTTAAATGTTTATTTTTTGTAAAGGGTTTTTAAATGTTTTTAATTGTTGTTTTCTTATTTTTAATTTATTTATAAATATTTATTTTATTTTATTTATACCCATTTAGTAATATTTTTATATTATTGTTTAATTGATTTAGTTTAGTTTAATTTAATTAATAATTATTTTATTAATATTAAGTATTTTAGAAAGAAAAATAGAATTTCCCACAACTATTTCTATAGTACAACCGAACATCCATTCAGTACATTCTCATAATTATTCTCATTCAGTACATTCCCACATCTATTTCCGTCAAATTCCATCCCGCACAATCCCGTGACAAACGAACAGGCCCTCACTCTCTTCTTCCTGTTCAAAAATTTCCCTTCCTCTTTCTTCACATTGCTTCTAAGCCCCTTGAGTACACCATGCCTAGAGCAAAACCTAAGATCAAGAAGATCGAGGATAAAAGGACGAGGCAAAGGACATTTTGTCAGCGGCGCGAGGGGCTTTTTAAGAAGGCGAGAGAACTCTCGATAATGTGCGAGGCTCAAGTGGGGGTCGTCGTGATCTCAGAGACTAAGGAGATCAAATACCTTGAGAACCCCAAAGGGTATATTTTTTTCTCTTTATATATACTATTTTGTTTTGATCATCCCCTTGCATTTCTTAAGGAGGTGTGGTAGTCTGATTTTGCTCTGTGCGATCCTCATTTTGAGGTTTTGATCTGTGTTGTCTTCTATGGGGTTTATCTCAATATGGATGTGCGTTTTGGGATCTAAAAATAGATGAATATCTATTTTTGGAAGGATTGGTCTTATCTTGATGTTTCTTGATTTTCTTTATTTTACTGACCATGTTCTTCATTTAAACTTTTATCTTTATGATCTCAATTTTGATCACATGCTTTTGTATCTGTAAAATTGTTAGCAAATCATTGAGTTATAAATTGTTATTTTTTTTTGAACCTACAACATTATTCCAATCAGTGACTAATAACCATGTCTGTTATTTCTCATGAAGTGTTATTAAGACCATTCGAAGGTGGCAAGCTCTTCGCCAAGACAATAATGAGGCTCCGAACGAACCCCATCTTGATACAAATGTACGAGGATACTTCTTTCTTCCATTTAATTTTGCATTTTTTCATAAATTAGACATACCTTGGATCATGTGTATGGCGCCTAGTTTGGACTAGTACCATAACTGACTCAACGGATTTATATTTTGTTTTTGGTGTTTTTCTTACTTTTTTTATGACCTTATAAATATTAGATAGTATGCTGGATGTACTTGTCTTTAGCCTCATAAAATGCTATATGTATGATAGATTTATTTTCAAAGGCAAATAAAAATGTACAATAGAAGATTGTCGAAAAACAAACTGAGAAAAGTTTGAACTCATTATTATTGCTAATTTTGTCTTGTTTTGTAGCTTGAGGAGGAAGATAGACTCTTTGATGAGTATTTGAAAATTAGGTATAAAATACACCTCCATTGTTAATGTTCTGGTTATACCTTGCATGTGGAAAATAAATTATGTTTGAAAGATACCACAAGATGGCAATATTCCTATTAATCTTTTTATCTAAATGCAGGGAAGGTCTGGGTAATTTTGCAATGGAAAAACTTCAATTGTTCAAGGATTTTTTACAAAAAATGGACAATCTTTTGAAAGAAAAAGAGGTATTTATTTAAACAATCCTACTTTGTGCCTAATATTCCTCTACTTTTATTTAAAATTTAACTGTAATTTTCAACATTTTCTTTATTTAGCGGGAGAAGGAGGTCTCTGAAGAGAAAATTAGTGAGCTTCAAAATACAGTGAGTTCTCTCTCAGAAATATTTTATTGTAAGGCATTATATCTGATTTAAACCACTCGAATACATCTGGTTGTTGTTAACCTGAATCCCTAGCATTTGATTAAAACAAAATGGATAGAAGCTTTTATTAGCCGATTATTTTTTGTTAGAGAAATGGAAAGTTTAATGTTTATCAAATCCACAACTAAAATATAAAGTTTGGTGGCCTAATGCATTGGGTCGACTCAATGCTACCCAATAATAATCAAACTCTAATATGGGACAAAGGTAACAAGTACACTGTTTTTTCCTTGTTATAATTCCTCCTATAGTAACATAGTTTCCACAAACCTATATACAGCTGGTAGCAGAGAATGTGGTTCATGAAGAAAGGGCGGTGTCCAAATTAGTTATGATGCCAAATGCAAATTGTGTGGATTCCACTGATCTTAATTTGAGGTACTCCTATTTTTTTTTTTCTATAGGGTTCCTATTGTTTGTAACAAATTGATTAGACAGACTTAATTGTGTATTTCTTCATAAATTTTTTTTTTTTTGAGAAAAAATAAGGGTCAATGACCCTTATTTGCTTGTATTAGATGAGTTGCAAAAGGTTTGTAAATACATGTTGAAAAAGCAAAGAACGCTCAAGACATTTGAGCATTAGAAAAGCATAGAAATAAATAATAAAAGTAGGAAAAATTCACGGAAATGGAAAAATTGTAAGATATGTAAGAGTTGTTGAGTGCCCTTTTTTTAGTAGTATCCTGGTTATTCAATGAATGGCATTGGGACCCTTATAGAAATTCCTTCATAACTGTATTAGTCCGATCTTGAAACGAGTTTGTGCAAGATTTATTGAAGCAGATGATAGCTCCTTTATCTTTTCTTCTTCTTCTTCTTCTCCTTCTTGTTTTTTTTTCTATTTTTTTTCCTTGGAATTTATTGTATGTTACTTGCAGGTTGGATTGATGATAGCAGGGGGATTTTCTTTTATCATTCGTTATGTAAATACTAGGGAGCACAATAGTCAAAGTTAATCAAAGTACTTTTTGTCTTTCTGTTGAAGAATAGCAATACAAGAAGCATTGCAGTCCAAAGTAAATTGAAAGATATGAAATTTAAAGAAGCATTGCAGTCAAATGCTCAATGCTAATCAATGTTTTTTTTTTTTGTTATACTCTGGTAATTGAAAGATATGAAATTAGTAAATGTTTTTTTTTTTCTCTTTAGATCAATATCTGATGATTTATATCCTTACGTAGAAAGCAAATTTGTTGATTTGCACAAATCAAATCCAGATTTGAAACAGATTCCGGGTTCAACATAGCATACTATATTCTCCGCCTGGTTTTCAAATATTCTTGTAGATAAGTGTACACTTTAATACTTTTGGTCCCATTTTTTTTTCACTAAAGATTGTTTAATTGGAGGATTTAACTATACAAAAATAAATTTTGAGGAAAAATGAGGGTCTTGCCCTTCATTTGATTGCATTGAACAGTCATAGAAGTTTTGTAACTACATGATAGAAAAACAAGGCTCAAAACAGTTGAGCAATAAAAAGTAAATGAAAAATATGAAATAAAGCAAAACCCAACTTGGAGCAGAATGAAAATTAATTCCAGAATAGGTGATTATTTTTCTTGGAGCAGTTGCTTTTCTGGTAATTCTTGCTGTTTATTGTGTGATATATGCTATCTGGTACAGCATCTCCTGTGCTAAGTCTTTGACCCTTTTTTTTTTTGTCCTGAAATATACGCGAGCAACGTCCTGAAATATACCCAATCCTTTTAGAGCCCCCATTTCGGTAATTCCATCCACTCGTAGCAGTCTGGCATGTATTTGATTGATATGGTGCAGAACGGGTTTTTACTTTTTTATTCTGGAAATTTGCTAAAATACTCATCCTGACTTTCTGGTAAAACCGAATGGGATTGTGTTGGGTTCCTGTCAAAAAGCTCCATTTTGCATGAATCTCCTCCTTTCATTGAATTGAAGTTTATTGAGGGTTCTCCTTGATAACGTTTTGCTGAGATTACTGAGAGAGAAAAAAGAGGAAGGGATTTGTTTAATTCTTTCTTTATTTCTCCAGGAAGAAGAAAGAGAGAGAGCGACAGGAAAGGTGGGGTTCTCGGTCAGAGAGTGAAGAGAGGGGTTTGTATGGACACTATATGTGTATGTTTATTTACAGATATGGCTTGTGCTTTTGTTATTATTATTTACGCTTCAGCATTTATATTATTATTTATATTTGTTTAGACTTGTGTGTTTATTGTGTTAATAAACATGCGGCGAGAATTGATCACGCCTTAACAAAAAATTCTCAGTTTGGGGTGTGACAGTATATCCGAATTTTTTTTTTTTACCACACTGAAAAATCGTAATTAAATAAAAAACACTCTCACCCGAGTTCTGTCAAAAATACCACTCCCGCGGACTGAGTCCGCGTAACCAAGTTAGATGCAGTGAGTGCATAAAGTATGCAAATTTGAACGATTGAGATATTATTTGAGTGTTGAGATTCGTGCATAAAGTATTATTTGAGAGTTAAGATTCGTACATAAAGTATCCAAAAAAGAATATTTACAGAATTCACATTCTCTCTCTTACCTCACAAAAGTAATCCCACGTGACTTTGCCCTTTTCTCAGAATTCACATCCTCTCTCTTACCTCATAAGGGAATCTTTTATAATTATTGAATCCGGACCATTCCTTTTAACTTGGCACGAATCTCAAAGTCAAATAATATCTCAATCGTTCAGATTTGCATACTTTGATACATCAAACTTGGGTACGCGGACTGAGTCCGGGAATCTGCGGTTCCGTGGATTCAGTCTGCGGATCCGGATCCGCCCCCTCAGTTCGCGTATCCGGCTCATCTGGATACACGGATCCAGTCCACGGGAGTGGTATTTTTGACAGAACTCGGGTAAGAATGTTTTTTATTTAATTACGATTTTTCAGTGTGGTAAAAAAAAAAAAATCCACAGTATATCTGATACTGTACTGGTAAATAACTTACAGGACCAAGTAGAATTTCAGTTCATAATATTCAGTGAGATAAAATTAACTATTTGCTGTAGGTGGGACCATCCAAGACTGCCAGAGAAGAACCACTGGATTTTATTCTGATGTCGTTTGTACCTGAGTCCAATAATTAAAATTTCTATTATGTCTTAAGCGTTTCTTAGTAAACGAAGTTGTAAGATCTGAAAGATCAAAAGCTGTTTTTATTTATTTATTTATTTATCAAACAAGGAAAAAAAAACACACCCCTCCTATGGCATAGCATCATAGGAGATACCTCTCATTTTATTAAACATAATTAAACAAGTTGTTACAATTTGCACAATATAGATTATTTATAAAATGTGAATTAAAATTTAAGGATTTAAAAATAATGTCACTTGAAAGTTCATTTTTTGCTAATAAATTAGCACTACTATTCCATATTCTCTTGGTTCGCATGATCTTCACCTCTCAGTTTTTGACCAACAACACCCAAATTTGCTCCAAAGTATCATTCTCAGCTTCCTCTCTTTCACTCTGTAAAAGTTGAAAAATGTCTACAGATCAATCTCCACAATCATCTTGCCAAACCTCTTTCCCCATGCTATTTGAACTACAACTTGGACAGCTTTGAGTTCAGTATTTAGAATTGAAATCAAGCCTAATAATGCTTGAAATCTTCCCATCCAAAAGCCATCCTCGTCTCATATTAGATCTCCAGCAGCATTACCCGTTGGTCTATTTTGTGCTCCATCTGATATCGAAAGCTTAAATTTGTTTTCTGTTATCAACACATGAAAATCTATTGAGACTGCGACAACATTGGATCCAGCCTATTTATAATCGGATTGTAATGACATCGGATTGGATAAAAGATTTCGACTTTGTTTAATTTATTCTTTTGAATTGAATTATGAATTTATCTTATGAATTCCATCTTAACTCCACCCACTTTCAAAATAATATTACACCATATATTTTTTAAATTTTATAAAGTGAGGCTATGGTACTATGTATAGCGCATATTAGCTCGCGATATAGACTCAAATCTTTGGTTTGCAAGTCTTAACAATCAATCTAAACCGTTCAACATGGTCTCCATATGAATATGTACTTGTAAACTAAATTTTATATTTAAAAAAAAATTCTATTTTTTTAGATGGGGTAGAATATCACTTGATCTGAAAATTCTGAACCATTCGAAAACAATAATTTTCTACCCATCTAAATAAATAGTAAAAAAATTCTAAAAAAAATATAAAATTTAGTTTACAAGTACATATTCATATGAAGATCATGCTGAACAGTTCGGATTGACCGTTAGGATTTTGAAAACAAAAATATTGATTCTAGTACAGACCAATCGGTGCTATGCATAGTACCATAGCCTCACTCATATTTATATATCTAATTAGTTACTAAAATGTTTGAATCTCTCGTATTTTATTACCACCTATAAACCATTCTTTCCATTTTATACGATTCTAGTTTTTCAGCAAGAAACTTTCTATTTCATGTAGGAAATCTAAATAGTTTATAATAAGCAATTTAATCATCAAAATCCCAAACGGCTAAAAGTTTGAAGCTCTAAAATGAAGCTATTTAGGTGTTCAAAGATATTTGATAACTTTAAAAATTACTATGAAATTATTATGTCTTTGCTTTATGGATGTTATCTGTGATGTTTTATTTTTTAATATAAATTTTGTTTGAATTACTATCTTAGAAGATGAGATAAAATAAATTCTTTAATTCTTTATCTATGTCTTAGTACTTAATTATCTTTATGTTATTTTATTTATAATTCATCTAGTTTTTAGTGGTTATGTTTTCAATGTGATGATAAATATAAGATACAAAACGTGTATCTTAAAAACCGCAATTAAAATTAAAATCCGTTTAATCAGTATAACTCGCAAAATACGTATGAAAAATTTCAAACAAAATTTCAACCCCATATAATTGATCGGGTTGAAATTTTGACAGAAACCAAAAACCTAGTCGTTGTACATGTGGGATATGATACAGGTGATTATATGTGAGTTTTGATGATTTTAGGATTGTGAGTACCACCCAAATTTATTAAAAGCATCGACAAATTAACACACGAAAATACACTAATGTATTCTCGAAAAAAAAAATGTATAATATTTGGTGTGTACATCTGATTTAGCATGAAGTAATTAGTAATTAGTAAGTATGATGACATAATTAGTTACAGGTGAAATGTCTATCTTGTCATCTTGATATTATTATTAATTAATTGGGATTGCATTTATGATTCTAAAATTATCAAAACTGATAAAAAAAAAATAACGTCTAAAATTAACATGCATGTACTCTGTGAGTACATTAATTGACAAAAAGTAATAATCTTTTATTAAAATGGGGGTGTCCTTATAAGTTTATAATTAATATGAACTAATAATTAAGAGAGAAAATAAATGCATGAGATGCTTAATTAATTTATGTTTGGTAGTTGTCTGATTTCATCAATAATCGCAACATCTCAGATCGAGTGGTAATACACAGTTGCAAATCCGAGAGTGGCAAGTGGAAGTGGTTCAAATAAAATGGGTGAGGTGAGTAAAATTTGGTTGGGACTAGAAAGGCTTTCAAAGGAAACTTTATTAATCTCCTTGTGCATGCCTGACTTAAGAGATCTTTAATTAGAGGAAGCAAAAGCCAAATTCAATTCAGGCACAATCTACCGAATAGATCTTCATGCAAATCCGAGATATATCTACACATGAACTTGGTAGCTGGAATCGTATCATCATTACGTATTGGTATTGGTATTGGTATTGACTTTCAGGTATCAGTAATCTCAACATCTATATATATATATATATATTTCTTTTAGATGATGTTTACAATTAATAATCATTTTTTTTAAAAGAGACGAACACATGCATCAGCATCACCATCCATGCTAGATAGGGACTAATTATATATAGCAGCTAATTCCATTCTAGCTAGGTTTGTCAATTAAAGTTCTTAATATCAAACCTACTGTTATTGTCATGCTAATTAATTGTGCACTAAATATTAATTGTGTTGTCAGCTAAATCGTCAAACGCCATCTATGTTGATATCTTCTACCATAAATATACTTTAATATTGATTTTCTCAGCATGCACATTGTTAAAAAAGAATGGTCAAATATGATATTCTTAGTATTCTTCACTTTGACATTAACGTAGCGATCTGAATATTTGTTAAAAAGAGAAAATCTAATTTAATATGAAAAATAAATCTTAAAATTATGCCCGTGATCGATGACTACTTAATTTGATATAAAAAATATAGAAGTTTCTAATTTGTGTTGCGCATTTAACTCTCAAAATAGCAGTGTCATTATAAAAGTAAAATAAAAAAGACAATAAGTCAAAAACCATTGTTTCATTCTCTTTTAATAACATTTAATAGTTTTCTTTTATATATTTGATACAAGTTTTTATTAAGTTTCTACTATAATTAGAAGAATCTATAGAAGGATGGATAAATTGGATATACTCTCAATATATTAATTGGATATGAAGAAGTTCATGATTAGAAGTTCTCATCACTGTTTATGAAAAAAAAAAAGAGTAACAATAATTTCATAAAAGCTTCAATGTTAGTGAAAATTTGTTATGTTTTGCCGGAGCAAATAATTATAACCAACACACGTAAAAAATCATCAATCAGGTTAATTGCTTGAAATTTTGAAATAAATTAATGCTCAATGATTTTATGTATCTCTTTTATAAATTGATTGTCTATTAAATTTAATGTAATATGAATGTATCTGGTATTTTATCAAGTAACTATAAAATTTGCATTAAATTTATCATATTTAATGTATATTATATTTGTTAACTATATATACATTTCATTCATCAAATTTCAGAATTATAAGTTATTGTTTATGGTTGTAAAATTATAATTCGATCAACTGCTAAAGGATTCTAACCCTTTACTAAATTTTCTAGTTCCATCGTTGCTAGTTGCTAGCGACATCTAGAAGGATGTTAGCAATCTTCTATAAGGTGGTTCTAATCAAAAGTCGCTAGTAGAACCACTGTAATCGAAACTATATATGGCTATATATATTATATTATGTTGGATAAAGATATCACATGTGCTAAATAGTAAAACGGATTCATCCCAAAATAGTACTTGTTTGAAATAAAGAAAGAGTAACGCTATTTTGAGAACAACAATTGTATTATTGAGTGCATAGAGAAAAAAAAATTTCCGCTTCCTACTCAATTGTTTTTATTTGTCCCCCTTTCTTAATTTAACCACTTAAAATTTAATTAAGAATAATATTAATAAAAAAAATAAAAGACTGTTTTGCCCTTCATCAAAAGACCTATGCTAGTATGCTAGTCCCCTCTTCTCTTTTCCCACTAAACCCTCCCCTATCTGACAGTGAACAACAACAACCACCTTGATACCATTAGGCAAGGGCAGACTTAAGCATTGGCAAGTCTTATGTCAGGTCCTAAACGTGACACTGACAGTGATAATCAAAACAAATTTCAAACAGAAAAGCAAAGAATTCATGAGCCAATTTCAGAGAAATTGAAAGAACGAGATACAATGGCATAAGTCAATTTAAGAGGTGAAAACACACAAGTTTTATTCAATAGCATAATCCAACTGGTTACATACATATGTTTTATACAGGTGAAACTATTCAAGAAAAACAAAAATTATAATCTTATTGGTCGGATTGCTCAAATGCACATGGTGTTTTGTTGATATGGTAACCACCTCTTCAACAGCTTGCTTCTTCCTCTATCATTTCTAGTTCATGCACATAGAGGGATCTCTCCGTTTATGCTAGGTGGGTCCAATGTGCAGTGATTCAAACCTTTAAAGCCGTCTGTCAGTGAATTAAGTGAGGCCCCTTAATTATGAACATAGATCCGCCATTGTCATCAGGCAGAGTTAAGCAGAGCTTCTCAAGGCGAAATTGTTGGAGTGTGTTACAAAGAAGAACTGAGGGGAAGGGGGGGCGTCGCACCAAGATGATGGTTTAGTAGGAAATACGATGAGGGGGATTAGCACAGTAATTTTGATTAAGAGTAAAACAATCTTTTTTTTACTAATATTAATCTTTAATTTTAAGTGGTTAAATTAAGAGATGAGAATATAAATAAACAATTGACTTTTAATGGAGAAATAACTAAATTTTAAGTTTCAATACAGAAATATCTAAAAGGAGAAGCTTTAGTAGGGATATATTTGATACAAGCTTTTATTAACTCTCTCAAAATAGCCTATAAAGAAAGAATAAAACCTTTTGGCTTTCTCAGGAAACACTATAATTAAGGAGAACCCAAAGTAGATCTTAATTCAGCTTTGATTTGTTTCTCAAGCCCTTCACTACACCATGCCCAGAAGAAAGGTGGCCCTCGAGAGGATTGAGAATCGCGCGACGATGCAAGTGACATTCTCTAAGCGGCGCAAGGGGCTATTTAAGAAGGCAAACGAACTCGCGATAATGTGCAGTGCTCAAGTGTTGGTTATTGTGTTCTCAGCTGCTTCCAAAGTCACGCATTATGCAAACCCAAGTGTCGATGAGATCATTGAAAGATGGTATACTTACCTAGGAACAAATCAAGCTCCGGAGAATCCCTCCGGAGATTCAAGTACTGAGGAGATTGAGAGATTGAGAAAAGATGTTGATGAAAGAGACTTGCTAATTAGTCAACTGAAGGGTGAAAATCTTGATCATTTATCAATTGACCAACTTAAGATATTATCCGAATTGACCCAAAATGGTCTTAATCGCCAAAAAGAAAAAGAGAGGGAGCTCTACATAAAGAAAATTGCTGAGCTTCAACATCCAAGTCATCATCCCAGTGGAAAAAATGTCAGACAAACACAAGAAACAGGAGCAAAGAATGTAGTTCATCAAGAAAACACGTTGCCTAAATCAGTTCTTACTACAAATTCAAATTGTGAGAATGCCCTCCATGATGAGGGCGACCAAATGAAAATTGTTGAGCTTCGACATACAAAAAATCTCATTGAAGAAATAGGCCGACAAAAAAAAGCAGCAGCCAGAGCAGAGTATGTGGCTTATCAAGAAAGCATGTCATCTAACTTAATTGTTACTCCAAATTCTAATTGTGAGGATGCCCACCATAATTTATGTTTGAAACTTTGAACACACGCTACAGGTACAGATCTACATTCATTCATAGAGGTGAGCGACCACCTCCATGATTTTAAATTTTAATTATATAAATGACATTTAATTGATTTTTTTTATTTTTATATAGCTTGGATTCAAAGTCCAAACAGTCGACTTGAACCGTTCAACATTCCCTCCCTATTAATATTTTCTAGTTCCGTCTCTTAGTAGAAACATTGATGATGTATGATGCTGTTTCCTCAAAAAAAAAATGATGATGTCAATGTATTTTTCTCAAAAAAAAATGATGTGTCTTTTTTTTTTAATCTATTTTTTAGGCTGAAATGATCTATGTTCTACTTATGGTTGTGTTTGTTATGAGTTATGACCTTTTTTTGTGATTCATCACATGCTATGTTTAACATACCAGTGTTTTGGTATTGCATTTAAAAAAACAGATTGGTATCAGTTATAAAATTGGTAAATATTCTCAACTCTTATGAAAAAAAAAAAAAAAAAAACTTAGAATATATTAATATTACTCAGCGTGAGATATTGTCACATGAATTTTATCAAATCTTACTCTGCTACAAAATCTTCTCTTCCTCTATATTCCTCCCACGATTCTCAGACAAACCCTAAAGCACCTCCCGATAATCCCATACAATTTTTTTTTTGAGAAAACAACAGGGGTCAAGCCCCAATATCATTAACCACAATGGGTTACATTGGTTGAGTTCCTGATTAGAAACTCAATTTAAAAAAAAAGAAAGAAAGAAATAAAAGCATAAAAAGAAAAAGTTAAAGTAGAATAACCTCATACAAAATTATAATTCTATTTCCCGTCCCAATCTGTCCTCACCTCTTCATATGACACATTTCTAATTTAGTTTATTCAAAACAAAGAAATGAACCATTGTACTTTGGGAATTATAATTTTTATTTTAATTTGCAGCCATATTTAGTGATATCAAAGTCTAAACAGTCAATCTAAACCGTTCAACATTATCTCCGTATTAAAATTTGCTTGAATTTGCATGAAAACCAATATATATATATATATATGAGAGTGTCTTCTATGGACATAAGGACCTATTTGTAAAATGAACATATTTTTATTTTCAAAGTTCAAACAGTCGATCCGAATAGTTCATCTTGTTCTCCATATTAATATGTGTTTGGAGACCAAATTTTACATTTTTCTGAATTTTTTTACTATTTATTAAGATGGGTACAAAAAATATCAAATTCAGACCATTGAATTTTGTACCCATCTTAATAAATAGTAAAAAAATTCAGAAAAATGTAAAATTTGGTCTCCAAGCACATATTAATATGAAGAACAAGATGAACGGTTCGGATTGACTGTTTGAACTTTGAAAATAAAAATATGTTCATTTTACAAATAGATACTTATGTCCATAGAAGTCTTTGCCTATATATATATATATATATATATATATATATATATATATATATATATATTTTACTATTTTTAGATAGATAGAAAATCATTATTTTTATGATTCGGAATTTTCTAAGAATAGTAATTTTCTACCTATCTAAAAAATAGTAAAAGTTTAAAAAAAATATATAAAATTTGATATTCGAGTATATTTTAATATGAAAAGCTGTGTTTTAATTGTCATATTACAATAACCAAACTAAAAGAATTTTGTAATTGGAAGAAACAAATTTTAATTCGATGTATGAGATGTTCGTTTTTATTTACATGGCTCAATCGTAATATATCGGCATAAAATATCAATTTCTATTTTTAAGGGGACGGCGCACCGGACAGAAGTACTTTTAACGAGGCTTTGCTTATCCTAAACCCTAAACAAAATAAGGCTACGAGTCCTTGCTTATCAGGTCCGATATAGTGATTTGTGAAGCCATAAGGCATAAGGAAAGAAGCAAAAAGGGAGAGAAGATAAATACTAGGAAACCACAAGCCTTGGCAAGAAATCGCACTTTTTCCTTGTCAATCCAACCCAAGCTAGCAAGAAGGGAGAGAAGAGGAATACCGAGAGAATAAAAAAAGGAGTAGAACGGTAGGTAGGTAGGGTTTAGGGTTTTAGAAGAAATTAAAAGGAAATTTTTTGAAATCACACAGTGACACAGCGAAGAAGACGAAGAGCAAATTAAAGAGACGCGAGAATGAGAGAGAGAGAGAGAAGTAACTCAAATTTTTGAGTTTAGATCCGGACCGTCCGATTCATTATTGCCATCCCTAGTCACTGACCCAGAATCTAATCGGATGGTCTGAATCTAAACTCAAACAGTGCGTTAATGTAGAGGATATAAATTGGCCTGACACGTGGATCCCACTATTATAATAAATACTAATAAATAGGATTTAGTTTTGCAACCTTTTCTTTTTGTTAATGTTAATTAATGTTCAATTAATTAACGTTCTTTAATTCTTTGGTCTAAATTTCATAAATTAATTAAATACCTTGGAATGGTCATGGATGCATAATTGCATATAATATGCATTGTTTGAGTAATTCAATCTAAATTTATGTGGTTCGTGATTAGTTATTCTATTTAATTTTTATTTGTTAATATCCGTTGACTGTTCTTTTTATAATTATTCAGTTAAATTTATTGTCCATATATTATTTTAAATATTGTGTTAATAAAAAAATAATGGTTTTAATTAATATGTCTATCTTATTTTGGTCCAATAAATTAAGCTAAGCAAGAGATCGATAAGCATCAGATGGTAAAACACGAACAAAAAAAAAAAAAAATGAGGAACACATCTCTTGGTCCAATTCATTTTAAAATTCGTGCGTACGGAAATTGAAAAGAACATGCACAAATATTAAAATAGAGCGCACATATCTTAAAACGGATTAAAAAATCTTGAAGTCCATCAAACCTAAATAGATCCGATACCCATCACTCGTACTCCTCCCTATTAATTAATTAATAGGTTTCGAACTTGCAAACAATATTGTTTTATTCCAGCATGGTGCTTTCTTTAGAATTTGCTATGTTTCTTCTTCTTCTTTTTTCTTTTTTAAAATTTTGAAAGTTACATTAGATTGATTTTTAATAGGATAATCTTGAAGAAAAGACAATTAAGATTTGCAACGAGAATAATCTATGATTTGGAATGTAGGCAAATAAAGAAGATATCATGTAACAGGATACCATCAATTCATTTAATTTTGGCAAACTCTCTATGATGAAATTAAAAATATGTCATTTGTTGCTTGAAAAGTAAAACACCTTTCCAATTAATTTTTTTCAGGTGCTAGTAGGATATCATATCATATCGGCAAATAAAGAAATTAGCATGTAATAGGATACCATCAATTCGTTTAATTTGGCAAACTCTTTATGATGAAATTAAAGATACTTAATTGTTGCATGAAAAGTAAAACACCTTTCCAATTAAATTTTTAGGTGCTAGTACTTAGTAGGACTCATATCGGCAATTAAATTATACTATTATTCTTGATTGACTTTTGAATGGATACAGATTGCATAACTTAACCTTACCATTTGTGCGCTTTTTTCTTTTGGATGCCGGAAGGATTGGTTTAATCTGTCCTAGAATTTTTTTTTTTTCTGTTTAGTTCGTTTAAATAGTATACCGAGTGATTAAGTGTGACGGGATTATTTAATCCGTTCTACTTATATTTCAATTTTTTTTTTAAATCTCTCCTCTTTTCTGATATTTTTTTATTTAATTTTGATTAATAAAAATTCGGCCAATTGAGTGCATAGAAATGTACATCCATATATAGATGTAGAATATACGGTAATAAAAATCTCATACAGAATCTGTGGGATATTCATTTGGCTTTTCATAGAAGGAGATGAAGTCCAAAAAATTAAGCAGACATTTCGGGCACACATTTATAGAGTTGCCTTATAAATTTTAATTGCTTTAATCATGTAATAAAATGATCGCTTCATCTGATATATTCTACCCCAGCATATCTCATAATATATAGTGTCTTTTGTCTCTTTCAAGGTGTCAAGAATTTAACATTGTTAATTAAAATAAATGGGTTTACAAAAAGTAAGTTAATTTCTACTTTTTCCTGATACATTTTATTTATTTCCTCTGGTACATGTTGACTTGTTATGTTTTTTTGGGGATTGTTGTATATATAATATTTCATTCTTTTTCAAATGGGTTGGTTATAAGCCATGAAATTTCTACTGTTTTTGCTGAGTAGTTTTTTTTTTGTTTTTTTCTATCTTCTTGATGCAAGTATTTTATAATATTTTTTCTTAATTTCAGGATGTGTTATGCTTGTATACAATGATATGCTTAGTCATGACCTCTTGTACCTTGGCAGCTAAAGTTTGGCCAAAACAATCTTCTTATTTCAATGTTGTAAATTTTGGAGCAGTTGGCGATGGAAAAACAGATGACACAAATGTGTGTAAATTATTGTCAACTTAATTTTTCTTATCAACACCTCATTGTATAGTGTACACTAATAATAAACAGATCCACCAACTTTTGTTATATCAAAGCACATTTAATTTTAATTAAAAGAGCTAGCCTTTAAGAGGTTATTTGAAAGAATTTATTTTTAGTGATTTGATTAAGTTATTAATTATCAAGTAAAATGTGACATCAATCATGATAAATATCTCCCTCACATACATACTTTTCTTTTAATTTGAAGGCATTTGTAAAAGCATGGACAGAAACATGCAGTTCAAGTGGTACCGGTTCACCAACCATGTATGTACCGGCCTACAAGACTTTTCTTGTGAAGCCGTCGACTTTCAGTGGTCCCTGCCATGCCTCAAATATAAACGTTCAGGTACTTTTATTTTCATAGGATTTTCATTTTTTACCCTATCAAAATCTCAAATTGTAGCATGTGCTTTCTTGCATGTTTAATCTTTAGAAGTAGCATTTAACAATTAGCTAGGGAATATTTCATGTATACCTTTCAAAAGTATCGAAACTACGTATTTTCTCTTATAAATTTTTGTAATATCATACTTACCCAATTTATTATCATTTCTATTAGAAACTCATTTTAAAATAATGAAGTTCTGATATAATTCTTTATTAAAACTCATTTTATATTTAAGAGAAATGCCGAGTGTTATACGTAATTGAACGATTTGTGAGAGCAAATGGTTCATTTTTCTATATTTGAGTCAGTGATAGTTAGATATAAATTTGTGTATCGTTAAATGTGTTATAATTTTCTCATCAGCATTTGGGCATACACAGTAACAATGATATTTAGGACAACTGGTGCATGCCTTATCAGCATAACTTTAAAGGCGATATAATTTAATTTTCTATCTGTAATTGTGTGTGTTATAGATTGAGGGCAGTATAGTGGCACCTGGAGTTAGTAATTGGGGTAACAATGATGCCGACAGATGGTTGTCATTTTATAGAATTGATGGCCTCGTCTTTACCGGGTCGGGTTATATTGATGGTTCCGGATCCAGTTGGTGGGAGGGAAGCTGCAAATTTTCCCATAAAGAGGTATATATGTATTGAAAGAAAAAGCATAAACCAAACTAGTAAACAAAAAATTTGTATCAGCAAGATATGTATTACTGTTAAGTGTTATACAAGAATTTGGCCTGAAATTATTCTTTTTCATTATTTGAAAGCTCCTGATTGTCTATTATTCTTCATTTCTTTGCAGGGCTGCTACTCTTCATCTCCTACGGTGCGAAATTAATATTCCCTCTATTTGTGATTTTTCAAAACAGACAAAATAATAAAAAAGCAGAACAATTGTAACTTAGAACCTACATACATCTTCTTTTCTATAATTGTCTCATTAATTATCACATTAATTTTTAATATTTCTTATGTCTTGCCTACAGGAAATTCATTTTTCGAACTGTAACAATCTAACAGTGAGCAACTTGAGCATAATGAATAGCCAACAAATGAGCCTCGTTGTATTAAGATGTGAAAATGTTTATATAAATCAAATAAAAATAACATCTCCAGAATATAGCCCCAATACTGACGGTATCCATCTCACCGCTTCCCAGAATGTCAGAATAATAGATACCAGCATCAGCACAGGTTAGTAAAACATATATATATGACTGTACCAGTACTTTTATGTACCAAAATAGTTTTAATGACATGGTCTTTCTTTCATTTCTGAATTTTTTTGTTTGACTATGAAAGGAGATGATTGTATATCTATTGGAGATGAAACATCAAATGTGGTCATTGATGGGGTTACATGTGGGCCCGGCCATGGCATTAGGTGACGTTTCAATAAATAATCCTAATTAATATATATTCTCTATTAGTTGGTCTATTTATTTATCATTTTGAGGATCAAATTATTCTTTAATGTACAATTAAATATATACCCAAAATTCTATTTTAAGTTACTTATTGAGAATTTATTTTTGCATTCATATTCTGCATCACAAAAATAGTTATACTTAACATGCCGGTTATTTATATCTGAAATTACAAGTATTTATCATAGTATATAAAATAGTTACCTTTTCTCGTGAACGATTATAAAAAGAAATCAAATTAAAGACTTTGTTGAATAAGTAATTATACAATTTTAAGAGTTTTTATATATATCTGTCTGTGTATAAGCTATAAATAATTTTATCATCTAACATAAACATGCACCTAATTTAGATTAAAAAAAAAATACAAAAACATCAGAGGTACATGTATGAGTTGTGCATTTGAGGAGGTCCAAATATCACTCTAGTTCTCTTGCTTATTCTAGATTTTATATTTTATTTTTAAATTAATTAAGTTTTCAAAATAAATTTTTATATTTTCTCTCTTCATGTTACTTTTTCCATTTTCTAAATATAGTTCTCCCACATGTGACATGCCAAGTTATAAAATTTAAATTCTCTATTTAAACTACCTCTGCTTAAAATATATATAGTATCGGTAGCTTGGGAAAGGATGAAGCTACTGCAACTGTGGAGAATATTTATGTCTCCAATTCCCACTTTGTTAACACCACAAATGGCGCTAGAATCAAGACATGGCAGGTATATATATATGCTACATTTTATTTTCCAAAATCAGTGTGTGCCAAATATTGATAAATCTATTTTAATTTTCCTTTTATATATATACTCACTAAATATGCACTGACCTAGTTTAATTTATGCTGATGATTAATTAACACAGGGAGGCAAAGGATATGTGAGGTCAATATCATATGAGAATATCTCATTAAGCAATGTCTCAAATCCAGTTATCATTGATCAGTACTATTGTAATACAGACAAAGGTTGTAGCACACAGGTAATTAATTAAGAACGCATTAATTCCATTTCTATATCTATTTGGCAAACAAATTTGTTTCTGAAATTTTATTACTCAGTTCACATAATTAATTTTAAGTTATATCGACTCAAGTGTTTCTTTTGTATTTCTTTTCTTTTCTTTATTATGATTTCTTCTACTTAGCTTTTAATTAATTTCCGTATATTCATCTTTTAGCCAATTTAATTAATTCAACGTACTCTTGATATTTGTTTGATTTTTATCTTTTTTGCAGAAAAGTGCAGTACAAATTAGCAATGTGAAATACAACAACTTTTGGGGGACCTCGGCAAGTAACTTTGCGGTGACACTAAATTGTAGTAAAACAGTTGCATGCACTGATATACACCTAACTAATATCAACATCACAACGGTACCGTCCTCTAAAGGAAATACCGAGGCGGTATGCATCAATGCATATGGCAAAGCTGATGGCTATCTTAACACTGATATGTCTTGCCTCCACTATGTTGAGACCAAATTTTAACTAGGTTAATTGTAGTGTTTAGTGTACGTATGTAATCTTATCTAAATGCTTTTCAATTTTGATAGATTCTTGTTTTAGTTTGGTGCTATATATGTAGCTCCCGCTTTAATAGCCTGAGGAGTATTGATTGATACATAGCTTCCCGCCTCTCTCTCTCTCTCTCTTGGTGAGAGCTGTTTTACACTGGTAAAAGAAATTATAAATAATCACTAAATAATTATTTAGAATCTTCTTGTTTTTGTTTTTATCATTCTTTTTATATATTATGTTCGGTTAAATAATAACACCAAAAGAAGGTATCATTAATTACAAGAATTTGCAACATGACTCATTGTGTAACTTAATTAAATCTGAAAGTTTTTGACAAACAGCACACAACATTGTACATGTAACATTATGTAATATCACTCATTAAATTGGCAGTAACATTAGAAGGAGAGGCTGTTTGATCACGCTCGAATTCACCTGACAACAGATGCTTACTATACTTACCATGTCGCGGTCATGAACATAAAATGTAATTTTTGTCATTCCTTGTAGAGAACGTAAGTTTTGTCAAATCTAATAAGCTCCTTCCCCTTTTGAGAGGAGGTAGTGCATCTACAGAGACGTTCACGCCAGTCTACACCAACATAATAGACCGATAAAAATATCTCAACAGACACTTCATAAATTTAAAATAAGTATTAATAAAAAAGGCAATAAAATGAGTATAGTGAGTTTTTGACATTTAGAGGGGCCAATATGATATTATGAATTTGAGATGAGAAGAATACATAATTTTGAAACTTTTGAGAGAATACATGAAAATTCTCCCCATGTAATAAAGCTAATAATACTCAAAACTTCTTAGAACCATCGAGCACTGCAAATATTATACTACCTTACATATATAATACCAGCGAGGCGACTAAAATATGTCATATATATTAGGTATCAATTCATGCTATGAATTCATATTTCTATATCTCTATTTTAAAAGTACAAATAATCAATTCAAATTGTTAAACATAATCTTCATATGAAAATGTACTTGAAAATCAAATTTTATATTTTAAAATTATATTTACTATTCTTTTTAAATAGATAGAAAATTACTTGATTTAAAAATTATGAATCATTCGAAAATAGTGATTTTCTATCTATGTTAAATATTAAAAAAATATTATAAAATTAAAAATATAGTTTGAAAATATAAAATAGATTTTTACTGCCGCAACGCGCGAACAAGAGAAAATCATTCGTGTTGGATCCCTTGAGAAATATTGTTCACCGTGATCTCTGATGGCATTGGGCAGGCTTTTCTGTAACTATGTATGTATACAGTATACTTGTCTATCTAATGTTAAAAGGAGGGAGAGGGACAATTAGCTTCACATATGTTCGTCACACAAGATCTAGTCGACATTGACGAGTTTTTCTTCGAGTGAGAATACGTATTCTCTGAGATATCTCAATTTTTGCGTGACCGACGTGTTCGGTGCCTATTTGGGGACGGCGAAGGGTATTATTTCTACTTTGAGATTCGTGCAAAACTATTTAAACGGTTAAGATTTTCCTTTAAAGTCACTCAAAGTTTGAGATATCTCAGAGGATGCTAATTCGTTTTTCTCCTCGCGATCACGTAGACACGTAGTCCTCCTTCACACTTGGGACTTGGGACTTGGGACTTGGGGTTCGCCGGTTCGGTGGTCTGGCCCGCTTGAAGCCTTGAACCGACCCAATTAGTGTTCACTGGACTCTCCGGTCTACTTTAAATGGAGAAATCACTATCGTCCTTTACCTTTCTTTGCCCCCGCTTCTTGACTTACTACACTTGTACTGGGACTCTGGGTCTGGGTCTGGGTCTGGGACTGGACATCATCAACGCTTGACTAAAGAGAGAGAGAGTGGTTTAATGGAGACAAATTTCGGAAAGGGGATCTCTCTCCTCTCCTGCTTCACTCTCTACTTTTCCGTTTCTGGTTTTCTCCTCTCAACCAGCGCCGAACACTGTAAATCTCTCTCTCTCTCTTCTTTGTAGTTACCCTAGCTCATTGTTGTAGTTTGTGACTAATATGTATGCGCAATTAAAGGGAAAAAGACGTTAAAGATTGCCATGAGATAGCTTACATGCAATTTTATAAAATTTTCATTAAAGGTTGCTATGGGATTGCTTACATGCAAGTTTTTTTTAATTTTCATAGTAGAGTCTTAGTTAACCCTAAATAAGTTGTATGAATACAATTAAGTACAAATCAAGAGTGATGAGCAATATTCTGTCCTTGTACCTGTCTAAACCAACTACCAACCCAATTAATTATAAATGAAACTGAAAAAATGATATCTTTCTATCAGATAACCTGGATCCAGTCTACTTTTGACCAGTCGTATTATCCTTCTTCACACTGGTACTGCATTAACATGAATTAAGTCTACGTGAACAATACATGTATGTGTCACTTTAGCTCCCTAGGTGCTTAGTAAAGATCATTTTTTTCATGTGTTCCAATTTTAAGCAACACACGATATTTCAGTCATGCCACACCCAATTCCTGTATTTTCAGTTGGCCGAGAACTCCCCCCCCTCCCCTCTTCCCCCACCACCACCACCACCCAATTCTAGCAACTGTTCATTTTGCTAACAATTATCTACATTTGTGAAACATTTAAGAGAGAGTGAGCCTAACCATTCTCATGGTGGGTATATCTGGAGATAGCTGCTGCAAATTTGGACAACAAACAGGAATTTCAATATTAAAATTGTTGTGGATTATTTGGAGCCTTAGTAGGGTGCCCAGTTTATTTGAAAATTCCTATTTTTTACAGTATACAAAAGATTGATTTGCTCCCTTGCATGCAGCTTCAACTTTATGCCAAGTTGGATGGGAAACAAACCCTGTAATGCACAGATGCTACATGTATGTACCAACTCCTCAAAATTGGTACAACTCGGAGAAAGTTTGCAATGATCTGAAAGGTCACCTGGCTGTGCTGACATCAGCACAAGATTTCAATTTTACACGCTCTCTATGTACTAGTTTATCAGGGTGTTGGGTCAGGGCCCATGGGTACAACATATCTTCTGTCACCTTTAGTGGCTGGAACCAATCAATTGCTGCCACCTGTACTGGTTCCAATTGTAATGAGGCGTGCGGTTTGATTTTTAATGGCCGAGATACACTTGTTGGAGAGAGATGCAATACTTCTCATGGGCTAATTTGCATGAAAGATCATAGTAAGTTCTTGTTTTCACCCCTGAATTTCTGGTAAACTATCAGCGTTTTCCTCTATTAGTAAAGCAAGGTGCGCAGTGGTTTGAAAGCAGAAAGTTGATTGGAAGTATGTATGTAAAAATATAGGATCTACCTGCAAAATAGAAGGCTATTATACTTTTTCAGTGCTACTAAAATGTTTTGTCTTGTACAGTCCTGTATGAAATTATTCACTTATTCTATGAATCTGTTTTTGTTTTATTGAATAAATACACAGGTCAAAATAAATCAAAGGAGTACATGCTGATACTAGCAATAGTCAGTGGTTTGATTCTTGTCATAACTCTAGCTGTCATTGTATGGCTTCTTGTTTACCGACGAAGCAAGAGAAAGAGGCGGTCTCGTAATGCCTCCAGCCCCTCCATGTCAGCTTTAGTCCCCCCTCTCTGGCGAGTCTTCACCTCAGAAGAGGTAATGCATCAATACAATATACCTATTTGCCCAAGTACTTACCATAGGCCTAATTAATGATAGTTATTACTGTTTTTTGTCTCAAGAAAGTTATCACAAGTACCCATCATGCTGGTGGGTACCAATCATGGATTACAATACCAAAACTTTCTACCATATCTGTCAGGTCTTGGAGCTGTACACTCCAATGCAACACTGCAATGTGAAACTGGTACTTTGTTTCTGAAATGGTAATATATAATGTTACTGGTACTGCACCATAATGCTTTAGTTGCAGTGTCTAATATATTGAGAATTAGTTGGGTGCTTGAGCATTACTGGGAAGTGGTACAAACGATAGAGCCAAGTTATCATTTATACATCCAGAAAAAAGTACATGTACAACCTCTGCCAACTGAAATTTCAGGTCAGATTAGTTACAAAAAACTTCAGCGAAGGAAGCCGACTTCCTGGCAATGCAAAAACCGGTGGAACTTACAGTGGGGTCCTGCCAGATGGATCCCGTGTAGCTATCAAGAGACTAAAGAGATCAAGCTTACAAAGGAAAAAAGAGTTCTATTCTGAAATAGGTCGAGTAGCAAGGTTACACCATCCCAACTTGGTTGCCGTAAAGGGGTGCTGCTATGACCATGGTGAGCGGTATATAGTGTATGAGTTCGTACCAAATGGGCCTTTGGATAAGTGGTTGCACCACGTACCAAGAGGTGGCCGTATCTTGGATTGGGGAATGCGCATGCGTGTTGCAACCTCACTTGCTCAAGGGATTGCGTAAGTGATGTTGTTGAAAATCTGTTACATGCAATGGTTTTTACTTAAAGTTGCCCACCGGATTGCTGCTTTGAAAAAATACCTATTTGTTCATCATGTACGGTACCATTGTGGTTCTGGAAAAATACTTTTTTGAACATTATGTTTTCATAAATATCTTTATTATTTTACATACTTTTGGTTGGAATAAACCTAGGTTATGTCTGCATGACTTTCTTGTGGGCATTAATTGTCTGGTCTATTATTGGACGAAAGGTGAATACATAATATGTAAAGAATATCTCCCGTGCACGAATAGCTACCTCCTATTTTCAATTAGGATCAGATTAATTCGAGAGAAATTATTCAAGTCAGTTCTCTCATAACACTAAAATTGTAGAAACCTTTTATATTTGCAAGGTGATTCTTCTCAAAGCATTAATTCCCAGTCTTGGTTTATTTTATTTGTGTTGCCTTACAAAGCAATAATCCTCCCCTACAACCCAACAGGTTTCTCCATGACAAGGTAAAACCCCAAGTGGTGCACCGCGACATACGTGCTAGCAATGTGCTCTTAGACGAGGAATACAGGGCCCACCTTATGGGGGTTGGGCTCTCAAAATTCGTGCCATGGGATGTCATGCATGAGCGCACTGTCACTGCCGCAAAGTATGGCTATCTTGCCCCTGAGTTCATTTACCGCAATGAGTTAACCACAAAAAGTGATGTGTACAGTTTTGGCGTGCTCCTTCTGGAGATAGTTAGCGGCAGGCGACCTGCACAGTCTGTCGATTCAGTTGGTGGATTTCAGACGATTTTTGAATGGGCTACCCCTCTGGTACATTTTTTTTTTCTTTCATTTTTTCGTTTCTAAATAACGTTAACCAATAAAATAACGTTAACAGTTTTTTTTTTTTAAACCAACATTTGCTACATGGATAATGTTAAGAATCCTGTTGTCTTGCTGGCATTAGTTGTCCAATTTTGTGAAGGTTGAGTTATAAAATGACTAGTTTTTAAGTACCAATAGGGCTGCAAAGTTGGGCCTCATCTAGCCTGAGTAACTGAGATCCCAGCTTATACTTGAATGGGTTAAATTAATGGATTTAGAAGATATTTGCAACATTATCTTTTTCTATTGCGATAGGCTGTTTTTTATGGAGCACAAGTTGGAGTAACTGTAGCAAAACAAAGCTTAGTGTGTTGTTTGGAGTTCAAATAAGCCTTTTATCGACGAATAATGTTGAGTTAGTAGAGTATGGTTGGGGTAACTTGGTCATTGTTTGCTTTTAATTGCAAATATCACCAAATGCTTGGGGGGTGCTAATTACAAGTATGAGAAATGTTGGGGGTTCTGTAATTTGCAGAGTATTAGAATTACCTTAAACAGTTTTCTAGCATGTCAAAATGAGCTATAAGATTGCAATTTCTTAAAATTGACAAGATGTGAAATAATAACTTTGCTCTTGAGCCTTGATTTGCTAGATACCTTTTAAAGATTGCACCTAAAGCTTTACGGAAACATTTGGGTATAAACACAAATGCCCACCCATCAAATTTTTGTGGCCTATACAGGTACAAACAAACAGATATGTGGAGCTGGTGGACCCAGTGGTTCAAGACATGCCAGAGCCAGGGGTAGTGCAGAAGGTGGTTGATCTGGTGTATGCTTGCACCCAACATGTCCCGTCAGTGCGGCCTAGGATGTCACATGTGGTGCACCAGTTACACCAGGTTGGGTTGAAAGCTGGGTTTGAGTATGTCAGAAGTGGTACCAGTAGTGCTAGTGCTGCATCACCTATGGTGACACCACTTCAGGTGCACACTCCTCGCTAGAATTGAGAGGTCCTTTGTATTTGGGGGTTTTATTATGCATATTGTAATTTTGCACTTTATCAAATTAGGGTTGTGTTTGTAATTCGGCATGGAGCTAAGTTTAAATTATGATATGAAGCTTATGTTCACTTCTATGGTTAGTTTGTAGTCAGCAAATTATTATGCCCCTTATTTCCAGGAAATTGAAAATGTCACAGAAATATAGATATCTGATGTTTCTCTTACAATATTGGCGTTCCCCTAAAAGCTAGTTTTTCAATTTTCTGCAAGTTGAAATTTTAAATGTGTTACAAAGTTCTGCGAAGAACACAAAAAACCAAAAAAACATGGAGCAATATTTTTTTCAATGGTCCAAAAAGCATGCTTTGTTAATGGTACCATAAATTAGGTAGCTTGCAGGGATATGAAAATGGAAAATAATGTCAACTCCATTAAAGAACTTAGAACTGCCAACATAACCAAACGTAGTCAATAATCACTCTTCTCTGCCAAAAGGAAAAAAAAGGACGGAATAAAAAAAAAATCTGTTATGTAAATGAATGATTTTGGAAATGAGAAAAAATATATATACTTTCTGGTTTGTCACTTGCTCTAATAAAGAAAATTAAGAGAACTTTTTTCCTTTATTTTTGAAATGTACAATATATCTGCAGTTTACAGGTGATTAACATGTAGTATAGAGCCTATATCGAGGGAGGGACCCAAAGAAAACATTGTACATTTGATTACGTAGTAACAACATCACGCAGAAAAATTTATGAACAAAACAAAACTATACTCAAGTATTTGCAACAACTTTCTATGTTTTCTTGTTTTTGTTTTTGTGATGATCACTTTCTATATTTTGGGCCTTTTCTTCATTCTCTGAAAACTGGGCCTCATAGGCTGGCTGGCCTGGGTCTGAGTCAGATTCAAATTTGAATTTGAATCAAATGGTAGAAGCGGTCTCTTCATTTTCCCAGCAACATCATTAACAGGTACAGCAGAAGCATAAGCATTCTTCTTCTGCTGTCTCTTTGGCTTGGGAGGCTCAAGTCTCTCCAAAATTCTGGTGGTTTTCTCATCCATGGGTTTACTTTGTGACAAAAAAATGGAATTTGTGGCCTCAGATTTCAACTTCAAGTTCACAGAGGGCGATGTGGTACTTCCATCGTCGTCCAAAATCACAAGCTGCTCCCAATCTTCAGTGACACATGAAGAGATTCTGTTCTCTTTTTCAGTAGAAATGTTGGGCCTCGGTGAGGGTATTGACTTTAGAATGTTTGGCTTCAGGTTTGTCTTGGGACAAATTGGAGCTAGAGATCTGTAAATGACTAAGAGTTCCTAATTAGCAAAAAAGAGATGCAATAGATCATTTCTTTCAGTCATATGTTAGTATCCGTTTTTCCATTGCACATTAAAATTCTTCCCGAAGGATGTTGCAACATTCTCAAAGCTACACAGGCTCTTTTTTTTTTAACTTCATGAAATCGAGTACTTATCTTCAATAATTGACCCTTTCACTATTTTTTTTTTCATACTTGTAGGCTTTTTCTTTATTGGGGCTTCTACCGGTTGTTTAATGTTTTTCCGTTTCTCTTATAGACTTGCTCTGAAACCAAACTATGCAGTGAAATTTCAGAAAATGTTGGCTTGATTGTTGAGCTGAAGCTTAATCATGGCTTAATCAAGAGTATGTTGGGCAAGGACACGAAAAGTTTAGAAAAAGAACATAATAATAAAAGGTCAATGAGCGATATTAAAAAGAAAAAGGATTGCTGAGCATTTTCTACTAGGGTTTTGGTTTTTACCTGAACTGTAGACTCTCCTTCACTAGCCCATTTAGCTTTGTGTGGAAACCTCTCTCATGCTCCAGGGGGTTATACTTTTTCACTGCAATCTAGGGAGAAGAAATGTATATGGGAAGAAATGATGTCTAAAGGTACAACATGCTTTTGAGAGAATATATCAAAAGAACACAAAAAAACCTTTGAGAGAGAAGCTTGAATGGAGCTCTCAACCTCCTTTGGCAATCTTAGATCACAGGTACGGTTCATATCTGGCATAGGTAGTATCTCTTCTGACCCAGCAAGTCTCTGTCAACAAATCAAAATAATAAACAGCAACATTTATAGTCTTATGAAGATGATAAAAATAAACAAGATATGCACACTGTAAAAAGAGTATCTCATATGCCCCTGACACACATTGGAAGTATACCCCATATTAGTATGTTACCCATGCAAAATAACAAAAGAGGTTTTCCTTTTCTTATGTATCATTATCTAGAAAGAAATATAGCCAAAGAGGCCCGAGTTGCACAATTTTGTGGGTACACTAAACCTTTTGTTTTGCAATCCTGTGCATGAGGTGCATGGTATTTCACATTTAATGATGATAAAGGTTTAAAATCTACACCTGTACACCACTCAAAAGCATTTGAAAATATATACTAAACGTATTTAACATTTGCAATTGAAGGCTTACTTTTCTTAAGTTATGTTTACATTATTTGGTTCTTTTATGGAAATAGCATTTGATCATCAAAATTAGATATTTAAGCCAAGCAAAAGATGGCACGGTCCTTTTCATTCATACAAATTAACTTGTTCATACATAACTAGAATAAGGAAGCCAAATTTAAGCCCCTAGTGCTTCATTTTAGTTTAACTTTGAGCTCAGGAAAAATAACCTAGCTAGAGTTATGGTAACGATTGTAAACAATTAAAAGGATAGTAACTTCTCCTAATGACAGCAGTGGCATGCTGCTGTATCCAGATATCTCAGAACATATTGTGTCTTAGTTAGAGAGAAGTTAGTATCAGTTAAAATATTGGGGTTATTTAAAAATAACAGCCAATAATTATGTTGTGAAAAAGATACTATGGAAAAATAATGATATAAAATGTATGGAAAAAAGAAAAATCCTATTTATTTTGGACTTGGTACAATCCAATGTCATCATTCTGTTTGGCTCTAAGAGCCAAAAGAATGAAGATTTTAGGAAGTTAATCCTTTTTTCAAGAAATACGTTCAATACTGGATCAACAATCAGTCTTAATAGCATGATATAACCTCAGAAAGGATAAATCAAGAAGACAACAATGCAGAAATGAATTTCCAATTTTCTGTGGTGCAAACTTAAATCATCAGTTGTTTCCACTCTTGCAGAAAGAAAATCTACGACTTAGATATTTTAGGGGGAAAAAATCAGTTGCAAATGAGCATGGAAGAATAAAAAGGAATGTCATTATGTATCTATAGTTGCATTTTCGTAGAAAATTAATGTGTCTTCCATGTCTTTACAGAAATGTGTTTATAATATCAATTTGCTTCTCATTAAAGTACTAATGATTACAACTATAGAGAAATGGTACAAAGGGCAAGAGGGATAGAAAAACTAGGGCTGAGGTACTCAGTTTAGCAGAGAACATAATTTCTAACCACCCTTCAACAAGATCTTAACGGATTAAAAATATGTTTGCATTACTTGAATTGAACCATTTTCATCTTATTTTCTGGTTCTCATTTTACAAATAGGTCATTTTTCTTTTATTGCTGAGAATAATTTCTACCGAACCTGAATGCCTGATATGAGGTCTACATGGGTTTAATATGTCACCACTTACGATACTAAGACAAATTATTTTTTTTGAATTCCTGATTTTAGTTATCTTCAACTTTTTAACCAATAATGGATTAATGATGAACACTACGTATTCTTTTTTCTTTTGCAAAACTTTAAAAAATATCACGAGAAAAATAAATAAATTAATTAGAGTACCCGAAGAAGCATTTGCCCATTTTGGGAAGGTAAAAGGAGATAATAGCACAGAAAAGAAGAATCTTTCATTGTCTCTGTATTGCACGTAGAAGAGCACACCAGGCCTTGGTCTAGATTGAAGAGGGCTCCACACAGCCCTTTACAAACTGCAGTTCAGCAAATTCAAACAGGAAAATGTTTCAAGGGAAACAAGAAAGTTAAAACACAACTACAAATGTAGTTCAGTACCTTCAGAACTACTTGTCGTTGTTTTTCTATTGACATGCTATTTTTGTTGATGGATGCTAATTTTCACTCACCAGAGTAATTTTTGCCCTAGGCTTGCCCATTTATGGTGGGCACCACATCGCTTGCATGTGCCAACCCTACTTGTGTTAAGTGAGAACTATAATTCACACTTAACACAAGCAGGGCCTGTTGACGTAGCTCAGGTCCATTGATGAGGGGAACCCAAGACGAAATTACCCTGGTGACCAGTGATATTTTTCTCTTTTTTTCTTTGGTTGGACTAAAATAAAAGATTAAGCAAAAGGCTAACTACTGTCTTAACCAAGGCCTAAGTGCATAGAAGGTAAAAAATGATGCAAAATATGAATTCTGAGTCCTAGAGGACATAGTTTGGAGATAATCTTGCAAAAAACAAAGCTGGTCCTAAATTAAGGCAGAATAGCCCAATAGATAGCTGGCTTATACAAAATTAGACTTAAAAAATAATCGAGGCTTAATTAGAGTTAATTTGCTCAAACAAAAATATTCAAACCATGGAATATTAAGAATTGTAGGTTGAAAAGGGCCCTTTAGTTAGAAGACCTAAGAACTCTTAATTGACCTAAGAACCCTAAGTAATAGAAAGAGAGGAAAAGAATCACTAGAGAGCAAGACCCCAAAAATCCTGTCCACGTCAGGCATTTCTCTTAATGCCCACATAAAATGTGGAAATTAACAATTACCCTTAATTAAAATGAGTGGTTGAGTACAAATTTTGTGAAACCCATAAGTCTTACAAAAAAGATCCATACAGATAGCAAACCAAAATATGAATATGAAAGCCAAAAGAAAGAAAAGAAAAGGATATACGAACTTTGGATATTTTGGTCAGGTGCGTTGCTGACATCCAAACCCATTTCATCTTCGCTAGAAGATGGAGATACTCTGTATGATGAGCCCACTATCACACCTTAAGCAAAAATCATAATTTAACCTTAACATATATAATGGATATTATATCTGATCTGGTATATTTTCAATCTTCCAATTATTAGAATTCAGTAAAGCAGAGTTAATTATGTAAAGCACTAATTTAAGCAGAAGCTCAGAGCCCTTTAATTCAATGTAAGAGGTTGCCCTTGATGGTTGGCTGCCAGTGCTTAAAAGCACCAATATGTTATCTAACCCAAGTCCCTGTAGGCCTGTTCGGACATGATTGGCGTGGTACCAGGGCATTATGCTATTGGTAACCATAATATATTAGAGTACATAACAGCATTTTGGAACTGCTTTTTCAAAAACATTGTTTCTTACGGATATTCAAGTGCTTGACTTTCGAACCAAACTAACTCAAGTGGTAAGCCACTGGCACGAGTTCCAGCAGGACATGGGTTCGAGCCCCACTGACATTTTAGGTTCCTTCATCACTCAATATATAGTACTGACATTTGCAATTTCATAACAATAAAGACAATTTTTTTCTTCTTTTACTCGAAAGTTTGTGCATTTCTAGTTAATCTGTGCCGTTCAAAAACTCAAACTATCATGTACATCCAGCAAACCAAGAAATCATTGACAATATTGTAATTTATAAATCTATGAAACAAAATTATATCCGCTTTATTCTTTTATTCAAAAATGCCTGAAACTACCTCACCTTTCCTTTTTGGATAAATTAGGGCAAGGTTTGGCATCTCTGACGAAACTGGGGATAGTCATTATTTTCTATGGTATTGAGATGTATCTGTACTTTAACCACAATATGCATTCCGTTTTGAGGTTTATAAAAGCCATCAATGAAAGCAATTTTTTCAACTTAGCTGGGACTCTTCTAATTTCATATTTTTTGGGCTCTTATTTGTACTAACAATTGCTATTCTTTTCCTTTTTCTGTTGCTCCCGTTTGGGGGCTGGGGCGGGTTTATTGAGGCAGTGAGTTGAGGGTGTTATTTTGTTAAACACTAATCAGTACTTTACATGTTATAATAACCCACATAACTAGTACCTTCATCAAGTGAGGCCAAACTGGCACGCTCTATCACATTAAAAGAGATAGGTGAAGAGACTCTTTGCATACTGGAGCTGCTGTCAAAGGAGGGAAGGAATAGGATGTTGTCCTTTCCAATCCTAATTGAATTCTCAATTATGTCTGAAAACTCTAGCTCGTGACCGGAGACTTGGCACCAGCTTTTCTGTTTGCCAGTGGTGGTGGATGTACTGATCAAGAGGCCATGGCATTGGCATGCCTACTGGTTTAAAAAGATAATGACAATTAGTTCTAGATATCTCAATATTTTCCTTTTCTTTTCCTTTTTTTCTTGAAGGTTAGTAGGCAATATTAATAAAAAAACTATTTACAAGATCAGGAAATCTGGTTGAGTGAGTCTATGGTACTATGCATTTCACAGGTTGATCTGTAATACGGGTCAATATTTCAGTTTTCAAAATCTTAATGGTTGATCCGAACCGTTCAAAATGATCCCCATATGAATAGCTACTTGCAGACCGAATTTCATATTTTTTAGAATTTTTTTACTATTTTTTAAGATAGGTAGAAAATCACTTGATCTGAAAATTCTGGACCATCCAAAAAATGTGATTTTCTACCTATCTTAAAAAATAGTAAAAATATTCTAGAAAATAAAAAAAATTGGTCAGCAAATACATATTCATATGAAAATCAATTTGAACAGTTCGGATCGACAGTTAGAAATTTGAAAACGAAAATATTGATCCGTATTACGGACTAAATCGTGATATGCATAGTACCATAGACTCACTCAATCTGGTTTACTCTAAATTAGTTTACAATCAGATTATAGAATAAAAAGCACACTTTCCTTTCCTTTTTTTATGCTATTGTTTGTTTTCTCTGGGTCTATCCTTTAATTAGCTACAGTTTCCTATTTAAAAAATCTTCATTTCTTCTTTTCATTATCTTTATTTTACATGTAAACTGAAAACATAACATTCTCAAACTGTTTTACTTGATTTAATTCACATTAGACTTGGGGTAAAGCATAACACAATTAGAGGCAGCAATATGGTCGACATTTTAACAGATTGCATTGCACCAGCACCACCACACTAACCCAAGGTCAAGTACCAATTGAAGGTATCTCAAGAGTGTGTAATTGGAAAGAAAAATAAAATAAAATAAATTATTTGCAAACAAGTTTCATTTGCGAAACTGCTCATACCTGACATGGCATGAAACCATCCATGATATGATTGGTAGTCGCAACCAAATTGCAAGATATTTTGTTTGAAGAACCAAAAATAGCATTCTTGAAGTGAAAAATTGCCTGAAGTGGCTCCTCTATGTCGCTCTTTATCTCTTCTAACCATATCTTAAACAAGCCATGCAACACTGGAGTATCTACATAATACTTGAACATTAAAAATTAAAAAATACAGCTTATCTCTGACAAACGAGGCACCACCCAGCTTCCCCCAGTATATTTCCTTAATTTGGTTGATACATTTTTTGGCCTAGTGCAGATTTTCATACTTAATAGACTGTGATGCCATTCATTTATATGCTATACACTTGTCAAACTTGTCAGGTTAAAGTAATGAAAAGAGTCTTATGGTGTGTTGTACAGGCACATAAAGAACCATACCAAAAACTAATTGCTATACTGCGTTAGTCCTTCTTTATTATTTTTCTTTTAAAAAACAAGTGAGCAAACGAAAAGTAGTACAACCACCAAATCTATCTCACCAAGCCTGCTATGCTCAGATGCAATAATATACCACTTATATCAACCAATGCAGAACAAGCATCTGGGATATTTATTTTGAAACTTACCAGGAGTGTACTGCCTGATGACACAATTTTCAAGGTCACAAATTTTGTCGCAAAATTCCATGATTCTGTCATTTGGTAAAATGTAAGCAGATTCAAGTATAACAAACTCGACTGAAATGCACTGATCAGCTGCATCCTGAAATTCAGATCAAAAAATAATAACATGGGTACCCTTAGCTCTTCAAAGTTTCCGTATAACTATCTACCCCTTGCAGATAACTAGAAATCATTGCAAATATCACGTCCTCAGTTACAGAATTTCTTCAAAAAGTACCAAAACTACCTTCTAGGTACATTTTCGAGACTTTATGGAAAACAGATGTGCAAACTACATTTCATATTTTGAAAGCAAACTACATTTCATATTTTGAAAGATATCACTTATAGATCCTCTCTTTTGGGATGCCACAGTATTCTCATTTTGCAACATACACAGTCGTATATAATTTCATAACTTCTAACCATGTAGAATTTTGCACCAGAGTTTTTTCACATGATAACAACATATAGTCATCAGAATCATTGCAATATTCACTATTCTTGTTTTGTCATGTAGTTGATATAAATAAAAAACATGGTGCAGTCTAACAGAGCTACTGAACATTAACCTGTAAACAAAAAACAAGCAAAAATTCCAAAAATAGGCCAAGGCAATTTTGGTGTCCTACTGAACCAAATTCATCATATACAAAACAATGTACAACAGAGAATCTTTTCGTACCATGAGAGATCTTCTTAGTGCTTCAATGTCATTATATGGCGACATGCAAATGGCAATGACTTTCTTTGACACATCATCATTACACCATGTATATAAAGCTTTGTTGCTAAGCAAATTTTCCCATAAAACATCTGCAACAAAGGCAGTATAATATGTGTTTCAAATTTAAGACCCAAAAAGGTGCAAAGTCAAAATGATTCTCCATGAAATTTCATTTCCAAAAGTACTTCTACCTTTCTTCTTCTTCCTCCCTATGAGATTTTTTTTTTGTTTTTGTTTTTAGTGTTTAGTGTTTACTGTACAAAACCACTACATACCAGTAGTCAACTTAGTTTCAGTACGAGATAGCCACATCAAGTGGTTTTCGCTATATGTGAGTTCAAACTTAAATTTATAGCACCTCAAATGAGACACAAATCATTAAAAGAAGAAAGAAGGAAGAGGCATGTAAATTGGTAGGTGGACTTGGGCCAGACTCACTTCATTTGAATTCGCTTCATTCAAAGTTTGAAGCCAGAATGGGGCTTTATTGAGTTTAGTTGCACAATTCAATCTTATTTAGGCTTGTCGGAGTTTTATTGAACAAAGCAAGGTTAATTAATGCTCACGCGAGGCTTATTGCACAGTTGGAAGCTTAGTCGGGACTAAGATTTAACTGTGCATGAAGCTTAGTTGGGGCTTAATTAAGGCATATTCGCAACATTGAGGTGAAGAAAGTTAAACCTTGGTCTGTAGTTTTAGTATTAAGATCGCCTAATTCATGAGAAAAGCCATCTTGAGGCAAGTTATTAACAGCCTGATGGAAATCTCTTAAACTAAATCTCTCTCCAGGAGTATAAGCTATCTTCAGCTGAAATTTTATTTTAAAAAAAATAGAAAAGAGTAAATTACGAAGGTTACTGAAGAAAAAGAAGTGATGCAATGTTGCAATGCCTGATGACTTCTCTATATTAGGGTACCACTTAAAATAAAGTAACTAACCACACTATTGAAACTTAGATCAATTACTTCTAATGATGCAAGAGGGCGGAGATGATACATATAACATCATCGTGATGCACATTTTGTTACAACACTGGCTGAGCATAAGTATCCAGAATCCCAAAGTTTAAGTAATTTGGTACAAAAGGAGGGTCCATAAAGTAACAAATTCACAGAAATGACAAGTCCGAAGGTTCAATTTTAAAATATTCAGGTTTGGAAGGTTACCGCCTAAGCCTAACCTTCCCGACAAAATTGCTCACCTCAGCAGAAGGAGAAGTTTTGATCCGATGGATATAGGCCAGAGCAAGCCGATCCGGTAGATGTGAGGTTGAAGAAGAAGAGGTGTCCGTAGGAGTTTCTTGGGAAATCGCATAGTAATTAGCGAGCTGAAGCAAGCACTGTAGAGAAATGAGAAGATCGAATCAGGTGTACAGGTACAGCAATATAAAATTGAAGTTTTAGAAAGCAAGAGGAAGGAATACCAGCTTGAGGTTGCGAAGGAGAGGAGGAGGAATGTTTCGTAAATCGAATAAGAAGCAGAGAAGCGCCATTGATGGAGACAATGTCGCTCTCTCCCTCTCCAGCCCGTTAGGATCTGTATGTTTGATTGAGCAGGAACCAGGAAGCTTATGTTTTTTCTTGCGAGAGCTCCAACACTGGAGAAGTGGAATTCGCATCCTCTGAGATATCTCAAACTTTGCGTGACTTTTCGGAATATCTCAATCGTTCAAATACATTATGCACGAATCTCAAAGCTCAAATAATACTGGCCCCCTACGGTTCCCCGAATAGGCACTGGACACGTCGGTCACGCAAAAATTGAGATATCCCAGAGGATACGTACCCGGAGAAGTGGAGATGCTTTCCCTTGCCGCCTCAAACCGGGAAATGATCACACCTCTGCGATTCCAACCGTTCGATTTTATGACGTACAGTAGGCCAGTAGGGTTAATTTTTTAGACTTCTCACATTTTTTATACACCCCTCAACAATTAAACATATCTTATATGTCTCTAAACTCTTGTAACTCTTTCCTTTTTACTCACCATACAGTAATTCTAACATTAACTATAGTTAAATCTATAGTTAAAATAATAAAAAACAAAAATATCCTTCAAAAAAATTAATTCATCACTTATTTTTCCATGTTATTAATTTTTCTTTCGCCTCTTGCATTTTCTCCCGCTGGTATGTTCTCTCTTCCTTTCAAACACCTTTGCAATTTTCTCTTCAGCTCTTACTTCTCCCGCTGGTTCATTCTCACTTTTCTTCATACATCTCGCAAGTTTATTTTCCAATTAGTATTTTTATTGCTCTTTTTCTTCATATCGTATGATCACAGTATTTTTAGATGTGTCAGGCAAAGCTAATTAATTTAATCTTTTGTATCACCAAATTATACTTAAATTGCATACAATTTTAATTTCATTACTTTTATTTAATTTAAAAAATAGTACTAAAATTATGAATATTAAATAATTATTAAGTGGTCTCTATTACTAACTAACGGTGACGTGACATATTAAGCCATATTAATTCAATAGATATTGTTAATTGCCGATCCGACGGCTCAAACTTCTCCAGATTAGCAGTAATTTAAAAATAACAATATTTTGTACCATACAATTAATATTTGTAGCTGATATCTACAAATGGCTTCTTCACTTTTAAATTCCACACAAAAAAGGCACAACCGAAGAGAAATATGAGGTTAAATGAATACACTTTTCACTTTTAAATTTATTAAAATCTTAGTACACAATAATAGATCGGTTGCAAGCACAAAAACGAAGCTTCTTTTTATTTTTATTTTTATATTATTTTTCGGTTTTTGCCTATTTTGGACTTCTAATGTACTATGCTAATTAATAATTAATGGCCGGCCGGATACCTAAAACAATCAAATTAATTATAAATTCCATGGGCACATGTGGGGGCACACGACCAAGTTATTTTTTTTTGGTAATCTCACACGACCTAGTTACATGTACTAATTATAACTAATTGCACAAATCAATCATACCATAGTTAAAATACTAAATTAAATAAAGAGAGTTCAAATGCCTCAATTTTCATATTACAATCATGTTTATGTTTTTTCTTAGTGATCCAATGTCTCTATTTTTAGAACGGCAATAACTTAAAATTTAATACTTAATGTCAAAATAAAACCGTTAGATAAGATCTTTATCATTTTTTCTATGCACACGTAAAATAGCTTGCAAAAATATACTGATGTGGATAAATTTTGGATGTTGATTTTTCAAATTATTGATTCATATAAAATCAAAATCATAAAGTGATAATTTTTTATGTGTTTTTTAGAAAAATAATATAGACCAGATCTAACAACTTTACTTTGACAAATAAAATTTAATATTTTTTCTATTAAAAAATAAAAAATAAAGATATAATAACAACAAAAAAATATATATATTTGAAACCTCCTCAAATTAAATAACCTAATTTATATTATATTAGTTCCCGGCGAAATAAATCTGTTGAAATTCTGAAATTCCGCCGAATTCAGTCATCGAACTTTTAGAAAATTAGAGAAGTATTCGGATTCCCCGCCGGCTAGCTAGTTACAAATTTTAACAAATAGTGAAATATTCGTAAGGTTGTTAAACTATAAAAGTGAGAAAAGGTCCTTGTTCCTATCTGCCTCATCAAACCAAAAAGATAATATGCCACTTTCCAGGCACATACATATACTTCTCTCTCTCAGTCTAGCTCTATATCTATATCACTTTCATAAACTTAATTTTGCCACAAATAGATCGATAAGGCCTTTAAATCAAAGAAATGGAAAAAATGGAGAGAGTTCAAGACCTTGTAACCCTCACCTTGTTCCTCTTTTACAAGACTTGTTCCATAAAAAGCCGAAAATTCACCGTCGACATGATCGATTTTGCGTCAAAAAAAGGAAAGCTTATGGTAGAATCACTTGTGAGCATTGTTCTGAAACACACAAAGAGGAGCAAGCTTCTTGCTCGGCGTGACCACAAATTGTTCATCCATTCTTACGAGTTCTCATGCAACAGCACTCCGCAAAGTTCTCAACCGTTTCGATCCAGAATTAAAAGAAATGGTTACAGCAAATACTTTTTGCCATGTTTAAGTGGCAAGGCATTGGATGTGGAATCAGAATCTGTGGTTATTCTTCCTAGAGATCATATGATGCACCATTCGGATCCGGTTTTGGCAATAGAGGGTCCACAAAAATTTAATAGCTCCATAGAACAGTTGCATACTTGCGATGACGGGTCGGGTGCGCTTCTACCGATAGAGGGTCCATATAGCCCTGTTGCTGCTGGATCAATGGAAGACACTTTTAACCGGTCGGGTCCGACTTTTGCAATTGATAGCCTGTGGAGCCCCATTAGGTCAAAAGACGAGAACTATATCGAACCCGATATAGATTGGTTGGCCGAAGAATTTATTCGAGGTTTCTACCAAAAATTAAGAGAGCAAATATTTTGAGTAGTAATGGCTGCATGTCAAGTTGTACAAGCTTTAGCGTATGTGTATATATATATATATATATGATATTAATGCATTCTGATAATTTTTTGCATTTTACCTTTTTAAGGAAAGCTTGTAGAATTCTGATATCTGTATTACTAGAGAAGTTGTTAATCTGTACATATGTACCAGCATGTAGGATCCTGATTATTTCTCTTGCCCTTGTAAAATTCCAGTTTTGGGATTCTTTTTGTGCATAGTTACGTTCTGTTATTTCCTTTTGTTAATTATCTCGAGGGAATTGGGGGTAAATATTTTAACGTAGTTTTCGCTTCATTCAGCGCGCAGAGTATAGAATAAAAACATAGCTACATATGATTGTGCGCTGCATGAAGCCAAAACTGCTATATTAAAAAAATTACCTCTTACAATTTTCATGCCTCCATCACCCGCTGCTCCTTTCTATTTGAATAATTATATAGAACTCCCCATTCCTATTCCCTCTTCATCCCCGCAGTCCTAAAAAGAAAAGTTGCTAACTATCTTTTTGTCTTTTAGTGAGGGACAATATTTTTCGCTGTTGGACACCAATGGTTAATACTACAATGAACGAAGTTAAATACTAGATCGATGCACAGTAAATACATTAAAGACTGAAGTTAAATACTGCAGAAAATTTAAACCATCAAATTGTCGGTAACTAATTTTTTTTGTCTTTTAGTGGGGGGGTATGAGGGGATGGTGGTGCGGGGACAATAATTACAGATTGATAGACATTATTACCACTATCTCTAATTGTTAAGAATAATTATATAGAACCCCACATTCCCATCCCCCTTTAAATACTAATTCCTCTAAAGTTAAATATTAACATTCCTATAGTTAAATAGTGATGTGCATAAAGTTAAATACCAAGATATATGATACTAAATAGAATCCATGCAACTTATTTATAATTTTAGAGATTAATACTTTTGACTTTAAAGATAAATACTAATGTTCATAATGTTAAATACTAACATTTCTAAAGTTAAATACAGATGTGTGGGACGCGGGAACATTAGTTTGTCATTTTTTGCGGGGACAGATTGTGTCGCTGTTGGACGCGGATGGTTAATACTCCAATGAATAGAGTTAAATACTGCACAAAATTTAAACATCAAATGTTGGAACCTAATTTTTTTTTGTCTTTTAGTATGGGGAGACGCAAATGTCGGAACCTAATTTTTTTTTTGTCTTTTAGTGTGGGGATGAGGGGATAGATATGTTAAATTTTTGTGGGGACATATATTGTTTCGTTGTTGGGCAGACAGTTAATACTCCAATGAATAGAGTTAAATACTTGTTCAATGCACTGTAAATACGTTACATATAGATGTTAATACTACGTGGAACTAGATTTTTTTGTCTTTTAGTGCGGGGATAGAGGGGAGATGGGGGTGCGGGGACAATTATCTGGGTCCTTTCTATTTTAGGGATTACTAATTACCGCCAACAGAATGATCGCCTAGACGCTGCCAAAAATTTGATGTGCTTTGTTAAATGAGGAAGGTTAAAATGTATTATGTCTTTCAGTGTTTGAGTGTTTCATCTTATTTTACATCTTTCAAATAGTTAATCTAAACTGATTAAACATGATTGATGTCTCCTTATTTTGTCTAGATTGCGATCCCAATTTACACCGAAACTTGTACCTTAAAGTCTAAAAATGTGAACTTTTCGTTTAAATATCATTAGAATGTGGTACTGCTATGTTTTGTTTCTTGTTTTGCAGGAAACGGGAGAAATTCTGGATCTGACAACTCTCCATACGGTCCGTACAAAATCAGCCCGACCACACAAAAGGTTCCACAACAAGAGGCAACAATTCTCCAAGGCAAGGACAAGTATACGGTCCGTATAGGATTCTATATGAACCGTACAAGCTATTTCGGAAACCCAGGCTGGAATTGGAAACAGAGACAGCTGGGGAGGCCGAAAAGGAAGGCTATTATTTCACGATTTCGGGCATTAAGGCAGACAATTTCAGATCTGAGAAGGATCCTTGGCTCATTCTTGGTGCTTGGGAGACAAGGAAGAACTTGGAGAAGAAGAAGAAGAAGTTTTGCAACAGATCTTCGAATTTTCTATTGTTTTTCTATGAACTCTTTCACAACTTTTATTATGTTTTATTTTGTAAACATGAGTAGCTAAATTTACAGTTTCTAAGGTTAAGATGTAGTTTCTAATTTAGTTTTGCTCGCATGTTACTTGGATTATGTGTTGAATATTGTGTTTTTACTTTGTTGAGTAGTATTTCGATTGCTTTGTTTGTGCTTGCTTGAATTTGATTAGTCATCCCGTTAGATGAATGCACACGTCTAATTGTTAGGAGCCAAGTCTATGATATTCAATCCAACCGAACTAAGTATATGAGGTAAGTTTACGGACCAAGGAGTACCGAAAGGCGAAACTTTCATTGAGGCGAAAGTCCTTAGATACCTTTAGTAAACCAACAAGTGACTTAGGTAAATTAGGACAAAAGGCGAAAGTTGAGATTTAAAACACCTAAGAGGGGAGTAGTTGAGTCCGGTAATCGGGTTTTAAGCCAAAATTGCGACAGCTGAGGTAAAAAACTTAGATCTGGTCGATGGAAACCCTAAACATTAGTATCAACACAGAAACAGTAACTGCAGCATTAACTCGGTGGTCCATACGGACCATATAGGGTTCTATACGGGCCGTATACCTCAGGGCTAAAACAGAAATGAAATCTGAAACCCTGGAAACACTTTTTATTAATTAAAAACAACTTTTAATCTTCTTTCATTGTCTTTAATATTGTTATTAATCAGTAGAATTGTTAGAACAAGACCAAACTAACTTTTTCTCACTTCTAGAATCTTAGTTAATTTAAGTAGAGTCTGGTTATTTTCTTACCGTCCCTGTGGATACGATACCCGACTATACCAACGGTAGGACTGTGCACTTGCAGTCTTAACCAGAGGTAGACTCGAGTTTAAAAGGTACATCTTGTTGTACTGAAACTTAGGAGTACACTTCTGTGGACGAACAATAATCTTCATAAATTTACTTGGAGATCAAATTTTATTTTACTTTTGAAAAGCTTATACCATATTTTATTTAGATAGATACAAAATTATCTTTGGATCATTTAAAAACAGTGATTTTGTATTTATCTAAAATAAAATATTTTTTAAAAAGTATAAAATTTACTCTCCAAACAACTTTTAATATATAAATCATGTTAATCAGTTCAAATTAACTGTTTGAATTTTGAAAATTAAAATAAAATTAGATATGAGACATGATGATATATAAAAGAGAAGAGGTACTTGAATCGTTGTTTTGTTAAATTCGAGCGTGTAAACTTTAATAAATCGGAATAGTACATGTTTAATCTTTTTGAGAAGTATTAAAAATTTGTACATTGTTAAAATTTTCTGATATACATTAATTAACATTCATGCACGATATATAAAAAAAAATATGCTGACGATTTCACTCGGTCAAAATAAGTATGAGAAAAATTATGATTCATGTACAAATTTAAATGTGTATAGAATTCATCTTTTTTGGCACATTCATGTACAAAAGGAGGGAATACCACAAAAGTGATATACTGATCATACTTTAATTTGACTTAATATATAGTCGCATATCACATATTTCTCACTCTCTATAGACTATAGCTAGTGCTGACTTGACTCTTAATTAAGGTTGTTAGGAATTTTCCCTAAAAAACATGAACATCGTTGGGAATTTTACAGGGGTGGGCTTGGGCTAACTGGATGTTTTTTCTTGAATTGGGAAAGTTGATAAGTTTGAGAATTTATCATCACATCTATTTTTTCTTTCTCACTTCATTACTTGCCACGTGCGAAACGTGCAGCGCACAATTTGACTCTCATGTAATGTACTTCAGATTCGCCTCCAGCAACATTTTTTTTTTAATTAAATGCTCTGTTATATTTTTAGGAGAATTTTTTTATCTATAGAAAATACTTAAAAGAGAGAGACAAAAAATATACTAATAAATTTTCACAATAAAAAAATCGGTAGGAGTTTTACCGATTCAAACCAGCTTTTTTTTAATAATTTCTCTATAGAAATATTAAAAGTTTTTAGCAAAATGGATGGAGAAATTTAAAATTTAGATATATTAAAAGGACTTCATCTATTTTATTAAAATTTTATATTCTAATAGAGAAAATTAAAAAAAAAACTGGGTTAGATATGGTGGAATTAGTACCAATCCTAATATTTTTTTTTAATCAATGGAATTAGTACTGATCTTTCTACCAATTGAAAATCACTGATACTCTTTCTATTTTCTTTCTTCTTTTTTATTATTTTCTATAGAAAAAAATTCTCTATTTTTTAGTTTCTTTTAAAGATTATTTTTTAAAATTAAATATATTTCTCTAGAAAGAGAAGAATTTGTACCACTGCATTAATTAAAAAGTAGCTTATTTACTTCTTCTTTTTCAGTTTAGTTTGCCTTATTTTACCAAACTTAACCATCAAAACAAATTAAATTTCAAAAACTAAGACTGATCAACCGCAAAGGGTTCAGGGTTGTGGATTCCCCTCACAATTGTTTAAACTCGTGACCTTGGATAACATATTTTAAATTTATTTAAGATATTCAGTCTAAATCTGGAACTAAATTTTTTTTTAGTAAAAATATCAAATAACAATATAGTTCAATTATGACTAGGTATTTATTCTATGAGATCAAGTTCTAAGTTTTTTTTTTTTTTTTGGATTATTAGTATATATGCGATGTGTATGAGATCAAATTGAGATGGTCCTAAAAGTAAAATATGTCCTCAAGTATTTAGAGTAAATGGCCTGCGTGTCTTCAAAGTTGCATTCTAATGACCAGGTATTATATATATTTAAGCTTATTTTCACATCTACTTAATGACCAGGTATTATTCTTTAACCCACTCGTATTTTATTTTTCACTAATATATATATAATTTCATTTCTTGGTACATTATGCGTGACCAATAATACTATACAATAATTAAATGATTCCATAAGAAAATTAAATATGAGATCATAAAATAATTATATTATATTGTTTGTATAATTAATACAAGTGCTTACGTTTACATTTACATTTAAAACAATTATATTAAATATGATCACTAGAATAAATATAATTTTGTTACGATACTATACATGTTATTAAAACTTATGGCAATATTTGAATCACCCTTTTTAAAACATGCGATTATTTCAAGTTAATATTTAAAATTAGAGGCATATTCGTATCCATATTTATATTAAATTTATAATATATTTTTATTTAATATTTAATTCATATTTATATCGCAGACCATTCGTAATTCGAAAATGAAAATGGAATTGGTCTGTATGAATATGATCAGTTGATCACCATATCCGACGGGTCGGGTCCGGTTTTCGGGTTGGATGTTGGATCAAACTCTTGAAAGTAAAAACTGAGAAGAAAGACCGAGTCATATCCTCTCAGGTAACGGAATAATTACTTTTAGATCTAGACCGTCCGATGCTGTCTGGTTCCACCTGAAAAATTCTTTTTAGGTTCTGATTGGACAGTCGGATCTAAAAGAGAAATATTCTGTTACCTCAGTCTTCAGTTGATATGAATTCAGAAAGACCGCCCTTTGTTTCTTCTTTTATTAATTTCTTCCCAAAACCTAAACCCTTGCGCGGGCGCGCGCGAGAGACCCCGATTCCATCTTTAGAGTGAAAAGGGAGAAATGGAGAGGATTCCAGCAGCGTGTGCAATGGAGTGGAGTATCGAATTTGACAAAGGCCTACGTTCCAAGCATGCTGGTTTGATCTCTTGCTCTTAATTTCTTAACATGAAATTCCACGGTCTAATGATTTTTTGCGTGCTAATTTTAATGGAATTTATTGCGCCTTTTTGTATAATTGTAGGTTTAAATTGGCCTTACTGATGAAACCAACTGGTTTCTTACTGTAGTGGTTGGTTATCAATTAGTTTTTATATTTCTAACACTTCCCTTCTTATGTGGAATTTTATTCACATAATCATCCCGTACACGATTAATTAATGGGATTAAATTATTTCATAAAGGTCTGGCAGAATTCGAACTTTTGACCTATACCATATAGAAAACTAAATAATTAGATCTTTCTCCCAACAATGTGTTTTATTTCATATTATGAATTAAGAATGTTACAATACAATACAAATGGAAAAAAAATTCTAACAATATGGTGATTGGAATGATAATAAATGCTACAAGCTCTTCATACATGCATTAATAATGCATTTCTGAAGAATTTCAGCGCTGACTAAGTGTTCTGTTGTGCATTTCTTTGAAAAGAGACACTGAACCCTAATTCCATAATTTGTTTTCCTTCAGATATGCGGAAGTTAGCTCTAGAAAAGATCGGCCCAAGATTTCAACAATTAAGCCTAGAACCCACCATCACAAAGTCCATAGCTGACATCTACGATTTAGTCCCTGGAGAAGATAGAATCTTCACCAACACCATAATTTTACGGCTGTGTAATGCGTTTGTAAATGGGGACAACAAAACTAGGAGCCTTGTGCTCAAGATTTTCCTCCTGGAGTTGAAACAGATAGAGAAAATGAACAAGGGGTACAAGGGGATTCTCTCGAAAGAAAGGCTTTCCAATTCTAAAGAGATCCTTACAAAGTTAAAATCGGTGTTTTATTCTGGTGGTTTTGAGGAGAAGGCATTGTCATTGCGAATGTTTGGTTGTATGGCTGATGTGTCGAAGGATAGTTTTGCGATAAGAAGTTTGGTACTTTCTAGTCTGGATTCATCAGATGATAGAGAGGTAAGTTTATATTTTATTTTAGGTATGCTGTCACAATTTGGAATTTAGTAGAGGAAAAATTGGTTTGTTATGACTCAATTGCACAGTTCAAGGTTAACTGTGGATTGCATTTTGTTGCATTCTTTGACCTCTTTTTCTGCTTATGGCACAAAAAAAAAAGACTGAATTGGTATTTTTTTTTTTAGGCTGGGCCCATTTTTTATATGAACATGGTTGTATAGTTCTTCTAATTGATGCAATGTCTGTATAAGTAGAAATTAATTTTAGACTCAAGATTTAGTTGGGCCTTGATTTATTTTTTAATTCTGGACTGACAACATAACACACCAATCTCACCCTAATGTTTATGTTTTCATTTTTTTAATTTTAATACAGGTTATTGCGGCATTGTTTGCTTCTAGTTGCTTTTCTCTATTAGCAGAGGATTTTGCATGCATTTTTCTACGACTATTACCTAATATTATTACTTCGTTAAGAGCATCTGCTGCTGTTGTTCTGATGGCTGTCCGTGCTTTATCCAAAATCCGGTGCACATTTGATGTTGCTTCTAGAGCTTACAAGGTGCATTAGAAGAAAAAAGAGAGGATAAAATTAGAAAGTTAAATTTGCTAAACAATCCAGAATGTAGATCCTTTTGTGCATCTTATTATTTGTTGACTATTTTCACATGTAAAAGAGTAGTAACTGTGATTTGTTCCTAACTTTGTGCACCCAATGTCACTGCATTGAAATATCTCTAAATATATTTTAATGTTGTAGGTTGGTAGAGTTCTTGTTACGGATTTGCTGGAAGAAGGCTTAAAGCCTGTGATGCTCTCTTCTATGACAATATTGGCTTCCAAGTTTTGCATCTTGTCTTCCCAACAGGTATGTTGTCCCTTATTATTGTACAATTAATTTTGAGTGAGGCTATGGTAGTATGCATATTACACAACGGCCTGCGCTATGGACTCATATCTCCATTTTTAAAGTTCAAAAAGTCAATCTAAGCCGATCAGCATGCTCTTCATATGGAAATGTACTTGCATACCAAATTTTATATGTTTTAGAATTATTTTACTATTTTTTTTAGAAAATCACTTATTTTGAAAATCTGAACCATCCAAAAGCAGCGATTTTCAATCTATCTAAAAAAAATAATAAACAAATTTCTAAAAAAAATATATAAAATTTGGTCTACAAGTACATTTAATATGAATATTATGTTTAACGGTTCGGATTGACTGTTTGAATTTGAAAAATAGAGATATGGATCCATAGCACAGGTTGAACCGTAATACACATATTGCCATAGCCTCACTGAATTATTTTTAATTATTTTTGCAAATTACGCCAATACTTTGTTGTAAACTTGTAATTGCATGTAGTGCCCAACATTTTGGATTTCCTTGCAAATATTAGCCTCCTTTAGTTTATGTGATAGGAAATATATTTTTCTATATTTTTCTTTAAGTTGAATTCTTATTCCTACTGCTGAGCTCTTATCCTAATGTGAAACTGAATTAAAATTGAGCCTGGTGGGTTTAAGAGTTGTTTTCTGAGTTAGTAGAGTTGAGTTGAGGTTTTTCTGATTCAATTGAGGACATCAGTGGTAGTTTACTTTATTATTTTTTTTTTGTGCTTGATCAGTGAAGGTTTTTATAATGAAAACATGATCATTGGTTGGGTAGCTGATAAATCCTACAAGGTTGGGTTATTATTTCAAAAATAAAATTGTCTATTGTAGTCAGTCAAATACTCAAATCTCACTTCATTGAATTTGTTCTCTTTTGCTTCTCTTACTATATTACTGATTTTTTAGTGGTATAAGACATATGGTGATACTTACCATTCTTTCTAATATTTGGCCTTTACAGGTTAGCTTGCTCTTAGAGCTTATGAGGCAAGAATCATCACCTCTTGTGAAGGAAAAATCAGTAAATTGCTTGTATTTCTTGATCAGGAGAGACGCATCGTATTTTACTGCAAGAATGGAGGATTTTGCTGTACTGCTACTTATAACTGAGGATGTCAATCTGTTGTTAAAATATCAGTATAGAGCTCTGAGAATACTTCACAGGGTGGGTTTCCCATTGCAGTTGTCTCCCATTTAAAATCAATTAACCCAAGTGCTTAATTGAACCTCAATTTACTGTAAATCCTGCAGCCAATTGGATTCCCAAATAAGCCAAGATGAGAAAAACTACTTGTAGTCTTAAAATTGGTAATTAAACTGGTAATGTTTCATTTTGTCTTGATAAGATTAAGGTATGCAGATCAGGTATGTTATTCATTGGTAATTAACAAGTTTGTCAGTACTGCTCAGTTCTGAGCCAGATTGGTACAGTATAAACATGGGAAAGATTTCTGCTGGTCAATCTGGTAGCAGATGCACTCATCTACATTTTTTCCTTTTGAGGTATAGCCTCTCTTTTTTGTGCAATCACTAAAAGTGGTTCATGCTTTTACAGCTACTCTGCAATTCGATAGCAAATGGAACATTTCTGGAAGCACCGGATCTACTTAAGCATATTCAAGTATTCAAAAGGATTTCTCATTCTCCTGGAAAAGAAAAGCGAATTCTCTCTCTTCAAGTGCTTGTTGAAATTGCTTGCAAATACCAAAACGAAATTGCAAGTAGAAACGAACATGACCTGTCAATGCTAGATGATTTTGTAACTACAACAGTCTTTGATCAGATCATGTCAATGACTGAGAAATTGAGTGACACAAGTGAGGAGCTAACTGAGATGGATTCCACAGAATTTAAAACTTTATTGGGGTTCAGTTTGCAAATTACCAAGAATAACCCTTCAGCTGGATTTTTTGCACTTGAAAAAGCCCTATCACTAATAGATGTTCTTGAAAAGGGCAACAAAAACTCTGTGAAAAATCTTCATTCTAGCATGTTTAGGTTCTTGAACATTTCTCTCGCTAATATTTTAGAGACCAGAGGGGTTAATCTGGATCTTTATCCTAGGTTAAAAACTTTGGCTGAATCCATCCAAGAAACCTCATATGAAAGATTTTGCTTTAGTATAAATGTTTGCAAAACAAAACACAACGGCGGTTTTGAGCCTTCGAACCATAAATTAAGGATTTGCACAGAAATTAAGGCACTAAGACTTGTTAAGAAGATAACTGAAAAGAGAAATTATTGGGATGCTTATAAAATAGGGATTTATTCTTGTTGTGAAGGCCTGTGGTTTTGTTCTGCCTTTATTTTTAAGAAGTTGGTCGGGCTTTCGAAATTCAATGTATACGATTCATGGTTTAAATTCCTTTTACTATTTTCTGCAAGTGAAACTGAAATCAGGCTTCTGTTGTTTCCTAAACCTGGTCTACAGTTGGTTCAGGAGCTAAATAAAGAAGTCGACTCTTCCGAGGAGGATACTGTGTCTTGTGAAGGTATAAATAATGACTATGAAAATGTCAATGTGCGCAGTTTCGAAGGGAAACTTTGCAGAGTTTGTGAAACGTTACATTCATTGGTCCAAATTTTGGAGTCAAATTTTGAGTTTTATCTCCAGAGGTGGTTTGTAAGCCTTAGAATGAGATTTCTGGAGTCAGTAATTGAACTGAGCAGAATCATTAGTAAAAGCGAAATTGGAAATGGAAATTTGAAAGGATTTTTACTTGATCTGTTGAGCTGTACCATAAAATTTACCCACTTGGCTAAGGAGTATGACCTAATAGCCATTTCATATCTAGAAACCGACTCCAAAAGCCATGAAATCATTTCCAGTCTTGCCCTTGTCTGCTCTCTACTGGCATTTTGCACTGGATTTCTTCTAGCATTTTTACCCCGGGTAGATGGCACTAGTTTTTCTATCATTCCAGTTTTAGAAGATCTATTTGGAAGGTTGCATGGTTTTGGTACTGAAACAACACATCGCTGGGAGCAGTTTTTGCCTCCGGATTCAGAAGTAATAGGCTTATTGGGCTCATTTCAACCAAGAAAATACAAGGGGCATTTTGGTACTTTCCATAGTGATTGTCAATCTCTTTGTGAGTTTGCATTATCTGGTTTGGATCAGTTAAGGGACAGTTTCACCAAAGAGTTGTTAGAAGATGCCGGCAGGTCAACTTTTCTTCATAAAGGAGTTGAATTTTTATCTGAGGTTCTACTCAATTGCATTGGGTTAAATTTGAGACTTCCAAAACGCTTCTTCAAAATAAGGTATGTTAGCATTTTAGTTTATTTATTAGTTATTACTATGGGGTACTGTACTGCCTAGTACAGGTATATTTTTTATTTTCTAGGTATTGATGGAATTTCTTCTAATTGTTGTTATCTTGTAGCAATTATGGTCCACAATTATTGTAAGCAAAACAATCAGCTTGCTCCAAATATATAGGAATAAATATCTTATAGCAAATTGTTTTCAGTTATTAAATAGAATGTTCTATTACAGGCCTTCTATTGGAGCAGAGTTGTTCATGTTCGATTCGGGTCCACAAAAGGGGAGCGAAATATCAATCTCACTTGGATCCCATCTATCTCTTACCCTTTGCATCCAGTTAAAAAATGTTGCCCATCATACCCTTTCTTCTATAAACCAAGTACACTGCATAATTTCAGTTAGTCAGTCTCAAACATTTTCATCTCCAAATGCCCTAAATTTCAATCCTTCCATTTCCAAGGAAATGGTAGAATTAAATACCAAGCTATTGCAATATGTGAAGAATGTTTCTAGAAGGGTTGAGTCGGTAAATACTGATGAAGTTGAGGTTGGTTTGGTGCAAAGTTATGCGTCTTTTGAGATTAATGAAAGAGGACAGGGGTTTGGTTCTTGTTTACTGGATATTTCTAATTTTGACGAGGGTTTGTATCAAATTAAGTGGCACAGTGGTTTTGTTGATGAGAAAGGGGTTTATTGGAGCTTGTTGCCATTGAATGCTGGGATTGTATTTAGCATCAAGAAAACTAAATAGAAATCTATTTAATGATAAGTTCAGAGACTAAATTTGTATTCATTTCGTTAAGTAATTTTTTTTTAGTTATTAATAATTGGTACATGAGCATGATATTTTCTTTTATATATATATATATAGAGTGACTAATATGATTTCAGTAGCATATGGGCCGAAGTGCTTACGGTCTAAATTTGAAATTTCAAAATCCAAAATGTCAATCTGAACCGTTAGATGTGTGCTCCATATTGAAATGTACTTGGAGACCAAATTTTATATTTTTTGGAATTTTTTTGCTATTTATTAAGTCACTTTGAAAATCGCTGATCCAACGATGGCTTAACCCAACAGTGCCACCATTGGATCAGCGATTTTCAAAGTGACTTAATAAATAGCAAAAAAATTCCAAAAAATATAAAATTTGGTCTCCAAGCACATTTCAATATGGAGAACACATCTAATGGTTCAGATCGATATTTTGGATTTTGAAATTTCAAATTTAGACCGTAAGTACTTCGGCCCATATGCTGCTGAAATCATATTAGTCACTCTCTCTCTCTCTATATATATAGATATAGAGAGAGATGGGCTAACTTGCTTTAGGAAGTAAAGAGGGTTCTTTACTTCCCGCTCGTATCTCTATTTTCAAAGTTCAAATAGCCGATCCGAACCGCTCAACATGTTCTTCATATTGAAATGTGCTTGGAGACCAAATTTTACATTTTTTGGAATTTTTTACTATTTATTAAGCCACTTTGAAATCGTCGATCCAACGAAACCGTTGGATCGGCGATTTTCAAACTGGCTTAATAAATAATAAAAAAATTCCAAAAAATGTAAAATTTGGTCTCCAAGCACATTTCAATATGGAGATCACATCTAACGGTTCGGATCGACTATTTAAACTTTGAAAATGGAGATACGAGCGGTAAGTAAAACACCCCCTTTACTTCTCAAAGCAAGTTAGCCCATCTATATCTATATATATATATATATAGGGATGGGCTACGGTGAGTTGCGAAGTAAAATGACATTTTACTTCACGCCCGTATTCTAATTTGAAAATCTAAACAACCGATCCGAACCGCTCAATATTTTCTCCATATTGAAATGTGCTTGGAGACCAAATTTTACATTTTTTGGAATTTTTTTCCTATTTATTAAGCCACTTTGAAAATCACAGATCCGGGTGGACAGTAAAATTTTCTGGACCATTGGATCAGCGATTTTCAAAGTGGCTTAATAAATTGTAAAAAAATTTCAAAAAATGTAAAATTTGGTCTCCAAGCACATTTCAATATGGAGAACATGTTGAGCGGTTCGGATCGGTTGTTTGGATTTTCAAAATAAAAATATGAGCGTGAAGTAAAAATGACCTCTTACTTCACAACTCACCATGGCCCATCCCTATATATATAGAGAGTGTCTTCTATGGACATAAGGACCTATTTGTAAAATGACCATATTTTTATTTTCAAAGTTCAAACAGTCGATCTGAACCGTTCATCTTGTTCTCCATATTAATATGTGCTTGGAGACCAAATTTTACATTTTTCTGAATTTTTTTACTATTTATTAAGATGGGTACAAAATTCAATGGTCTGAATTTGATATTTTTTGTACCCATCTTAATAAATAGTAAAAAAATTCAGAAAAATGAAAAATTTGGTCTCCAAGCACATATTAATATGGAGAACAAGATGAACGGTTCGGATCGACTGTTTAAACTTCGAAAATAAAAATATGTTCATTTTACAAATAGGTCTTTATGTCCATAGATATATATATAGCAAAGACTTCTATGGGCATAAGGACCTATTTGTAAAATGAACATATTTTTATTTTCAAAGTTCAAACAGTCGATCCGAACCGTTCATCTTGTTCTCCATATTAATATGTGCTTGGAGACCAAATTTTACATTTTTCTGAATTTTTTTACTATTTATTAAGATGGGTACAAAATTCAATGGTCTGAATTTGATATTTTTTGTACCCATCTTAATAAATAGTAAAAAAATTCAGAAAAATGAAAAATTTGGTCTCCAAGCACATATTAATATGGAGAACAAGATGAACGGTTCGGATCGACTGTTTAAATTTTAAAAATAAAAATATGTTCATTTTACAAATAAGTCCTTATGTCCATAAAAAACACTCTCTCTAAATATATATATATATATATCTCATATATATATATATATATATTAAAAAAAGAAGGTACATAAGTTGCTATATCCTATCAGCTGAATCAAATAGCAAAGTAAGCACATGACTATATTTTATTAAAGAGAACCCAACTTGCAGCTGAATCAAATACGATATGCATAAAATGTGTCTCATGCTGATGCCTTTTTTGACTGATAGATCATCAATTTATTTAATTGATCTCAGATGACCGAAATTTTTATTAATATACAAAAATAATAAATTTAATAATCTATTTAAAACTAGTAAGAATTTGAAATCTACCTATACCAATGACATTAGAGAGTAAAATTAATAACAAAGTCATCGATTCTAGCTATTCAGCATAATTAATAGCAAAATCTACGGTTCCAGATATATGCTAAGCCTGTGGCATCTTGCAGCGTGGTAGTGTGACATCTTGAGCTACAGTTATGGCAGTGTGGCATCTTCCAATTATGGCACGTTTCTTCCAATTTTTTTATTTTTGAATAGATTGTTAAATTTATTATTTTTTTTTATATTAATAAAAAAATTTAGCTCAAACGACCTACTTTAATTCAACTACATTGAATTAGATGTTTGCATTTAGTGTTCTTCTGGACTCGGATTAAAGAAACTTTTTTTTATCGCTGGATCTAAAATGAACACGAATCAATTCATTAATTTCATTTACGGTGAATTTGAAGAAGAATTCTACCATTTTAGTCTAAAATAACGCAGAATCGGAGGCACTAAACTAAACCATAACTAAAAAGCTCCAAATAAAGAAAGAGCAAGCGTATGTTAAGTTTAGCATTGAGATTTTGAGTAGCTGGAAGTTGAGTGGACAAAATGTGTCGTGCCGTAACTAACACGTCGTAACTTTGGTCTCGTGCCGTGCCGTGCTGTGCCATGACCAAGTGAACAGTCACACGTGCTGTGTCGTGCCCTGACTAAAATGTGGAGGAGTGGTCACGGCACGCGAGTCACGCCGTTACTTCCGTGCTGTGACTATTCGCATACCGTGCCTAAACGTAACTGGTCACCTTTCTCACATTTAACTTTTTTTTTCATAATTTATGTTAGTTTATTCAAGATTCATCATTTAATCAAGACTTAACGGTCCTAATTATACGTGACTCTCGTGACCACGTGCCGTATCGTGCCATGACCAAATCTTTCGCGTGACGTGCCGTGCTGTATTAAATTTTCAAAAGATAATCACGGCACGTGACATGCGAGTCACGAGACACAAACAGTCACACGTGCCGTGCCGTTCCGTGCCATATGACGGAACCGGCTCTGTCATGTCATTTTTTCCCCTAGCTGGAAGCCTGGAACTATTAGCTTCCTTCTAGAAGTACTTGATTGGGGTGTACGGTCGTGATCCGGATTCATTTTATCGTAGAGGTATTGTTACATGTGCAGCCCTGGTTGTACCAGTGTATTACTTGCTAGTTGCTACAGATCCCAAGGCCATACCTGCTACAGTTTTTATAATTTTCTATAAGACGACGTCAGTCCCAACTCCCAACTCGGTAAAAAAAGAATATACAGCTTAAACCCTCTCTCTCTCTCCCACATCCCTTAGATCCCTAGTCTTCAGAGTTCAGATAACCACTCGGAAAGACAGAGACAGAGAAATGGAGGCGGATCAGAGTCATCCATACGTGCCTCGAGATCTGAGCCTACCGGGCTATGTTCCATGCTTCCTCTCGCAATCAGAAATCGTCGTACCGTACCTCGGCAGCTCCGTTTTCCTCGTTGTCGCCATCTGGCTTATCTCTGGTATGTTTAGTTCCATCTATTTATCTACTTCCTATTTTGCTTCTTCGATAATAATTGAAAGGTAGGTTCTAGCAGTGGTTAATTGAGGATTAATTGTTTTGAAATTGTTGTCGCTAGATTAATGATAACGCGCGCAGTAATGTACCACACGGATCAATAATAACTAAAAAATCACTAGTTAATTTGAACCCGCAAAGCTGGAAATGAAAGTAAAAGTTTCCTTGAGCTCCTGATCTGATAGAACCACGCACTACATGAGATTGGATTAAATAATATGTGTTTCTTTTAAATGGAATACGGCTATTGTAACTATTCAATGTTTTTGGCAAATATCTCTCAAATTGTCTTAGACTAATTTGAATGTATGAAAATGCTGGGTGTCCTGTGCAAACATAGCATAATTAAGGATATAATTTGCAAAATCCCCAACTGCTATACTGCCTCTTATAATTTGTATGACCTGTTTGATTGTAGGTCGAATCGGGAAGATAACAAAGTTAGACAGGCTGTTGATGTGCTGGTGGGCCTTCACCGGCCTGACCCACTTAATCCTCGAAGGCTACTTCGCTTTTACTCCTGATTTTTACAAGGTCAATACGCCACATTTTTTGGCCGAAGTCTGTAAGTGGCGCTTCTTTATATTTTGCATCATTTTCTGTAGAGTTGAAGCATAAGACTTTACTTGCTTTACGACTTGTGTGATTCCATTTTGGGATTTTGTTATAATTGTTGGTTGTTGTTGGGTTGGGTTTTAACTATCCAGGTGAAGTCTATGAGTGAATTGTTCCTGATGTGCTTTGGTTTTAACACTGTTGATATTGGCCAAAATAGAAATTGAAGGCTTCTGGCAAGTGATAGATTATTTTGATATAACAAAACTTATAAATTGTTGGAAACGCTGAAATCCAAATACCAGCGTTCCTGTTCTGAAATCCCAAGACAAACTAGAAGTATGGTAATCCTTGGATAAGGCCCATATACTTTTCTAGGTTCAAAGGTAAACAGTGCATCATCCCTGTCATACTATATCCCTGGTGTTATTCTTATTAATTTGCATCTGGCATGCATGCATACTTCTACAAGAAACTCTTATTTTAGTAGCATGAATGATGCACATTCATTGTTCATAATGTTCAGTAGTGTGCTTTATAACATGAATATTGTAAAATTACAGGGAAGGAATACAGCAAGGGAGACTCGAGATATGTAGGAAGAGATCCTGGAGTTGTCACGGTAGAAGGAATTACGGCTGCTTTAGAGGGTCCTGCATCCCTTCTTGCAGTGTAAGTGGCCTCCACCACCACTAAATAAATAATTGTTTTTCCATAGTTAATCTCTCCAAGTCCTGTTTTCAGATGGAAAATAAAAATACCCAATCAAGAGTATAAAGGCCTCGTTTTCAAAGAACTGGCACCTCTCTTCCAACTGGCATTTCCTTTTGGAGGGAGAAAAGGGGAGCTTGGGTTGCATTTTTTCCTCTCTAGGTTGGAAATTGTCCCTCAGGATGACTCGGAGCTAGTCATTTTATTAGAGAAGAAGAGTTTCACTGTGAAAAATTACGGCTGTACTTTAACAAATCAAACCAGTTTTGATAATCCTGTAACACCAAAAGTTTTCTTTCAGAAATAATCAAATATCCAATGTAAACTACTTGAGTAAAAGAGCATGAAAAATATATCCCAAATATTATTACATTTCACTGAAAAGGTGCCCATACTTTAACTGTGTGGCACTCTATTCGTTCATAATTTAGTTTAATTAATTTTTTTTCTTTAATATGTGGGAAAGGATAGACAGTTTGGAAACTTTTGATAAAGGCGAGATAATGGTGATGAGCAGCATGAAACTTTTGGGAATTATTTTTTAGGTTTAGGTGGGCCTGCAGGAGAAGTTTTCTTCTCCCATCTTTTTCATAACTTTTGAGGGTTAGATAGGGACCTTCTGAAAAAATATACGAAGGATATATGCATAAATGCATGATATTTTGAGGTTTTGCCAATAATCATTCTTTTTTTTTTTTTAATTTATGGTAGATATGCAATTGCAACAAAGAAGTCATACAGCTACATACTCCAGTTTGCAGTGTGCCTCGGCCAGCTGTACGGCTGCCTCGTCTATTTCATAACCGCATATTTACAGGGTGACAATTTCGCAACAAATGAGTTCTACTACTGGATTTACTACATTGGGGCCAACTGTTCGTGGGTCCTTATCCCATCTCTTATTGCAATTCGAGCCTGGAATAGGATCTGTGCGGCCTGTCAATCTGAAAAGAAGAAGAAAACTACATAAATTTGAAGAAGAAAACTACATAAATTTGAATGAATGCTGTCTATTCCCTAGGGTTTATATCTCAAGTTTAAAGGGTCACACTAGCAAACTGGATCTCAAGTCTGGGTGTTTGTTAATTCTGATTAATTTGAATATTGTTTTCAATTTGAATTGCTGATTCTTCTGGTAGCATGTGGCTCATTGTATTTTGTATGGATGTTGTTGCAAGGCAGCGAAATAATAAGGATACAAAATTCAGCCTTTAAAACTGAAACAAAGTGCTTCTTTATTTTATTTTTTTTATTTGTTGCACTTGATAATATTTCATCGAGTTTGGTTTCGTTCAAGATGTGGTTTTGAAGAACTGTAGCAGAGATGATGTATTAAATACTGTGGGAGCCTGAATTGTGATAGAATTTCATACCTACAGTGTAGTAGAAATGATGTATAAATACTGTACGGCGGTACGGGGCTGATTGTGATTGTGATAGAATTTCATGCTACAGTGTAGCAGAGATGAGGTATTAAATCCCGTGGGGGCCTAATTGTGATAGAATTTCATACTGCAGTGTAGCAGAGATGAGGTATTAAATCCCGTGGAGGCCTAATTGTGATAGAATTTCATGCTACAGTGTAGCAGAGATGAGGTATTAAATCCCGTGGGGGCCTAATTGTGATAGAATTTCATGCTACAGTGTAGCAGAGATGAGGTATTAAATCCCGTGGGGGCCTAATTGTGATAGAAGTTCATACTGCAGTGTAGCAGAGTAGGACTTGATGATTCTTATCCATCTCTAACATCGATCAAACTGTGGCAACCACATTGAGTCCGATCCAAAAAAATCTATGGCAGCCACATTGAGGAGATTTTTTTATAAACCATAATTAAAAAAAAAAAAAATTACCAAAACAACATGATTGCTTCAAAATTTTGAAAAACCATAAAAACCGAAAATAAAATTCAGTCTCCATTTATTTTTAGTTTTTTTTATCACCTGCCACACCTAATCACACCCCTATTGTGTAACCGTTTGTGTTGCAAACCACCCCCAAGACCGAATTAAAATTTCGGTCCATGCTGGAACCGAAATTTTAATTCGGTCTTGGTAATTATTTTTTTGATTAATTGGTTATAAACGAAAAATAAGAATTGATTAATTGATTATAAGAAAATAAGAAAATAATTATTTTTTTAATTGATTAATTGATCAATTGAAAATAAGAAAATAAAAAAAATGAAACAAAACATACACATAAGACTAGGGCTGCAAACGAATCGAACCGAATCGAACTTACCCCAGTTTGAATTTGGTTTGAATTAATTTCGAATCGAATTTTTACGAACTCAATTTCGAATCTTTTACTAACTTTTTTACAATAAGGAAGAGTGATCATAGTCGCCGAGAACGAGATGTGAAAGTCGTTTATGATTTCAAAACTGAGAGCAAGAATAACGACTTACGAGTTATGACTTATGACTGGACGGCCTTATGTTTTAACTTTTAAGTCATCAATGGAAAGCAACGGTTCACGTTACTTTGAGAATAGAACTAGAATAGTTTGCGAACCTATTTCAAATGAACCAAGTCTAGTTTGAGTTTGGTTTGAATTAATTTCGAACTATTTCAAATCGATTTTTTTACGAACCTTTTCTAATCAAACTCGAATCGAGTCACGAACTACGAATATTTTATGCAACCCTACACATAGCATTATTACTGTCATCAACTGAAAATAAGAAAATAAAAAATAAAGAAAACCGCGGATTAAAAAAATATATATTCATGTGGGGACCGAATCAAATTTTCGGTCTTGAGGGAAATTTGAGTGAAACCGAAAAAAAATTTCAGTCCTGAGTCAGACTAATGGATTTCCTGTGGCGACTGAAAATTTGACTAGAGACCGAAAATGAATTTCGGTCTGGAAAAAAAAAAATTTCCAAACCGATGTTAAGTTTCGTTTTTTATGGTTTTTCAAAATTTTACCTTAATCATATTGGTTTCGTAACTTTGACTTTTCTATTTATGGTTTATAAAAAAAACTCCACGTTGAGTGAAGTTTCAGGGTTGAACTTTACCATCGAGGAGTAGAGCGACTCAATCAGGAGCTTTTCCAAAGACAAGAAAGCTGAGAATGAATCAAGAGGAAAGAGGAGAGATGGAGAACATCACAGCAGCACTTTATGGCCTTAAGCCCTTAACATGACAACAGGGCTGTTTTCACTGCTGCTGTACCAATGTAGTTGTTGTGGTAGCTAGCATTTACTTTTTAATTTTTACAATATCATATTATTTGTATTTTATGTAATAATAAAATTTAAAAAATACAATTTAGTTTTCTCATATATTTTGTTTCTTAGTTCTAATCTCTCTTCCAAAATTCTAACAAATAAATTTTCAGAAAAAGGTAGCCAGCGAAAAAACTACTCATTCATTAATAAACCAAATATTGTACAGGATTAAAAATTTAGAGACAAATAAAAGAAGGAATATGATAAGGAAAAAGGGACATGAAATAGTGTCATGTCGATTGAAGGAACATGTGTAGAGTAATCAATTTAACGCGTCATTTATGTTTTTCATGTTTTGGTTAATTGGAAGTCAGAATCTTAATCAATTAACGGGCTGTTTGGGTTATTGATTGGAAGTCGGAATCTTAATCTCAACTATTGGGCTATGACGGTTAGTGACGGAGTGAGTTGTCAATTTGAGCCTACGGTGGAGATTGTTAAGTTTAGGCCCAACTCCCTCCATCCTCTCTATTTCTTCCTTGACCTGCGCCAAAATTGTTGGTGTGGCTGGCGGCTCTTGTGCTAAATAGAAAGACAGAAAGAAAGAGAGAGAGAGAGATACAGAGATAGAGTGATTGTTTGGAATTGTAATTCATTGTAATATCTTGTTTAATACTGAAGTTTGTTGGTCGTTTGTCTTCCGGTGGAGTAGGCACGACCGAACCACCTAATCTCTGTGTTTATTTTTTTTGTGTGCTTTTTGAACTCGATCTATCTCGCGGTAACGTCTTTACTCTATTGTGGTGTGTTTAGTTGTATGCAAGGTTGTATTTGTCTCTAATTTCTTGATTCTTGTTAGTATATAGAAAATTGGGCTTATTGCGGGTTTCTTGTAGTTGGTACGGGATGTACCGGTATTCAGCATTTCTAGATTTAACCCCTACAAGTGAAAGCTTTTGAAATTATAGTGTATATTTGGTTGTAGAATAAGTGGAGTGAACCTCTTACTCCACCATTAAGTAATCTAACAAATAATAAATTTAAAAGAGTAAGATGGCGTAACATCTGAGTTAATCCAGAGTAAACTTATCTTTTCAGGCAGAATAAGTTATCCACCTCTTCAGGCAAAGTAACTTATGGATCCCATCTGACAAATGTCCGTCATTCATGTTTCAATTTTCTCTCTTCACAGGTACTCTATAGTTGTTTCACCAAACATGATTCACTTAATTTACTTTAACTTAGTAAGAAATTTAATCCAAAATAATTTTGCTCCACAACCAAACATGCAGATAATGAAAAAACACCTTCATTATTCGACATTTTTCAATCGTGTTTTTTTTTTTTCTTTCTGTTTTAAGGTGCAATTATGCAGTGTGATTGGGACCGCACTTGTACCCAGAGGAATTGGTTCCGCTTCGCAGGAGGTTGCAATGACATGAACTGATGGTATTCTTGTGTTTGAAATTTTCAATCATGTTGCTGGAATGCAGCGCCTTGATAACTCTTTAATTGAATGGTTTGCTGGCTTAACAAGTAATTTCTGTGTGCCTGACAAAAAATCTACCATTGACGTTGCATGAATGACCAATTGATGTAGACTTGTGCTAGTTACAATTAAGACGCTTTCGTGATTAAATTATTGGGTTTTCTTATTAATACTTGTTTGATGTGTCGGATAGTGTTCGCATCTTGTTTTGTAAGTTCTTTGCCGTTAGTAAAGTGTTAGAAAACACTGAATATATATTTTTCTCTTTTTTCAGTAAACGTCCCGTAGGAAACACAGAGCTTAGTTATTTATGTTTTGTGACAGAAAGCACCGGTTGGGAGCAGATTTATTTCCTAAAGTGAGTTCCGAAGTAATACTTGCATGCAAATCTGATTCTGCATATTACAATAATTGATTCCAAGCACTTCCATCGATGATCCAGATCCAGCCATGTTACTGGATGAATGATATCAACACAACACACTCAAGAATTTGTGCTTTTAACAAAATCTCACTGAAGCAATACATGTGAAACTACTTAAAAAATCCTATACAATGGAACTAACCAGACAAAGCTAAGCAATACCAAAACAAACACAGTAAATACCATACGCACCACATCAAAAACTATAATACATGAACTAACTTTTCCATAATGAAAACTTACTATTCATACAACAGTCTATTTACACACTTGGATCTGACAAGAGGTGCTACATATCTAATGCAACTCTTCTCTCTACTACTAGTAAACTCATACAACATGCCTACCTAGATATATGGATTACCTCATATTTACATAATACTCTCTCTGCTGTTCCACAGTTTTAGAAGCTACTTGAAGAGGATTTCAAAATGGAAAGAAATCTCATGGAGAAAACAAAAACATTTTTGTACATCGAAAAGATCGGATTTTTTGTTGCAGGTTAGATATCAGGGATTATTTTTACCAAAAAAAACTCAGGCGAAGCTGGGGACTGATTTGCCACAATGGAAGCCCTCAATTCTTACCTGGGGGCTGTTACTATAATTGGATTTGTATGAAGGTGAACCAGTATGCTTTTTGCCAGGTAAATCAGCGCCAAGAGGAGACAAGACAATAGGAGATTGGGAGTGAATTTGATTAATAAACTGTGCATCTCTTACTAATGGGTTATTGCTACGAACAGGTGGAGACCCGCAAAAGAAGCCCGTTTGGCCAGTCAGATCAAGATCAAAATCTAAATCACTCTGTGAAATAGACAAGGTTTGAATTAGAAATAAAACGGGCAATTATAATTAATAAAATTGTCACAGAGACATGTTGGGAAAAGAAAAAACATTAAAGCTATTGTACCTTGCAATTTATAATGTCAATCAAATCAGGAGCAGAGTCCCCATTGCACACGGACAATATGCTGCAAAATTATTAAAGCTTAATAGAATTTGACAGATAAAAGATCTTTTTATAATTGTTACACTACTTGTTTGAATTTGTAAAGGTATCTGATCAATTTGATTATGCTGAAAAATTTGTTGAAAACACTAAAAAAGGGAATTGAAAAATAACAGTTCCACATCCAGCACATTCAACCAGTAATATGGAAAACTAAAAGTACCACAAATTATTTCCCAACAGAAGATTCCTAGAAAATTGGTCCACTTAGTTTCAAATTTAAGGTTTGAAAAAAAAAACCTTAATTTTGCATTATAACCAAGTAATACACAAACCTTGCTGGCTTGGGGCTTGATCTGTTCAGGGTCTCAACGAATAGCGGGATCCGAGGAATTCGACACGGCTGGGGACAAATAACTTCAGATTTGGGAAATGGCTGGCTCTCAATTTGCCAAAACCTAGATCTTCTATCTGACATAAATTCAGACCTCGGCATGGTTTGCACAATGTTATTTAGCCTCATTGAACAGTGCTTCGTCGCTGAACCTACTATATAGGAAAAATAAAAATAAAACAAATTAAACAAAGCAATCACACTTTACAAAAGATTTATTGTTAGACAATTAGCTTGTTTTGGACAGAAGAAATTAACAAATAAAAGGTACACATTAAGATCACCTCAAGGATGTAAAATTACACTTTCAAGGCACTCGACCCAGAAAATTGTTTAGTGGGCTGATTGGGAGTCCCAGTATCTTTCAAAAATTAGTGGATATGGCTCATGGTTGTTAGCTTTAGTTGCCAATAAATTCCAAAAAAATAGAGAATACAAGGGGGCAACTACACGTTATTGACGGGAAAAAAAAACTACTGCATACCAATTTGGCGATAACAATCTAATTTTTTTTTTTAAAATAGACTTCTTGCTTTGACATATAACTTGTAAGAAAAATTAAAACTGAAGCTCCTACTATCATTTTCCAATATGGCACAACGTTGAAATCCATCAATAAAAATTAAAAGAAATGAACTATCAATCAGAGATGCAGCAAAGTGATGTGAAGGAAGATACCAATCACAACCACTCTGGTTCGTAAATGGTCAGATCTAGAATATTATTCACAGATCGGAAAGATCCGACAGTAATATCATATAAAAAATGAACTATGAGCAAAAATATCGTAAATACTACAAAATAAATACTTGTTAAATTTTGAAAAATACCCGATGAAAAAAAAGAGACTGATCTCTGTCCGATCTCCTCCTATATCTTGCCTGAACCACCTCGATCGCCAGATCTACAAAAATCTTTCTCTAAATCAAACCAAAAAGAAAGCGAACTCTCAGTTCCGCACTCATATACACAGATCTGCACGACAATCCATCGATCTACAAATGTTAAGATCTATACGACACAAGGAGATGAAGAGAATTCATGGGACAAAGAAAGATAATATTCTAACTGATATGTAAATCAATTACTCCTCTCAAAAAAGTAAATCAATTACAGTCTTATTTTTTCTGTTTTTTTCTGTTTTTCTTTTTTAAATCTGTTTTCTCACTAGATAACCGGCGAGAGGGACGGCTCGCCTCGACTTTGGTCTTAGGGTCGCTTCGTGATATATACAAGCTGAGCTGGAGCATCGCTTTCCTAGACCATGTCTACCATTATTGAAAGAGTGAGATGCGACAAACCTGTGGGCTCTGCCTGCTCCTTCAGAATTAAATTAAACAATAATAGGTCATCACGCGAAGACCGTGTCTATAAAATAATATGTCCGTTTGTTTTGTTATCTGACTGGCTGTTACCAAACAATGTACAAATATCATCTCTTTTAGAAATGGACATCTCCGTTGCTCAGTCAAAGCGTATCCACCGTTCAGTTCAATACCAAGAGGACGTGTCGCTCTCTCAGTCACTAATTGGGAAAGACGCTCCGTTTTGAATGGAGACGAGATATTTTCTTTTTTCTGAAAATGGCTAGATTAAATTGCCCGCGTCGTAAAAGAGTCGCAATTTGACAATCGATTCAAAACGCGATATTTGCAATTTTGCACCACGGACCGCTGCTCTTAGACCATTTGAATACTCCTACTGGCTGAGTAGCTGACAATGCAAGGAAAAAGAAATGTACCAAGTAATTTGAGTACCGTACGCATTGGACCGGGAGCAGTTGTAACTAATTTTGAATTGGCTAAATCAATAGAGGGATTTGGTTATGTCCGGTCTAAGCGGGAGTTAAGGAGCTAGTCTCGGTGTTAGCATTTTGTCACTATCATACTTTTGTTGTTTTCTTTCGAATTATCAATTCAGTGATATGCCCGAGGTGCTCAAAATGTTAACATAAAAATACTTGAGATTCGTGCGCAAAACAGGCCGCGGGGCGGAGCCCACATGGTGGAGAAATTAGTCTTCGCTTTGCTTTTCTATCATTGTTTTGAGTTTGAATTCGGTCCGTTGATTACTCATAAATAAAATATCATCGCTTGAGTTGTAATAATTTTGTATAGTAGATTAGTAGTATTGTGCCCATTCATTACAATATGGACATATTATAATATTAAATAAAATACGAAGAAATTTTTTATTTAATATTTTCACATAAGTAAGAAAAATATATTTAAATAAAAATAAAAAATATAAAAATACCAATAATAAATAACAATAAAAGAAACAACAATAAATGAAAAAAAAAAGATCAAATATAACATGAAAAAAATTATTGAAATATTATTGCCAATGTGATCCTCTTCGATGTATACCAATATTTATAAAAATGAACAAACGAAATATAAAAAATAGATTATAATTACTAAAATTGAAAACATATAATGAAATAATAAAATTAGACATGTTACATTAATATAGCTCATACCTTATTTCTCGCGTAACTATCACCTACAGAGTAAATATATTATAACCTAGAGTAAAGCCTAACTGACATTTTCCAAATAGGGTCAAATTCAAAATTTAAATTAATTTTCAAATCAGCCCCTCTCACATTAAAAACCTGTACTAGTAAGCAATGAAGGAACTAGTCTCACTCCAATTCAAAAATTACTAAATTGAACTTATAAGTTTCATTGCACAGCACTTCTCATCTTGTGTTGGTCATAGGATTAAGAAATTTAGCACATAGCACAGTACGATTTTAATATCTAATTTTCTCCACAAGCAAAACAAGTCATTAAATAATTCAAATATTTAGAAGAGAAATGATCTTTTAAGAAACAAAATTGGAAAATATTGACTAAATAATTCAAATAAGGATTTTCTCTATAGATCATTTATCTACACAAAATTTTTAGATATTCTTCATTTTCTCTCCATATCGGAAAGATATAATTGTTTTCATCAGCACAAAACCTGCTCTTCATCTATTCACAAAGATACAATAGCTCTATAAAGATTATTTCTCCTCTTGACACAATGAATATAACATATTACAAAAATAATTTTCTCTACAGATTCAGAAATATTGAATAATTTCCGTTTTCATTGTCGAAAATATCTCTGAAGAGGAGAAATGAAATAGAGAAAATGAAGAAATAAGCAAATAATTTAATTACAGGAACCAGAGATAGTTTTAAGGAGAAATATCGTTCGGGATTCATTCAATTTTAATTATGACAAATTATATAGCAGTATGTGTGGTGAGTATGTTTTTAATTAAATTTAGATTTCTACAAATAAAATAGATGTATTTAATTAGGACAACTACGTGCATATTATAAAAATGGAGAAATGAAGATTGTATAATTTTGATCGGATGGTCTGATTAAAATTAAAACGGTAAGATAATGCACAGGATCCGGACTCAAAATATCCGACCGTTCTCTACTTCTCTTTCGTGTTTGCCTTCGGAATAAAGAACAAAAAAATGTTTCGTTAGTTTAGAATGAATCGAAAGTATAAGTAAAAGTGAACCATAATTTAATACTGATAAATTACATTTTCTTATGAAATGATGCGGGTCCAAAAATTAAGATCTATTTTAAAATTAACGAGTTTTTTAATTTAAAAAAATGGAAATAAATATTTATCCAATTCATTTTTATTGAAACAAAGTTTAAGATTATCTAATTCTATATATTCATTTAACTCCCCTCAGGCCCTCCTCCAAATCCTCTTATAGCGGCTTGATTTTAGCGGGAGAAATTTACGTTACACGTCATAAATGTGAAATGATTTGAACTATATATCTTTTACAAATGATAATCGAATTTGTCTTTCTAGAAACGAGGTAAATTCAATATTTGCAAAAAGAAACATCTACACTTGCGTTCTCGATAGTATGATAATATTTTTGTTTAGAAACAAAATAAAGGTTGAAGCCTTCCAAATTTCAATAAGGTCCTTTGACTTTTCATTCGGGATACAGAAGATGACATAATATCTATTTTTATATTAAGTACGTAGATGTTTTGATATGTCAATAGCTGTGATTAAAAGATTAATTTTCAGATTGACTATCAATCCTCCAATCAAATTATATGTCTTCTTTTGATTGAATGCATTATTTTTATATGTAGAAGTCTAAATTTAGTTAGAGATGTACTCGCCACACGTAATGCCAAAAATCGATAAAATGAAATTAGCATTAAAAATTTTGTTACCATAACTCTCCAGCTTTGATTGGCACATAAAGAGCTTAATTTCCGATTTTGGCAGATAATATATCTCATTTCTAAATTGCCCACCTCTTATTCATTTTTGAAAAAAAATAAAAAAAATGCACATTGATTTATTTCATAACATATTTCCACATTTAATTTAATTTAATTTTAACACAATGATTGAGGAGGTATTTTTCCATTTTCATTGCAAAGAATGTTGTTGAATTAAAGCAGTTATTTGTTGTTTTTTTATTGTTATTTATTATTTGTCTCTTTGTTCAATCTTAATGTTAAATCTTATAATATGTGCCCGTTGCAACGCACGGGCACGATACTAGTATTCATTTAAAAGAGTTATTTTATAAAAGATGCGCAACATTGTCTTGAAATTTTTTAAAATCCCCAAAACAAGAATTTTCAAAAATTAAATTAATTGTTGAGTTATGTGATTTAAATTGTTATAAAAGTTTAGTAAAGGTGTTGATCTTTCTTTTTACGAAAATGTTGCATTTTTATTTGTAATAATATTTCAAAAACGAAAGGAGGTGATGAGCAAAATAAGTTATTCTTTACTTTGTATGATGTATGCTAGCTGAGACGGAGTTCAACTATATGAATTGTCTGTCCATAGATAAATGAACTAGGGTTTCATTTCGAATTTCACTCCGAAAAAAAATTGACATCAAGATTTAAATATTGATAACTACATAAAGCTTTAAACAAAGAATCACATAGATACTAATTCAATTCATTAAATTAACTTCACATAATAGTGAAGCAATGCATGGTAGGATTAATTAATCTAATAATCCAACAAAAAATTAAATCATTATATTGTACAAATCATCAAAGAAGAAGATAATCAAAAAATAAAACCACATCATGTGATTTGGCATGACCAACAAGATAGATTATGAATTATCTTTTTCTTTTTTTGTTTCGTACGCTTGTAAATATTTTTGTAAACATAACATATCCAAGGCAGAGTTTGTATTAATTTTCGTTATAGGTTAGGGAAAATTGGTTATTTGTCACTCCAAAATCTTTAAATTTGAAAAATACCACTCCGAAATTAGAAATCATTTTAATGCCACTCTAAACTTAGTTATCTTTTAATTTTGCCACTCCTACACAATTAGTTATGTTAAAATAAATTAAAAAATAATGACTAAAATACCCTTAGCCAGTCCACCTTTCGCCGCCAACCAGCCAGTCAGTTCCGTCGCCAGCCCTACTTTCGCATGTCAGTTCAAAGGCCGATACAGCATCACAAAACCATACACAAGTCGGTACCAGTAAACCACAAGTACAGCACACATTTTGCAATCACACAACCAAACCAGAACAGGTACCAGGTGTACCTACTTCCCACAAAGCACCAGAACAAAGCACAAATCAGAGCCTAGTAAACAGAGACAACAGGTACTAGTGGTACCTTTGCATCCTTCTGCTACCTCTCTTGTGATTCACACTTAACGCCGGTAAATCTTATTATGCACACCCTCTTATTAACTTGCTGTGTATAATTTTGCGATGATTGCAAAATATTCGATAGCCTAGCTTGGGTTGTTGATTTTCCCGGCTTGGCTATTTTTGGTTCTTGCTTTGTGACCTTGGTTCTAGTAAGCATTGTCTTGTGATGATTTCTTTTGTGACTGTGCTGGTTGTGCTGCTTTAACTGGATTGCCACGTTTCTCCTTCTTGTCCTCTGGCTCAAGCTGTACCGACCTTTTTTTTTCTTTGTTCCTACCCTGTGCTGGCTTGTTTGGTTTGTACCGGTTGTGTTGCAACCACCTTGTGATGCTGTTATTTGTTGATGTGATCCTTGTGTTATCGGCACCTGTGAGGGTGTTTGCTTTACCTGTAAATGTAATTGTGCGATTACAAGAAGGAGGAGGAGGAAAGACTGTAAAGTGTATAATTGGAAATACAAAAATGCATATTCCAAAACATAATTTTTCAGTTAAGAATTGTGTAGGAGTGACAAAATTAAAAGATAACTAAATTTAGAGTGGTATTAGGATGATTTTTAATTTCGGAGTGGTATTTTTCAAATTTGAAAGCTTTGAAGTGGCAAATAACCAATTTTCACTGTAAGTTAATACATGCTGTTCAACTCGATAATAAATCTCTAGTTCTAATAAACTTTTCTTTTGTGTACAGCTTGAAAAAGTGCCGTGGGTATTTGCTATACACCTCCAAAAGAAAAAAATGCAATAGTTATTTCACTCTGGCTAAGAAAGCATCTAAATATTGTCAGGAAGTTGTAAATTGCCAAAATTTTTATTAATATTCTAACAAAAAAAATAGTAAATATGTTCTCGATCTGAAAATAACTTTTAATAACACTCTAATCATCCAGTGAAATAACTAATATGGGTGGCCGATTCCCACCATCAGACTGTCCAGTAAAGAGACGGACCATTCCCACTACCAAACCACCCAGCCATTAGGCGGTTCACTATTTTCTTTTTATAAGCGGAGCTGCATCCCCTTCTCTCTAAACCTAACCGCCTAAGCCCCTAACTGCCCAAGTCTCTCTTTGCCAACTCTGCCACCCCGCTACTGCCACCTTCGCCCCTCTCTCTACCATGGGTAACCGGTGCAGGGTTGAAGAAAGGAGGAGATGGATGATGATGATCTCCATGATTACGGGGAGAAGGAGGTTCCGCAGAGGTGTGTGCAGCCGTACAGGAGCCACTAGCCAGCTCTTAGGTTGGATCTCTCCGGTCGTTGTCTTCGCCCTCGTCGATAGTTTGTTCTTATTATGCTCTAGACCTGACTGTAGTATTGTATTTTGTTTGTTACATTTCATGTTTTGATCGTTAGATTTTATGTTGACCAGACAACATTTTGTTATTTTTGTTTTGTTGTTCACTTAGCATTTTGTTATTTTTTCTGTTATATTTCATTGCCTCTCAGTCTTTTTCTATGTGATGACGATCAACCAAGTTCCGATTGATTCGTCTTTCCGAAAGAAATGTTGAAAAAAACGTCGTCTGATTTGGACTATCCATTTGACATAACAAATCATAAAACAAAAATAAAAAATATAGAATTTATAATAAATTAATTAAACAAAATTATAAAAGGAAAATTTATAAAATAAAATTATACAGAAATTTAAAACAAATATATATAACAATATTTAAATTTATACATAAATTATAGCTAACCGCTCCATTACCGGGCGGTCTGTTAGTGGGGTGGACCGTTGGCAGTTTGGTAATGAGAGTGGACCGCTCAATTACTAGGCGGTTGGAGCATTTAAAAAAAAAATTGGTATGGAGGGCATATTTACTATTTTCAATATTTGTGACAATCTGGGTGTAAATTGCGAGTTCAAAATAATGTAAATATTGTGGCCCTGCAGCAGCAAGTATTTAAATTGAAAATATGATGAGCACTGTAAATGAATGCTGCTTCCCAAAAGCAAAGTGAAAAAAGAACGTGGTCGGCAGGATTCGAACCTGCGCGGGCAAAGCCCACATGATTTCTAGTCATGCCCGATAACCACTCCGGCACGACCACTTGATGAAATAATTTTACTAATATTTATACAAGTACAATCATAAGATGATAGGCCATGCACCTAAGCCTAACTTTCTCAAACTAACTAATTTCCAACTTCAACTTCAGACAGTATTCCTTTTGTATTCCTTTTTGAACGTTGGCGGTTTCTGTTCTAATTAATATTAACTTCAATTTACGTCCTATTTGAATTTTGTTGTTTGTGCAGTTGTGCTATCACCGCCTGTTTATGTTGTTATGTAGTTATTATTGTTATTTTTTGTAAGTTTTTGAAAAATGTTTATATAGTGTCATAGGATGGTTATTTAGGTGGTGAACTAAAGCTAATGAGATCTAAGTTAGTTATTATAATTTAAGCCAGCTTAAATTATATATTCATGTTTGAATGAATTTTAAAATTAAGTCATAGTTTAAAGTTATTTCTTAAAATTTGTGAGTTAAGTTATGATTTAACTTGAATATTTTTTTTATCGTATTGCTGCAACAAATTTAAGAAAAAATATTTTGTAGTCACTGTAGCATTTTTTTTTTGGCCCAAGTTAAAAAAAATGAATGGTCCAGATTCAATAATTGTAAAAGATTTTGAGTAAAGAGAGAGTGTGAATTCCAAAAGTTGAGATATCAATATGTGAATTCGATTCTTCGTCTCTTGTCTCTCATAAGTCATAATGACTCTCACTCTCTGCTACGTCCTCACAGGCGCTCCGCTAACCTCTCTCTCTCTCTCTCTCTAATGGAGGCTGCGTCCTTCACTCGCCTCTCTTCGCCAAGACCAACTCCCTTCTCTGTTACGAACTGGGTCAGGCATCCAAATCCAAATAAAACAAATTTAAGCTTCAGAAATTCGCCTTCTGCTCCAATCTGTGCCATCTCCGAGACCGAGAGATCCTCTGGTTCTAACACCCAAGTTCTTCTCGATTCAAAGGTACTTTTCACGGCACCTTTCCCCAAAGCTTTTGCATTTTGGAATTTCTTCCTTGGTAATGGAGAGAAGGCATCATAAAAGGCAAGGGTATTAAACATTGTAAATTTGTCAATGCTCGTGTTTGTTATGCTAATATTTACTACAATTCTTTTATTATCAAACCGGATTAATCAAATTCTAAATTTGGCTGTTGCATTACTGGCATCCGATCTTATTGGTGACATACTATCGTGATTTAGGGTTTTACTGGTGTTATTTGCCCGTTGAGAGGAATTGAGCTTTCAATTGGCTCATTCAACTAATAAAAAGGAAAAATCCAAGTATCCAACCTATCAATAAGCATGCACCATACCTATCACATTAACTATAATTTACTAGACAGTTTAAGTTTTCTATTTGTTTATTTATTTATTTGTTTTACTTTCCTAATTTTTTCTTTATTTTTTTGTGTGTATGTGTGTGCGTGTGTGTGTGTGGGGGGGGGGGGCACTAATTAACTAATGTTTAATTATTATGGGGAAAATCAAATGACTGAGTTTCAGTGAAAGTCCTGAATTTCCTGATGTCATACTAGTACTGGACCTCACTAGTTGGGTGCTGTACTGTCTCATGGCTTTCTGAAATAATTAGGTCTTGATGTTTCAGCATCAGCAGGATCTCGACTTGACCATTAAGTCCAAGAGAAAGCTGAATTTGAGTGCATACTTGAGTTATGTCCTTGGTTTAGAGCCAGTCAAAATGACTACATAAACCGCAACCTTTGGATATGTCATTAATTAGATGGGACTACACCTGTAAGTTAACTCTGTTTCATAATGAAACTGGGCTTTGGCCTTTTTAACCAAAAAAAAATAAAAAAATGGGACTACATCTGAATGTGCATGGGCATCATTTATCGAGTAGGAAAGTACATGGAGCATATTTCTATACAAAAAAGGCCGACTCGCTGATGCAAGGGCCAAACTGTAAAATTTCAATTGACAAAACTGTCAATTTGCAAATATGAAAACATGTTGGTCATTATTCATCCAGGATCAAAAGTTCTTAATCAAAGCAGTTGTTACTATTTTGTAGGTTGAGACGATACTTAAGAGTGTGAAATGGGACAGCAAAGGATTAGCAGTTGCAATTGCACAAAACATAGATACTGGCTCAATTCTTATGCAAGGGTTTGCTAATAGAGATGCCTTGGAAAAAACCATTTTGTCTAGAAAGGCCACCTTTTACAGCCGGTCCCGCTTGTTGCTTTGGACAAAAGGAGAGACTTCGATGAATTTTATTAATGTTCATGATGTATTTCTTGACTGTGACCGAGATTCGGTAGGTCTTTTTCTGTTTTGGCCTTTTATATGCTTGTTCAATAAATAAAAAACAAGGAGTCTGTACACTGACATTTGAAATAATTATGAACCAAATAACCCTCAGAAAGAGCACTCAAAGATTTTTACTGATAGTAAACATACATGCTGATACCAATGGTGACTGCTAGGAAATAGTATATTATTAGAGCCCTATAGTACCCACATACAGTACTGTTGAGAATCATATACATGAATTGTTGCATAAAATTGCCTCAGTTCTATCTAATATTCTTTTATCATTTCTCTTAATTTAAGGTTCTCATTTGGTGTGTTGTATCAGATAATATATTTGGGAAAGCCAGATGGGCCTACATGTCATACAGGAGCAGAAACCTGCTACTTTACTTCCGTGTACGATATATTGGAGGGTAGCAAGGTTGGTAACTCAAATTTTCTATTGTATAATTTTTTTTGGTATTATTTTTAATTTTGTTAGCCTCGGTGCAGCTTTTATATTTTTGGAGTTTTCTTGTCCACTATTGTTGCACCTATGGGAATGGTTTGTGATTACAAGTTTAAAACTTTATTATGTCTAGTTTTGGATCTAATCAAGACTCACTGCTTTACAGAGAGTGCATACTATTGGTACATGCTAGTATTATTTAGATACAAGCTGATATATTACCAAAACTTTTTGGTTCCAATAACTCCAAGATTATTTTAACATAATTAGACCTCATGTTGGGGCTACATGATTTTGCACTAAACTGAAATGTGTCCCTATTTTAATTTCTTTCCTTTCCTCTTGCTGTAAGTCTTGTTTCTGTAAAACCATAGCCCTATTCACTAGTTTAATGAGAACAAAATTGAAATAGACAATAGCCCTACTGCCCAAGTCACTTGTGTACAAAAAAGAAAGTGAAATAAAGAATAGTTTTGTGTCAGGACAATGGTTGAGGTGACACTATCTTAGATAAAAAAAAGAAAAGAAATTCTAGAGTCTAGAGCCCAAAAGAGATTGTTCTGATTGTTGAGTGTTTTATACAAATATCAAAAGCTGTCGGTGCTTTTTTGTCAAAATTGGCGTGCTTGGGAAAGCAGAAAACAAAAAGGAAATTAAAAAAAATGAAAAGGATAACCTAGTGTTTTTGGGTGGGTCATGGTACTTGACTGTTAATTTGCCCTTGATACATATAATTAAACTTGAAAGACAAAGGCAATGAATTGTTAAAATTGGTTGTGTCGTGCATTTGATTTTGAGTCAAGTAGATACCAGTACTCCTAGAACTTACCTCCAATTTAATATCTTTTTAATTTTGGATCAATTATGTCTTTAGGAAGATAAGGAAGATAGGTTGACTAAGACAACGCTCTACTCATTGGAGGCAACAATTTCTAAAAGGAAAGAAGAAACTGAGACATTGCCAAATGAAAAAACCTCTTGGACCAAGAAGTTATTACTTGACCAGAAATTACTCTGCTCAAAAGTTCGGTATGTTAAAATTTATCTTTTATCTTTCTATGAGATTTTGCTAAAGATTGAGGCTATGGTACTATGCATAGCGCACTTTGGCCCGTACTATGGATGCATATCTCCATTTTCAAAATTTCAAATAGTCGATCCGAACTACTCAACATGATCTCCATTTGAAAATGTGCTTGGAGGCAAAATTTTACATTTTTTAGAATTTGTTTACTATTTTTTTAGATAGGTAGAAAATCAATACTTTCGGGTGGTCCAGAATCTTTGGATCAAGTTATTTTGTACCTATTTGAAAAAAACAGTAAATTTTTTTTAAAAATGGTAAAATTTGGCCACGGAGTATATTTTCATACGGAGATCATGATGAATGGTTTGGATCGACTATTTGGACTTTGAAAGTGATATATGGATCCCTAGTATAGACCAAAGTGCGTTATGCATAGTGCCATGTCCTCACTCTTTGCTACAAGTTATTGGCTTTTCTGCATTTGCAAAAACAAATCCTCTTTGTTGGGAAACTTGTAAAAATAAAAGAGGAGAGTTGAAAATGGCTTAGTTTCCAGTAAACTTAATATGTGTCAAAGAGTGTTTTTTTATGTAATTATTAGACGGTTGAATTAAGGATCTGTTGGTCCAACGTTTTGAAATATTGGTTTGTGACATACTTTTGTATCTACCTCTAGACAATATTTCAAACATCGAATGATTGTTGCATTAATTATTGTGTAGCTCTATTCTATCATTGGAGGCAATTCCTTTGTTGATTTGCAATACATTAAAGTGTTAGAGCCTAACTAATGTTATAAACTCGACGTTGAATTTCTCCAAAATAAGTGAATTTTTTTCTTGCAAGTATTGAAAATATGGGATTTTTGTGATTAGTGATAGCCAGTCTATGCTGGTCAAGCAATAACCTGACTTTGTTAGTAAGGTATGTTTAAACAACTCTTACCACTCTGGTATGAAGCACTAACCTGACTGTTATGGTATTATTTTTTTGTACCTTAATATCATAATCAGGGATCTAGGTTTTATACTGGTAAAGCATCCTCTTAGCACTGTTGACTAGTATTTGCTGGTAACAGATTGTGATTCTGCTCCAGGTGTTCAGCACCTATAGACTATTCTTCAAGTTTATTTTCAAATTTAGTTAACTCACATATCCTTGCGATGCACCAAAGTAGGACTGTTTTGCAAAATATCTAATATAATTTGTTCACAGAGAGGAGGCAGGAGAGCTAATTCAAACCTTACTAGACAATGAGGACAAAGGCCGCACTGCCTCAGAGATGGCCGATCTATTGTACCATTCCATGGTACTTCTAAGCTTGAAGGATGTTTCAATTGAAGAGGTACTAGAGGTTTTAAGAAAGAGGTTCTCTCAGTCAGGTGTAGAAGAGAAGAATAGCCGCAAGAAAAATTAGTTGCATCTCATTGTTTAGAATGTTTTAGTTAGGCTGTCTTGTAACATGAGATTTGCCAAAATTTTGTGTTCTGTTATTTTACCTTGGAGCAGATTCTGAATTTAGCATGACATAAGTAATTAGTGAAATCTCTAGACTCTAGGAGATGCACCGAATTGAACTTTCATGAATTAAATAAAATAATTTGATATGCATTAGAGCCAACATCCTCGGTTACTCGTATGACTAAAGAATTTCCTAGGAGATGCACCGGAGCCACAAGTTCCTTTTTACCTTTTCAAGTGAAACTTCTTCGGTTCCTTGTATGGCTAAAGAAAATTGAAGAGAGCTTAATTAGTGCAAAATTGAGAAGAAAAAAATATCGGCAAGTGTAACAAATGCGTGTTAGGATTTGGCGGTTCAGGCAATGGTGATTCATTTTTAATCGTGCCTTTTGAAAAATAATAGTCGAATTCATGGCTAACGAGTCCTGGCGATACAGTCGTTATTTCTGTGTAGTTTGGGCCGACCTGGCCCATGTGTAAAACGTTGGCCTGATCTGGCCCATATTTCAAGGGCAGGAAAAGGAAAAAATATATATTAATTGTTGAGAGTGGGATTTGAACCCACGCCCTTTCGGACCAGAACCTTAATCTGGCGCCTTAGACCAACTCGGCCATCTCAACAATTTTGTTGTAATTTCCATTCTGTAAAACTTATTTTTTAATAATAACGAAATTGGTGGAAACTTTTTATTATTATTTTATAAATAATGAAGATAATAGGATTTCATAACACTTTTTAAATTAATGAAGATATTAGGAATTCATAACACTTTTGGTTAAAATTAAGTGCTTGTATTTTTATATTCTCTGGCAGAAGCAAATGACCGTGTCACCAAACTCAGGCGACCAAGGAGGCATCCTACTGTCAAGTAGATTATACAAATGGCCATGTGTTTAGCTTTTTCATCTCTTAACATTGTTAATTATGTAGCTCTCATATAATTGCAGAAATAGATATTAGATTGGTTTTCAATCGGTCTTTAAATATATTTTTGTGCTTGCTTAAAAAATAAATAAGTGTTAATCAGGAGAAAATTAACGGGGAGTACTTCAAAATTGTGATGCCTAACTGAATTGCAACTTACCATGATCTAAATATATAGATTAATAAGTATAGTACTCTTACATTCCAGTTTTTCTCAAGACAAATTAATAATTTGCTCATAATAAATCAAAACTCAGTCCCTACTTTAAGCTAATTGAATAGATTAAACTGTCTATAACAATTAACAACAACACAAATACTTTGTTTTTCTTTCCGTACGTATAATAACTAAATCATTATAAGTATTTCTTTCCTTGCTAAATATATAGCCTCATAACATTTGCATTTGCACCTCTGCTGTGTTTGAGGAAACCCTATGCTTGTACCGCTTTGCGAAAAACAAGAAAACAAAGAAGTTGATCGTGGCAAGCACTGTCAACAACCAATAGAAATAATCAAACCTGCCTGAGTTAATATTTTGTGATAGCCATGACGGCTTCCCTTCCTCCTCATTCCCTGTTAATCCATTGACGACATTGTTCAACATAGTTGCAAAAAAGCATCCCAATCCACCCGCTACAGCAGCATAGGCTGATCCTACGCTTCTCATTGCATCTGGTGCCTCTTGGTACAGGAACTCCAGCAAGCCCACAATGCAAAACACCTCAGCCACACCAATCAAAATATATTGAATCAACAGCCAATATGCACTCAAATTCGGCATAGGTGTCAAAAATAGTGCTAGGAAACCATGTTCAATGGCATAATTCCTTCTATACCTCTCGAATGCACCAGCCCAACCAACTGACAAGACTGATATTGCTAACCCTAAACCGACCCGCTGCAACTGAGACGCGCCATGAGGATGGCCAGTTATCCAGCGTGCCAGAGGGGCAAAAGTGGAATAATAAAATGCGAGGATGAGGAAAATGCTGAGCCCAGGAAAAACAGGCATGCATGTAATGGGTAGTTTAAAATGGCCCATGGAGGTGTTCATGGTGTAGGCTTGTTGGATCGAGAGGGTTAGGTACTCAGTAAGGATTAGGCTTAGTACTATGGTGCAAGCCGGGATTGGAAGAAGCTTAACGAGGATTTTGACTTCCTCGACTTGTGTTATGGTGCAGAGTCGCCACGGGCTTGGTTCGGGCCCATCTTCTTTGAGTTGCAATGCTGCCTTATCCAAACACCTAAAACCATTACAAATGTTATATGTCATTGAAGCTATTTTACTTGGGTTCCTTGGCCTTGCTGTTTCAAATATTTGTTATGATATTGCTCATAAGAAATATTGTAAAATTCCATGGAGTTCTTATTGAGAGTTTTTTCTAACTTTACTATGCAAAATATCTAAAAGTTGTTATGAAATAAATAAGACCAAAAAACTAGAATGTAAGTAATTTAAGTACCTGAAATCATCGGTATGTTCAAGCTTCCCGCTGCCCTTAATTGCCGACCTCTTACCAGCAACCTCATACAAACCAACAAATTCACTGCTTGAAAACGGCACGTTCCTTTTCCTAAATGCTGCTACCAATACTTGTGCGACACGTGTCAATGGACTCCCTCCCGGTAACCTGTGCCGGTACAATGGAGTGCCGACAAAAAATATTGCATTTGAGATCCCCATAGCAAGAGCCAACGAGCCAAAAGCGGAACCCCACCCATGCTTCATTTGTATGTATACAACCATGGTAAATGCAATTATGGCACCTGTTAATGACAAAAAAACCACTAGAACATGAAATCTCCTCCAAACTACCAAAATCAGCCTTATAAACGAACTTGTGCTTTGATTACCAGTGGTGACAGAGAGGTAAAAGAAATTGAAGAAGCGTTCCAGGTGGGACTTGTAATGTGGTGATCTTTCATCAAATTGGTCAGCACCAAAGGAGGAGACACAAGGTCTGATGCCGGCAGCACCGAAAGCAGCAATGTAGAGGACAGTCTTGAGGTAGAGCATTTGCCATGACTTGGCAGGAGCACAGGTTCCAAGCAAGGTAGCTAGCTTGCTACAATTTGTTTGGTCTGGCACAAATATAGGCATAGTAGCGCACAGGGTTATTCCTGTCAACCCCTGGTTAATTTATGCAGTAAAAAAGATTGTCAGTTTAGCATTATTAAGGAGAAAAGGAAATAACATTATGCTTATTACAGTCTTTTTTAATATTCATTAAACAGTTTTGACTTTTGACTTTTCAATGTTAAATAATAATGAATTATTCATCAACCAAAACTAGATTCAGCTACGAAGTAGTAGATACCATCTTTTGTCATCAAACAGTAAATATTTTCTGGCAGTATATACTTAAGATCCAAATATTCCATCTTTCTTGTTTAACTATGGGAAACTTGGAATTGACTTCGTACCTGATAGAGATATACACTGAAGATATTAGTAAGTGTACAATATGGAAGATGATTAGAAATATAATTAAAGTGGATATTTGAAGAATCACAGTGTTGACCAAGTCAAGCAGGAGCAAACAAAATGTGACCAAATCAAAAGGACGCTTAACAATAGTTAGTTTATTAGTTAATTTGTATGGATTAATCTATGCTGCATTGTAATGATCAGTTCATGATATATAAGATATCACAAGGAGCACTTACAAGAAGATAGATGGTCGTGAAAATAGCAATGGTCCAGTAACGGCCGAGATATGCATCGGCGAGGAAACCACCGAGCACGGATGAGGCCTGAGATATCCCCAAAAAGTTGTTGACGGTGTTGGCCGAGGCTGTGAACGGACGGTGCATGATATAGAACATGAATGCCACCATGTTTACTGAAAGTCCAAAATATGCCATCCTCTCTGCCATCTCGTTTCCTGTTTATTTAGTAATCCAGGGGAAAAAAATTTGTTTTGAATGAATAAATTGAGGATCAATGTTTTTATTTTATTTTGTCAATTTAATAAGGAAATCACCAGAAATTAAATGTAGTTGGATTTTTTGTCAATTTATTAATCAATGTTATACTGCTCTCTAGGCGCTAATAAGTTCTTGCTGTACTGTAACTAGTCTATCAGGGTAATTTGTAAATTCTTCTATCCCAGTAAATTATATATTTTAAATCTAAACCCTTACAATAACCTTTCCATACATGTTCAAGGCAACTGGAAGCAGAATTTTGTTTCATCTGACAAAAGGAAATCACAAAGAAAGGTAAACAAGCGTTAATTAAAATTGAGTTCTGACAGCTGGTATTGTTGGACACTTGGACTGTTTCATTTTTTTTATTGTTTTATAGTGCTAAACCAACACAAGGCCCGCTCGAAAGTAAAACCACGCAAAAGTTGAAGTGTTTAACAATAAGATATATACTATGGATCACTTCGTTTAAAAGTTTAAACAGTCGATATGAACTGTTCAATATGATCTCTATATGAAAATATATTTTCATACTATATTTTACAATTTTTAGAATTTTTTCCCTATTTATTTAGATAGGTAGAAAATCATTACTTTTGAATGGTCTAGAATTTTTAGATCAAGTGATTTTGTACCTATCTAATAAAACAGTAAAAAAAGTGTAAAAAATAAAAAAACTTGATCTACAAGTACAAATACATTTTCATATGAAGATTATGTTGAATGGGTCAAATCGACTATATGGACTTTATAATTGAGATATTGATCCATAGTACGGACCAAACCGCACTATGCACAGTAGCAGTAAAAAAATAAAAATGGGAACATAGCTTCATTCCTAGAACATTTATGTACATAGTATCAGTAAAAAATGAAAAGGGCAAAGGAGCAAAATAGAAAAAAAAGAAGGCTCATACAAATCTATTACATAGAGAACCATATCATATATTCATATGTAGCTCAGTTGGGTAAGGTAAAACTTTTCCGTGTGAAAGAGGCAGATATGAAACCAATTAGATAGATATATAATTTAATTAGACCATATAATATAATAAAAGGGAGCTTGGATCCTTTCGTTTCGTTAACTCAAAAAGGATCATGGTGGGTATTACTAACCAAATATAAAGAATGCAGCAACCCAACCGCCGGTCTGAGAGAGATTTTCTATGGGTTTCCCTCGTATAGTCACCGGTGTGGTTCCGCCGGCCACATACTGACTTGATCCAATGGCCCATGGGAAGTGCCTCTCATCACTCTCTGCAAAATGTATACTCAGCTTCTTCCTATGTGAAATTACGTCAGAATTAATGGCCTCCGAAACAACGGGCTGAGGCGATTGAATCTCCCTCGCCTCCATTCGCTTAATTTGAAGGAAAACCAAAAAAACAAAATTGGTACAGACGGCTTCTCTTTTGCACTTGTTTCTTTGTAAAAAAGTGGAGTGAGATATCTGTGAGAGCCTGAGAGGTGCAAAGTGCAAACTGCAAAGGTACAAACGGGTACGGATGCCTTTAATTAGATCCAAGTTCGTGCAACGATAAACAAAAGTATTTAATGTAAGAAAAAGACTTTTGAGAGAGAGCGGGAGTGGAGTGGGTCAACATCTAGAATTATTTCAGCAGGTCCCTTGAAGATAGATCTTCTAAACTAATTTGGACCTGTGTTAAACATTTTAATTTGAGTACTTAAAACTCTTTAACATATTATTTTGACATGGTATTTCCTTTTTAACAAATATTGAAACTATATATGTAATTTTCCTTTGTCAACCCAACTGTTGAAAGCAGAAAACAGATATTCCCGTAAAGTAAAGGATTTTAGACTAGGACGTACCTGCAAGATTAATGAATTCGCATCCTCTGAGATATCTCAAACTTTGCATGACTTTTTGGAACATCCCAATCGTTCAAAATACGTTCTGCACGAATCTCAAAGCTAAAATAATACTGGCCCCCTACGGTTCCCCGAATAGGCAGCGGACACGTCGGTCACGTAAAAATTGAGATATCTCAGAGGATACGGAAAGATTAATTAGGCAATTGCAAATAAGTATGTATCCCTTGCAGTTGAAGGATTGAGATGAGTCACTGTTACGTAGGGGCCACACTTCATTTTATTCTGAATGATCTTCTTGTCAACGACCGCTACACCATTTGAAGCTCTACATATGCCACACCCACAGGTATTCATTCCAGTACAATTAATTAATTTAATGTTGCATTTGAAATCGGAAGCGGGGAAGGGAGACAGAGACAGAGACAGAGACAGAGACAGTGTGAGGGCTTTCATTGGGCGCGCTTTAAAAGTGCTTGCCACCTAACAACATTAACTGCTGGGCTTGGAGCCCTGGAGTATGAAATTAAATCCGCCTAAGCGCTTTTCCTCAAAAAAAAAAAAAAAAAAATGAAATTAAATCTGCTGTGATTCTGGAAGAGATCGCAGAACCTGCTTTTCCATATCCAACTTTTAATTATTTTTGAGATCCGTGCATAAAAATCAGTTTCCTTTGATATTTGTGAATTTCAAAAAATTAAAGATTGGATATGAAAAGGCAGGATCCTGCGATCCATAAGAATCACAGCAGATTTGTTTCCCTGGAGTATAACTGCATTGTACACTGTTTGTTATTTGTTGCAAAATAATCATTTTTTTTTCTTGGGGGAATTCCACGTATACTCCTCAAAAACTTCAAAATTACATATTTTTCCCTCTAAATTTTGAAATTACGTATTTTCTCCTCTAAACTTCAAAAATGTTCCTCTACCGTCTGAATTGCCTTAAGATCCGTGTGTGCTAGGTCAGCACGAATCTTGAAGCGAACACGCACAAATATTGAAGCAACATGCACAGATCTTAATGCGGTGCACGCGGATCAAATTGCTTTCAAATATGTGCCCACTAGATCAGCACGAATCTTGAAGCAAATATGCACAGATCTTATTGTTATGCGTGCAGATCGGACTGTAGAGGAACCCTTCAGATTGAAATTTGAGTTCAATGGGGCATTTTATACTTTTAATAAAAGGTAAAATGAGTATTTTATAAATTTAGAAAGAGTTTTATCACAAAAGACAATAAAATGGATAAATATGTGAGTTATTGAAGTTTAGAGGGGGAAATATGTAATTTTAAAATTTAGAGAAGGAAATACGTAATTTTTAAGTTTTTGAAGGGTATACATGAAATTCCCCCTGCTTTTTTCTTGTTCATACTTCATACTAGCTAGTTAGAATTCGCATCCTCTGAGATATCTCAAACTTTGCGTGACTTTCTGGAATATCTCAATCGTTCAAATACGTTCTGCACGAATCTCAAAGCTCAAATAAAACTGCCCCCTACGCCCCCCTAATAGGCATCGGACACGTCGGTCACACAAAAATTGAGATATCTGAGAGGATATGCACCTTACTAGTTAGGGGTGTCAATACATCCTTTTATCTGTTTATCCGACTCGTATCGAATCCGAAAATACGAATAAGAGTAAGATTGTTTTTCCGTTTAGCTAATCGGATACGGATAAAGATAATAATTTTTTTTCGTTATATTATCGTATAAGATAATTTTACAAATAAAATTATATACATAGCTATATATTTGTTTGGAAATAATACATGATACAAATTAGTTGTATTTATTATTATTTTTTTTCTTGTTTTGAAAAATATTGTATCGAAAGCATAAATCGGATGTTAATGGTACTTTTTTATCCGTTTACCCGACCCATGCCATATTCGAAAAGACGGATAGGGGTAAAGGTTTTTTTCGTTATCATAACAGGTACGGGTATGAAAATGTCTCCATCCAATCCATATCGTACCCGTTGACACTCCTAATATATACCAGTGTTGTAAATAACAGTATGGACAGATATGATACTGTCAAACGATTCATCCGAAATAATAAGAGATAATCGGTTATAATAAAAAATAATAGACTGATTAGTTAGAAAATTCATAACAATTTGATCACTGTCAATAACTAATCGGCCTAAACAGCGGCTCTTTTATAACACTGGTTCATACAAACAATAATTTTTGTCATCGTTAAATAAATGAAATGGTTTGGCACAAATATTAAAGAGGTTTGTGCATTTGACCTCATATAAAATTAATTTGGATTCTGATGAGGTGGTTCGGATCCAAACTTACTTGGGGGGATCCGGACACATGCCGGTCGGTCATCTGGTCATCTGGACAAGTAATTGAATTATTGCATACACTTCCTATTAATTAGGCAGCGGATTTGATATCATCTACGGTACTGCACTTGCACTTGGTTCAATGAACTGAGATTAACTTTCAGCCAACTAATTAGAAATTGGTGTCTAACTGTCTTCTATTTGACATGGGTATGGGGTTCCGTTTTTTAAATTTGTGCCACAATTAATTGAAGAAAGGATATGAATTTATTAGTAATTTTACGTGCAGTGCGTATTGTATTGGAGGTCTGGTGTAGTTACTTACTAGTAACTGGTGACATATATTTCAAATGAGAAATCTAGGTACATTCTTGATTCTTACCAGGCATTTGCTTTGCACAACGAACAAGAAACTGTTAGGTAGAATATAACCCATCATTAAATGTTGAAAGCTACAGCAGTACAGCACGAAGACGATACGAGTTATTTTTTTACTATTTTCTAACCGAACTCCGGATAAAATACAAAGAACGTATAAACGTTTTGAATAAAACACATTTCACAAATCATTCATGATAAAAATACGAAAAATTGCAGATTTTTTTTTAGGGGTTTTTTTTTTTTTGCTTCCTTGTTGTACCAAATTATATCTGAATTATATCCGAATCACGAATTTTTGATTCCGCCAACCGAATCCCAACTATTCGTTTGTCACTATATTTGACATCACTCGTGGTACCACACGAATATAGTACTGTTAATGAATATTTATAATTTAATAATCCGATTCGGAAATTCACACGTGAAATTAAAAAAAATCTATCTGATAAATTTATGCGATCCGTATATGAATCTTGAAAAAAGATTCACCGTATCAATTGAATTGGCATATGAATATTGCACAATTCGAATCTGAGCTGCTAAAGATTTGATAAGTAATGTTATCGATCTCATTATATTAAATCTGATTTGAGTTGTTAATTTGAAAGCTATAAATATCTATATATCTATCATGTATATTTGAGAATAATTAGCTTAATTAATTAAAATTTACTATTTTTTAGTACGTGCATTTATAACAAAAATAGTTATATTTTTACTTATGTTATGCCGATTTTTCCTAGTTACCATCTTTTAAAAAATAATAATAAACAAAATTTACTTATTTTGGGTGGGCAGCTAATTAATAATTGCATCCCTCTTTCGGATAGTGCGCAACTATTAGCCGTGTCCTTAGTAATTTTTTTTTTTTTTTCAAACCCATGTTAATTCTGTTTATTATTTTTAAAAAGACGGTAACAAAAAAAATTCAGTCTGTTATGTGTACATGAAATCTATGTCTACCATGTACATCCACAGAAGCCAGAATTAAATCATAATTAGTTAAATTAAAATTATTATTTATAATATGTACATTTATTAGAGTGAGACTATGGTGTTTTGCAGTATACATCTATTTTGTGTGTTTCGATACAACGAATTGTTGGATGTGCTCCAATTTCATCCAGTGCGCACCTGGATACAAATTTAACGCTTATTATATCGAAACACACTAGGTAGGTGTACACGGCAAAGCACCACAACCTCACTCCATTTATAATATAAAATAATTATATTTACTTGGTGTTATGCATGCGTATATGTTACTATTTCAAACATTTTAACTGTATATATCATCCAACATAATCCGAATTTGATTCGAGATGGGTTCGATTTTGAATTCTCAAATTCTTATTGTTCTTGTAAATTTTTGGGGATATCTCAATCAAATAGAAAAAAAAAAAAGCCAAAAATCCATAAAGCTGCACAACCTGCTTACAGTTTAAAAGATCACATTAATTGTGAATCCGGCGTTAAGGATGGAATTTCCTGCTAAATGAAGGTTTTGAATCGACCTTTTCAGCTGACGCGTGGCCGTGGGGTAGGATTTTTCTGCCCCCTGAGTTGCTGACATGTGGACCCGTAGTAAAATTAAAATTAATATTTAAATACCTAAACTCGTCTGGATCCACGTGTCATCCGCACTGGGGGCAGGAAAATCCTGCCCCCCCGGAAGACAGATAATCTCCTTCCTAACTTTTAACCATGACCGCTGATCCAATTCTGTTCTATTTTTTTTCTTTCCGTAATTTGATTTTCTTATATTATCAGACCTGTATGAGCATATGGGTGTATGTATTTATAATCTAAGGAGGAGATTATTTATCATCAAAATTTGCACATTTAATTAATTACTGACCATGAATGCATTAATTGGTCAAAATCATGATGTAATAATTTTTATGGTGCGCACTTTTCTGATAGGAATATAGGCCATACATACATAAGAGGGGATTTTTGATATCCAAAGCATTTTACTTTAGAATATGAGGCAGATTTTTGTTTTTTTTTTTTTCAAAATATATGGGGTGAATTGACCCCATTTAGTTTCTCCCTCCCCAGGGCTCTGCATACATAACATAGATCAAATAATATATGGCATGAGAATTGTTTAAGAGACGAGAAAGAGCAAAGCAAGATCATCATTGCCCATTGTTGCATTCAAATCTGAAAACACCTCTTAACTTAAAAGTGGAATGCACTGTCGAAAGGAGGTAGGATTAGGGATCAAGAATATCTTGAAAGGATATCACCGCAAGTTCATTGGCATTGCCCCACGTGGAACGGATACTTTTTTTTAAGATAACACGCGTGAAATCGTCATTAGAACTTTACAAGTGCACTTCCATTTTTTACAATTAAAGAATTTCGACACAATTTGAAGTGCTCGCGTGATAAATTCCTACTATGAACTATTTTTTAAGCTCTAAAATCCAACCGACTATAGTAAGTCAAGTAAATTGTATTGTAATCAATACGGATGAATTTTGAAAGTGTAAGATCATCTACGTTCTGACTTAAAATAGCTAGCTTTACAAATTATTGTTAAAATATATTTCATAATTCGAAAATTCTAGTAAAGAAAAAAGTCTTATCAAATTCCTAGCGTCTCTTAATATACAAATTAACATAAGCTCCCACCATAGTCCATAGAGCTCGAATATATAAAATTTTACATTTGCAATTGCGCAAAACATGATATCATGCCCACAGCCTCTCCCACCTAAAGACTAAAGACCAAAGAGAAAAGAGGGTGCAAATGGAAGAATTTGATTTTACTTCAGCAAGCACAACTCCATATCATTCAAATTCAATAGATGTTCCAACCACCACGTCTTCCTCTTGACATTTCTCATACAAAAAACAAGGTGACAACAATTTTTCAAGAAGAGGGACGGATTCAACTAGACATCTTCAGGCAATTGTCACAAGGGCTGGGCCCTTCTCTGCATTTTGTTCGGTTAAAATTCTCCCCAAAATGATCCAGCAGAGCTTGCCTCCGGCATTCATTCTGATTGTTTTTAAAAAAATAACTTTCTTTAGAAAATACTTAGCCAACAACTCTAATTTCAGCCAAGACATAACATATAGAAACACCCAAGCATGGCGGATTTAGTTCCCCTGAGTAATTCTCAATGGAACTTACAATTGTGCAATCTATTTCTTGCCATTTAAACACAAGTAACACTAAAAGCACGATAATAACCAAGAAGAAAGAAAAAAAAAATTTGGTCTTACTGGTGGTGTATTATTAGTTGTTACTGATAACTATCACGGCAATTTGCTTTCTGCTGAATTTCAAAGGAAATATGCTACTTTTCAGATAATGGGATACCTTGAGTTCACAGTATTGTTGCATTTTCTTCGCTTGATCCATGGCTATCTTGAAGGTTCGATTATTACCATAAACCTTTGAGTTGCGCAACATGCATACCACTCGACTAAAATCTTTCTTCTGGTATAGTGCAATGCAACTTGCTGGTAAGTTATCTCTGCCGGCCCGACCGGACTCCTGGTAGTAGCTCTCAATAGATTTTGACAAGGTGTGGTGTATCACAAATCTCTACACAATGCATAAACGAGCAATTTAGACTCAATTTAACCCACCAAGTGATTAATTATGCAAATGAAGCATGTATTAACTCAATTTAACCTCACTTAAACCACCAATTCTGCAATATACGGGCTTTGAATTAAACAAAAACCTCTCAAACCTATTTAACATATAACCATAATTGAACCTCGATAATCTCAACTCAACTGAAATTAGCCTCGGCTGAGCAATTCAGAACCATTGAGGTTAAAGGAAAACACAGCAAATGGCGAACATAAACAACATAACAAAAAAGGAAGACATAAATAAGAAACTTACTACATCTGGTTTATCGATCCCCATGCCAAAAGCAATTGTGGCACAGATCACAGCAACCTCTCCAGTCTGCCATTTCTCCTGTACTGACACTCTTTGACGGGGTCCCATACCAGCATGGTAATGAGCACTCTTTATCTTGAACTTCTCCTTTAAATATTTTGCCACATCAGCACACTCATTCTTCGACAGACAGTACACAATGCCACATGTCTGGGCGAAATTATCTTTTATTAGTTGCCCCAGTTGTTTAAGTGGATCTTTGGCCTTGCCAAGCACTTCATACCTCAAGTTGGGGCGGTCAAAGCTTGTCTCCAGTAGCAGCGCATTAGGGATTTGTAAGGTGTTCACTATGTCCTGAAAATAACAATAACAGTCTTAATCTTTTATGGCTTAGTTTGGTGCTTAATAGACAATTGGGGTGCATTGGTTGAGGTCTAGTTGCATATGTGTAGGTGAAAATAAGCATCAAGATTGTTTGTAGTAGGCTTTAATTGAGCTACATTTTGGCGTCTCGCCCAATTAGAGCAATACAACTAATCACTGTTAAAGCCTAGTTGAGGCTTGATAATTAAAAAAATTCAGCAGATAATGCCAGAACATACCAGCTGAGATTGACATCATAGGTTAAGGAAGAAACAGTTTGATACCTGGCGAACAGATGGGGTGGCTGTGGCCGTTAAAGCCATGATAGGAACCCTAGGGAAGTTCTGTCTGAGGCACCCCAAGCTTCTGTAGTCTGGCCGAAAGTCATGCCCCCATTGGCTAAAAAAAGAAGTAAGAAATTAATTTATACAGCATAGAGAAAGCATATGGAAAATGGCATTGAGTAGTAGTAGACATTATTGATTAACTATACCTAACACAGTGTGCCTCGTCAACCACAAATCTTGCCAACAAGCCCTGTTATAAATTAAGAAAGTAAAAGAAAATAAATACAACAGATGTTATTGGTTTGCATGTGTGAGTGTGTGCGTGCGTGTGTGTGTGAGAGGGAACACCTTCTGATATAAACCTCGCAAGATCTCCTGAAAAGACCCAGTCCCAGCAACTCTTTCAGGAGTAACATATAGGAGTTTACATGATGGCTTCCCATTTCTGGATTAAATAGAAAAAACAAATAGAAGTCAAGTTTCATATTGTTTAGAAGCACAAGTCATGTTCATGTCTGCTTCATTTCGCCATTAATTTTGGTTTGAGCTAGATGATTAAATCTCAGCAAGGCCAATTTTGTTAGATTTTAGATTTGTGAAAGTTTCAGCTTAATTGAGGGTTTGAATGGGTCAAAATGGGTTTACAAAACCTGAGGGTTTAAATGGGATAAATTGCAGTTAGATGCGTGCTTCAGGCAACCAATACCAAAATTAGAACCTACATGCAGTAAATACCTTAGCTCCTGAAGAACTGCTGATGTTTGAGCAGGGGTTTGTTGAGAATTTAAGGAGGCGGCAGGAATCCCAAACTTGAAGTTGAGAGCACAAATCTGGTCTTGGATAAGAGATAGCAATGGACATATTACTATAGTGACCCCTGGATGTAGAGTTGCTGGCAGCTGCATTTACATATAGATGTCAGTAAAAAGTCAACACTTCCCCTTATACCCCTGCAAAGCAAGAAAACCCCACTTTATGCATTCCTAAATACCATCTTCCTCCGCCAAATGTACCAATTGACAGCAAACTGTTTATTACATCCCCTGAAAACACTAATATCTAGCCTAAAAATTAGGGTGTTGCAGGCAGGAACGTACAATGTTCTTAATATTTTGAAGAATCATATTGGAATATGCACCTTTTGCTGGAATAGAAACAATGGTTTTAAGGTTTCAAATGTGTGTGTGTGTGTGCGCGGGCACCTGATAGCAGAGGCTTTTACCACCACCAGTGGGCATGAGAATGAAACAGTCTCTTTTTAGAAGGGCAGCCTCACAAGCCTCATATTGAAGCTTCCGGAAACTTCTGTTGCCAAAAATTACCACATTTGCCATCTGAATATCGTCCATGGCAGAAAGAGCCTCATAACTTAAAGTCTCATCATCTTGTTGGTTGTGCAGTGGTTTAAATGAGGTAGGACTCACCTTTTAAAATTCATAATACAAAATTATAGAAATAGTAAATTGAAATTAGTGGAAATATCATTTTGAAGGCTCATAGTGACAGCACAAAATATATTGGCAGACCATAGAGGCATAGAAAAAGCTATTAAAAAGTCAAGGTTTACCTATAACACAAAAATGCTATACTATGAACAGAAGAGTTACACTGAAAAATAAGTGTTATAGTGAATTAACACTGTTTTGTTTTTTCAGCCAATAGCATTCCATGTTTCAATATTTCTATACCTTCTTTTATTCAGTTTGTTAGCCTGCTGTATCTAAGTACAAAGATTGACATAGCATGCTTGTCCTTTGTAAATTTCTATTATTGTGGGTCTTAGGAAGAGAAAATAACATACTGTTGACTTGGGTGGTTTTCTACTATTCGTTGCTTTTGAAGTGGATCCAATCTCTTTTCTCTTAGAACCACTGAAGGAGCCACTTCTAGCCGCATCCTTGGGGCTCAGCATCTCCAAATCTGAATCATCACTTGTCATTTTCACAGGTGAAACAGGATTTGTCTCAACCCATTTTGACCCGCCTGAACAATCCTGAGCAATTATGTTGTTCAGGGCATCACATGCTTCAGTTTCAATCGCTTGAAGGTCGTCCCAATCCTCTTCGTTTTTTATTGCGTCTGCTAGAGATGCCAAAAAATGATTCCCGCATTCCTCCACTGTGATGAATTGCATGCCATCTGATCCTGGAAGAAAAAGAAAAAGGGAAATGAAACATTAGGTTAGAGTGCACCTGAGGTTTTTTGGTTATTGAATAACGATGCATCATTGACAATTAACTGCACTGCAGCACAGGCCAACTGTGTTTTGACTTTTGAGGCTGAAAATATGTCAGATTGGAACTTCATAGGTCGGCAGCTTCACAAAATCTCAGAAGAAAAAGAATAATGAAAATGCACAGCATGCCATAATTGATTTCGAAAAGCTTAATTGAGGCTATTATTGGTCAATTGACAAGAGTTGATACATCATTGAGTATTAACTGATGCACTGCACCGAGGTTACTTATGGCCGTAATTGGATTGAGCTGAGGTTCAATTGTGTAGATTGAGCGATTGATTATATCAGATTGGCATTTTATTGTACATTATACAACAGTGTACTAGCAGTCGCATGTGTGGATTCACAAAATCTTGAAAGAATACAAAGCGTGGAAGAAAAACCTTTCTTTTTATTTAAGAAAAGAAACAGATTGGAGAAGGAATGCGTACCATATACATTGATGAGGAGATCCAAGCATTGCTTAGCTAATTCCTCGTCAAACCCGGAATCTACTGCTAATTTCAACAGTCTCACTTTCTCCACCTCCATCTCGTAACCTTTTACCTGGCTCCCGCTCTCTCTCTATTTCTTCCCTCTCTATGTAGCACGGATACGGATACGGGTGTCCAATCCAAAAATCACAGCCACGAGATCACGACACGGTATTAGCACATCATTTCACTTCCCCCCATCTCTCAGAGTACGTATCCTCTGAGATATCTCAATTTTTGCGTGACCGACGTGTCCGGTGCCTATTCGGAGAAGCGTAGGGGGGCCAGTATTATTGTAGCTTTGAGATTCGTGCAGAACGTATTTGATCGATTGAGATATTCCAAAAAGTCACGCAAAGTTTGAGATATCTCAGAGGACGCGAATTGCATCTCTCATCCGTCTCTTGCTCGCGAGCGCGGGAAACGAAAATAAATGGGTTAATTTTTGGTATACCCTCCAAGACTTTTCTAATTTTTTATATACCCCTTCACACTTCAATTTATCTATCCCTACACTCTTGAAGCTCTTTCCTTTTTATCCATTACATAGTAACTATGAAATTAACTATAGTTAAATCTCTAGTTAAAATATTAAAAGACAAATTTGTCCTTCCTTGTGAGTTGATATCTCCTCCTTCCTCTGTTCTCTTGTGATCTCCTTTGTTTTTCCACCTCCAACTCTTGACATGCTAGTTTAGCAGTGTCCGTAAGCTAGTTTGGTGTGGTGAGATATAAAGTAGAAAAATTCAGTCTTGTATATTTGGGAACTAAAATTGTGTTTTTAATTTAAAGGAGGCAAGAAGTGGAGAGTAGCAGCAACGATGACAGTAGTAATGGTAACTCTTGTACAACGGTTGTTAGTGTTTAAGTGTTAATATAGTATTTTAGTGAGAGCTGCCATATTGCAGATAATCACTGACTGAGTGTGTTATTATCTTTGATTTCTTAGTTTAAATGAAATAGCATTGCCTTCTATAAGAGTACTATTGGGCGTAATGCCTTTCTTTTAAAAATATGGATACATCCACTAATTTCAATGATCACAATCTTTACAAATCCTTGTTAGCATAGACCGAATACAAGGCAAAACAGCGTGGTAGGGTGCCAGATGTTAAAACTATGCCATGTAGAAACTCCATTGCCTTCTCAATTCACCTTTTCTTGTTTTTTTTAGTAGAAACCCATAGTTATATTGCATTAATTGAAAATAGTCTAAACAAAGTTACATTTCTATAAAAGTAATTAATTCTAAAATAAATACTACTAATTTAAAGACTTGGACAGGTGCTGAAACATTTCCAATGCTCAAGAAGGGACCAATTCGACTTGAACTATAGCCACTTTTACCAGCGATCAGCCGATCATTGCTTCTTGCTCGCATGCTATCCAATTTAAAGATGTATTGTTGGATTGGAAGAAATTTTGATTGAATTGTATGCTCATAATGAAATTGAAACTTAGAAGAAGAAGACTGGAAATGATTCTAAATAAAAACTGGAAATGATCCTACTAACAACTAAATTCTGCTACCATAAGTAAAAAAATCTAAAACACCTAACTTATGTTACCCATCCAGAAAAACCAGATAAAGTGTACAGATTACAATCTACTGGAATGCTCCAAGCTTAGCATTGTTTGAAGTTGCACATTTGCCCCTATGTTAAAGGTTTCTATCAGTCCCTGACTATGTAACCAATGACACCCTGACATAGGTTACACCATCAGGCTCTTGCCAAATCTTAGGCATTTTTTCCCATAAATGTAAGAATGCTTATGAAAGTGGCAGAGGTGTTTTCTCCCATCGTATCCTTACAATATATTATATAAAAAATCCATTGTAGCCCTTATTTTGCTGTTCAGTGCCTTCGCCCTTATTTTTCTCCTCGTGATTTTGACGTGCCTCCGCCCCTTGCTTTTTTCTATGGACTCTCTATTTTTTTCGCTCTCTACCTCTGCTGTGCCCATGTACTTCTGCCTGTTACAACATTTAAATCACAGGAAAATGGCAAGGGTATAATGGGAAACAAATAAATTAGATAATATGTAATTTTAGTTTATTAACTCAAAGGGTAAATAGAAAAGAAAAATGAGATTTGAGTGATATATTAGATATAACCAAGAGTACAAGGATAAATAGAAAACTGAACAAGTTTTCAAGGGTAAATAGGAAATTAACCCAAAATAAATTGCGTGTTTACATCTGTAACCCTACATTTTTTATGGGCCGACTAAATGAGTTGGGCTGCTCAGTTTCTTGGGCTGTCTATCGTACCCCATTATTTCAGATTTTAGATCGTTGTTATTACTCATTAGAGGTCGCAAATTTTCCAACGTACAGATGATTAAAAGATATTGCCAGATCCATATTCAAATACATAAATGTATATGCAGAGGCGAAGCTACATACAATAAATTAGAGTTAGAGTTAATTGATCTCCATTTATTTGCAATTTTTTTTATTTTTATTCTATTTTGAATATAATTTAAATTAAAATATTATGAATAAGATAAAATTAATCTTCATTCGTAGTAAATTTCTTTTATATACTTGATTCTCATTCATGTTTGACCTCTATTTTTACACAGTATATGTGCCCCGTAGCGTAACCTTGATTTGTTTACAGTAAAAAAAATTATGCTTACCAACCATCTGTCTTTCTGAGCTTGAGCCTGAGCCCCGAGCCACCTATTGCTTCCCATTCCGACAGCCACCTCTCCATCAGCCTCTTTTCTGTGTCGGCATCGATAGCCTTTTTTTTTTTTTTTTTTTCTTTCCGCAAGTCTGTTCTGTTATTTTATGTTTCCGGTTGACTACATGATATTCAATATATTTAAGTAAATCTGACATATTTATGAACTCAATAATCTCAATTTGAGATAGCACTTATAATATGTTTTAATTTAAATAATAGAGATTTTCTCATGTTTTTGTTTAGACCAGAAACTAGATATGCCAAATAATTTGATGTCACAAGGTTATAGTAGAAAAATTAAAACATGGTTTTCTGAGAGAACAAAAAAAGAATTAACTTTGTGGTGCGAACACTCTATCCATCTTAAAAATCAAAGATTTTATACATTTATCTCCGAAACAAGTAAAGCATGCAAAACAGTATATACGAAACACAACACCAATAGAATGGAATCATCAGTTGTCTTGGGCTACAATCCGACATTGTATCCCTCTTGAAGTCTTGAGGAAGTAAACATTAGTAAATAATATTTTTTTATATTCAGATAAATATTGAGTTATATTTGATATTTGATTTATGCAGTTTTGTCAAATAAATCATTTCCGTCTTATGAGATTTTCCCAGACCACATCTTCCCCATGTGAAAACAGTTGTGGTATATCACAAAAGAATAAAAATAGTCACTATATTTAATTCAAAATGTAAGATACATTCTCTAAGGTTCTGTTTGGCCGCTCCACTATTTCTGCGGAAAAAAAAAAAATTCAGTTCAACTGAATTTTTATTTTTTCACGTGAATATTAATTTTTAGTTCAATTTCCACGTCCATACCCATTCCCAATAGCCCGCTGAACATACCCTAAAAATGTAACAATTTTTTCATACCACAAATACTACTATTAATAAAAATTTCGGTACAAACCAAAAATTTTATTAATAGAATTTTTTTTGACAATAGAAGCAATTTCGAAAAATTAATAACGTCCCTCAACATCTAGTTAATCCTCACTCTGATTAGAAAAACAATATAAAAAAAAGATATAGCGGACGTTATTGAATTTCAGAGAACTGCTTTCCCATTATCGATATATATATTTTTTAATTTTCTTATTAATAAATACAAATTGGATGGAAGTTATTTAAGTAAACTTAATTAAATATGACAGAATTAAATTAAAATTTAAAGAACATAATTGTGAACAACACAAAGTATAAGATAAAATGTAAAAAGACAAATGACTATTGGTATTTACAATCCTCATAACTATGCTTTTACGAAAATGAAATCACAAAAAATGAAAAACATTTGATTTTACGACTAACATATACAAATGTAATATTTACAAATATACATTGTAATATTAACAAATTGCATTGCATTGCTTTGCTTTTGCCGTGGCTCGCTCTCCTCTTCAGCTTGTGCACATAGGAAAGGGCTCCTACATAAGGAGATTACTAACAAGTCAGAACTATAAAGAACGGAAAAAAAAAAAAAAATTAGAACTTCAATGCTTGAACCATGACATCCGTAAACATAATGTATACTCCTGTAAATCTAATGCAATTATTACATGCCCCCTATAAAGAATGCATATATCAAAAGTTCTCTCTCAGTTTTTGAATAAAGTTCACGGTCTATTATTGCTTCTTCCCTCACTTGAGCCAAAGTAACTGAATGAAGAATGGGTTGAGCAGCTTTAAAATGAAATGGTTGAAACTTAAAACCAGAGTGCATAGTGGAAATTCTTTAGAAAACCAATACGACAATATTTTTCATTTAGTGGCCATTTATGATACTTTTTATTCTTGAGGTGTTACAACTTACAAGTGACAAATAAGATTTTGAAGGTAGAAATTGCACCGAAATGGTGAAGGGACGAAACTAGTAATTTCTGTAAAATAGAAAAGACTAACACTAAAATAAGTTTACCTGCTCTCCTGCATTAGGCCCGTCTGAGTAAAACAGCATAGGCTGGTAGGGCTTATCTTCATTCATTAAGCTTGAATTTTGAAAATGAGAAACGAGAGCTGCTTTCCCTTGGATTCTAGCATATGTAAGAGAAGCCACTTTCTGGCTGCTAAATCTCCCCCATTTTTTGCCATTAAATGTCTATAAAAGTATAAAAGATACAATCAGATTTCAATAAAATAAAATTTTCATTGAACAAATACTTCTGTTAGTACATCATTAATCTATTGTTTTGTTAATTACAAAATTTTCTCATCAAATATCAAGCATCTTCACCTCTAGTACTGTAGATAAGCATGACAAGAATGACGGCTTTAATATAGCAATATTCCACCAGTCTAGTATAGATAAGGTTGTATTCTAGAAGAATTATTCGACTTCCCTATTTATTCTTTTGCTTCTTTTGTTTGTTTCAAAATATGAGAAATCTCTCTTTCTTTGAAAAACATTCTTTTTCAATTGAAAAATTAAAGAACGTACCTTGTAAAATGGGATAATATGCTGTGGATGGGTCAAGTTGATGAAGGCATATCCTACATTGCACTTGTTCTGAAACCAAGGTGAGTTACCCTCATATTTTACTAAAAAAATATATAAACAAACAATTAATTATCAAAAGTTACCTTAAAGTCAATGGGAAGATAAAAAAAATCGTAAGTCCCTTTATGATTCTCGTCAATTGTTTCCAGAAGCATTTCACTTGTATATCTGTTCGCCATTTTTGCAAACAAAAAGTTTTAATAAAATTTGACACAACATTCTTATGGCAGCTAGTGTCCTGCAAAACACTACAATATAAAAGTACAATATACCTGTTAGGGATATTTTTTACCATCAGTGTGGTTCGAGAGTCATCTCCATGGACTACCTTCTCTATGTCAATCTCAAACTGGTTCTTGCTGTCAATTCCATTAGTTTTCACACATCTCTTTCTATCACTAAAATTCTCATTCAGGGGCAAAAATGGAACCTTATAATTTGTAGCTCCAAAATTCATACCAGGAGTAAACATATTATGGGGATGGCAGATGTTGTGAGGCAAAATAGGGTTTGAGGGGTCCATGGAAGTAGGGCCATGGTACAATGGAGGGAGAATAGGGTTGGGAATAGGCGTGCAACTGGGAGGGTAGAATAAGGGAACAGCAGGCTCATTCCAAAAGTTATGATGCCCTTGAAGGGAGTTGCATAATACCCCACAAAACTGACCACCTGTAGTATGCCATATTAATAACACTAATCAAGAAAGAGTTGACAAAAAATGCAAATAACATCAGAAATTGATCTCTTTTTTAAATTCTTGCTTCTTTTATATCAGTTGGTTGCTTTATATTTTATTTTTTTATCTTTAGCTGAAAGATCAATTAATTATTTAATTCCTTTGTAATGTTTTTACAACTTGAATTGAATATTAACAGCAAAAAAAGGTGTTTTATGCAATATATGCCAAAGGAGCGCTTTGTATGCAAATTTAGTATTGAGATGCTGTACCTAAGAACTGTGGTTGATAGCTTCGATTTGGCCTCCTGAAGTTGCATATGCCACATTCCTTGCTTGAGAAATAAACTTCCATTGTAAGTAACCCGAGAGAGGAGAGAGAGAGAGAGAGAGAGAGAGATTGGTTGTGTCAGGGTTTACCAGACAGATACGCAAATTATACCAGCCAGGCGATGTGCTGGTAAGGTGTGGGTATTGAGCAGGCTGCACCAGTTGGTAACAAAAATGAGGGTTCTCGATATTGTTCAATATGTACTTGTTCTCACTTGAAAGAACTATAGGTAAGTCGACAAACCATACCAGTACCTTAAAATCTCCTTCTGGTAAGGTGATATGAGGGTCATTGTATGAGAAAAGAAATAGAAACAAGAAAATTACCTCAAAAACCACCCTTGTTCTTTGAAAAGGACTCACTGAAAAGTTCTCACAGGCCTTCTCTTTATTTACTTGTACCATGGTATTAATTTTACTGCCATCAATTTTCAGTTCTCTTTCAGGACTGGTGCATGGTACGTCGTTGGTACTATTACCATGTGCAGACAGGCCGAGGAAATGATCAATATCGTATAAATCATCATTGCTAGGGAGTAGATTATGAATATTATTAATGAAATTTGGTTCTACGGTTTCCCTCATAGATCCGAAAGGCTTGCATTCCATAGCTTTATTTGGAGCAAAGGATTGATCCAGAAGCATGCTTTCCCCTACTAAAATATAACACGGAAAAAAAAATGAGGAAAATCATCTCAAAACATTAATCATATATTTGTTACGATTACTTATTTTCCATTAATTTGCGTGTAATTGTTTTCTCTTTCTGTATGATATTCACTACTGATTGAAATCTCATTATTAAAAAAAAAAAGGGATGTTCAAACTTGATTACCAATATTTAATCAAAATAAGGACGCTTATACCAATTGAGAGAAAAAATTCAAAAGCTCAATTATTAAGGGCCAAAAATTAATTATGTGAAAAAACATCAAGCAGGTAGAACAGTACAGAACACTTACATATTGGATTAGTCATGAAGTTGAGTTTTGCTTTGGAAGAAGAAATGACGTTTATACCAAGCTCTTACAATTGGGATTAGGATAATAAATAAGGAATAAAAGAGGTGTTTTAAAGGGAGAGAGAGAGAGGGGGAGAGTACCTTGAGAGATGGATTAAGTGAGCCATACGGAAAGGAAGAGGAGAGGAGAGGGAAGGTGTAAGGGGTAAGGGGAAGAGTAGTAGATGCTCTCCCTTTTCCTCAGGTTCATCTTCCCCTCCAATGCAAGAAAGGGGAAGTGAGTGGGGGTGGGAAAGGGAAGCAAGAGAGGGAAAACACCTTCCTTCCACTTCTTTCGTTTGCTTTCTTCCTTCTTCATTCCCCTTCCTTTCCTCCGCCAATTTCTCCCCAGTATCTATCTGATTTTATGTGGCGCCTCATATCAATCGCTACATACTTGTGTGACTTGTGTCGGGAGTATATATCAAATCCGATAATCACTTGTCCTTGTCGATTGATTATTTGATTTCATCGGTCGATACAACCCGGTCCAAACGGGTCTAGTCGGACCGGCCTAGCCCTTTCAACTCGGGTCAATCCGATTGTATATTTGTAGTTGTACCATATGGCCACACTGCTGCGTAATTACATTACTGGACACGTTATGATAAGACACACAAGATGATCATATATTGTGACTTGTGTATACTGTATCATGATTCGAAAAATAAGCACAACACTGTATACGAAACTGTTTGATCATAACATAATATGAAGTGGGACGCAACATTTGATCACGTGAAAATATTATATATATATATATATATATATATATATATATATATATATATATATATATATATATATATATATTTTACAATTTTTTTGTAATTATTCTCTCTTAAAAATAAACTTAATATTAACAAAAAATTAAATGTATCCAATCACATTATACTTGATCATGACGTAACTATCGTATATTCGTATCATAATTATTTACATAATCATTTTCTGTGATTTTGACACATATATAGTTTGTAAAAACTTAACTAAATCAGGACATGGCACATCGATTAGGTGATTAAAATTACAACATCGATTGGTAACAATTAATATTTTTACGTAATAGAAATTTCATCTCCTTTTGGAATACCTTGTTCCGTTAAATTGGGTGAAGAGAGAGTTAGTTAATTGCAAGATGAGAAGAACCTAAATGCAAAATTTCCACTCAATTAGATTTTGTTTTCTTTCTATTTCATCATCTATAGTTGATTTCATTCTCTTTCAATCATGTTCGATATTACTCAATTTCACTCGATCCTATTAAAACTTTAATTTTTTGAATAGAAAATAGGGATCAAGTCTATATTGATATATTGAACTTAAACAGTTACATAGTTGAGTTTCCTCTGTCTGTAAAAAAGAAAGTAAAAAAACAATAATAAAAAGTCCCTATGAATTCAACCTTGTTGAATTGTAATTATTTAGAGAATTTGAAAATAAACGACAACAGATGGTATCAGTTATGAAAATCAGTAAAACTCTTCTGTGTATGTTTTTTCTTCAACTCCTTTCTTATGTAAATCTTTCATCCATGGTGAGCCCTCCACAAGTCTTGAATTTATTGCTTTAGCTCCATTTTTTATTTGCTTTGATCCCTAAATATCCTTGTACATCTCTCCCTTCATCCCACAAACATCATTATTAGCATCAGTTCCTTAATTCTCTTACCTTCTCCTTCCTTAACTATCCATTGTTGTGCTTGTACTTTTTTCAATTCAGCCCTCCAATTGTGAGTATTCTCAAACATGTCTTCCTCCACTAGTTTATATAACTCCAGCATAAAAAAACATTCTGAGAAAATGTGTTGTACCGTTTCATCTGCACTATGACATAAGAAGCACATGCTGGGAAGATGCCATCCTCTTTTTTTGCCAAGTTATCTCCTGTGAGTATTTTGTTGTAGTATGACAACCAAGCAAACACCTTGATCCTAGGAGTAACCTTGAATTTCCAGATTTTGTGGATGTTTATTTTTAGGGTCGGATAATTAATCATCCCCTGGTAAGCTGATTTCACCGTGAATGACCCTGAAGATTCCAATAACCATCTTGCATCATCTTCCAAAGAAATGTTAATCTCCAGATCTTGAAGTATCCGCCTCAATTTGTTCAACTGTTTTATGCCCTTATCCGTACTTAAGATGTGGCACATGTCTTGAAATAATTCTTCCACATTTTGGGCATGAGACATTTGATTGACTGTTATGCCCTTGCTCCTGACTTCTTTAAACAGTTCTTGTAATTCAAATTTTAGATGGCCTTGTCCCCAATTATGCATCCAAAAGTTGATTGTTAACCCGCTTCCCACTATTCTTTGCATAAAATTTTCACAGAAATTGACTATTCCAAGTAGATTTCCCTTGAAGAACCTGCAATCTGGTATCTCACTGCTGTTGGAGAAGTCGAAAGTCACCCTGAAAGCCGTCTTCCATAACTTGTTATCTGGTTTTATCCAGTACCAATACCACTTTGCTAACAGAGCATCATTAAAGATTTGAATATTAATGATTCCTAAACCTCCATATTTTTTCGGTTTGCAGACTAACTCCCAATTTGCTAAATGAATTCATTTCCCTTCTTCATCATTCCTTTTCCAAAGGAAATTTCTCCTCACTTTATCAATTTCATGTATCACCCACATTGGCAACTTGAAAACCGACATAAAGTATGTCGGAATTGAAGATAACACCGCATTGTTTAATACTATCCTCCCAGCAATTGACAATTGTTTGGCTGCCCACCCTGCCATGCTCTTATTTATTTTCTGTATTAATGGAAGATAAGCAGTCCTTGGCAGTTTCCTGTCTGACAGTGGTAATCCTAAGTAGTTGAATGGTAGAGTACCTCTTTTGCAGCCCATAATCTGTACCAACTGTTGAGCATTGTCAAAAACATCCGCAGACAGTATGAGTTCTGACTTTTCCATGCTCACTGATAAGCCCGACAATTCCTTGAAGCTGTTTAGTAATATTTTAAGGGCCTGCACTTGTCTGAGTTCTGGTTTCACAAAAAATAGAGAATCGTCTGCATATAGCAAAGAAGGCTTCATTCCTTCAAAAGGCAGTCTCCAAATTCCATTTTCTACCAATTTTTCAAGCCATCTTGGTAAAAATTCTATTGCTAGAATGAAAAGTAATGGCGACAATGAATCCCCCTGCCTTACTCCCCTTTTCAATTATAGTTTTTTCCCCTTAAACCATTGATTATAATGTGAGAAGAACCCTTTAACACACAATTCCTCATCCATTGATTCCATTTATCAGGAAATCCCAATTTCTCCATGATTTTTAGTAAGAATTCTCAGTTTAGAGTATCAAAGGCCTTATGAATGTCTGCTTTGAATAAGGCTAAAGGAATTTTTCTTGGCTGTTGTGATTTGCAATATTTGTTGAGCATAGAGAAAACCCTCTGTGATTTGTCTGTCCTTGATGAAACCTGTTTGACCTTTTTGTACCAAATTAGAAATGTGTGGCTGTAGTCTTCTTGCTAAAATCTTAGAGACTATATTTTGAACACTATGTAGTAAGCTTATAGCCCTAAACTCCTGGGGTGTCTTTACGTTTCCTTTTTGGGAATCAACACAATATATGAAGTGTTTAACTTGTCCAAACTCAACCCCTTTTCCAAGATTCCACTTATAACTCTATGAAAATCGGGTACCACTTCATCATGAAAAGCTTTAAAAAATTGTCCTGTGAAACCATCAGGACTCGGACTTTTATTTGAAGGCCAATCTCTTATTACAGATGAAACTTCTTCTTGAGACACTGGGTTTATCAACTCCTGTAAGTCATGTGTTAGTTGTACAGGTTCCCAAAATTTATATTCGGCATGGTGTTTGAATCCACCCCCATTAACTTTGCATAGAAGTCCCAAAACACCTTTGCTTTCATCTGTTGTGATTTATGAAGTTGGCCTTGATGTTCGATCACCGGAATCTCATTTCTCCTTTATTAGAAGAAGCCAGAGAGTGAAAATATCTCGTATTACCATCTCCTTTTAGGTCCCATCTCACCTTAGGCCCTTTGTCTCCAAACTCCTTCCAGAACTGAAAACTCAACATATCTTCTTTTAATTTGAAAACTCAAAATTTCATATTCATATATTTGCTCGATCTCCGTTTGATTAATCAGTATATATTGGACCAAATGTGAGATTTGAGGTTTATTCTGAAAATTATGTTACTTATTTCTATTATCCATTTAATTCATTCCATATCACCTCTTCATTTTCTAATTAATTAGAATATCTACATCCCTAAAACTTTTAGAGTTTCTAAATATTAACTATTTTTTAGAAATTTTAGTCTCTCTGAATTTCTAAAACTCTACATCTTTGAAATTAATTAGAGTTTCTTAATTGCCACATTAGCGTTTAATTAAAATTAGAGCTTCTTAATTGAGCGAATACAGATCGATCATTTCGCCACGTCAAAGTTTATAAACGATTTCTCATTAAGAAATTATTGAGCAATGATACATGAGAGAAATTCAATAGAATGAGATAGAAATGAATTCTGTATTATTCTCAAACTGAGTTTACAATCCCTGTTTATATAGGCACAGGTCAGTGAGGTCACTTGGTCTCAATCTAATGCTTGACAGTTACAGAGTCTATAATATTACATATACTGCCATTATATCCGAACTATCCTAACTGCCTATCTTGACTGCTTATTTAGTCATAACCTCTTTGACGACGCACTCCTTTGCCATAAATACTCTTTTTCTCATTGGATATACAAGTGTAACCCCTCTGATTGAATCTCAAAATACTTGCTCTTCCTTACAGTAGAAACAAAATTGCTTTATAGCATGTTAAAGGAGCAACAACTCCGAGTTATCTTGATTGTTGTTTTATTTTGGACAGTAGAGACGGAATATGTTTAAAGATAACGCCTCGTACGTATACAATCCAAATATTATCCTTTCAACTTAATTTATTTAAATATCCGCAAATTGTTCTGAAAATTTAATCCCAACACATCCCACCTTGTCAAATATTTAATTATATTTGTTGGTTAATGATACGATGAAGCATTAATAGACTGAGCAATTCAATCAATCATTTGTTATTCCTTTCGATTAGTCTTTCATTATCGATTCACCACAGACGTAGCAGATTTGAAATAGCCAGAGAAACTCGTTACGTACTCGTGTTTGTTCTGATATTAATTATTCGACGTCAGATGATAAATATGACAAACTCGTTTCAAATAGTACTATAAATATGTGAACTGACAAACACACAAATATTTGACATGTAATGTGAATATGTGATGCGACCTGATAAAAAAAAATTCACACGACATGTTAAAAATGACGAGGAACTAAATATATATATCATGCTTAATGACATCACTTTTAGTTACCCCCGTGATATGCGAACTTGTCACAACCAGTAAGAAAAATAGAATCAATTAATCTTCATTTTTCCAAATTTTTTTATATTTATACACAATTTTCTATATAACATAAAATAAAATTCTACGGTAAAGTTAATCCTGTAAAATTAATCTTCATTGGTAATATGAAATTTTATATAACCGATTCCATAATCAGAAAAATCTAAGTTTGCCCTAATCACCACATGTTAATAAACTTGAAATAACAGTCAAAGTTAAATTTGTCACGAGGTGTTAAACTTTGACAATTAATATTATAATTATATTATTTTTTTAGGAAACTTTATTTTCCTTTTTGCTTTCTAGGAAGACTTGGAGCTGTTAGCTGGCGGTTGATTGACTTAGATTCCTACTTCACAAATTAATAGTGCTTTGGCAAGAACATGTTTTCTCGATCTGTTTATATTATTTATTGTATGTAGCTAGGTTAATTTGTTCTTAGCTCAAGTTGTTGCGGTAATTAAAGAGAATATATATACGCAAAGTGAATATATATATATATATATATATATGCATTATACATAAAATGTCAATGATTAAAAATACTCTTTTATTTAATTAGATACGTTTCTACTCACTACACGACATGGATGGTCTAGTGCTACCCCAAATTAACATCCAGAGGTAATTAACATGAATAAAAAGCACAACATCTAATTAATAATCCTTGCATTCAGCTCTCGCTTCAATTATATTGATTTACTTTCAAGTAACATTTCTCTAAAACACAGAAATTAATGGAGCCTTAATACGTACTCAAGAGTCATGCAAGAACACAAATATTCATAGAGCAATTAATTATCACTGATTCACTTCATCATACAGCAGGTGACTTTCAGAAGAGGTAATTAACAACTTGCATCGATTAAATACTATACCTTGCACCTTTACTACAACTAAAGAATTCAGCTAATCAAACTTTAACAATAATTAAGATCCGTATATAGCGATGCTCATTTATTATATTATATATATATGCATACCACTGAATATATTAATAAACCCAAAAAGATGATGATACAAGCTACAATCTAGCTTCAATATGTTAAAAGAGTTTAGGGTTTACAGTTTACGGTCTGGGTATTATACATTTCAGTTAACAACATTCTAATTTTGTTGCTGGTTCTATATATCTTTAAGAGCTTTCTCCTGCACACATTAATTGTAACACCTACAGCTATATACTGGTCAAACTTTCAAAGTACGTACCAACTACCAAATTTCCTGAACCTATTGAAAACAGAGTGGTTTTTACAAGTTTGCAATCCTCGGAAATAAATGGGTTATATTGTAAAATCTTATACCACGCGACTTCTCTTTCTCTGCATTCAGACTTTTCCATGACCCAATTTAAAATCTATTGTTAGTTATCGATGCAATTCAAACTTATAAACTGTCACACAATTCAAATAAAAAATATCAAACCTCATCTCCTTCATCAGCATACACATGCAATACATTCACCATATTGTTATTCAGCTAACAATTCTACACTCATACTTACAGTTGCAAACCACGACAAAAGCCTCCAACAACCGGTGAAGTCACCCCAGAAAAGGAAAGATCGATCAAGAGAGGCTGCATAAGAACGGAATTCGGATGATAATAGGCCTCTACAATGATCATAACCATTTGTTAGTTCAGAGCACTCCCTCGAAAAAATGACACCTATGAACTCCCAAGCTAATTTCCACGGAAGATAGAACACATATTGAGTTGTTGTGTGAGCAAAATATTGGAGCTACACAAATTAAGCGAATCTTTATTTCAGCAAGAAGGATGTCAACAATCATATTACAACCGTAAAACAAAGTCTAGTCGGGGTGGATGTGAATGCAATGTTAGACTTGTTTTATTTGATATGCCCTACTTGATCGACCATCTATCTAAAATATATTTTTAGCAACATTATCTTCATCGGGTTTGACGACAAAAAAAGAAATTATCTTTTTGCTGCACGTCTTTGCTTAAAGAAGTCTAACATTGAATTCATATCCACCCTAGCTAGACTTCTTTTCACACTTGTAATATGGTTGTTCACATCCTTCTTGTTGTAATGAATATTCACTTTACCCTCGACCTTCGCCGCAAGGTATTCTCTAATTTGCATAGCTCCAATATCTTACTCACACAACAACTCAATATGTGTTCGATCTTTCATGGACATTTGTTTCTGAGATCATATGTGTCACTTTTTCGAGGGAGTGCTTTGAACTAATTAATTAACATATAGTAATGATCCTTGTAGAGGCCCGTTATCATCCAAATTCTGTCCTTATATATGTAGCTTAACATGGCACGAAAGTTTGCAATCACACAACCACATCTCTTGATTGATTTTTTCTTTTTATAGTGTCTTTTCAATTAACTCACTAACCGTCTCCAATGTCGACCTTCCTTCAATTGATGTTTTTGTTTTGTCTAAACTCTTCTTTGGAACAAACCATTCGTATTGCAGAGATTAAAGGCTACTTGTTAATTAGGAAACTCCATCCCTTCACAAGACTCGGAAATTTCCTCTCTTGTTCCATCTATTACTATATCTTCCATTTCATCATCTACTTCCAAATTATTCATTTATCTACAAAAAAAAAAAAAATATATATATATATATATATATATATAATACTTACATATTAGATTAAATGAACTAATTAATTAAACAACTTAAATGAAAACTGGTATTGTTACTCTAATTTAAACCTTCGTCAAGATATGCATTTGTAAAATACTAAAATTAGACTCATTAGGGGATAATATCCACTATGATAACTTGATATATATGCGTACGTACATACTTTTTATGTTTTTATCTCATTAGAACATGCAATTCCTTTTCACTTTCTGAAACACCTACAGATATTCAAGTATACTATATTTACCTTTGAGCATTACAAAATAAGATTGAAGACAATATATTTTCAGGTGGACTAATATATTTTTCAGCCCCTGCATTAATTCAAGTGGACTAATATATTTTTAGGACCTCATGAACCATTTACAGTTTTCTGATTTAAGGCCCATAAAACAAACTAATTCCTGCACGAATGCAGTGATAGAGATGGGATTGATGGGCTCAAGTCCCAGTCCGAATTTCTGAAGTAACACAAATTTTGAGTTCAGATCCGGACTAATCTGGTCCAGGTAAAACGCACTGTCTCCTTTAATATTCGTGCCAAAGCAGATTTAACGGTTCAGATTTAAACTAAATTTGAGATAACTCAGGTGATACGAATTCCTTGAGGCTTGAACATAATTATTTATAGATAATAACTGCACAGGCTCTTTTGTGATTTTGTGTTAGGTAAGAATTGAACTCAAAAATCTTGATAGAGAAAACTAAAACTTAAAATATATAAATTGTGGTTGGTAGAAATTGAATTCAAGTTCTAAATATATAAATTGTGGTTGGTAGAAATTGAATTCAAGTTCTCCACCATCACAAAATAAGCTCTAACCACCAGACTATAACTAGACATGTGATATTTAATTATAAGGGCAGGGCTGTACGGTTTTGCAGACACCTTTCCGAGATAGAAGTGCAAGAATGGATGTCCATCTTAAATTTAGGTAGCCACATTTCATATACACATACACTAGACCAATTGAGTTGGAGATGGGATGCAACTGGGAAATTTACTGTCAAGTCCTTATACAAATTTCTAAATTTTCGAGGATTATTACCTTGTCAACCTCTTTTATGGTGGTCTGTTCCAATCCCCTTGAAAATTAGAATTTTTATGTGGCTAGTTAATAAAAAGAAAATTTTAACCAAAACCAACTTGGCTAAAAGAGAATGGCAAGGGAACACTAAATGTCATTTTTGTGGACATAAAGAAACAGTTACACACTTGTTTATCAACTGCATATTTACTAAAAAAATATGGTTTGGGATGGGGGCTTGTCATTTAGTTAATCCAAATTGGCATAGTATTACTGATATATTACATTTTGCAAATCAGTTACCTGTTAACACCAAAAAAGCTTTTCTTCTGGTTGTAAGTGTCGTATGTTGGACTATTTTGAAACATCGTAATGACCTCTGTTTTAATTCAGTTACAATCAAATCTCCGCGCCAAATAATTTTCTAATCATTTCTTTGGTTCACTATTGGTCAAGGAACGTGAAGAAGTCGATCCAAGAGGAGACGGTGCTGTGGCTTCCAATGAACACAGATGAAATACCCATATGCTCCTTGCCTCCAGAAGTGGCACATATGATTGAAGAAGTTGAAGGGGAGACTAATCTTGTTTATGTCTAACACTGTTCTTAGATGACATGTGATTAGGTTTACAGTTATGAATTTTGTGTGCTTGATTTTCAACCCTTGTATGTGGCTTAGTGATATCATTGCTAAACTAGTTTCTATCTTGCCTATGCCTATTAGTGGCAACAAAAAAGCCGGGTGTCAGGGATATCATTTTGATGTGAGATATTGCTGATTAAAACGTTGTAAGTTAATCAGGTTTCTGCAATGAAACGGACTTAGGCCTTTTTATCAAAAAATTATAAAGGCAGCTAGTCTATATAAAATATTGAAAAATAAAATAAAATAAAATTATATTTTAGTACAAAATCACCCGATGCAATCTTTAGGCACATTTGGAACGCATAACTTCTCGTTTGTGTCCATACGATAGAAAGGTAAACCAAATTGACTAAGGTGTATTTATTTTCTTGCATTTTAATTTTTAAATAGTTGCACGGAGATAATGCACTGCAATCTGGTTTGAAATATAAAATTATATAGTCCTTACGCCGCAGTCTATATATATAATGTTTAGAGTTTATGAAAGGTATATTTTAGATTTTTACAAAAGACAATTGTTTTAAATCCCTGAACTTTAAAACTTTAATTTGAATAAGTCGATAATGTTATAAAATAAAGATAAGCAAATATAAACAAGAAGAGAGAATGTAAAAGATGACAATTTCTTTATTTATATATTTTCTCATGTATATAATACAAGATTACAATGTCTCTATTTATATGTTATAAATTGTACATAAAAATCATTACAATAATAAATAAGATAATGAATTTCAAATAATAGTAGACATGAATTCCAATAATAGTGGGATAGTGGGAAGTGAATGAGAATTAATATTAGAAGTTATAATATGAATGACATCCACACATTTATAATATATTCATAACAAATAATTTATTTTTTTAGTTCAAATGAAATTAAACAACCCCTTGAAGTCGTAAACCCAATTGAATGAAACCCCTCCTATATATCCTCTGATAGTTCCTTGGGCTGTTCTCCTTCTCCCCCCCCACCACGTTGCATGTGATCTTCTGTTCGGTGGAGAAACTATTAATTAATTGCGTCCACTGGAAAGAAGCCTTAATTCTCCTGCATGGTCTCTATAGACCATGAATTTGTACTAAAAATTCTGTGTATTTATAATTTATTTGTTGATCTCATTCTCAGCCTTTTATATATATATATATATCTGTACTTGAAAATGAAATAAGCAAAAACGTGTTGGCGAGATCAACGTACGCGTTTTTACAATTAATGCAAAATCACATCTAGTCAATCTATGAGAATGGCATAATTAACTTTTCATGATATTAATTTTAGAGTTGTATCATGACTTCTATATATTATTGACTTTTAGGATAATTAATTGTTGCTTATCAATTGTGAATAATTAAACAGTTTGGTGAAAATTGAAATGACTTATGTGACTTGACAGTTGACAAGGCAGCATGGTACGTTTACACATAAAAAGGGAAGAAAAATAATTTTTTAGCCAAATAGATTTAATTAATTCCGTAAATAAATGAAGTATCCTTCCTGAAATCTTGAAATAACTTAACAAACTAAACCATATATATACATAATAAAATAACATATATCTTATTACCAACATATATAAAAGTCAAGCAGTCAAAATTAGAAGGTTTCTAAATTAATTTTAATGTATTTATTTTTTAGAAGTCTTTTGACCACTCAACTTTATACTAAAAATTAATTTGAAAATTTAAAATTTTTACATGTAGACGCGTCACTCGTAAGGTAGAAGGATTTCAACATTTTGGATTCGTCGTTCGAAGTTAATCCGATAGATTTTAGAGTTAAGAGTACAAAGGAGCTTGATACTCCTAGAAGCACCCTAGTTCTACTCTATATATAGAGCGCCATAGCAGAATATTAATATTTAACATTCAATGACTAACTAATTTCTCAATTGCTCATGATCAATCCAAACATTGTCAACAATAGTACGTTGCAATTTTACCAGAAGCCTTACTCGATCATGATACTAATTATTAATGAAGCTTTCTGCATGTGTACTGATCAGACTGGAATTAAAGAAGTGATTTGGAGTAGGGAATTGAAGAGACCACTTAATTAGATCTGGTCCAGTTAATTGAAAATGAAGACAACAAATTAATAACCATAAACAATTAATTAACACTCGACTCGTTACGTACCGTTGTTTTGATAGCTGTCGATATGATATGATCCCATATATTCATGACCTCCTGATGCATGTAAACATATTGCAATTGGTAACTGTGAATATCTGAGTTGGAAAGTACAAATTAAGTGAAACTGAAAGAATTAATAATGAAATAAAAATTAATAAGACAGAGAACAGAAATTAGACTTTCAACTTTCAAGGCAACCGATTAATTTAATTTACAAGGAACTTGGTGCTCTGTTGGATATTTCATATTTATAGCTGAAATTTAAAGCTGGTCAGAAGAATCAAGAGTAAAATAACTAGGCATATATGCATGTTTAAAATGTGTGGAATTAATATGCATTAATTGTATAGATTGATAGGTACATCAAATCTATATATTGTTTGGAAATCTTTAATTTGGGCAACATTTCAATCACTGATCGAGTTAGCTTGCACGGCTAGAATTTAGAAACCCTCTCCTGTTGACCTGTTCTCCATGTGCATGCATCTACAAATTAATGGAGGAATTAATGTTTCTATATATACTTGAAAAAATTGGACTATATATGATCATGCTTTGGAAAGTAAAAATGTGATTTTACTCATATTCTTTCTAAATTTTATACAGTCAATATCAACATTTTAACATAATTTTCATATTAAAATGTGCTTAAAAACTAAATTTAACATTTTTTTTATTTTTTACTATTTTTATTTTAGGATCCTTCTAATTGTACCCAAAAATTTGTACCCACTTTTTACCCAAACCAACTGTCATTTGACTGGCGGGAATACTGTAACAATATAACATAATACTGTAACAGACAATATCAAATGATGTAAAATATGCGATCATTTTTTGTTTAAATTAACAACTTGCAACTTCCAACATCTTTGTACTTGGTGTATTTGTACTTTCAAACCTGTTGTACTTTGACAGTTAATGACAGTTAACTATACATTAACTGTACTTGTTTTACTTAAAAAATTGCCAACTTGTGTATTTTTCCCCTTCTAGATGTTTTTAATTTTTTTTCAAATTTTTTCTACCGTTCTAGAAGTTTTGATTAGTAATTTTTTTCGTTTTTTTTATTTCTCTCATTTTTTCATTTTTAATTAAATAATATGTATAATTAAATTATAGATTCAAATTAATGAAATTGAATATGGTAAAAAATAGCTACGTAACGACAAAATATATATTCAATGAATACTGTAACAATAAATTATGAAAACTGTAACAACGAAGTATGAAACTGTAATAATTAATACTGCAGTAATAAAGTATGAAAACTGTAACAATTACGATCACAACTATAAGACAACAAAAATATCACAAATATTAAAAACAAATATAACTTTGTCCAAGAAACACTCTCCAACAAACAACTTTACAAACTTTGTTCAAAATAAAGAATTTTGTCCAGCAAATAACAATCACAAAACCTTAAAAGTTTTATGGCAAGAATCAAAAGCGCCTTGGATATATCTTCCTGTAAGAAAAAATATGACAAATTTTATAATTAAAACTACAAATATTACAAAGAAAATAAAACTGTAAAAAAATAATGTACATCAATCAATAACAAATACTGTAACAACTGTAGACAAATAATGTAACAAATTAACTAATTCTGAGCATCAATCAATATCCAATACTGTAACAACTGTAGACAAATAATGTAACAAATTTAGAAAAATAATGTAACAAATTAATACATACTGAACATCAATCACATATAACGGAGAGCCGTCACTTACTCTATCTAACAATATTTCTAGATCTGCTTCTATATCTGGTTCATCACATATAACGTTCAAATCTCATTCAAAAGTTGATATATTTTTTCCAACTTGATCAACTTCAACTACATCAGGTAACAACATATCAATTTCTAAATCTTCATTCAAATTAATGTCCATTGTATGAAAACATGTAACAGATCAATAGAAAATACTGTAACAAATGCAAATCAATAATGTAACAATAGCAAAGCAATGCTGTAAAAAATAGAAACAAATACTGCAACAAATATAAACAAATACTGTGACAAATGTAAATCAATAATGTTCATTGTATTATAACATGGGAAGATCAACAACAAATACTGTAACAAATGTAAACAAATACAACAACAAATGAAAAACAATAATGTAACAAATGCAAGCCAATTAATGTAATAAATCCAAATCAATACTGTAAAACATTTAAACAAATACTGTAACAATATTAAACCAAAACTGTAAAAAATATTAACGCAATAATTAAATCTAATCATGTAACGCAATATACATAACAAATACAAATAATTGAGGAATACTACACAATAGCTCAACCAGGCTGTAATAATTTATTCCAAATATTGTAACACTGAATCTAAATTTGTATAAAATTCAATTCAAAAAATGTTCATAACGAATATCAAAATCATAAAAATACATACTAAATCTAAATCTGGACTCTATTAATGGGATCTTAATTTTGAAATGCAATTGATACAAAAAACATTCTTTAAAAACGAAAATTCAAATCTAATTTCGTACAATCAACAATAAACTACTGCAAAAATCCAGAAAAGAAGATCAAACAACAGCGAGATTATGGATTAGCAACTTACTAAATTCGCTGAACTCAGGTTAAACCTCCGATACTGTAACATAACGAATCCAATTTGTAACAAATGTCAACAATACTGTACATGTTTTACTTGTGTCTGTCATCTCCGATCTGAAATTTGTAATTTCAGATCTGGAATTTGTCCAATGGCATCAAGCGCTCGAGAGCAGAGAGGTGGTCCATCGAGAGAGAAGAGAAAGAGAAGAGAACGGAAAAGACTGGAAATAAAAAAGAAAAACAATAATAATTGAGAAACTTGTTTATATCGAGATTGTGGAGAGAGATGTGGCCAATCGTTTGGATAAAACTTGGATCCATGGCTCCTTCGAACTCGTGCGGCTCGAAAGGATGCATATGACGTGAGGAAGAGGCGGAGGGACCGAGATGGGAGGCGGAGGTAGCCGGAGATGGGAGGCGGAGGCGGTCAGAGAGAAAGCATCATAAAAGAAGAGAGCTAGGTTTGCCATTTGGGATAATCTTTGGTTTTGTGTGGGTGCTAGAGAAAAAGAGAGAATGTGAGAGACATGAAGTTTTTTATAGCTAGAATGATTAAGAAGTTTTATCCAAAAGGTTGGATAAATATTGGATACAAAACATTGGGTACTAAAACATTTTCTCTTTATTTTAAATAATAATAAAAACATTGATTTTCAAATATTCTAAACAAATAGTAAAAAGTTTCTAAAAAAAGTAAAATTTGGCCACCAAACATATTTTTAATATGGAGATCATGTTGAAAAGGTTCAGATTAATTGTTTGAACTTTGAAAATAAAGATATAAGCAAAAAGTAAAACAATATTTTTACTTTCCAAAACATGATATCAACTCTAAATAAAATTATTAATGCTAATATAAATCCCTTATAGCTATGATTATAATAATACTTTAAAGAGATGTTAATGACCCTAGGAAAAGGACATTGGTGATTATATCTATCGCTAAAGTGAAAATGTATCCCTCCAAGATTAGCATATTCGTATAAATTTTTAATTCTCACAAGAAAATACATACGCGGGAAGGAAGACTTTGTTTAATTTAGGAAAGAAAGTCGTCTTAGTTGGTATTGTTTAATTTAAAAAAAATTAACAAATTTTTGATCAATTTCAAATTTGTAGGTAAATTAAAAAAAAAATTGTACGTAACATTATTTTATACTTGTCTTAAGAAGAGTGGTTTATATATAAAGAATAAATCGTGCCAACTAACTATTTTTAAGGGCGTTTAATAAGTAGAGTTTAGAAGGAAAATAACAAAATTTAGATGCAAGAGACTGTAAATTAGGGGCCACTAATATCGGTATAACAAATAAAAATATTCTTTGCGCTCTTATAATTAAAAATACAAGGCTGAAAATAGCACTCTCATTCTAAATAAGATTACTAATGAATCATAATTTTGAATAGTGATGGATATATAAAGAATAATTTGTGCCAACTAACTATTTTGAGGTGCATCTAATTAATAATAAGTAGAGTTTAGAAATAAAGTAACAAAATTTAGATGCAAGAGTGTTAATTATATTAGGGGCATATCACTATATCAGTATACATAGCAAACAAAAATATTCTTTGCGCTTTTATAATTAAGAATATGACGCTGAAAATAACAGTCTCCACATATCAATTGTTACGTTAAAAATATATATAGCATATCATTTATTGTAAATAGCATGCATTGCATATGTTTTCAATCGATTCAGGAATTGTTTTTAATTCGGTTAAACTACAAAAAAAAAAAATGACATTTATTGTAGCTTAGAATAATGTCAATATATATCGTGATCCTTAACGAAAACTTGTGTTTTTATGCACGAAATCTGGATAAAGATGTACATGATTGATTTACATTAATTATATCGAGGTGGCAAGTTTTCTTAACGCGGATTTGGAGTTTGGACCTTGACCCTTTCTAAATTCCGCAGCTTCTATTTTAAATTTGCTAAATTGGCTCACCTATACAAATTTTATTTCGGGTTACTAATCGCTGGGGCTCACCAGTCACCACTCATGTTTGGATGACTCGCTGACTCGCTTCACAAAAGACGACAAGAATGTCAATAAACCCGTTTAATTCAATGACATGTTGGTCCCACTATAGAGAATTCTTGTACACCAGAAGCTCGTGAAGCCGGTCTACGTTAAAATTTCTCTCTTTATTTAATTATTTCCCCTTTCTTTCCTTCCTCCCCCCGGGCCCCGGCTTCTATCTGTGCGACCGAGACCGACCGACCGACCGACCATTCAACTCAATCTCTCTTGCTTTACTCGACGAATTTTACGGGAACTAACAAATGAAGAAGATATTTGGCGCGAAGAAGAAGGAGCCGCCTCCTTCGATCCAAGATGCTACCGATCGGGTACTTTTCTTTTTCTTCTTTCTATGGTGTTTGATTTTTCTTATTGATCGCTGTACGACACTTTAGTTTACTCTGATTCTCTGAAAGTATGATGATTTGCAAGGAATTAGGTTAGATTTCGGATTTGATGAAGATGTCAGCTTCAAAATTCGTTTGGTGCTTGAAATAATAGAGTAGTCATACTAATTTGGGGAACTTTTCGTCGTAATTCTCTTTTCAACTTTTTTTTGAGAAGATTTCTGCCTTTAAGCTTTCCATCCAGCTGAACTGTTAGTAGTAACTATTCCTTTGTCCAATTTAGGTACGATGAGCATATTGGGATTTGGTCTGGATTTTTTCTGAGAAATTGTTAGGTTTTTTGTCTATTGCCATTCTTGTTATTTAATTGAATTGGAAATTTTTGCAAAATCTTCTAGCTTTTTTTTTCTTCTTCTAGGAAATATGATTGCAAATTGCTCCTTGAGCTACTTAAGCATGAATTTTGTTCTAAGTTGCTCATGGTCCATGACCTGAAATAGCTTTTTTGTCACACAAGTATTGTTATTGTGTTACCTGTAGAACAAAATAATTGTTGAACTAAAAATAATAAGTTGGATGTTTCTCATTTTGTTGGCGGATGTGAGTTTTTTTTTCTGAAATTAACCTGGCATCAAGGCTTTCATTGGTTTTTTTTTCCCAAGTAAAAGGTTAATTTATTGTGTATTTTTTAGAATCACAAATCTTAGGTTTGCACTTTATATATAAATTTAAACAATGAAAAATCTGATTTATTTTCTGTTCCCATCTTTTCTCTTCAGATAAATAAAAGAGGTGAGAGTGTTGATGACAAAATTAAAAGGCTTGATACTGAGCTGGCGAGATATAAAGAGCAAATTAAGAAAACTAGACCAGGTCCTGCTCAAGAAGCCGTAAAAGCAAGGGCCATGCGAGTTTTAAAGCAAAAGCGCATGTAAGACATGTTCCATTTTGTTGACTGTTCTTCTCATATCTTGAAAGAATAGTTTATCTCATCATTTAACCAATATTTCAGTCAGGTACTATGTAGAGTTGTTGTAAACAATGTGCATTTCCTTGTTTGCAATCTAAATTCAGAAAAAAAAAAATGCTTGATGTGATGCCATCATACCACTATGAGACCAGCCTCTTCTTTTATTACTATTTACATATCATTGTATTCCTCAAGGTCTAATTCTTGTAAATTATCATTTGACCAAGCCTGTGACAAGTTCATTATCTTTTATTTAACATTTTCGTTTAAGTCATTCCATAGTTAATGCATGCAACCAGAATTGTTGATTTGTTTTACCTTGAGTTATTGGACCAATCTGACAAGTTTCTCATCAGTAATATACTGATCGATGACAAAGAAAAAAAGAAATTATGTTGTGACCCAGCATAACAGTTTTATTTTATTAGCTGAGGGTGTTCTTTTCATTCCAGGTATGAAGGACAGCGTGACATGTTGTATAACCAAACCTTCAATCTGGACCAAGTCTCGTTTGCGACTGAAGGGATAAAAGATGCTCAACAAACGGTATACTATGCCTATCCCATACTAAGCAACAGATTTTAATCCAGCATCTGTTTTGGTAGATTTTTATTTTGTTTTCTCTAAACTATCTTTCGTTGTGCAGATGACTGCATTGAAGTCAGCGAACAAGGAGCTCAAGGGGATGATGAAGACAGTACGGATTGAGGACATAGATGTAAGTTTGTTCAACCATTGTCCTGGAATATGTATCTGCCAGTTTAGGTTCTGATACCAGTTCAATCTTGATTTCACAAATATGATTATCTGTTATTGCTTATTAGTTTATTGAGATAATTTCATTTGTGCCTTTCAAAAGCTCAAATTGTCACACCCCTGTAAGGTAATTTCAGGTGCCCCTGAAAACATTGGAAGTCTATTTACCTCTTGCTGCTTCTAGAAAAACACCAACTCCCCTTATTGTAGAGAGAAAAATACTCTAGTATTGTAGAGAGAGTTTTTGGATTTTTTTTGCTAGTGGAAATACCAACTCCCCTTATTGATAGTTGGTTCCATGTATATCCCTTAGGTACTTTCCAATTTGGATGGATCCACTACCATTTTACTAAATGTAACAGTTACAAAATTATTGTACAAATAAAAACAGAGTATGCAAGATGAGATGATGGATCTGATGGATGTGAGTAGTGAGATACAAGAGACCCTTGGGCGCACCTACAACGTCCCTGATGACATTGATGAGGACGACCTCATGGGAGGTAGGATCTACTAGAAATATTTTATGGGTGTTTCCATTTAGCCTATGCCTCCTGATCCACAGCAATTCCCCTTTACCAGCTGTTTCCACTCACGTGGCGGGGTATCTCCACCTTTTGTTAACTATGAATCTGGCATTCCTAATGGATTTGCTACTTTCCCACCTTTTAGTTGGAAGTTTCCCTGATTATTAGTTGATTTTCACTAATGACAAGTTGCACAATTAAGTTTTTCTGTAAATAGTTCACTTTTAATTGCGGCTACTTTGGAATATTTGAGGCTAGATTACACAAAGAATGCTGATTAGGTTTAAGTTCGATTGGAGCCTGATTGATTGCACTTGTACAAAACCTGTACTGCTAGTAAAATTTGCTATCTTAGGTCCCAAGGCTTATCTCATGACATTGGCATTGCTATTACTTTTAAATCAAGTACAATTTAAATCCTGTTTCTTGTAGGGTTAGTCAAATTTTGTTTATTGCCAGATCTAAATGGAGTTGTAAATCAGCACTTTGTTTTTCCCTTTGACATGCAGAACTTGATGCATTGGAGGAAGACATGGGTACAGAAGCCGATGCAGTGCCATCATACCTACAGCCTGACAAGCCTGATTTGGATGCTGAGCTTCACTTGCCAACAGCTCCCATTGGCCAGGCTAATCGACACAACTATCAGGTAACAAGAACAAAAGGGTTTGTTTAAAAGATATATTTGCAACATTGCATGGCACCCAAAAATGCACACCTGTTTAAATAGAAAAAGAATATGCTACCCAAATGTTAATGTGGCCTTTAGTGTTTTCTGTGTACAAACTTGCCTTTCCGCTGCTCTGCATAATCATTGTTATTTTTAATTGCTTTTTGGAGTAGACTAGGATTAATAGGTTCTCTAAAAATGAAACAAAAAATTGAGTTAACATAGGAACTTCTTTTTTGATGTGATACAGATAAGAACTTAGTTTAGTAATCATTATTTATTATTAACTGCAATATGAGGTAGGGGTGTGAACGGAGCGGATAATGCTGATACCAAATCAGTATCCACCTTTCCACCTTTCAATGAGCAGATACGAATACGGATAAGAATAGTAAATGGATATCAAAATTCTAAACCAAATCCCCTTAAATGGGTACGGAGCGGATAATCCACAGATACGGATTCGAATATGGATACAAAATGAATAATTGTCGGATAATTGAGTTATTTGAACTTTAAGACACAAATAGTCAAATACTAATTAACAAACTTTAAATATGAAAATGAATGAATAATTTCAACTAGTAATTTGTAAAAAATATATATTTGATTTCTTCTAATTCATGGTGCTTAGTTAAGACGTCTTTTGTTTAATTTATATATCTTAAGGAGTTCCACCAAATTACTCGTGCAATAAAAAAAAATAAAGGGGATAAGATGACGAGGCAGGGCCCACATGCCAAATCTATCAATATTTTAAATGGGCGGGCAAGATTCCAAGGCGTGAATGCTCTCAGCTCCCAAGGCGTGTTTTTCAATAAAAAAATACTTTATTCCGGATATGAAGTTAGTTAAGCCCCACAATGGGTAAAGAAACAGGGACAGAATATATAAGCCTTTAGAAACTGGAGAGAGCGTAGAAAGATTAGCGGATTTGAGGCCTGGAGAAAACTGGGATATCGGAGGATCCGGATAGATGCGGATATTCGCTCCGTTTATGCTTGACAATCAGTATTCGTTTCCATATCCGGAACTTTTAACCTTATTCAGTAATTATCCGAATCCGGGAACTATCCGCTCTGTTTAATCCGGATTCAGAGCGAATTTGGACCAGATAATCCGGATCTGTTTACACCCCTAATATGAGGTCTTATGGGTTTAAATTATTTGGGGGTGTTATTGAATTGAGAGTGACTCCTTTCGGAAAGTATGGTTCATGGATGTTTATAGTAATCGGCAAGGGGGATGGAAATCAACAATTGAAGGTTTGAAATTTGCTTGGTCCATATGAGGTGTATTATAAATTAGTAAATGGTTTTAACAATTGTAGGACTAAAATATGGGCGAATGCAGCTTGCCATGTGAAATTTATATTTTTTGTAATCAAAATCCCAGACTTTAGTAGTATTGCAATTGACCACCAAATTTTTAACAGGATATGGTGCATTACTAATCCTTGCAATTACAACTGCTTAAACCAGATAATGTCTTGATTGCAGTCCATAATTTTTAAAGTCATTATTTTGTCTTCTCACTTTTTGTTCCTCATCTGAAAAAGAAAAAATTGTTGTATTACATTCATATGAGAGAAGCAACTAGTAGGTCAATTGAGCATGCTTTTGAACTGTGAAATTTATTGTTGTTTCAGGAGGAGGATGAGCTTGGGTTGCCGGCAGTGCCGTCAGCTTCCCTCAGGGGTTAGAAGAAAGCTTAGCTTGGTAGTTCAACTCTATTGTTTTATCTGATGTCTTATACTGCATTCATTTAAAAAGTAGAACTAGTTATCTCTTGTTGCTCTCATCCTCTTTCTTTCCTCTGGTTGAGAATTGGCATGTACAATGGATACTTGAAAGAGGGAATTGTTGATTTGTATATTTTAATCCACTCTGGAGTGATATTGTTGTTGACAAAGGCGACCCTTTTTTTTTTTGTTGTTGCTTTTTAATCAACCAGTATTCATGTGCTTGTGAATGCCGTTTCCCCTGCCGTTTAAAAAATAAAAAAAACAATAAAAGAGGCCTCTTAGGCCATGCTATTGATGAGTGGTAATTTTCTGGTTTGTAATTTTGTACACTACTGAAAAATTTCGGTTGCGGATCTTGGACTCGGGTATTCTCTGGATCGAAGTCGTTAATATGTTAGCTTGCATTTGGGCCGTTTGATCAATTGAACAATTTAAATTAGATTAAATAATAATTTAAAAGATAATTTGAACCGTTTATATTGATCAGAAAGTCCATAAAATTATGGCAGCAGATGTGATGTGCCATCAACTTCACAGAACCATATTGGGTTTTTATAAACTATTATATTATCTGAACCTCGTTATTATATTATCTGAAAACAACATATTTTAACCCGTATTGACCAATGACCTATGGTTCGCTATCACTTCATCAATGATCTAATGATCTTCAATTATCGAGTGTGTATATCTTCAAAAATATCAGCGGAAAAAATTCTCAGTACTTATCTTCCAAAAATCCTCAAAAGTCTAGAATATCTAAAATATCTTCCAAGGTTATGGACTTATGGGTCCCTAAAAGACGAGCTCCACCATTAACTGCAGATAATGTCGGACCTTATCCAGTACATCTGTACATGCATATAAATACTTACAGAAATCGCTGCTAATTAACCCCATCACACTAGCTAGCAACTAAAGAAAATAAAAAGGAAACCCAATTCATCAACAAAAGGAGAGAAAATGCAGGCTGCTACAACTCTTTCGTTTACAATCACCATGCCTATTAAAGGTACCAAAAGCTTGGCCCCTAGGAGTACAGTACTAAACTTCAACCCAAAACTTGTCATCCCGAGAGCAGTTGCTGTTAATGCTGAGCCATCAGCTGTCAGCTATGACTCACCAATCTCGTAATGCCTATTTCTTTATCTTTCTTCTTTTCTTTTCTTTTTGTCCGAATAAGATCGTTTTCCTTCTTTGATATTTTGATGAGGCAATCAAATCTGAAGTATTCAGTGCGAATATTTTCTTTTTGATACCAGTAAAGATGAATTCCTTTGATTTAACAGAGTGTTCCCAATGGAGGCATGCGATCTGATTGGTGGAGATACCTGTGATGTACACATGTTCAATGAAACCAAGCTTGCAGCGGATTCCAGCAGAGCTGATGCAAGGGCACCTGTGGAAGAGGTCGACAGAGAATACCTGGAGTACAATGAGCCTAAGACGTATGTTTAACTCTCTCTCTCTCTCTCTCTCTCTCTCCCCTCCCTCTCATATTTTTGGCTTTTGTTTGTTTGAATACCAATAGGGGAAGAAGATAAATGCAGGCATAACACAATCTGAAGTATTCATTATTTTAAAATGGAATATCCTTACCAGTGAATCCTTTTACGGGATCTGACGAATATGGCTTCAAGTTGGTTTTATGTAAATGCAGGCATAATACAATCCTTTTTGTAACTTTTGGTCCAGATGTGATGCTTAGGCACAGATTATTGACTGGTACAAGATTGGTAGCTGTTGCAGTAGCATATGTTGACAAATATTAATGTTTTTGCAGTGTTTTCCCTGGAGAGGCGTGTGATGACCTTGGTGGAGAGTTTTGCGAAGCCCCGTACCAGTTTGGAGTTGCAGAAGAGCTTGTGTTGCCTATGTAAATACACCTAGTATATTGTAGAAAAAGTGTAATATATATACTCTAAAATACTTAGTATTAGTTCCTTGTTTTTAACTTTATTATGTTTGAAGATATAAATCTTTGTGCTTATGGTTTAGTGCTCATTTGCTGGTGTTTCAAATATGAGCTTCTCTACTTGATGGTAGTATTAATTTAGTTGATTAATGTGAATAAAAGTTGGTAAAATTGAAATGGAAATTGATTCAACCTCCTAGAAAATGGTAGGTTTATAAAAAGCAATACCTTACTACTCTCACCCATGTAAATCTCTACAGATTAAATGAATAAACAAACAGTATACTGGTAAATCAGTAGATCTAATGTCAGGACAAAGCCTGCTAGAGGATCTGACAATATGTTGATTAATTTTATTCGCATATATACTGGAACTCTATGTTGATCAATCTAATTGACCAAAAAGAAGAAAATATTTGAAGATAAATCCCTAATAAACGGAAACACTTGTTAACTTTCGTACTTTTTCCTTGGCAAGCATGTGCACTTATCTTTACCAAAAAGAAGGAAACATTACAGAGTACGTCAGAACTGCAAGTTTGCAGAAATTGATTAATTTTAGTCACATAAAAATAGAAACCTAAAACATGGCAACCACTCTAGATATATAATCACCGAGGTATTCTGATTAACACTATTTATCGTCTTTTACTGAATCTCGACCCTTAAAAAGAGTAAATTAGATAAATGATGAAAATAAAGCAAAAAAAAACAAAAAACAAAAAACAAAAGCACACATAACAAAACAGTGCTAAAATATTCTGTACTAATGATGACATGAATTTAACAAAAAGAACTGAAACTTGTGACTTGTTTTTCTGTTGATAAATTCATTTTGATTTTGATCTCTCATTAGTTTTTCTACATACACGGACTCTTAATGCGAGCCTTGAGCCATGACACAGTCTTCTTTATCACACTTGCACCATAACAGCTCGAACAAAATTTTGAACGCCTTTCCTCCTTAACTCGATCCTCAATCATTTTTACAAGCAACTTGTTCTCACTCATCAGCTTTAAATTCTCATCATGCAACAGTTGGTTCTCTCTCATCATCACTTCAATATGTTCCCTGAGTCTGTTATTCACTCTGTTTTGCTCCTCGTACCGATCCATCAATTCATCCATCTGTGTTTTGTTGTCTTCTACAAGCTCCAATATCACCTCTGAAGTAGAAATTCTTTTCTCAAAATTAATCCAACGGTCAAAAACACTTTGGCCACTAGTTTTGGGGAGTGTTTCACTTAGTTTTGAAATATTTTTCTCGAGGATTTCTGGATCAATATCTTCTACAGATAATTTGATGCCCGAGTCATATGATTCATTTCTTAACTGTTTTTGGGTGCTGGGAAAAGAAAAGCTTTCATAATGCCTTTCTGAAATTGAAGATTTTTCCTCGGGTGTTTTACGGCTTATTTCGGTCATTATTTTGTCATTTTGCAATTGGTCTGGATCAACATCTTCTATGCGAGGCTCGGTGACCAAATTGGATGAATTAATATTAAGCGATCGTGGGTTCAAATCAAAGGTGTTTTCCAGTTGGTTTGCCGTAGAAATGGAAGAATCCGAAAAAAGGGCAAGTATGGGGGTGTACTGATCTAATAGAAGGTGGTATAATTTCTGGAATTGTTCGATTTGTTTCTCTAGCTCTGGTTTCTTTTTGTAGTAGGTCTCAGCGCATGCTTCAAAGGAGTCGCCATCCTCTAGCTTTATTAGTGATAGCATTGATTTAGTATTTTCTTCAAGATCTACATAATATTATAAGAAGAAGATATGAATAAATTATACGTAACAAAAACACATTAACAGTAATATATTATAATTAAAATAACAACCACAACAGCCAAAACAGCTAGCATCAATAAAGTTATATAATAATAACAATAATAATAATAACAATAATAATAATAATAATAACAATAATAATAATAATAATAATAATAATAATAATAATAATAATAATAATAATAAAAAAAAAAAAAAAATAGGAAAACAGTAGTAAATGTGTGGGATAAATGATGCATTTCATAAAAGCAAAGTTCAGGTGTGCAGTGTTCTGAGATGGATCTACATGTTGTGATTTGAATTTTGATTTCTGTTATGATGCAAATCTACTTAAAAAAGTGTTTCTTATGCATAGTAATTTTTTGTATGAAGAAAATTTCATACAAAAAATTTCTGTTTTGCCTTTAAAATAACGTTTGTGGATCGGCAAACTGAGTTATAAATTCACCAAGATAAATGCTTATAAAATATTGGTGAAAAGTTTCATATCATATAATTTTAGGACAATTTTAACAAAAGAACATGGTTATTTTGTAAAAAAAAAAAAATACTATTGTGTTTTTGCATTTATCAGTTGTTACATGGTAATCTGTACTCTGTAGTGTATTTATATATTGTGAACTTGCAATTGCATCCTAGTTGAATCTCTTTTGCACTGCCCCTTTTTTGGTGACATTAGATAGCTGTAATAAAATAGCGAGTTTGTTCGTACCAATCTACCAATTATTGTAGTTTGTACACAATATCCAGTTCCAGCCCACCCAAAGTTATTAATTAATTAGTACTAAATGTTATTCTAGTTATTTTGCTAAAACTTTTGATGAAGGAAGTCATCTTAAATTCTTAATATTGACCACCTTTGAAGCTAAATAAAATATGCTGAGAGAAGCTGGGAGCTAGATCTGTAGTAAGTTTATTTCATAGACTAAAAAAATTAGAATTATAAAGAGAAATTAGATGAATTAATACAATGATAAAAGCCAAAAGGAAACAAATTAAAGCAAGCAACCAATCAATTGTTCATGAATTCTACAAGCTGCAAATGCCTGACCGACCTAAGAGCGTTGATTGAATCCAAGTAGATGGAGTACTGTCGTTTCCATTGTTTGACGAGGATGTGTAATCAAACTCTGCTTCCATTTTCTCTATTCTCTGATTCAAACTTGACTACTAAAAATCTACCTTTTGTTATTCTTTTATTGCTTTTGTTTTGGGATATCTGAAAATTGATTGGGTCAAATCGCTAGATTTCGCCTTTATATAGATGCTAGCTAACTGTAAAGTTTACCCAAAAGATTTTCTCAATAAATGAGTTCATATTTTTTTAGATTTGGTTCAACCGGTTATTATCCATTTTGGATTTGTCGACCGTTTGACAGAGATTACAACCTTCTAAAGTTTCTTCTGTGCACTCATTGTTAGATACGCGCAAGATCCCTTCATTTATAATTATAGCTAGCTATTCATCCGAAAGGATCCATCCGTATCTGCCTATCTGCTACTTAACGGGTATAATTAAGTACGTGGCCCATAATGACAAACAACAAAGCCCAGGGAAAGTGGTTCTGTATTAATTGAGCAAATCCTTTCTCTCCTCTTTTGGGCCTTTAATCATATTAATCAAACCTTTAATCTTTTATTGATGCTACGTGACATAATTTTAATTTTGTGATGACTTGCCATTGTTGACTTGTTTGGTACAGAAACCAATAGTTCAGCTTGAACTATTGCGCTTTTGGTACGAATTAATTGAATGAACAAAAAAGCTTGCGATTTAATTTTATTTTGTTACATTAATTTTTTTTAAATATATTATTTTTATAATATGATCTTGCAAATAAACGCTTAAATACACTATCATGACACTGTGTTCTAATGCTAATTAATTTAATAATTAAGTAGACTGACCGGTATACAGTATACTGAACTTCAATTCAAAACTATAAAAGCAACATGCAATCTTATAATCCTAATAAATAGCATTTTACATTATTGATTATACAGAGTTCTAATAATTAATTTACCAACTATAAACATGGCAATCATTCGCCATATATATATAGTTGCCATGTTTTTTCATACTACAACTCACCCTCTGCTTTCTTCCAACACTGATGCCTCTGGCACTGGCACGAGCGCGTACTGTCTGATCTCTTCAACGCCACCAATGCCTTTGCATTTTCTACTTGACCTTCGCCATCTTGCCTCTCCAAACCATCGCTCGCTTTACTTGCCAAAAGCACTTCCATTCTCTGCCTCACCTCACAAGAATAATATTCATGCCCCTGAACCCCACAAAAGCCACATTTTACCACCTTCAAAGCCTTCCTTTGCGCTTCTCTTATGTCCACAGCCTGTTCCCAGCTTGCCGCTAGCATTACCGCCTCATCTAATGTCGCTGGTCGTTGTGGCACTACCCACTCCTTTAGTTCCTCCCTCAAACCATCAATGAAAATACCTTTGAGTATGTCTTCGCTCATTCCGTGTTCCGGCCATTTCTTCAGAATCCATAGCATGCGGACATGGTAGCGGGTCACTGTCTCATTGTCAGATTGATGGAGACAGACAAGTTCAGTGCGGGACCGGTTGGTGAAGTCTGGTGGCTGAAAAGCTGATAAAAAGGCCGAGCGGATGTCCTCCCAAGGCAGGGATGGATCAATGAAGATGTCATACCTATTAACAAGAAGAAAGAGTTGATTAAGAGAGGAAATTATTTTCAAATATTCACTTGTAGTTGTATATTACAATTAGTCTAGTAATAATTTTTTTTTTGAAAGTTCTTGCCAACACGAATTTTAACTAGCAAGCAACCAATAAAATTGATATAACATAGAAAAGAAAAGGAAAAAAATAAGGTCCTAGTATCCTACTTAAAAAAAAATGAAAAAAAACAAAAACAAAAACAAATTTTGACTGCACTTAAGTGAAATGAAACAATAATTAATATAAGTGATAACCACATATATCAGATATCCGTAGGAAAACACTTCATTGTTAAACAAAACAACAACAGCAGCAAAAACCTTAACCACCATATATAGTATATTATAAATTTTATTTAAAGATAACAACATGCATGCCAAGGCAGAACCATGCATAACGGAAAGAACTAGGATGATTTTTCATTAAAGTACCATAGAGCAGCATAAGAGTCAAGGGAAGCCGGAAAGATATGAGCAGCGACAGCCGGCGAGGCTGCGTTGTTTACACGGCACACAGAGTCAAAGCGGAGTAGATGCGCAAACGGGCACTCATCGAGCTCTCCACTGAAGACTGGCAGGGGCGCCACAGGGATGTAATCCAGTACTGTAGTGTATGGCGAGTTGCTGGATGCATAGGCAGTATAAGCAGAGGGAGAGTAATTAGGGTTATCGTCTGAGGGAATTAGAGATGATGACGTGGCGGGTTGTTCATCGTATGATTTGGAATCCTCGGTTGGGGCTTTGGTGAGGGAAGGAGATAGAGGAGTACTGGAGTGGCCATGGCGACGGCGCTGGCGCTGGTGGCGCCGGTTTAAGGGTTTGGTGGTGCGAGAGGGGCCCATAGTTCAGACTTCAGAGAGACGAAAGGGAACGACAAAGAGACGTCCGTTTGGATTGAAGCATAAAAGATCGCAGAAATCGGCTCACATACGATCACTGCTGTTGGATGTTAACTCAAATTTTAGTTTAGATCCGGGCGTCCAATTTAAATCCGCACGAATGTTAAAGGATCCCGTGCAATACAACTTACCAGAGATGTGACCCGTATTATGATCTGACGGTCAGGATCGACCAACTCAAAATTGGAGATGAGAGGGAACGACAAAGAGATGTGACCCGTATTACATGAAACATCGAATAATTTAAAATTTATAATAATAATACATATTTAACAGTATTTGATGAAACATCGAATAATTTTGAATTGTACTAAAATGTATACACAATTAATTATAAAAATAAAAATTTATTTTTACAAAAACAATTTTTCCAAAAAATATTATTAAATTAAATTGACAAATGAAAGCATCGAGAATGCATGCATCATAATCTTCAAGTCTTTAACACAATATATATGCATGTGATGGAAGAAGTATAGAGCTAGCAATGACATCTTTTCTTTATTTTACACGATTTCAGATCATGACAAATTTTGCAATTGTATAACATGCATCATAGGGGATACGGTGGATATTGTGTTAAACTTAGTAAAATGAGAAAATCAACAATAACAACATCATCTCTAGCTAGCTCTTCTATGTATATAGAGAGAGAGAGAGTAGAACTGGGTGCTCCTAAGTTCATCCAACTTTTTGTGAACTTGACTCTAAAATATATCGAATCGACTTTAAACCATGAATCTAAACGTTGAAATCCTTCTACCTAATGATTGATGCGTCTATATGTGAAAATTTTAAAGTTTCGAATTAATTTAATATAGAGTCAAGTGGTCAAAGGAGTCCAAAAAATGAATGTATTAAAATTAATTTATAAACCTTAAATTTTTTACCACTTGACTTTATATTAAATTAATTCGAAACTTTAAAATTTTGACATGTAGACGCATCACTCATTAGGTAGAAGGATTTCAAAGGTTTGGATTTATCGTTTAAAGTCGATTCAATATATTTTAGAGTCAAATTCACAAAAGATTTGGTGAACTTAGGAGCACCCTAGTTCTACTATATATATAGAGAGAGGTTGGCTAATATCAAATCAGTTGATCAGTTGTTCCTGAGGTCCCGTGCAATCAATTCATTTTTCAATTTTCGAAGTCCAAAACATCGATCAAAACCGTTAGATGTGATCTCTATATTAAAATGTGCTTGGAGACCAAATTTTACATTTTTTTGGAATTTTTTTACTATTTATTAAGCCACTTTGAAAAACACTGATCCAACGGTGGCTTAACCAAACAGTAAAACTAGAAGTCACTGTTGGATCAGTGATTTTCAAAGTGGCTTAATAAATAGTAAAAAAATTCCAAAAAATGTAAAATTTAGTCTCCAAGCACATTTTAATATAGAGAACACAACTAACGGTTTGGATCGACATTTTGGACTTCGAAAATTGAAAAACGACTTGGTTGCACGGGACCTCAGGAACAACTGATTTGATATTAGCCAACCTCTCTCTCTCTCTCTCTCTCTCTATATATATATATATAGAGAGAGAGAGAGAGAGAGAGAGTCCTCTATGGACATAAGGATCTATTTGTAAAATGAACATATGTTTATTTTCAAAGTTCAAACAGTCGATCCGAACCGTTCATCTTGTTCTCCATATTAATATGTGCTTGGAGACCAAATTTTACATTTTTCTGAATTTTTTTACTATTTATTAAGATGGGTACAAAAAATATCAAATTTAGACCATTGAATTTTGTACCCATCTTAATAAATAGTAAACAAATTCAGAAAAATATAAAATTTGGTCTCCAAGCACATATTAATATGGAGAACAAGATGAACGGTTCGGATCGACTGTTTGAACTTTGAAAATAAAAATATGTTCATTTTACAAATAGGTCCTTTGTCCATAGAAGTCGTTGCCATATATATATATATATAGAGTGATGCTTGCATGGACCCAAGGACCTATTTGTAAAATGAACATATCTTTATTTTCAAAGTTCAAACAGTCGATCCGAACCGTTCATCTTGTTCTCCATATTAATATGTGCTTGGAGACCAAATTTTACATTTTTCTGAATTTTTTTACTATTTATTAAGATGGGTACAAAAAATATCAAATTCAGACCATTGAATTTTGTACCATCTTAATAAATAGTAAAAAAATTCAGAAAAATGTAAAATTTGGTCTCCAAGCACATATTAATATGGAGAACAAGATGAACGGTTCGGATCGACTGTTTGAACTTTGAAAATAAAGATATGTTCATTTTACAAATAGGTCCTTGGGTCCATGGAAGAATTTGCCATATAGATATGAGAGTGTCTTCTATGGACATAAGGACCTATTTGTAAAATGAACATATTTTTATTTTCAAAGTTCAAACAGTAGATCCGAATCGCTCATCTTGTTCTTCGTATTAATATGTGCTTGGAGACCAAATTTTACATTTTTCTGAATTTTTTTACTATTTATTAAGATGGGTATAAAAAATATCAAATTCAGACCATTGAATTTTGTACCCATCTTAATAAATAGTAAACAAATTCAGAAAAATGTAAAATTTGGTCTCCAAGCACATATTAATATGGAGAACAAGGTGAACGGTTCGGATCGACTGTTTGAATTTTGAAAATAAAAATATATTCATTTTACAAATAGGTCCTTATGTCCATAGAAGACTTTGCCTATATATATATATATATATATATATATATATATAGAGTAGAACTAGGATGCTCCTAAGTTCACCCAACTTCTTGTGAACTTGACTCTAAAATATATCGAATCAACTTTAAACGATAAATCCAAATCGTTGAAATCCTTCTACCTAACGATTGATGCGTCTACATGTGAAAATTTTAAAGTTTCGAATTAATTTAATATAGAATCAAGTGGTCAAAGGAATCCAAAAAATGAATGCATTAAAATTAATTTATAAACCTTAAATTTTGACCACTTGACTCTATATTAAATTAATTCGAAACTTTAAAATTTTGACATGTAGACGCATCACTCATTAGGTAGAAGGGTTTCAACGGTTTGGATTCATTGTTTAAAGTCGATTCGATATATTTTAGAGTCAAGTTCACAAGAGTTTTGGTGAACTTAGGAGCACCCTAGTTCTACTATATATATATATATATATATATATATATATATATATATATATATATGATCTATATATGCGCTTCTTTGGAATTTGACATGAGAGTAGAATAGTGCCAAAAGTTTGTCCTGAATTCCAATAGGACCAATCGCTTCCACCCAAAGCTTCTTTGACTCATTCAGATTTTTTGTTTTTTTTATGAATTAATTAATATTGATGCACTTTCATCAGAAAGCATAGTAGAATACGTCAAATATCCTTTACTTTACCCCCACCCATATTTATTTTTCAAGGAGCCTACGCATATGAATAATTTTGTGTTTTCTCAATTTTGCGTTAATTTTTGTATTAATTTTCTCAATTTTTCGTTTCATACATTTATTAATTCCATTTACATTTCATACATTAATTGAACTTCAAAGTGATTTTAAATAATAAATCATTTTAAAATATTACGTCCCTCATAATAAAAAAAAATTCAGTACAAAACATAACTTACTTTCATTTTTCCATGATTTTAATTTTTTTTCATGTTGATGCCATCTTTTCTAGTTTTTTTTGGTACTTTGAGCCAATATAAAATACTTTCTTTATTTTGTTTGTTCTCTATTTTGAGCCAACATGTAATACTTGTTTAAGAAATTAATAAAAGAACAAAATGAATATGGTCTAGCTGTTAGCCAAGGATCGATCTTAGTCCTTGTGAAAAAAAAACAGACATACATGTCTTAGTGAATAAGATAATCGTTAAAGTATGTTTTCTTTTAGTCCGTCCAAATTTTTGTTTTAGCTGGCAGGCATGTTGTAAATGGATCCGAATTTGCTGAAATTCGAGACTAATATACAGTGTTTCTGAAATTCCTGAAATTCTGATCCAGCCGTCGAACTGTTCTGAGATGCGTGTGCAGAAAAACCAATTGTTCCGAGATGCGTACACAGAAAAAGTTGAACGGCTAGGATTTCGAATTTCAGGAATTTCAGAGAATTTCAAATTTTAGCCTATTTAAATTCGTTGTAAATCGATTTTTATCCGTTTCGCTCAAATTAATATTCCACCGGAAATTCACTATATATATGAATGATGAAATAATCAGAAAATCACAAGTATATATAATATACTAATTAACTTTTATTTTATTGTATTCTTGTTCAAGTTGTATTCGATCGGTATCCTCGACAAGACTATGGCGCCTGAATTATGGCACATATATATATATGGTTTTGCTGATGTGAACTAATAATTAATTCAATGTAAAATTAATTTTAAGTTCGACAATTAAGCACAGGTCAATAATATATGTTTCATTAAATTAAATCAGGCCGAGCGATCGAGCATGATATATATATCGGCTCATTTAATTTCTCAGGTACTTTAGGTTATATAGCAGTCTGAATCGAATAAGAAATTATTATGATTTAATTAAATATATAGATTTACGGAACCGTTTTTGAATTTCCGATTTGTGTGCATGGCTCCTATTTCCGTCTTTCCCTTTGTTTGTTTTTTTGCGGATAATTTCATGTATACCCCTCAAAAACTTTCAATTACGTACTTCTCCCTCGTTCTTAATATTATATTCACTCTTTTAAATTTCAAAAACTCATAAATATACTCAATTTATTTTCTTTAGATTAAAAGTTAAAACAAATCTTAAATTTATACAATATCCATTTTAATCTTTATTAAAAAAACAAAAATCTGCAATATGGTTCCATATCTACTTAAAACTCTGTTCAATTTGTATCAAAACTTAATTGTACCAACTAAATCAGAATGAATTTTAAAAATATTCACATGAATATATCTTTATGTTAATTAAACAATTTTGATTGAACATCGAATTAAATTTAGTCCAATGTCAATGAGAATTTCCGGACCAGTATACTTTGCGGTCCAGATTTACTATCAGCCGGTGAGTGTCTAGAATGATGGAAAAAACAGTATTAATTTTGTTTTGATATTCATGCTAAAATTTTATTTTGTTTGTCCGAATAAAACGAAGGTGCCAAATTAAAAGCACAAGAACTCATAGGTAAAAGCTCCGCAGAGGATACGAATTCGAATCCTCTGAGATATCTCGAACTTTGCGTGACTTTTTGGAATATATCAATCGTTCAAATACATTTTGCACGAATCTCAAAGCTCAAATAATACTGGCCCCTTATGGTTCTCCGAATAGGCACCGGACACGTCGGTCACGCAAAAATTGAGATATCTCAGAGGATACCATTTCGAGAGTCCCGTTGAATTCGTATCTCTGCATTAACTCAAAAGGAAATCTTTTGAGTTAGTATATCTAAACCATTCTATTTTCTTTAAGATCCGTGTGTACAAGATCAGCACTAATTTTAAAGGGTTCTATATTAAAATCAGACGGCCAAATTTACTCCGTTTAATATCAGAAGGCCAAGATGCATTAACTCAAAAGATTTTCTTGTGAGTTAATGCAGAGGATACGTGTTGGCCTCCATCCCCATGCCACCATCATTATAATCTCTCCCCGAATAGCACTAACATCGTCACACTGTCACATGGGTTTCAAATTTCTTTTATCAGGAATCTTTCCACGTTTTATTATTATATTGATTTTGAATAATCCAACCTCTCCACCTACCCTCTAACTAGTGAATTACAAACGGGCCGGGCAGGACGGGCCGGGTCACGGGCGGGCACGGGCACGGGCGTCACGGGCACACGGGCACCACGGGCCGGGCATCACGGGCAAAAAAAAAAAAAAAATCTGCCCCTGCCCGTGTAATGCCCGTGCCGTCACGGGCCGAGGCGGGGACGGGCGGGCGTTATTTTTTTTTTTTTTTTTTTTTTTTTTTTGTTTTTTTTTTTTCGCTTTTTTTTTTTCTGTTTTTTTTTTTACTGTTTTTTTTTTTTTTTTTTTTATAAATTCAAATTGTAAATAATTATAAATCCAATTCATACCAATAAATTATAAATCCAAATTCATACAAATTTAAATTCATGTCAATTGTAAACTTGTAACTCGATAATTTTTGTTAAAATAAAATATAAACTAAAAATTTCTTAAATCAATTACTTTAAAAATAATTAAGCTCTTATTTTAAAACAATAGATTAAAAAATAAAAGTTACCCTCCTCTTTTATTCCGGGCTTGGGACCGGCTATGTAAAACAACATAGGCAGAGTTCTAACTTTTTTTTTTGTTAGTAATTTTTCGTTAAAATGAATAATTTAAAAAACTAATTGAAATGTTTATAATTTTATAATTTAAAAAATAACCATAAAGATTAAAGATGTTAGAAATATATACCGACACTATTTATCTAGAAGTTCGCATTCCTATACCATTGTTCGCTCTCTTCCGCACCATCTGAATCCGAATTAGCCTCGCCAGTACAGCTCTCTTCAGACATGGCTTCGGGTGATGATTGTTGTTGAGGCAGATGTTGTGTGCGCTCTTCAGCATCAATCCAGTCTTTTAAGCACACAAGTCTCTCAAAGACATGTGGACCCAACTTACTGCGTTTATCGGAGAGGATCCCGTTCGCCGAACTAAAACAACTTTCGGAAGGGACGGTTGACACCAAAGACAAAGAATACATCACGGGCCATCATCGCCGGGATTGGATAGATTCTTGCATGCCTCCTCCACCACCCAACGACGTCAACATTTTCGGGTTCATTGAGCATCGCCATATAGCTCAATATCTCGTTTGTGGATGTGTGCGGTTGGCTCTCCGACCGAAAATCTGCTAACAATCCACCACTTGCTAGTGCTCCTAGAAGTGGAACTATTAAAAAATAAAATAAAAATTAGCGGACAAATAATGTAGATATTATAAATAATAAATATTAAAAATACATGTATATTTTTATTTATACCTCGGGCCCGCATGGGAAGAAGACGGGTTCTCATTGCCACTCATTCTTGAGCTGTATATGTGAAACATCTCATCGAACTTCGAATCCACGTATGCCTCCACCCCGTCTTTGTCTAAATGTAGATATTCTTTGTACCTTTCAATAAATTTGATCGTGTAATACTTCTTGTATGCGGGTTGAGGCGGTTTGCGATAACGGCCGGGAGGGTACATCTTCCCAATATTTTAGGAATTTTTGTTTCATGGCATCTACGATCGGTGTGAGAGATTTATCATTGATTTCAGCTCGTTCCAAATCATTATATACCTTGGAGATGTAATAGAGATGTTCGAGCAACTTAAACGACGTTGGTGAGTACGAGCAGGATAGTTGAACGGTTGCTGTAAAGAAGGTTTTTAGGAACTCTTTAAGCCTTTCTAGTTGCTCCCATTCTTCCTTTTTGAGTTCCAATGCCAATTCCTCGGGGATTGAGCCTCTCAAAGCCTCCCCTATGACAGCTTTGTAAGGAAGACATCGGTGTAACATCCTATAGGTAGAGTTCCAACGGGTATCTATATCCCAAGTTACTTTCAACTTGCTCATGTTATAGTGGACACATAATCTCGCAAACCGTTGTTTTCTTTCTTGGTTTGAAACAATGTGGTTGAGAGCATCTTTAAATTTAATTATCAATAGCTTTACGGCTTCTGTTTTAAGACCCGCCTTCACGACGAGGTTAAGTATGTGGCAAGCACACTTTTGGTGAAACATTTCACCATCCATAATCGGGTTTAGTGACCGTTTAAAAATCTCAATGGAAGCTATGTTGTTGCTAGCATTATCGAATGAGATAGAAAAAATCTTATTATCCATATTCCTCTTAAGGTTATACTCTTCTAAAACCTCAATAATTGATTTAAAAATGACATTTGCAGTGTGCGGGCATTCCAACACTCGAAAACTTAATATCCTCTTTTGTAATACCCAATTATCATCTATCCAATGCCCGGTAATACAAGAGTACCCGAGTCCATGTTTACCAGCAGTCCATATATCGGAGGTAATTGAGACATTATTGTTTTGGTATGCAAATGTAGCTTTCATATCATCTTTTCTGCTGGTAAACTGGTTTTTTATTTCACTAGTCATTTTTTTATGATGAATCCTCTTGTACATTGGTTGAGCACACCCCGAATGACCAACCTAGGGAAAAACTCGAGCAACTACCCATACATATTGGTTGTTCTTTCTGGGTAATGTACCGAGCCAATTCACTAAGCATTTTTGATTCATCGAATTTTGGGTTGGTTCTGGTACCATCCGCGTTTAATAGGGTTTGGATTTGTCTCGATCCAACATTTTCACTTGGTTGTTCACCCTTTTTTTTCGTGCATTTCGGCATGTCTCTTAAAGCTATTCATACCGTCCTTTTTTTTATACACATAACTCTTGTTACATTTTTTTACCTTACATTGTAGATATTGCATAGTGCCCTCCTCATCTCTTGTCCAATCATAGTATTTCAACCATGGTTTATTGTATTCGGGCCATCTTTTCGCCTTCTTTCCTGCTGGTTCTTGCGGGGGCACTTCTTCTGTCGAGGGATGGACATCTTCTTCTTGAATTTCATGGAGACTTGTCGAAGAAGTACCTCTTATAGGGGCAGTGTCCATGAATTGACTCGATGCTACAGAAGAAGTGCCTCCATGTGCATACGGTGGTATCGGTTGATGTACTTGTTGTGGAATAAACATGTTTGGATCATTTGAAGTATAATACGGTGTGGTCATTTGATGGGGTTGTTGGCAATTTAAATCTAGCATTTGATCCTTTCTTTGATAATTTTGTGGATAATTAAGTGGATAATTAGATGGTAGCATTTGGGAGGAACTTGGTTGATAATTGGGTTCATAATTGGGTTCATAATTTTGTGGATAATTATGTGGCATATCGGGGCGGACAGGGACCGTAGGGCCAAAAAGCTTGGTCGAATATCTTTCGATTTGTTCTTCCACCGATTCACGATGAGGGGTTGTCATTTTTTTAACCTATTACAAATAAATCCGAATTTCAAAATTAATTATAACATATTCTAAAATTAATCTAATTACTTCACATTTCCAAAAAATAAATCTAACTTATTTTTTTCAACCTATTAAAAATAAATCCGAATTTCAAAATTAATTATAACATATTCTAAAACAAATCTAATTACTTCACATTTCCAAAAAATAAATCTAACTTATTTTTTTAACCTATTAAAAATAAATCCGAATTTCAAAATTAATTATAACATATTCTAAAATTAATCTAATTACTTCACATTTCCAAAAAATAAATCTAACTTATTTTGTTTAACCTATTAAAAATAAATCCGAATTTCAAAATTAATTATAACATATTCTAAAACAAATCTAATTACTTCACATTTCCAAAAAATAAATCTAACTTATTTTTTTTAACCTATTAAAAATAAATCCGAATTTCAAAATTAATTATAACATATTCTAAAATTAATCTAATTACTTCACATTTCCAAAAAATAAATCTAACTTATTTTGTTTAACCTATTAAAAATAAATCCGAATTTCAAAATTAATTATAACATATTCTAAAACAAATCTAATTACTTCAAATTTCCAAAAAATAAATCTAACTTATTTTGTTTAACCTATTAAAAATAAATCCGAATTTCCAAATTAATTATAACATATTCTAAAATTAATCTAATTACTTCACATTTCCAAAAAATAAATCTAACTTATTTTTTTTAACCTATTAAAAATAAATCCGAATTTCAAAATTAATTATAACATATTCTAAAACAAATCTAATTACTTCACATTTCCAAAAATTAAATCTAACTTATTTTTTTTAACCTATTAAAAATAAATCCGAATTTCAAAATTAATTATAACATATTCTAAAATTAATCTAATTACTTCACATTTCCAAAAAATAAATCTAACTTATTTTTTTTAACCTATTAAAAATAAATCCGAATTTCAAAATTAATTATAACATATTCTAAAACAAATCTAATTACTTCACATTTCCAAAAAATAAATCTAACTTATTTTTTTTAACCTATTAAAAATAAATCCGAATTTCAAAATTAATTATAACATATTCTAAAATTAATCTAATTACTTCACATTTCCAAAAAATAAATCTAACTTATTTTTTTTAACCTATTAAAAATAAATCCGAATTTCAAAATTAATTATAACATATTCTAAAACAAATCTAATTACTTCACATTTCCAAAAAATAAATCTAACTTATTTTTTTTAACCTATTAAAAATAAATCCGAATTTCAAAATTAATTATAACATATTCTAAAATTAATCTAATTACTTCACATTTCCAAAAAATAAATCTAACTTATTTTTTTTAACCTATTAAAAATAAATCCGAATTTCAAAATTAATTATAACATATTCTAAAATTAATCTAATTACTTCACATTTCCAAAAAAATAAATCTAACTTATTTTTTTTAAGCTATTAAAAATAAATCCGAATTTCAAAATTAATTATAACATATTCTAAAATTAATCTAATTACTTCACATTTCCAAAAAATAAATCTAACCTATTTTTTTTAACCTATTAAAAATAAATCCGAATTTCAAAATTAATTATAACATATTCTAAAACAAATCTAATTACTTCACATTTCCAAAAAATAAATCTAACTTATTTTTTTGAACCTATTAAAAATAAATCCGAATTTCAAAATTAATTATAACATATTCTAAAACAAATCTAATTACTTCACATTTCCAAAAAATAAATCTAACTTATTTTTTTTAACCTATTAAAAATAAATCCGAATTTCAAAATTAATTATAACATATTCTAAAACAAATCTAATTACTTCACATTTCCAAAAAATAAATCTAACTTATTTTTTTTAACCTATTAAAAATAAATCCGAATTTCAAAATTAATTATAACATATTCTAAAATTAATCTAATTACTTCACATTTCCAAAAAATAAACCTAACTTATTTTTTTTAAGCTATTAAAAATAAATCCGAATTTCAAAATTAATTATAACATATTCTAAAATTAATCTAATTACTTCACATTTCCAAAAAAATAAATCTAACCTATTTTTTTTAACCTATTAAAAATAAATCCGAATTTCAAAATTAATTATAACATATTCTAAAACAAATCTAATTACTTCACATTTCCAAAAAATAAATCTAACCTATTTTTTTTAACCTATTAACAATAAATCCGAATTTCAAAATTAATTGTAACATATTCTAACACAAATCTAATTACTTCACATTTCCAAAAAATAAATCTAACTACAAATTTAATAAATCTAACTACAAATTTAATAAATCTAACTACTTAACAAATTTAACAAATCTAATTACTTAACATTCAATAAATCTAACATTTAATTTAAATTCTAAATTTCTCTACAAAAATAAATCTATCATTCAATATTTCAATCTAACAAAATTTAATCTAACAAAAATTAATGTTACCTTTTTAATTTCGCGGGAAAATCTTCGAGAATACCTTCGTAATTCCGTTTGCGTATTTGTTAAACAACTATATTTTTTTTAAACAATAAAATTAAAATTGGAGAATAATAAAAATAATGAGATTGAGATTGAGATTAAGAGAATGAGAGATGAAAATATTAAGAGGAATGGGTGTATATTTATAGATGTTTGTTTGAAGAATTGGAGGGATTAAAATTTAAATTTAAAAAAAAAAAAAAAAAAATCTACTGCCGCTCGCCGGGGGAGTGCCGGAGTGGGGGCCTGGGGCGGTGGGGTTGGGTCTTTGCCGCGCGTGGAGGCCGGCCCGGGGAGGGGAGGGGGTCCGGCGGGGGTCCGGGTGGGGAGGGGGGGCGGGCGGGGGCCGGGGAGGGAAAATTTTTAAAATTCAAATTTCAAATTAATTTCGGGAAAAAAAAAAAAAAAAAAAAAAAAACGGGCACGGGCGGGGCACGGGCACGGGCACACGGGCGCACGGGCACACGGGCGCACGGGCACACGGCGCACGGGCACACGGGCGCACGGGCACACGGGCGCACGGGCACGGCGGGCGGCAGTCACGGGCGGGGAAAAAAAATTTCAAGCCCCGGCCCGTTTAACGCCCGTGCCCGTGCGCCGTGTGTGCCGTGGGTGCCCGTGGCACGGGCACGGGCACGGGCCGGGCACGGGCAGGGCACGCCCCCGGGGGCAAAATTCATACTCTACCTCTAACCTCTATCTCCAGAATTTGTGCTTTAAGAAAAGACCAGCTTGTGGAAATGGAAAAAATATAGAACAGAAATAAGAATCAAGCGGCTCAGTAGCAGTAGCACAGATTGGAATTGATCCAACCCTTTACCAGATTTATTCTGAATTTTGCAAGAGTACTGGCGATTCGACCATAAGCATAAAACCTCCAAGTCAACCATGGATAATTCCTTTGCGCCACCCATTTTTTCAATTCCAACCTCGCTTTTTGCCCCAGCTTTTGTTGCTCTGCTGATTCTGATTTGCCTCTTCATCACTAGGCGCTTGTTGCTCCATTCAACAAGGAAGCGAAATTACCCACCAATTGCTGGTACAATTTTTCACACCCTCTTCAATCTGCACAGATTTACAGAGTATCAAACCAGCCTCTCCAGAAAGTACAAGACTTTTCGCATTCTCACCCCCTTTGGCAACTATCTCTACACCGTTGATCCTGCCAACGTCGAGTATATCCTCAAAACCAACTTCGCCAACTATGGAAAGGTAGCTCTAGTCTCTAGACCATAAAGTTTCAAACTTTGCAATTGTATTTGTAATTTGTAAAATTGAATTGGAATGACCTGACCTGCAGGGAGATCTTACTTATGAGGTGATGAGCGACTTATTAGGGGATGGGATATTCGCCGTGGATGGCGAAAAGTGGAGACAACAGAGAAAGATTGCTAGTTTTGAATTTTCTACAAAGATGCTAAGAGATTACAGCAGTCAAGTGTTTAGGAACTCAGGAATGAGGCTTACTGAGATAATATCAGACTTAGCCTCTTCTAATCAAATGATGGATATCCAAGTAATTGCTGTCCATATTTTTCTTATGTTCTTAATTTCTTGTAGCAATATAGATATTCATCATTTCAGCAATCTTTTCTCTCTCTTTTCATCTTTTGTTTTAATTTTTATATATGGCATTTTTAGGATTTGATGATGAAATCCACTATGGATTCAATATTCAAAATTGGGTTTGGTGTTGAATTGGGAGTGTTGTCTGGTCTAGAAAAGGGCAAGGCATTCTCGAAAGCTTTTGACGAGGCCAGTTGTCAGATTTTATATCGCTTCTTTGACATATTCTGGAAAGTTAAGAGGTTTTTGAATATTGGTTTAGAGGCAACAATGAAGAAGAACCTCCAATTGATAGATGATTTTGTATATACAGTGATCGATAGAAAAACCAAGCAAATGAGTGAGCAAGGGCAAGATATGGTAAGTGTACAATATTATTTACAAATAACCAGTAAATTGTGTAGGCCTCTAAAAATTGATTTGTGCATCTGTTTCTTCGTTACAGCTGGAGAAGGAAGATATATTGTCCAGATTTCTCCTAGAAAAAGAAAAACCTGGTAGTGGTATTGATAATAAGTATCTCAGAGATATTATCTTGAATTTCATGATTGCGGGGAGGGACACCACAGCTGGGACCCTGTCATGGTTTTTCTATATGATGTGCAAGCATCCACATTTACAGGATAAGGTTGCAAGAGAAGTGCGAGCAGCAACAAAATTGCAAGAAAGAAAGGTTAAAATTGATGACTTTGGGAATTATTTAACTGAAGAGGTGATCAGTAGCATGCAGTATCTCCATGCAGCTGTTACAGAGACTCTGAGGCTTTATCCTGCAGTTCCTATCGTAAGAACTTAAACATCCTTTTTGTTCATAATAAAATCCATTATGAGCCTTAAACAAATAGTTTTATCTGCCATTCTTGTAGGATGTAAAGTGTTGTTTCTCTGACGACACATTACCAGATGGTTTTGATGTAAATAAAGGTGATTTGATAAATTACCAACCTTACCCTATGGGTAGAATGGAGTTTCTGTGGGGAGATGATGCAGATGAATTTCGACCCGAGAGATGGCTTGACAATGATGGCATCTTCATGCCAGAAAGCCCTTTCAAGTTTACTGCATTTCAGGTACTTTATTTTGGAGTGAGGCTATAGTACTATGCATAGCGCACACCAGTCCTTACTATGACTCCATATGTCCGCTCCGAAGCCCAAATGGTTGATCGGAACCACTCAACATGATCTCTATATGAAAATGTACTTGGTGACTAAATTTTATATTTTTTTTATAATTGTTTTACTATTTTTTTGGATAGCTAGAAAATCACTACTTTCTAATGGCCGAGAATCTTTAGATTGATTTTCAACCTATTTAAAAAAATAGTAAAAAAATTCTAAAAAATGTAAAATTTGCTCTCAAAGTACATTTCATATAGAGATCACGTTGAGTGGTTCGGATTGACTGCTTGGACTGTGCAAATGAAGATATCGAGCCATAGTACGGGCCGGTGTGCGCTATGCATAGTACTGTTGCCTAACTTTTTAAGTTTGAGTACATATATTCATATTGCAAAAGTATAATTTGAGTTCTAAATTTTGTAATTGGTAAACTCTATGTTATTGTCTAGGCGGGACCTCGGATCTGCTTGGGAAAAGAATTTGCCTATAGGCAGATAAAGATTGTGGCAGCTACTCTATTGTATTTCTTCAAGTTTGAAATGTGGGATTCAAGCAGAGATGTCAAATGTAGAACAATGTTGACCCTTCAAATTGATGGAGGACTTAATCTTTGTGCCATGCATAGATGAAAAGGCACTTGATTTGTCAAGTAATTGGATACTTGGGGAGTTATGGTGGGCCCAAACCCGATATCCACAACCATGGTATTTTTTTAAGAAAACAAGTTAAAGAACTGAGTAAGCTCCTTTAATTTGAACATAAAATGGTTGTAACTATGTATCTCGCTGTTTCCTTTGTACATAAAATGGTTGCAAATTTGTGTCTATATGGATCTCACTTTTTCATTCTCTCTTCTTCAATTACAACTACAACTAGAAAGAAAACGAGAAATGACAGTAGAAAGGAACTCGTCAATCACCTCGACCCATGACCATGTTTTGTCATGGCAGCTAGGTTCTAGTGGGGCCGTTCAGCAATACAGGTAGGATTAAATCGTTATTCGCGCTGAGGAACTCATATTTAGTTTGTCTTAATATGTGAGCAAAAGTTAAGGAAGCTTAATTCATGGATAGAGATGTTTGAAGACTCTCGCAAAAAATTAAGATTCGGACAAAAAAAAAAAGTTTGAAAGAGGTCAAAGAAATCAATGTTCACAAGAATTAAGCGGCTAAAAAAACTAAAAAAGATCAAAGAAAGCTTCTTAAGAAAGCTTAAAAGGCTTAATCCACTCTTTGCAAACAGCACAAGAGGAATCATTTCCACCCAGTGATCCCTTCTCAAAAAGATCAAACTACTTGCAACAATGCACCAAGCTGAATTTCTCTAGTGACTCAACCCATCTCGCTCCATCCAGTCACACTAGAACATGCTGATACCATTTTCTGTCTCTATCAATTCCATCTCAGGACTTGATTCAAATCAATAAATCAGTGGGCCCACTGTTACAATGAGTGAATAATATCAGGCACAGATTCTGTCTTTGATAAATATTTGATATGCACCATTGCTTAATCGTACGTGGAAGACTTTTTATACAAGTGTTGGTTTCATATCATGGAGTGACCTCGTGATAATTTTGTAAATACATTTTAACTCGTACCCTCGTGCACTCTACTTACATTTATATTAAAGATATTTGAAGAATTAACTTTGTAACCAGTTCGATCGGGACCGTTCAAATCAAAGAGCACCTAATTTAATTACTTGCTGCAAATTTTGATAGAGTTTTAATTTTGTTTATCCATCCATCAAGTTGACGGAAAATTGGAACATCGAAGAGTTGCAAAGACTTCACGTTGGATCGAGTCTCGGATACAACCATACTCCAAAACAATTACGTTGGATATGCATAATACTTTCCCTTGATCATTTCAGGATAAATTCAAAATCATTTCACGGCAGATCGATCGTCGATCGGTCGTCCGGAAACGAACGGTCCACAAATTTAATTATACATTGAAAAGCTAACAATGCAGAATCATAAAAAATTTGTATCTCTTTCATTAAATTTTATTTATATCTCTTTCATTAAAATATTAAATAAAATTAGATTGTGTGTCTTCCTAATTTTATTTATATCTCTTTCATTAAATTTTTGTACAGAATCCTAAAATAATTGTTTCACATTTGTTCATCATTAATATTTTTTAGATAAAAATCAATCTAAATAGACTAATTCCACGTGTTCAAATTATTTTGACAAATTATTTACTCTACTCTAATATTCAGCCCTCTTCAAATTATTTTGATAAATAATTTTGTTTCCTGCAAATTGATTTAAATTTCTCTTATCAAAATTAAGACTTTGCCTTAACTTTTATACACAAGACTTTGCCTTAACTTTTATACACATGAAGGCGGGAATCTTCCAGCTAAAAATTTCCAGATTCCAATATCTCAAGAATTGTGTGTTTAACATTTACAGTGCATTCAACATAGCAAATCCCAATAGTTCAAGAATTGTATTTGTACTTTCAGATTCGTGCATAATGCCTAGCAATAGTTGAGATTTTGAGATATTAAGCAGATGCGAATTAAGAACACCCCTTTCTCTTACCTTGGCTTGCGAACCAAAGAGAAAAGAGGGGTTGGAGAGAGGAGAGGAGAGAAGAACAGCTAACAGGGTACTCCTTGGAACTGTTAACTAACGGGGTATATATTTTGAATACCCAATTTATCTTTAATTAAATGGATGGTTCGGATTTGTTTAAACAAATTTATTACTGTAGATCCTGTCCATAGAAGACACTCTCTTAAAAAAATATCATTTTTTTGTCTAATGGAGAAAATATAATTTTGTCTTTAATTAGTAAAATCATAATAATACTGGATCGTATAAATGAAAAAATATTTTAGAAAAGGATCAGTTTAAAAACCTGCGAACAAATTTCCAAATATAATTACAAAATTCAAATTTTGTTAAAAAATTCTTATAATTTTGATTTTTTCTCATTTTTTCCTTATTTTTTTCTATTATCCTTTTATTGATTTTCACCAATATCTGATTCATTCCAAAAGTTGTCTATCAAGAATCCATTTTTTTTTTTAATTAGGAAACTAGTAATTGATTCTTCTTTCTTCATCTAAAGAGGCTAATTAACAAGAGGCTATCAATCACCATCGTATTGTAGAAATTATTATATATATCATCAAACTTGTAGGACAAAACAAATTTGTTGTGAATTGAAAATGGAACTACGAAAATAAACAACAAGTCACGCGTACAACGTTCCCAAAACAAATGATAAAATTTATTTTCAGATATTTCCAAACTTGGGCCTGCATCTTCATCTGCAGGTAAGTCCAACTCCAGCCATTTGATTGATCCAACACAATAAATGTCAAAATTAGTTCCCTTAAAATTTTGTTTTGTTTGGGCTCGTACAAAATGGGTAAGATCCAACTTTGTTGTGCACAAAAATATACTAGTGCAATGCTCAAGTCATTTAATTTGGTTGGGCCCGTACTACGGATCAATATCTTCGTTTTCAAAATTCTAACAGTTAATCTGAACCGCTCAACATGATCTCTATGTGTAAAATTCAGTCTGCAAATACATATATTCATATGAACATCATGTTCAACGATTCAGATCGATAGTTAGAATTTTAAAAACAAAAATATTGATCCTACAGACCCATCCGTGACACGCATAGTACCATAGGCGCACTCTAAGTATAATATTCCTTCAGTAAATTAAAAAATAAATGTGCATTATTCTCATCAAAAATAAATGTGCATTATGTAATAGTTATATATAATTTGTGAGATAGTTGAGTGTGCATTTGTAAAATAGTCAATGTACATTTTGAAAAAAAAAATCTGGATTTGTAATTGGCCTTTTTATGGTGGATTTGTAGCTCAATTTTTCGTGCACAATATTGTTTGTGAAGTGGAAATTTGACATTCTAAATTACATACTCCGAATATCAGGTGCATTACAAAATCTAATTTTTTTTGTTTCCTCTTTCAGTTTTGTTTGGTAACTCAAGAACTCACTGCTATGTGTAAAATGATCCATAAATGATCCAAAGTTAAAAATTTGGAACTACATGAGTGCCACATTCGATAAAATGCACATTATTGACTTTTCATGAAATGTTCCAACTTATTAACAATTGTATGGAAATATACCACTGGCCTGTATAGGTTCGAATGTGGATAATTTAGTGCTGTCATATTAATTCAGAAAATGTATCTTTTGACGTTTTTGTTTATTCTTTTCTCTTTTTCTTTTTCTTTTTCCGTTTTTTTTAAAGTACTTAATGCATGACATATTTGCTGCGCTACTCTTACTTGGCATAATATGTTTTTTATGGATTACTTAGCATAATTATATGCTTGAGAACAACCAAAAATTGTCAGAGGAATGTTACAGGTAAGTTTGCAGCCAAAATATTGGTTTATTGTCCCCACATTGCTTCTGTACGAAGCATTAAGTAACATGCAAGTAACAAATTCTTGATATTGTAGATTGGGAATTTGGGGGAGCAAAAAAAGAATTCATTGTATGATTTTAGAATTGATTACAAGTTGTTTCAATATTTGTCGAGAAATTGTTCTGCGGTAGGTAATATCAATTTTATAATTTTCTCTTCTTTTTTTTAAATAATTGCTTGTCATCTTCGATGTTCGCCATTTTTCTGGTAAAGGTTCCCTAATTTCCTCTAGCTAATGAAATTAGAGCAGATAATTTTTGCATGGACAAGTCATGCGGTATTAAAAATTTGTTTCAACATGTCTAGAACTTGGACCTTAAAATAAACATCTATAGAACTTCCTCTTTATCTTCCACTTGATGAAATTAGTTTATTGGATCACTCTCTCTCTCTCTCTCTCTCTCAAGTTGTTAAAACTGTCAGTCGGATAAGGATTTTTGTCAGATCCTATGGGACCCATTGACCATGCTCAAATTGTCATCTGTAGATAAGAAAGATGCACTGCCCAGAGTAACATGCCAATATGCCATCCATGAATGTTGCAATTCTAGTTTCCGGGATACCAGTAAGTGGTACCATTACTCAACAGCATGTGCATGTTACTCTTTTGCAATTAATTAATTTGTTTTGAGAATGGAACTAGTTAAATGCAACAGGCAGTTTCCTTTTCATGCTTTGTCAACAATGGTTGTAAAATTATATAACAAAATATAAGAGATACATTAATTCTTTTGTAGCTTGCGCTTGTGATTCCTAGTATTCTACATACATCAAAATCATATCAATGGAATAATATGGTCTGAAAAAGGGAAGAAAAAAAATATACTACATGTAATGTCATGATACTTGGGGGTGTATATATATATATATGCAAAATGGGGTGCTTGAACATCCTGTAGAATATTATGGGTTTGTGTTCTTTGAGGTGAGAGAAGGTCTCATATCTACAATGGCCGACTCATGGGCACCCAATCTGATTGCCTGTTTGCTAGCTTGGAAATATCTAGAAACAGCCCGTTTTATATATGTGTCAGCCTCTTTTACTGTCATTTTCTTTTTTGTCTCTGTAAAACTGCTCAGGAAATAATCTCCACTTAGGATTGATGCAAGCTCAACCAGTTCAGCTTGAAATTCAGAGAGCCAGCTGTCCTCTTTTGATTGGTTGGTCCTTAAAGGCACCACCTCAGGTAGCACAACTGCAACATATATATTGTCCCCAATTTATATTATAGGCAAGCAGTACATGCTTCAATGTATAGTACCAAGTTCTTATTGATTTAGTACATGGTTGGTCTTGAATATGATCTAAAACCATCAAATTTATGCTTGCTCAGGGACTAATAAAGTTACAATTTGAAACTATTTAACTAAATAAATTATGTCATAAAAAAAAAATAACAAACAAAACCATGAAAAATGAAATGCTACCTGGGCAGTCGGTACGAGGTGATGCCAACTCAGAGAAAAGTTGGTCAAAGGTGCCAGCCCAAGCATCTCTTCTGGTCAAATAGTCTGAAGATAGATTATACAACCTCTTAATAGTTGCCGGTATGGATGAGTGCTCGTACTCTGAGGTCGGTGTGGGCCCGTTTGGTCTGCTTACAACTGTAGTAAGCCAGTTAAAGAAAATATATATATCAATGCATTACACAATTTGAAAACCAGAAGTTAATGCACTCATAACATCAAATGTTTAATGGAATCAGTTAAGTTATTGAGCTATTTACTGTACCAGTCATACTGGCTTAGTAAGATACTGGGACAGCAGGGCATATTTGTTAATTACCTGTTCCTTTCTTGATCCAAGGAGATATCATGATAGTTGGGATTCGCACACCAAGCCGGTCAAATTTGAAAAAAAATGGTTCCGGGCCCGTTAATCCATCAGGATTGGGCACACCTGTATAAGGTGTTGCCACATGGTCATAGAATCCCCCGTGCTCATCATAAGTAATTAGCAGCAAAGTCTCATTCCACTGGGGTCCATTCCTCAGCGTCTCATATACCTCTTTGACCAGCCTCTGACCATTCGCCACATCATGTGCAGGATGATCATCGTCAGCAGGAAATCCGGCAAGGTCAAAGTATCTATCAACCAATCAATATCTACTTTGTTAATAAACTTTGATTGTTGTTAGTTATTTTTTTTCTTTTTGAAAGCTGCACCCAAAATTTTACTGAGGTCGCAGCTAGTGTAAAATTGCATACAATAAATTATGTGTTGCTAACAACCAACCAACTCTTTAGTTATTGTGGGAAAACACCCATACAACAAATTCATGCTGACTTAGCCAAATCATTTCATAGCAAATTTATGCTAAGGCTGTCCATTTGGTCAGTTTGGCTCAAACTGAATTAAATTTGACCAACCGAACTTTCAGTTTGCATAGATAAAAAACGAACCGACCAAATAATTTGATCAACCAAAGTACATAGCTGAACCAAATAAATCAATTTATTTTTCAGTTAGTTCAGTTAAACCAAATTACTATGAAATTTTATAATATAACTAATAATAGAAGTATTATCTTTGATAATTTGTGTATTTCTATGTATGATATTACTACACTAACATAATATTTACTATATTTCGGTTCATTTAGTTTGTTCAGTTTATTTGATTTTTGTTGTCAAAACCGAACTGCAAATAAAAAACCGAACTATCATAGTATTTAAACTGAACCGAACCAAATAAACCGAACAACCTAACCATTTAATCTAAAATTAATTTGATTCTGTTATAACCAAAAAACCGAACCATTTGACACCCCTACTAATGACCCAAGGTTCCAACTCCACTTTTTTATTTCAGTTCGGTTGGCCATACAACAGTAGTTCACTATTAGAGGGACAAATTTGTCAACAATGAACCAAACATATCCTTAACCACAATATTACTCTGACAGACTAGCCTTTGATTGTTATCTGCAAGTATATGGTTGTCATTTACATACTGAGAAGGCTATGTTGCAAAATTAAACAAGTTGTCATACAGTTTTTTGTCATTCACATTACCTTGGCTCAATTATGCTTAGGCTAGGCAACTTCCCGCTTTTAACATGGTCTTTAAATTTCTCATAGAAGTGGTATTTAGAGATGTACTTCAGCTTACGTAGGTTGCGGTAAAAAAGTGTGGTAGGAATATTCCTGAAGTAGACGGAGAAGTCGAGGCCGTTCTCAATGAGAGAATCAAAGATGGTCTTTTGTGGATAACTGTAACAAGTAGTTTCTATTAGCATTCAGTACCCAAATATATCCATTTTTACATATCTACTGTACAAGTAGTAAACCAAAATGTCACGACTGGTTTCTTTTATTAGTGGCAATCCTTATCAGGGGTCAGAACATTAGTACATTGTGTATATTAAGTTCTGACTGCCACTATTTTCTTGTATGGTCTACTGAAGCCCCAAAAGGCTACCTCCCGGTACTGGTACATGTCATATAAAATTACAAATTCAAGACAGCATGTCTCCATTTGCCTCCCAATTTATCTGATTTCTTTTTTTGTGTTTCTGATCCACTGCAGCACTGTTACCTTAAATATTTAGTACTGTAAGACAGTAAGAATTCTGTTTAAACTTACCCGCGAATGAGATTCCATTTGTCATTACCAATAGAGCCATGAGAGGTAGCAGAGTAGACGAAGAGACGGTTGGGCTGTGTAGGACCCGGTATGGAGGAGAACCACCGATCAAATACTGCAAATTCTTGTACAAGAGAAGCGAATACGGGTATGTTTTGCGGATTGAAGCCCGACATGACCGTGTCCGATAAGTCATTTGAGATGCTCATGGCCTGTTGCACGAAGCCTAACATTGAGGGTACCCGGCCAGACCCAAAAACCTTCATGTTTGATTGAAATGGTAAATAGTAGTGATTAATGTGAAAGCAACCAAAAATAACCTTTTGCAAGTTGTAAATAGATAATTAATGTCCAATTATATAATAGCACAAGGAGATTGGGAGTTTTGTTACACATGATTGGTAAAATGCCTAAATAACTGATTCTTCTTTCTTTGGGGCTTTTCATTTTTACTGCTAGTCATTAAAAGTGGAGACAAATCTGCTGAAATCTTCGGAGATTTCAGGAATCCTGAAATTCTCAATCCAACCGTCTATATTTTTCGAGATTTGTGCATAAAAATCGGGCTGCTTTGAGATTTGTGTATAAAAAATCTTAGATGGTTAGATTTGGAATTTCAGGGACCTGAAATCCTTAGGAATTTCAGCAGATTTGATTCCATTAAAAGTAAATGGCAAATTAATCACCAATTAATATCAACCCAACCAAAACATATGGCAAATCACCAATAATTGATTGATGTGATTTTTATAAGTCTTGAAGTTGGCAGAAATGAAGCAAGCATAAATTAATGACATGGTGTTATTAATTTAAAGAGAAGAGCAATTAATAATATATAGAACATAATTAAAATCAGCAGTTGCATTTTCACTTACAAATTACAATACAAGATGAAAAAGGAAAATTGAAAATTCATGCCTGTTGGAAGACATCCTCAAAGTCGTGACCCGGATCCGAATTGATATAAGCGGCATCGTCTGATACGCAGACGAAATGCGGGTTGGGGTCCTTGGTGGAGTTGGGGTTGCACTCGTCGCCCGTTAACCCGTCAATTGCAGGGTTGACCGACCTCTTCATCCAACCAAGCATGTGGTCGAAGGACCGGTTCTCTAGTACCAACACGACGACTGCCTTGATTGGTTGTTTTGCACCACTGATGGAACCAGAGGTAATGGCGACAAGTAGAAAGAGAAGTGAGAGATTGAAGTGCTTGGTACCTCGCATTAGCATTCTCTGTGTGTTGATTTGGTTTCAAGGAGAAGGGGCAATAGCTAGCACTTAGCAGAGAGTTGAGAGTTGAGAGTTGAGACTAGTGGAACTGTAGTGGAACTGTGGAAGAGGGGAGCACAGGCCACAGGGACAGTGAGGTCAACTTCTTATTAGAAGAAACCAAGGATTTGATTGTGTCTTTACTCTTTCCGTCTTTCGTGAATATATTGAGGGATTATTCTGTTATTCCATAAATAACAGACGTCTACACTTCCAACAAAGCCCATTGAAAAATGTAAATTTCAATTGTCAAATTGGTAGTTGCAATGTATGTGTTGCCTTAAATGGTATGTGTTACCTACTTAAAAGTAAATTATAAATACATGTCCTCGTAAATGTAATGACATTTCAGATGTATAATATACATCGTCACTGTAATAGAATGTCTTCGTAGAGCTCTGTACATTTTATATATTACCACCTAAATAAGAGAAGCGGCGGATGAGTTGAAAGTTGAATCATTATACTCATTATTCAGAGAACCAAATTTTTTATTCATGTGATTGGAACAAAACCGTGGTATACTAGCACTTACAGCATTGAAAGCTGTAAATTTTCAAGTTCTCTCTCTTCATCTCTTAATTATCCCACTAGAAATGCAATTCGGATCACCTCCGGCTCCGGTAATGCACTTACAATTAATAAATCACTCGGCTCGAAGATTGCCACCTCGATTATATTGTACTTAATTAGAAATGTGTATCCTCTGCATTAACTCTAAAGAGAATCTTTTAATTTAATGAATCTCAACCATCTAATATTATTTAAGATCCATACAGACTAGATTCGCACTATTATTAAAGAGTCATGTGTTAAAATTACACGGCTAGATTAACTCCGTTTAAAATCAGACGATTGAGATGCATTAACTCAAAAAATTCTCTTTTGAGTTAATGGAGAGAGGATACGTGTTCCTGTCGTCGGATGATATGGATTCATTAAAAAGAGGCTGTTAATTTCAAAAGTTGAATTTAACAAGTTGTTCTAATTGAAGCGTTAGCAGTTAGCAGACATGTTACTATTCAGTTGTTTACCATGTTGTATTGTTGTGCCATGTTAATTATGGAGCTGGGTTGGTTATTAGAAATGGGTATTTTCTTGTGCGGTTGGTGCACGCGATCTGAAAAGAAGACGCCAAAGAAGGATGTGCTGGAGCCTCTACTGATGTCATGTGTAGTTTGTACTGTTGTACAGTAGTTATACTGTCTTCTTCGCTAGCTATTTCACATGCGCCCCGACTAAGAAACCTCTTTCGAGGGCAACTTTGATTGAATTGCAACTTCCAAATTGTCACTTGTAATACAATTCCAAAATATAATAATTCTAACTCGGAACTCGTAAACACTTTTATCTAAACGATTTTTCGATTTTCGCAACTCATAAATTCCGGATCGTTTACGTTATGTAGGAAACCATATTCTAATGTCAATTTTTTTTTTTCATTTTCCTTAGATATTAATGTTATTACTGTCTATGCTCATGTTGTCATAAATTGATCTTTAGTTGATACTAGTTCATTTTCTTTTTCTAGTGTGATAGTTATTAGTGATTAATATTAGTAGTATTTCTTCTATTATTTGATTTTGTGGATTTTAGTGCTAGTTGAATGTTATTCCACTAGCTTGTAATAATTAGTTTTTAATACTTTGCACAATTTTGTATGGATTTTTGCTTCGTAATGAAACAGGTAAATTCCCACTTTTGCAAAAAAAAAAAAATTATGTAGGAAACCAACAATACTTCAATCAAATTTTAAAATCATGGACTTCGATACATCTCGGACTTCGTTATTTGGTTAGCTTAAGATTCGGTATTATTTAATTAGATGAGTAAAATTACTGTGTGTTTATTAAGAGAGCTGGGTTTTACATAACAAATCTAAATTATTAAATTTGATCTATTTTTCAAATGATGCATACATATGCATGTTTAATATTTTGAATTTGTTTAATGCATAAGTCAAATGGTAAAAAAAAACATTTATAAGTTATTTTAATGTATTTATTTTTCATTATTTTTTTACTACTTTATTTTGCACTAAATGAATTTAAAATTTTACATGTAGACGAATCAATATATCGTGAAGTAAATCGATTTTAACTATTTTAAAATTTACATGTAAGACTCTACAAGGTACTTAAGGATTTTAAAGAATAACCACCGATTAGAATTTAGTAGGTTATTTTTAAATATTTTATCAAATTAGTAATTATAAATCTTGAGCACCTAAAAGGCTAAAACAATTTTAGTCATTGCAAAGTATCAAACTTGAGCTCATGTTTGATTGTGGTATAATTCATCAATTTAGTAGTTTGAATAAGAGTACGGATAAAGACTATTTCTAATTACTTTTTATTCTATACAGTAATAATTAAAAGAATATTTATATATAAATATATATTTATATAGAAATAATAAATAATATAATTTAAATTTATTTACGAATTTATTTAATAATATTTTTTTATTTGATTCGTACCGTATTGAATACGGCGGATAGCTAAGCGTGACAGTCCATAGTTTCGCAGTTTTATGTGCTATTATTCTTTTAGGATAATCTTACCGACATGATTCACACGCCTTCTTCCTGCAAGAGTTCGGATTCGGACTATAATAAATTCCAAAGTGGGATCCGCAGATATTTTCATACATGAATCATGATACATGTTTTGGTCCCACGTGGGATCGCAATCATGAACCATTTAAAATTTTCGTTAGATGGATGAAAAAAAATTCGAATTTAAATAGCTAATTAAATTTAAATATATTAACTAATTAAGTGCTTGTTAAAAAAAAACTAATATTTTAATTAATATTTTTTAAAAACTCTCACTTATAATTTATAAAGTTCTACTAATAATAATAATTCAAAATTGTAATCTGAAATTCCGAGGAGTGCAAAAAAATATTTCATGAGAGAGCAAAATTGATCGAAAGTTGGAATCCATAGATCGCCGTTAAAATTTATAAGAGGAGGGATCCACTTACACTGTTTTTTGGTAACACCGAATTACACTCTACATTTTTAAAGTTCAAATAGTCAATCCAAACAGTTCAACATGTTGGATATATTAAAATGTGCTTGCAGATCAAATTTTATATTCTTTTTTATTTTTTTACTATTCATTAAGATGGGTACAAAAATTCAATGGTCTGAAAATAACAATTTTGTAAAATACTTAATAAATAGTAAAAAAATTCAAAAAATATGTAAAATTTGGTCTCTAAGCACATTTTAATATGGAGGTCATGTTGAACAGTTTAGATCGACTCTTTGGACTTTAAAAATTTTTGTGTAATTTTGTGTCACCAAAAAATAATATAAATAAATCTCTCCTCAATTTATAATTCAGATGGAGCCCCTGTGGATCTGCCCTGATACCAACACTTCATTCTTCTTTTTTGTTATTATAAAGACTTGAATTTTTTATTTATAATAGCTTAAAATGTAAAATGTGATGGATCGAATTTGTTATTTGAAATAAAGTTCGAATTTGCTATCTGAAATTTAGAATTTCCTCTTGAAACCTCGAAATTAATGAACTTACTTTAGAGTAGATAATCTTTTAATTTGTTTATATTTGGGCAAGAAAATTTGCAAACTTAACTTTCATTCCCTTGTTTGGATATAATGATTGAACTAATAAAAATATATCATAACGATGTGCAATAAAATAGAAAGCAAAATAATTATTTACATCTCATTGACTTGGAGGAGGAATAATATTCAAGAAATTTGCTATTGAAGAAGGGAAAGTTTAATATTATGTGATGGTAATATTACTAGCTAGCAATATATAAATCATAATGATCAAATATTTGTAAAAAATAAATAAATATGGATTCTATATTTTTAAAATGATATATCGATTACCATGCAAAATTACACTGACAAATTCATTTAAAAGCTTGTACGGCGTCTAGTAATTTTTTTTTAAAATATATATATTGATACCACATTCTAAAGTCAATTAAAGCTGATTTTATTCTCCAAATATCATCAGCTTCTAGCTGAAATGAAGTATTTGTGATATTTCTAAGCAATTTTATAAAACAAATTTTGTACACATGTATCAATTGCAACTTAAATATATTGCATCGAGTGTGTGCGTCTAATAATGTCTCTTATTAAAATTTAAACCCCATTTTAATTCAGAAATTAATCAAAACTGGTTAGAACATTTATTAGAGGGCACGCATAGAGTCTGTGTGCTTTATAATTGAGATACTCGTAGGGGAAGAAATCGGTATTTAGGAACCTGCTTTTACTCATTAACCGTTGATATTCAAGATTACGTGCATAGAAAAATTTGAAACGGTCGAATGAGAGAAAATAGATTCATATTATTCCAAATAAATAGTAGCATATATATTCTTATTAAATGGTTTAATTTAATATGATATTTATATGAAAATATACTTACAAATTAATTTTTATCTTTTTAGAATATTATTACTATTTTTAGATAGATAAAAAAAATTATTATTTAGTGGTCTAAAATCTTTAGATGAAGTGATATCCTACCAATCTAAATTTAGATAATATTTTTTTCATAAAATGTAAAATTTGATTTATAAGTATATTTTAATATAATGATAATATTAAACTGTTTAGATTAATTATTTGAATTTTGTAAATATAAATATTGATTCAAAGTAGGAACCAATGTGATCTACATGGCATATTTGACGTACTTAATTAATCAATCCAATACTTCAGAACATTATCCAACTAAGTCAGTTGCATGAGGCAACACTGATAAAAAAAATACTGATGAAAAAAAAATGTGGGGGTGGGAATCTTTTTCTTTATTTCTTGAGATAAAAGTAAAAAAATCAAATCTTTTAAATTTAAATATTCATAAAAAAAAATTGAGCAAGATTTTAAACTTGCAATTTCTCCGGAAGACAATACATTAGTTACATGATAAAGAAAAATAAATTCTCATAATTTTTCTTTAATTTCCCAAGAGGTCCCGATTTTTATATTAATACCCTTAAAAAAATTACTAAATCTACCCTCAGATTTCAAAATTTTTGAAAAATACCTTGACCGTCCCACTGGTCATCTATGATTTTTTTTCTTTCAATTTTTTTGTCTGACCGCCCTACTATGAGATGGTTTGCTTTATTTATATTTTTCTTTCTTAAAATTGAGGAGTAATTGATTACTAAATTGTTTATCAATTAAATTTTTTAATGATTAACATCAAATTGATAATAATAAAAAAAAACTCTGACTAAATGACTGAACAAAACATAAATATTGTATTAGTTAAATTAAAAATAATGTGGAACATTTTTTTGTCAGACATATGTATATGAATGCTCCAACAATTATACATAATTTTATTGTATGATCTTATGTGTGACAAAATAAATATAATATTTTATCACGTCATTGATATGTGTCTTTCTGTTGTAATGCATCTCCATCTATTCTTTGTAAGTTATTTCTCTCATTTTTAAAACACATGTAGATTGTACATGTATTTATGTAATGCATCTCTCATAAACAGGCGAGGCTAGAATAAGGAATAAGATAAGACGATATATTTACTGAGAAGGCAAAAAATGACAACAAAACTTTAAACGGTCATAAAACGGCGGTCGAGTATCTGATTTTAGCAAATGCCTTCGGAAATCTTGTGAGAAGATGCATGCGTCGGTGACCACTATGTTGTTTTTTAAAATTCAGAATTGTCAAAAAACAAATGGAAGAGCCTTAAAACTTTAGTTGAAGTTTCTGATTAAGTTTTTCATTTATAATTTTTTTTGTCATTTACAGTCATTTAGTTTACTATTTTTCTTTTAAGATTTAAAAAAAAAAAAATTGGGGGCATATTTGTTTTTTGTATTGAGGGTATTAAAAAACAAAATTCGGCTAGAGGTCACAAAAGGTGACGAAATGATAAATGATATATAGATACTTAAAATTGACAAAGTTAGAATTGATGTTTCCCCATCTCTAATAGAAGACAATAATGCAATCACGGGTGGTAAATGATGAAGTTGACTAGGAGAAGACTGTGGTTCACACTTCAAATCAACAGTAGTTATTAGGTACAGTGGGCCACTGGGCCTCTCTTTTGTTTCTCTCTTTCTGAGAAACAAAATGTACGTAGTAGCCTTACTATGATACTATTGATATTATATATATTAACACTAATTTTTGGGATCATGGAAGCCTCTTGTCACTCTTCGCATCACTCGGCCAGTCGGCCTACGAGTATTGATCAATGTATTGGGCCTTAGACCATCAGGCCCAATACTGACTGAACCAGTTGCTGATTCTCAGCCCAGTTGTACTTGTGTTGGTCTATAAATCTATAATCTATAATCTTGCTCAAAGGAAGAATATTGATTTCGTCTTTAAATATAAAAGGAAATGTTTTGCACGTTCTTTCAATGCTGCTTTCACATTTATATGAATATGATATGTTCATAATAAATTCAGATAAAAATACATATTAAAGTATATAACGGAAACAATAATGTTCTTAAATTTAACAATAATAAAATTTAGGTGCTGCTTCGATCCATCAGAATCGGCTCCTTTATTGTTAAAATGATAAATCAATCTTCGATTTTTGACTCATTTGCTATTATTTTTCTGATTTAATGCTCTATCAACCCCTAGTTACATAATATATATATATATATATATATATATATATATATATATATATATATATATATATATATATATATATATATATATATATATATATATATATATATATATATATATATATATATATATATATATATATATATATATATATATATATATATTCTATATATAAACTGAATACTAAAATTTATAAACTCAAGACAAATACTGTTAAAATGAATAATAAAAATGATAGTGGTAAAAGTAGCAACAAAGGAATGTGTGTATGAGCTTTCCAATAAATAAATAAAAACACAAACTGTAAGGCATAATTTGAACAATTTTTACTGTCATAAATTACAAAGTCGAATTAAGAAGGAAAGATCGATCGGTAATCTTTCAAATTAGAATTTCTTGTTTCTTGGAAAGGTGATGAAATTAAAAGTTTGAAAAACTAGAAATATTATTTCTTGTTTCAGATTAACCGTTTAGATTTTGTCCTAATTAAGTCACTGAATAACGGGACCCACAAGCTTTCAAAAGGTTCATAAAGAAATAAAAAGCTAGTGGGGCCAGTTTAATATTTCATAATTAATCATAATAATGGTATCTTTAATTATATTGAAATCAAGAAGAGAAAGAAACTAATTAACCGTCTCTCGCTTCATTCCCTACGTACGGTTCACCTGGGACCTGGCCACGTCTACCCCTTTATAAGCCTCCGCTCTCTCTCTCTCTCTCTTTCACTCCATTACCCTGCATGCCTCCCTGCCATTAACGCACTATATATTCAAACAAAACAAACCTATACCACATACTCAACCCAAAACCAACTAGAGCTAGCGCGACATGGAGAAATCCGAGGAAGGCAAGAAACCCTCACCAACTAGAGCCATGGAGAAATCTCATGAGGAAGCCAAGAAACCCTCCCGTTTGGAACTAATGAGTAAAATCGCTCACAATCTTACCAATATACTAGGTACGCAAGCCAAAATACCCATTGAGTTACTCCAAGATCCGCCCAAAAATCCATTCAGCTCCAATACCGGTGCCTCGAGCTCCAATACCAATCAAGAACTCACCCGGTTCAGTCGTAGGACCAGGTTTGGTGCCCGTACCCATACCAATGCCGGTGCATCCAGCTCAAATACCAATCAAGATACCCAGGTGGGTGGATCCACGTCCAATGCCGGTACTTCTGGAGGTGCACATGCCGGTGAAATTGAAGTTGTTGGTGCCGGTACTGACGAAGGAGCCGGTATAGCTGATCACCTGTTCGCACCAAGGTTATATTCTCTGATAGACACGATCCACCAAGAGACAGGTTACATTTGCTCAATGGCTGCCAATGTTAATGGGGTTCTCTTCACTGGATCTGATAGCAAGCTAGTACGTGAGTGGCATAAAGGGCGCGCATTTGCAGATTTTAAATCCTCTAGCGGGCCTATATATGCTATTGTTTTACAGTACCCGGAAACTCGTATGTTCTGTGCACACAATGGTGGCATAATTAGGGTTTGGGAGAGCAATATCATAAGCCAAGGTGTGTTCTTCAGGCCAATCAGGACTCTAACAAAACTGAGGGATGTCTTCAAGAAACCATTTTTTCCGAGGGCAGTGGCAGTATCTTGTCTCTGCTTAAGTGATGACGGTAATTTCATCTACTCTGGCTCTGTGGACCACACAGTGAATGTGTGGCATATCCGGCGCTGGGAGCATGTTGAAACCATCCGCAATCATAAAGGTGCAATAAATGCATTGGCAATGGGGCCCCCGCAGGTAGTATTTTCTGGCTCGAGCGATGGCACGATAAAAATGTGGGAGAGAGAGCTATATGGAAAAAAGAGAGAGAAAGTGAGACACTTATTAAAGGGGGAGTTTACTATTTCAAAGAATGTCAGGGTAAATGCTGCCTCGTTTGGAATGGTCGGTTCTAGTAGGGGTCTTTTGTATGCAGGTTCGTCAGATGGTGCATTGAGGTGCTGGAGGGATTTTCAAAATTTGCCTGATAAACCTGAGTTACTCGTGAGTTTGCACAGAGGAGCCATTAATTGTCTGGCGTTGTGTTCGGGTCCGTTTGTTTTTTCGGGGTCGGCAGATATGACTATTTCTGTGTGGAGGAGGGATAATGAAGGCGCATTTCACACACATGTGATGGTGCTGAGAGGGCATTCGGGCCCTGTTTGCTGCATTGAGACCCAGGAAGACTGGGAAGAGGGGGTTACCGGGGCCAACCGGTGGGTTCTGTACAGTGGCTCTCTTGATAAGACGCTCAAGGTTTGGCGTGTGTATGATCACGCACCGCCAAAGCAATCACCACATAAGAATCGACCCCTGGAGAAGGTTGAAGAATTAGAAGATTGATCGCAGAATAAGAAGTCTTTGATTGAAGAATTATCTTTCTGTCTTTTACCAGATTTACTTACCTGATCGACGTGTTGCCAGCTGATTGGTATTTTTTTTTCTTTTTTTCTGTTATTGATTTAGTCCAAATTAAACCTAGTAAAGGGGTAAAACATTGATTAGAGAACTGGAAATAAGGGAATTGGACAGGTTTTCGTACGTTTCTAATTTTTCTTTGTTTTCTGAGGGCGATTTGCTCAGATTGGTTGTTCTGTGGATCTTTTTTTTTTTTTTGTAAAATGAATGCGAACAGTTCTTGCTGGTTGTTAGTATTTGGTACAGATGTGGTTTCTGATATAGTTTTAATTTGCTTCATTCAAATATGGGTTTGTTTCCTGAGGCGATGAGTTCAATTAATTGTTGTATAGTGCTTTATATATAACTCTGGAAAACATTATATACAGTGCTATATATAGTTGTGTAGATATGGCCTTTTTTTTTAGGAAAAGCAAGGGTCGAGCCCATGCATATTCCATGAATAGATAGTTAAGCTACTCGTTGAGTAGCTTTTACATAAGAAAGACTAATTAAATAGCTCAATATAGTTGAGCCTGATTTAAAAAGCAAAAGCTGAAACAGGAAGTAAAATCCAAGTAGAGAATAAAACAAAGAAAACCAGAGTTTTGAACTGCTGTTGCGCCGTTTATCAGAAAGTGATAAAGCTTAGTTGTTCCTGTAACTCTGTAAGTCAGCCGTTAGCTCTAGTATCTATCTGTTTCCCTCCATGAAAATTCGGGAACAGCGTTCTTTCCATTTTATAAATTAAATTGAGTTATCAATATATAGGATGGATCTAGTTTTGAGTTGAATGGTGTCATCCAATATAACTCCTGTAGGTAACTTGTTGACTAGCACGGTCAGTATCTCTTGCGTGTGCAATTCCTGGTACATGTTATATAAGTGTGAAGGTACATGCATGTGGTATGTTTGAAAATACTATAACACTGAGATACAATGATCTGTTTGAATAAAATACAATTGGTAATGTACCTGTAACTGTTCTTGGCAATCTTGAAATAATATTACTCAACGTCTCGACCCATACCCGATCCAAAATACTCCGAAAGTGATCATATCCAGATGTCAAACACTGATTCTACATGTCCGGGCCAAATAGAAATTAAATGACAACTGTTATGCATGCCATGTAATTAAGCTTGACCTTTGGTAGCAAAATTTTGTTTGATAGAATGATAATTTCTACTAAAATCACAGAAGCATGCCTTAATTATGGTTTAATTTAATAGTGGGTTCGATCTGTGGCCTGGCAACTCAATAAAAATGTTTACCCATGCATAATTCTAGAATTGGTTTCTACTTTCTACTTATCAAATTTTACTCCGCGTCTTCTGAAAGAAGATGAAAGATAGCACTACGTTCTACGTACAGGCTAAAGCAAGTAGGCACATAACGCGCCAGATAACAATTAAGTAATAATAATGTAACCAACAGATTAATTGTAAGAAGAATTCTTTATTCAAATTTATAAGTAGATTGCAACTGATAACAAAACTTGAAACTAATCTCTTTAAAGGGAACGTGCATGGTATGACACAGTAACGCATTTACGTACTAGACCATATTTTATAGTACAATTCAAATCCAAACCTCATTAAGGATCAAGGGAAGTATGAAACCATTGGATCGAGCAGTGAAATAAATACTGACATGCAGTGTGAGGACTGTCGTCTGTAAAATAATTAGATGATTTTTTTCTAAATTGTAATGTATTGTGTTAGGTATTTAATTTTTTTTACATGTAATCTTCATTAATTGATTGAAGAACTATAAATAATTCATACACGCGCGGCAACCGATAGCTATATATATATATATGTGTTTCAACCAATAAAGTAATTCTGTTTACATGTACTCTTAGATCATTATTTATTATAAGTCTAGAGATATATAATCAGATGCCGCAACCCTGCAAATTAAACTTCTTAATTTATAATAAAGATCGATGCATTCAGATATCAGTCTCCGCATGCACTGGACAAATTAATTTTCATTACAAAGATAATGAATAGTAATGGTAACAATTAAAAAAAATAAGTGTATATATATATGTGGATTCATTATATAAGTATAAAAGCCAGTTTTTACCAACTATTAAATTCAAGCTTTGTATTATATTAATTTTTGCTATTATATCGGTTCAGAAAATTAAATCCGTCGCATTGTTTCGCCCAAAATATTTGTAGTGAAATCTGCACACTATATTAAATTAGCTTAATACACGGGGTCAATCTTATTAATTATTATGCTGAGAAATATTAAAAAAAAAAAATCTGGACTTCACTTGTAATCAGATAGTGGACTAATTAGCAATTTTTTAAAGATAAAATAACGGGCTAAGTGAAGACATGCAGCAGCTCAAATAGAAGTTAGTTAGCAAAGTCAATTAGTATAGGTTTGTTAGAGAAGTGGTTAGGTTTAATTTAACTACTTTTTTAATGAGCTGTTAGAAGGAAGTTAGGATGTCATAATTGTAATTAGATAGAATAAGCTGCTGTCACAATTTATCTCTATAAAAGGAGAGATTCATGTACTGTGAAAATAAAGAAAGAAAGAAAGAAAGAATAAAACTTGTTCTATTCAATAAAGAATAATTCTCTCAAGCTGTTACAGCTTTAAACAAGAGCTCAGGAGAGGATATTTCAAATCGCAATATAAGGGCCCAAAACAGAATATGACAAGTGTTTAGCCCAAAATCAAAATATAAGCCTAGAACAGAAAAAACATTTCGAATCGCAATATAAGGGCCCATTCTCATGAACTAAGCTCGAGAAGTAAGGAGCAAATTAATTACAGTACATAAACGCTGCACTGAGATCGCCACATGCGAACCAAATTACTAGGAAATATGACGAAGAAGAGCAGAGGCAGCCGCAGAGGGAGCAGGTTATAAGTTATAAGAGATAAGGCTGGCTTTAAACTTCAAACTTGGAAATTGAAATGATGATTCTCCATAATATATATTCTCCCCTCTTTCCTTCTCTCAAAAATCTTACTCCAACGGCTACTTCTCCATTTAAACAGCTCCTTATAACATCTCTTTCACCATGGGCACTAACCTTAGCTCTTGCTTCTTCTCCATTGCCAACACAAGCTATTCCTTCTTTGCCTTCTCCTTCTCCCACCACCCCATTCTCCCAATCTCAGATCTTGAACCTTGGATTGGAAAATGGGTACCTTATTCAAATTCCAATTGTTATTTTTTTTTTTTAATTTCAATCATGGTTGTTCCAAATTTAGTCTGATAAGTACCCATTTTACCATCAGTTTGACTCTAGAGCACTGCGATTCATTATTTTCAGATTCAGAGAGGCTATCCATGCAATTGATTCATTATTTCTTTTGATTATACCAAAGTTTTCTCGAATTTGTTGCTCTGAATTGCACTGGTCTTTTGTTAACACTAATTTGCTTTCATTTTGGTGTTTTCTTTTAGTAAAATTAGGCCATGTCCTTCTACAAATCCTGGCTGCATCTCAACAAACCCAAAATCTTCATCTTTTGCTTCTCCATGGATAATTCCTGAAAATGCAACTCAAGATGCAAATCAGGTGAAATTTTAGAAAATGGGAAAGCTTCAATTCATTTTCAATTTTAAGTGCTCAAGGTGTTTCTTGATTTGCCCATATGTTTATTTTACAGAGATTGAGGGATGCAATTGTAAAAACACAAAAGAATGTGAATTTCAAGGCTGATGAGGATACACCGTACGGTAATTAAATTGTGCCAAAGCATAAATAATATGATGATATAGTATTCCTAATATTTAAAGAAGTCATAGATGTGTACTCGAAGCATTTGTTCAATTGCGGCTAGTGTGAATCCCTACTTAGTTTATGCCATTAGGGTCAACCTTTGGAAGAAACCAAACAAAAGAAAGTTTTCTGGTTTTTCTATACTGGTACTAGTACTATGCCAAGCACTTTACTCTCTACTGTTACCCTGGCTAGGGAAGCAACATGCCAGTATTTTTCAAAATTAGTAAAGAATATTACTGATACCAGAATTCTTTGCTTCTTGATTTATGTCAAAAAAATCTCTGACAGTTCCTCAGAAAACAGTAAGTACCAGTAGCAGTGTATCATACCAGCACAGACCTTACCTGTACTGTCCAATACCAGCACAACAATTCATGGATAAATAGAAAAAAAAAATTATCTGTGGACACCAAGCTTCTGAACACCAACTCTAATGCCGACACAATACTCTCATAGAGCACTTCTTGATTATATCTAAAATAATTATATTAGGCCATTACTTGCAAGTGGAGGTAGAAGGTAGTGGGTTCACACCTGATGTAATTGAGTTTCTGGTAAAAAGAGATGTGGTATTGTATCGGTCTATGGCCACTAAAGTGACCTATGTGTACCCTTTTACCACTGCCTTGGGTGACTCCAAGGGGCAAAAGGAAAGGATGAAGAGAATCATAGAAGAGCTCGGTTGGTATGCACCTGACATTGAGTTAATGGATTCATAGAGATATTCCGGATTGTTTTTTTTTTTTTTTTTTTTTTTTTGTTTAAGTTTTCCAGTACATAGTTTTTTTATTTTGTCAAAATTTTCAAATATAAGATGATTTCACTTGAGGCTTGTTTGGAAGATTTTCAAAGAAATCTTGGATTCTAATTTTAGCATATCGAAGTTAAGAAATTAAGTTTACCTTTGAGGGATATAGATGAAACTCCCCCTTGTTTGAATTGATCTGGGGTTAACATATTTCATATTTTGTCTTTGGAAGCGTGAGATTACCGATGTGTCAAAATTTTATGTTAGACTTATTGTCGGTATAGATCTGGTTATAGTCCAGGGCTCCAGGCCCATCCCAAATTTGAGCCACCTTAATTATCTGTTAAATTAGAAAAGCTCTGTGGTTCTACTTAGGCCCAAAATGAGGGAACCCATTTGTACAGCGTGATATTCTGTGCGTGTAGCGTTTTATTTTTTTACGGACCAAAATGTCCCTGCCCAGCTTGATTCCTGCCCTATTACCATTAACAGTATGTACTAGCAAAAATTTCTTGATAAATGAATTAAAAAACTTGCAAAGAAGACTATTTAGTAATTGATAACATCAAACATATGTACCAGAAAACAAAGCAATCTTGCAAATGACGACCTCCTTTTTATTGTGCTCGTTTATGGCTAAATGAGAAGAACTCGAATTTATTACCCCTCTCTTTGAGCTGACTATCATCAAATTGAGGTGGAGGGAGAGTTACGAAAAAAGTGCCAGTGGCGGGATCGAGAAGGAAGAGAGCAGAGAGCGGCCGGTGGAGTCAAGGAGAGCCATGATGCGTTTCTTCGTTTCTCCTTTGTTTCTAGCGCGTGAAGAAAAAATTGGGGAGATGGAGAGACGGGAGGAGGTCTAGCGGGTTTAACTGGATTTTAATCAAACCATATGTTATTGAAACAAGAGATTAAAAATTCTGCTTGAAGTGGCAAATGCGAAGGAGGTGGGAGAGGGAGGAGGGTCCGTAAAAAAATTCTGCTCGTTAATCTATTATGTTGCCCGCCTTCGCTGTAGGGGCATTTTGGTCCGTAAAAAAATCAAACGCTGTAAGCAATGAATATAACGCTGTAAAAATGGGTTCCCCAAAATGGCACTCTGTTAAATCAGTCAGTGGGATCCGCATCTGCTGCGATTCTTTCCTCATGAACAGTGACCTACGATTCCTGCTTTTCCAAATCCAGCTGTTGAATTATTTCGAGATTCGTGCAAGAAAAAATCAGCTGCTTTGAGATACGTGCACGAAATTATTTGACGATCGGATTTGAAAAGGCAAGGATTTTAGATTTACTGTTTGTCTTTTTTGGAATCGCAGTATCCAAATTAACGGATTCGAGTGGCAAAAATCCAAGATCCGCTCCGTTATGAATTGATCCGTTTCCCTCCAAGTATGAAGTATGAAGTATCCACCGTAACTGTAGTCCTGTTCCCGCCCAGACCTATTTCTCTGTGGCAGGATCGCTCCTCCAACGAGTGTGCGTAACTTTGGACAGAAAATTATGACGAGTACGTATGTGCCCCATTTGTCAGTTTATTGAAATTGCAGATTTGCAACCATGCGAACCAGGCACGGCAACGTGGAACGCCGTTCAACCGCATCCATTACGCGCCCCCCGAGGCTTTCTTCTTGTTAGTATCGTTTCTCATCAAATACATACTATCGAACGGCAAACACATTCTTCAGCCAATGAAAATATAATGACAAACAGCAAATTTGCACGCGTGCCACTTTTATTTCTTCTTCTTGGTGAACGGTGAATGGTGATCGCGTTTGTAGCGGAGCACGCACGGCTGGCTGGTTAGTCAAAGTCAAATTTGCCAGCTGTTTCCCCGACCACACAAGCACAGTTGGCGTGTTTTTCCTTATTCTTTTTACATCCACGACCTCGAGAAGATAATATAAATGCCTAGAGGTGCTTCTATTTCATACAATTATTCGATAGAGTATCATTTCATATTCACCTCGGTTTCTCAGAAAATATTTTTTGTATAGGAAAAGATAAAATAAAAATAAAGATTAAGAATTGGAACTAATAAAAATTGAAAAAAAAAAAGGAATGTCGGATTTTCCATTGTAATTTTTCAATACTAACATTGATTTTTTATTTTGAAAAATAAATTTTATTAAAGCGGTGAACATACACATCCAATTAAAACTTAGTAACTTGTTGTTTATCTGACTCGTTAAACATTAAAATTGACCAGAGAGGAGTCAGGAGAGGAGCTAGTGTATCGTAGTTTTCAACTTTAGTCAAGATAATTAATAATTTCTGCATGTTAATGTTAACAATTATTAATTTTGACTTTGTTCACTTTGGTTTGGTAGCATTATTAAAAGATAATTCGTTAGACCATTATATATATGTGTAGAAAAATATGATTAGCTTTTGAAAATTCATTCCAAGTATCTATCTATGATGTCATTGTATTGGAGGAAGACAGATTGGGAAATATTAAATTTTCTTATAAACAGACATCCGAGCAACTTAGGTTTATTTTAACAATAAGATATATATATTTTTTTTTTGCATAGTTTTGTTAATTGATGAACTATTTAAATATTTCAGTGGCGATTGATTAACCAGTGGTTGTGTGTACTATTTTATTATTTCAATATAATAATATAAAACTCTTTGTTTTGTAGTAAAAGATCATTTGTTATTCCATTCATCTCATCATCTGTCTTTCGAAAGATTAAAAATCAATATAATATATAATATGTCATTGTGTGTTTGCATTGGTTACAGACAGTGACAGAGCATTTATACTCGAGCTAAGAAAATGCATGCTTACTCTGCAATTCTCCATCATTAATTATTTAGTTGCACATCTTTTAGCTAACTTTGATGACGTAAAGACAATTAATCATAAGCATAATATCAATTCAAATAAGAAACAGGATATTGTAATTTACATGGGAACTTTGTAATTCCAAATCAGATAAATAAATAGAAATTTAATAACTAAACGCGCTTATCTGTAGTCATGATTGAATCTTTTGTTTTGTTTTTACTTCAAACACATTGTACTTTTATTATTCTTTTTTTTTTTTTTTTTCAAATCTCCTTAATGTCCGGTTTGTCAAAAAGATTACGATAACTCATCTACCAAAGAAATAAAAAAAAATTGAGAATTGCAATATGAATAATTGAATTGTTGATGCATGCTTATTGTATTTCATTCACAAATATTCAGCTCGTTATTTGTACTTACTAAGGGGTGAAAACAGAGCAAATATGAAGGGGAAAGTGAAAAATCATATTTATATTCCTTTTTAGTCTTCTAGATACTAATATAAATACAGATTGGAGCAGATATTTATAAAAGAAAATATAAAAATATTATTAAAAATACTAAAGTTCATAATATTTATCTAATTATAGCAATGGCTAACGTAATTTTTTTAATAATATATATTAAATTATGTGGTATATATCTACTATTCGGATACAGATAATTGAAATGTAAAATCATACTAGTATCCATGCCAAAGAGATATTTGGATATGCAGACATCCACATTTAATTTTTCAAATACGAATGAAATACGATTGGATATCATCCCGTTAAATTATATTTTTCTAATTTAGCATTTAAGCACAAAAATAGAACACACATTTATTTATTTACGTTTGCAAAAGCAAAAATTAAATGGCAACAATTGAAAGAACCATCCTCGAAAAATATTGTTAAAATTTATTATGTACCATCCATTGCAATCCACTATTCCACTTAATCCAAGCCGTCCAAACTTTTTAGTTTGGTAATTTTTTTGTCTGATCCAAATGTTATCTGAATTTATAAGATGATGTAACGCAAAATAGCTTTACGATAAATCACATTTATTGAAATAGAGGTACCAAGAGCTTGGGTTGTCCAAAAAGCTCGTACCTCGTGGCTTGCTCGCGACTCACATCTGACTCGATCGGTAACAGCTCGGGTCAAAATTAACGAGCTGAGTTTTTGCCTAGCTCGGCTCGCCAGCTCACGAGTTACCTCGGCTGGGCATCAATTTGTGAATTTGTATGAATTTGTGTATATTTTATACTATCAAGCTCGGTCCAGCTTGGTTAAGCTCAATCCAACTCGGTCCAAAAATGCTTGTAAAATTTATTTTATTCTTAAAACAAGATCCAACCAAACCTAGCAAGCCAGCTCGTGAGCTGGTTCGTCACGAATTTGAGCTGAAATTTTAGCTCGTGAGCTGTTAACGAGCTGACTCGCTAATAGCTCGGTCCAGAATTAATGAGCTGAGCTTTTGCCCAACTCGGCTCGAGCCAGCTCATTTAGAGCCCTACCAAGAGCTACCTAAAGAATTTGACAAGTCTCAGTCATTCGGCTTTCGCATGTCGCATCCCAGTGGGATGCTTAAAGAAAGAGAATAAAAATAATAAATGGGTGATTGACGTAAATCGACACAACAGATAAAATTTTCCAATTAATGCAGGGGCTGATTGGTGAAAAGATCCATCTAAGGACATCCCACCAAAATTTATGAGCAACTTCTCTGCAACAACCATCCTAGAACTAGACCTGGTTCACAAAATAAATGTGACTTATTTCCTTTACCGTTACCAGTCGCGGACTCTTGGGTCTTCAGGTTAGCGGTAGGTAAACCGCAAATATGTCCCTCAGACAGTCAGTCGCTATAGATAGGTCTACAAATTAAAAGTAAATCAAATCCATCCAAATTTCGATAAATCACAACGGGTAACTACAGAAACCACTAATATTTTACCACGTGGTCCTGCTGCCCATAACGGCTCTTGTACCCTTGTCATTTGTCATTCTCTCTCTCTTCTCGACTCGTACGTCCCCTTGACAAAAAAAAAAAAAAAAAAGAGGAAATTCAGAGAACAAAATTCCAGGTTTCTCTCTCTGCAAACCCTAACCATGGGGAAGCTATGCGACTCCAGCGCCGCCTCCGTCGAAACACTGGCCCCGGCTACTCCTCCGGCTGGGTCGCCTCTCCATTGGGCGCTCCCGCCTCCGCCCCCTTCTCTGGATTACGGATGGGGAGATGTGGCTGGACTGGAGGACCAGCAAAGGCGTAAACTTGAGCGAATCTCGGATCGAGGTGTTGCTTGGAAGGTCCCCGATGCAGATCCTGTTTCCAGCTCGGATTCCTACAATGACAGAGAGGTCATTTATCAGGTATGACAATAGGAATAAATTGTTCCGTGTCAATTTTGGATCTGACAAGTTTTAGTTTTTTAAAACTTTCTTGATTAAGCGAGGTAGAAAATTTTGTTTCTTGGACGAAATTAGCAGGAAATATTACTATATTCGAATACCAATTCCATTTTCGTATATCTATTTCCCCCCTTTTCTGACAATGTGAGCAAATTATTTTCAGTACTCTTATCCTAGGATTTTACTACTATAACATCCTAAAACAGATTTATTTATGTCTGTTTCTAGGCTACAAATTCTCTTCGGATCTGGGGCTAATAGCTTCGTATTCGGTATTTCTAGTTAACCCAATGGAAGAATTTTCACAACAGGATAGATCTAAAATCAATCACAATCTATTTAGCCTTTACTTATCAAAAAAATTTCAACCATCTGCTCTATTTTTGTAACATTCTAGATATTTCGACTGGAGCATGGTGGCCAGGTAGAATCAGATGGAAACTGCCTATTCACTGCCGCAAGACGGTCAATGGGATTTAAAATGAGTGCCAGAGAACTGAGACGGTGCACAGTGCGCCGGTTCCAAGAGGAATATGAGAAGGAAGAGAACAAGGAGGGGATTGACTTGGCCATAAGGAACATGTATTCGCCCGACATCAAGGCTGGCTGGGGTGTGCATGTGGTCCAGGAGGTCAAGCTCCTCGCACAAAAAGTGGACCGAGCGGGGATGGATAGTGCCATCAATGAACTTATGGAATTGGGGATCCAAAGGTAATCTCTCTGTTTGATTTCCTTTGTGAAAAATTGGGTTTTTACAATCTTACATTAATACAAGGATTTCTATGGAGGTTGCTTTTTAAACCTTTAGTTTCTTAAGGTTATATAAGATTCTGATTTAATGGAATTCCTGTCACAATTTTTTTGTCAATTAATTTAGGATGAGGCAGTGTTTGGGGGTGTTTACCCAACTTGTTTGGGACTAAAGGCTTGGGTGTTGTTTTTGTTGGAGTGTTTGGGGGTGTTTAGGATTTGCAGGATATTTCTAGTGTTGTTTTTAGTTTTTTTTGGCAAGTATTTTACAAATTGATGGAAGTCTATTTTTAGATCCAACAAATTTGTAAATTTGGTCTTTGTTTGTGTCATAGGCACAATTTGGGACTTAGGTTTCAAATTTGTGCTTAAGAGTGTTTTTAATATTTTTCCTGTTTCTGGGGATGTATAAAATTTATTTATCATATTTTGTTTGTTTTTCTCCATTTGTATTATTTGCTTACAGTTAGTTATGTTTTCTTGGTGCGTGGGGAGGGACGGGTATGGGAAGGCCCTGTATTGGTTTTCAAGGTCCTCTGGATTCTCTAAGCAAAATTTATTTATGAGTTCTGGAAAGTTCCCTTCTATTGCATGCCTGTTTTTAGAATTTTTTAATCCCATCAACTGTACATGGATGCTTTCTAAAGAAAGTGTTTTTTCTTTTAATTTTTGCTAAAGAATACTACAACACTTTATTTGTTTCTTTTCATTTTGAAAGGCAATCTTAGCTGTTCCACATGCATCCATCCTAACCCCTGGCATATTTGACCAGATCACCAGAATATTCCCATTAGATTATCAAAATTAACAAAATTAAAAAAAAAATGCAGATCTGCAAGTAATATGAATTAAATAAGTAGTTAGTTGGAGATGCCAAACATGACAAATATAGGTTTGTTAGGTGAGCATAGACTAATTGCATTTTGTGGGCCTACTTTTACCAGGCTTGGCTTGTACTGCCAGATCTCATCCTACTGTGATTGGCCTATAAGTTTGACCTCGTCATTTATCTATTCTAAACCACAAAATTAGTCATTGGAGTTTATTTCTGATACTATTATGGCATTATAATATATGTTGAAAATTAAATTAATTTTCAGGGAGATTGCAGCTGAGACAATTTACAAGGAGAGGTGCACAGCAGTCAATGACGGGTCAGGTTGGGCCAAGTACATGTCAATATCAGGCTCTGACGAAGATGAGCATGACATCATCACCTTGCAATATACTGAAGAGGGTTTGTTGAGCATAGATGAGAATAGGGATGGTCATGCTGCGGCCTTTGGAGATGATATTGCATTAGAGTGCCTTGCAACTGAGTTCAAGCGTGAGGTCTATGTGGTATGTGATATTTTCTCTCATTCCTGCTTATTCTTTCTGATTGTATGGCCTATCTTATATTTTCTGGTTGGGAATAGAATTGAGATGACAACTGTGAAATTGATGTTATTCCTGTTTATTCTAACCAAACAGGAATAATAGTACATGGGGGGAGAGTTATTACTTATTATAGTATGCCAGCCGTATAATGCATGTCTTTTTGTTGCATTTATTATGACAAGTGAAGTTTGCCTACAGCTATTTAAACAAAGATGATAGATGTAAATGTTTTCTTTTTATTAATGTGAAATTTATGTGGGCCCAGGTGCAAGCTCATGGGTCTGATGCAATGGTGGATGAAGATAACTGTGTGTTCTTCCTTCCACACAACCCGAGAGGCCCTATTTGTGGGGCCCCAATCTTTTTGTTTATGAAAGGCACAGGTATGTACAATGTTTATCTCTTTTCAGGGCCTAAAAATTGTATTCTCAATCAAATTATAGTATGAATTCTTTTGACTAAAAATCAGTTGTTGTTTTTTTTGTAGGCTGGTGTGGCGCAGGGGCTGATCACTATGAGCCACTTATAACAAGCCTTATACCAAATGTATCCCATGACAAGGCAGCAATTGTACTCTGAGCACCTTCAAACCACCAAACCTCCAAACCTCCTATCCCCAAATTCAATTAATTCAATTAGCAGTGTTTATTATTTGTGTTTTATTTGTGTTTGGCCGGCTCTTTGGTAGAGAGAAGAGAGTTTGTAGCAGTAGTGTACTTTTCCCCCATTTTTCCCCGGCGAGAAGTTTAGAAAGATGAGAGAGAGATTTGACTCTAACTTGGAAGCAGATCTACCTGATTCAGCACACAGCATTGTGTGTGTTTTTCTTAAGGTAACATGAGAGTTTTGGGTTTGTTATGCCCTTTACTGTTTTTTTTGCCTTCAATTATTCCCCTGTTGAATGATTTGGGGTCGGTAATGCAGAATAAAAGTAAGAGAAGCTAAGTTTTTGGCAGCTTAAGAGGTGCAGTTATTGTTTGCTCTTGAATTAGTGAGAAGGGTATTTTTTGTAGTTCGGGTGAGTCTAGATATTATGTTCTGAAGATGTTTGTTATGATGAATCAATTCTTTCCGACTCTTAGATTCATTGTGTTGAGATTGAATCAAGTTTTTTTTTTTTACATGTATCTAGGCTTATCGTGTTTAAGCATGATCTCATAGTTCCAGAAATCGGACAACAATAAATGTTTATCTCTGCCAGTGGGCTGTTATCATGTTGTCCGTAAATAATGAAAAAAGGGGCATTTTTTATTATGCGCGAACCAGAAATTATGTATGGTTTGTTGAAATTCATTCTTTAATGCGTCTCGGAAATATTGAAAGGGTTTATTTTTTTGGGTATGTACATTCGTGATCAAGAAAAACAGGCAGCAACAGTTCTGATATTTGTATTATGTTGGTGAAGATTTGTTACTACATCTTTATTGTTACCAGGAAAAAAAACTTACCATGATCACATTGTCAGCATTACTTTTGCAGAAGTCCTTATCTTTATGCCACTAATTAGATTAAGGTAACGAATCTAAAAGTTCACCAATTATCCAGAAAAAAAAACAATATTAATAAATATCAATAGAAACTAAGAAACGTTGGTGGCTCCAAATCAATATCAGTAGAAAGTTTTGAACAGGAAATAGTCAATTCCAATCTCAGAATTCTAACCCAATTACCCAAAACCCATTTTACTTGTTGTCAACTACGCTGCTCCTCAAGACAAAATCAACAATAACAAAGAAAAATTCAAACTTCCGATTAAAAGAAGTACCAGAAAATGCTCTACAAATTTAATTACAAATACAAAAATCATCTATCCAATCAGAACTCCTGAAAGTAATCTTCTTAACGACCACATTGGGCATTATCCAGAGCAGCATCAGCAATGCGCCAAGTCTTGAGCGTCTGATCTTGACTGCCGCTATACAGAATGCACCGACAAGGCCCGTCGTCATTCTCTACCCAGTCGTCATGTGCCGCAATGCAGTTTATCGGTCCTTCGTGCTCGCTCAGCACCATCACGAGTGTGTGGAGCCCACTGTCCGGTTCCCTCCTCCAAGCGCAAATTTTTCCATCTAGTGAACCTGAGAACACCAATGGTCCTGGCGAGCTGGCAAGACAGGTGACCCCCTGATGGTGGTAAGACAAGACCTCAGCTGTAGCCCAATTATTAGTTTCTTGCCAAGACAACAATTTACCGTTTGAAAAACCCGCATACAGCTCACCGTTACTAGTTCCATTAGATTTCAACAAGAGTGCATTTACCGAACTTGCACCAGAAAATAGAAATTGTACACGAAAGTGTGTTATGTCTTTTCCATTCGCTTCTTCTTTTCTCAGCCACATGATTATCGAACCGTCCTCTGAGCCAGAGAACACCAGATGGTCACATCCCGCTACAACGGCACTCACAATCCGTGTATGTTCCATTTTACATTCCATTAGCTTCCAGTCTTTGAGGCGCCAGATCTTCATTGTGTGGTCTGTAGAACCAGAATAGAGAAACCTCATGTCTTCGCTAAAACTGATACAAGTTGCCGGAAAAGTGTGCCAATACAAACGCTCAAATTTTTGCATTACTCTTATTTTTTTACGCCATAATGCTTCCTTCATGCGATCTTTCGATGAGGGAAAAGTTCCTATGTGCCTATATGAAGGAGGCTCTATGGCTCTTCTCACCCAAACCCTAATTGTGCCATCATAATTGGCAGCGAAAAGATGGCCTTGAGGGTCTAACAAGAGTGCGTAGTTTGGTCCATCATAGGAATTGAAACCCGCATACGGTTTCCCTTGAATCCAGACCCGTATGTTCATGCTATCAGATCCGGTGTAGAGAAGCCCGCCTGGGCCAGCAACCATGGAGCGAACTTGCCCATACCATCGTTTATATGAGCTTATCAAATTAATGTTACATGGAAACACACCAACACCTCCGCCTCTAAGGTCAAGACTTGTCCACGGGGACGGATGATACGCATTGTGAGCCATGAAACCTGTCTCTGGTTGATTATCATATTGTTGATCCGGTTTTAGTTTCGTACAGTACCGGAATATGCAAGGTAAGCAATGCAAGAGGCACGAGTTGTTCACCGACAAGTTGGTAGGGGAGGATGATGTGTATCCTTCGTTGCAAACAAATACAGGAGGAGCAATTTTCTTCCTCAATGAAGATCTCATATTTGCTTGGAAAAAGCTTGCATTAAATTCTTTACCTTAAAGGTATGGAAGTTATACTACTTGTATTTCATCCATTCTCAATTTTAGATTTACTTTTCAAAGAATACAAAAAGCTATGCGCGCTATTTTCTTCGTTATTCTTTGGTCCATCGTATCACACCAGTTCTTACCTATTTTCAGTAAATTGCAATTTGCAAAAAAAATGAACGAATTGGAACATTTCTAGTACTTTATATTTGTTTGGGAGGATATTGTCCGTTGCCAGAAGTCCTTCTTACAATTTTTTAAATTAGAAGAAAACCTCTTAATCTGATTTACATCAATAATATTAATCTTCACATGAAAACCTCCATTTCGGTTTACACCATGACATGAAATTAATTCGTGAACAATTTACCAAATTGTCATATATATATCTAATACATTCATTGAGATAATTTGTTGTTGAAAAATGAAAATGCATAATTTTAGTTGATAACAGTTAGTTTTTTTCAATATTGCAAGTTCGAAATCTGGATGTAGAAATACTTTGTGAATATTACATAGTTAAATTAGGTGGCTTAACCTCTAACCTTTAAAAAAAAACAGTTAGCTTTTCCAAAAAAAATCTTAAAAAGGGAAAATAATTCCACGGCCATTGAACCGCATGAGATGCAATTTGCAGTTCGCTATTTTGGTGAGTTAGAAATTGTGTATCGGAGATCGATGATTGTTGGGATGAATAAACTTTTTTTTTTTTTTTTTTGCTCGAAGATCCTTTTGTGTCAGGTTTTTTTTAAAAGGAAAATTGTATGACTTTAATTTAAGGGTTGTGCGTTTGGAAGAAATAGCATCTGTAAGATATTTCTGTGCCAATAGACATTATATAGCTAGCAAACATTATTAAATAGGACATTATTTAAATTATTTAATTTCAAGCTTAGATTAAGAAAAAAAACAGTGCATTTATCTAGAGTTAGAGAAATGTTCCAATATCTTTAACTTTTTTTCCTCTACTATGCGTCAACTTTTTAACTTTAATAACTTGAAACTTAAAATTCAAATATTAAAATAAAACGTTAGATATAATATATATTATTTTTTATGCATGTATTTTTCCTATGTAGGTGTAAAAAATCATGAGAATTTGGTTTTGTTTTGAATGGTATAAAGAGTTTGCAAAAATACACTAATATCAATAATTTATAGATATTGATTTTTTTAACTTATTAATTTCATATAAAATAAAACCCAAAAATCATCTTTGTATATGTACATGTAGAAAACATAATGTAAATTAAATTTAACGGTTTTATTTTAGCATACAAATTTTAAAATTTTTTTTATTAAAAAATAAAACCCAAAAACATAATAAAAACAAATAAATAATTCATTTTAAGTGTTATAGAAATAGAAAAAAAAAACATCTCATCTTTGAAATATTAAGACTGAAGTCCAACTAACACATATTAACATAGAAGTCAAAATTACTGTTATTACATTAACTGATAGTTTTTTATTTACCAGCGTATTGCCGTTGAACTTTTGCATCTGGTGCACTTAGGTAGAAGATTATAGCACAACATGACTCGCCCTTTCACAAAAAAAAAAAAAAAAAAAAAACATTAAATTTGTAATTTTGTTGTGATATTAAGTATATTTATTGTTGATAATCCCTCAATTAACAGGCTTTGTCGTCTGTAATGTCCATGTCCATCACCAGTCACCAGTATCTACTAAAAAAATTCAAAATATAGGGAAGAAAAAGATATTAAAAATATAAATACAGGTAAAACTAAGGTTACTAAGCACTGCATCAAGCAATGGCATGCTATTGGCTATTGCTAGCTAGATCAAATACATGCAAACATAATAAATCTAATAACATCAAAGTTTCATCAGATTTAACAAATAACTAACAGTCTTTTAGTAAATGGAATAACCAATATGCAAGCTTAATATATAAAAAAAGCTACTTCCGTAAAATTCATGTAAGTAAAACGATTAATAAAAACTCAATCAGCACACAACAAATTTAAAATTTGTTGTTTGATGGTCAGAAATCTCGTGTGGAAATTCAATGTGCATCGCATCAATTGAAACATCTGATGCTACATATGACATTTTAAATATCATCATTCCATTCGTGCTTAAAAGAGGGTCAAATTGCTCAAAAACACAATTACAATTACAATTAAAAAATTCCATTAATTTCCAACAGGAAGCTCCAAGACTTGGGAAATAAAATTGTATAATAAAAGTTAAAACTCCAAAAATCGGAACCAAAGAACAATTATATTACTAGAAAATGAGAAGACGTCTTGGGGGTTGGGTGGTTTATGAATTAATCGCTGAGGCCTGTGATTCTCAGAGATATAAAGGTTTGAAACTGCGCCGCTCGATTTTCCCATACCACATTCAGAAGAAGAAACCCTAGATACTAATATAAAGAGATGAGATCATTGATATATCTGGGCTATACTTATATTACAAGCTCAATTTGGAAAATTATGGCCCAAGAACTTGTGGGCCTATCTTTTTTTGTGACCATATTTGCCTATCTTTTAGGCCTAACTGCGGCCTGGAAACTCTATAAAAATCTTTACCCATAATTCGAGAATTGTACTCCTTTTAAGTCTTCTGAAAAGATGAAAAATAGGCAAATAGCACTGCAGCAAGTAGGTACAGAATTTAGGGATAAGGCGCCAGTCGTCAGATATTAACAAGTAATAATAAAATGTAACCAACAGATTGTAAGAAGAATTCGTTATTCTTCACACTATAAGGCGCAACTGCCAACTGATAACATATGACACAGTAACACAGTTACTAGAGGGATCCGAATCTGCTGCGATTCTTCGCTCATGAACAGTAACCTACGATCTCTGCTTTTCCAAATCCAACTGTTGAATTGTTTCGAGATTCGTGCAAGAAAAAATCAGCTGCTTTGAGATACATGCACGAAATTATTGAACGGCTAGATTTGGAAAAACAAGGATTTTAGAGTTACTGTTCATCCTTTTAGGATCGCAACAGATGTGAATCCGTTACTAGAGCATATTTTATAGTACAATTCAAATTTAAACCTCATTTGTTGATCCTTATGAGTTATGCGTCTGTGATTTTGGTTGAAATTATCACTCTATGAAGCAAATTTTTGCTACCAAAGGTCAAGCTCATATGGCATAACAGTTGTCATTTAATTTCTATTTGGTCGGGAAAACGTCAAATCAGTGTTTAACATCTGGCTCTGGGTATGATAACTTTCGGAGCATCTTGGATTGGGTATGGGTCAAGCTTTCGGGTCGAGTAATCTTATTCAAAGATTACCAGGAATTTATTTTCTCACTAACAGACATGCGTATCAATGAACTTCCATTACACAAGGTTGTCATCAAAGTGATGGGTTTTTCAGTTTTTCCATTACACAACCTGAACTGGTAAAGAACAGACCATTGCATCTCAGTGTTATAGTATTTTCAAACCGGGATATTTACAAAATTATAACTGTAAGGTTTTCCAGAGTTATATAACACTATAACAATTAATTTAACTAATCACCACAAGAAACAAACCCATGTTGGGATTAAGCAAATTAATACCATATATATTAGAATGCACATCTGTACTTACAATCAGCAAGAATTTTCAACCGTCATTTTACAAAAATTTATCCACAGAACAACCAATCCGATCAAATCACCGCAGCAAACAGACAAACATGAGTTCAAAATACAACAAAAGAAAAATTAACCTCGAAAACCTGTCCAATTCCCTCATTTGCTGTAGTCTCAATAAATCTCTTACCACCTTAAGCTAGGTTTTTTTTTTTTTTTTTTTTAATTTTGACATAAATGAATACCAGAAAAAATAAAACAAAATACCAATCGATCTGGTAAGGAAATCTGATAAAAAACAGATTGCTAATTCTCCAATCAAAAACTTTTTATTCTCCGCAATTCTACCTTCTACTGGTGTTTTTTTTTGAGGAAAACCTCCTCCAGGTGTTGAATTATAGGTGGTGATTGCTTTGGCAGTGGTCGATCATACACTCGCCAAATCTTGAGCGTTCTATCAAGAGAACCACTGTACAGAACCCACCTGTCAGCCCCAGAATACTCTTCCCAGTCTTCTTGTGTAGCAATGCAGTGAACTGGGCCCGAATGCCCTCTCAGCACCATCGCACGTGTGTGAAATGCGCCTTCATTTTCCCTCCTCCACACACAGATAGTCATATCTGCCGACCCCGAAAAAACAAATGGACCTGAACACAAGGCCAGACAATTAACGGCTCCTTTGTGGAAACTCATAACCTCAGGTTTATCCTTAAGCAACCTCCAGCACCTCACCTCACCATCTGACGAACCCACATACAGCAAATCACAACTAGAACTGACTATGCCAAATGCGACCGCATTTACCATGACTTCCTTTGAAATAATAAACAACCCCCTAAATAAGTGCCTCACTTTATCTCCCTTTTCACCATATAGCTCTCTCTTCCACATTTTTACCGTGCCATCGCTTGAGCCAGAAAATACTACCCCGGTCCCTGCTGCCAATGCATTTATTGCACCTTCATGATTGCGGATGGTCTCAACATGCTCCCAGCCCCCGATATGCCACACATTCACAGTGCGGTCTACTGAGCCAGAGTAGATGAAATTACAGTCATCACTTAAGCAGAGACAAGATACTGCACGCTTCAGCAAAATTGTGTTCTTTAAGCGATCCGTCAGTTTTTGTAGTATCCTGGTTGGCCTGAACATACCTTGGCTTATGATATTGCTCTCCCAAACCCTAATTATGCCACCATTGTGTGCACAGAACATACGGCATTCCGGGTACTGTAAAACAATAGCATAGACAGGCCCACTAGAGGATTTAAAACGTGCAAATGGGAGCCCTTTATTCCACTCACGTACTAGCTTGCTATCAGACCCAGTGAAGAGAACCCCATCATAACCGGCAGCCATTGAGCGAATGTAACCTGTCTCTTGGTAGATCGTATCTATCACAGCATAACTTGGTGCTAACTGGTGATCATCTGTATTGGCTCCTCCAGCAGTACCAGCATCATCAACTCCAATGTCACCAGCACCAGAATCTCCAGAGGTACTGGCATTGGATGTGGACGTATTTATCTGCGGTTCTTGAGTGGTATTTGAGCTTGATGTACCAGCATTGGTATGGGTACCGGAACCAAACCTGGTCCTGCCCAACCTGGTCAGTTCTTGACTGGTATTTGAGCTCGATGCACCGGCATTTGTCTGAGTACCAGCATCATCAACTCCAATGTCACCAGCGCCAGAATCTGCAGAGGTACCGGCATTGGACGTGGACACATTTATCTGCGGTTCTTGACTGGTATTTGAGCATGATGCACCAGCATTGATATGAGTACCGGCACCAAAACTGGTCCTGCTCAATCTGGTCAATTCTTGACTGGCATTTGAGCTCGATGCACCGGCATTGGTCTGAGTACCGGCACCAAACCTGGTCCTACTGAACAAGGTCATTTCTTGACTGGTATTTGAGCTTGACGCACTGGCATTGGCATTGGTAGCACTGCTGCGAGTGACAGTTGTAGTGTTGCTGGGGTGGTTTAAGACCGGGAACTCAATCTCAGAGCCGAGTGAGTCTTTGACCGGATCATGGGGTAACTCGCTTTTGGGTATTTTGGATGGTGAACCTAGTACAATATTAGTAAGAGATCGCTCGATTCTGCTCAGGAATTTGGAAGCGAAGACTTGTTTGCCTTTCTGGGATTTCTCCATGGCTTTGATTTGGGATTCTGAATTTCTGATGGTTGGTTTTGGGTTGAGTGGTATATATAGGTTTGGTTTGTTCGAATAGAACGTTAATGGCAGGGACGCAGGGCAGGGTAAGAGAATGGAGAGAGAGAGAGAGAAGAGGTTCATATTATCATATATACAGTGGTAGCCGTGGCCTGGTGGGATCCGTTATTCAGTGACTTTATTATAGTTTTTCAACTTCTAATTTCAACATCTTTCGAAAAACAAGAAACTTGAGTATGAAAGATTGGATGCGGATTTTAACAGCGATTTAATTTTTTACTCGAGGCTGGTGACATAAATTTTTTATTTGTACATTAATTCTATCCACCTTTAGAAAGAAAATTAATAAAACAATGAACCATATGTATTAATACATACATATAGAATCACATTCGTATCTTCTAATTGCACTTCTGTCATTATATTTTAAAAGATGTTCTAATTTGAATGATTGAATTTTTACGGATGGTTTGGTGGTTTTGTGTTAAAAATAACAACACCAACTAATTGAAAGGCCCAAGCCCAAATTAGATTCTAGAATATTCATGAAGCACTAACCGACTAGCAAATTAATGAAGTTAATAATCAACATTTTGTATATATTGTAAATTAGTTACTATTGATACTATGAAGAATGAAACAAATTATAAATTTATAATACAGTAAAGCATGCAGTATACATGTTTTTCACAATAATTTCATGGTGCTCCTGCTTGCTCAAGTAGTCTGCAACTACGCCACCCCATTCTCATTCTATGTTAAACGATTTGAATATGAATATCTTATTGAGCGGTTCAAATCAGTTATATGATCTTTAAAAATTGAGATATGAGCGTGAAGTAAAATAAGATATTTACTTCGCAACTCACCATAGTCTCTCTATTGAATTTAGAGTAGAAAGAAGAATTATGAAAATGATATTTTATTGATTGCTTCTGTGTCATTTACAAAGTCTGTACATGACTATTTATAGGCTAAAATTCTACTAGCCGTTAGACCGTTTCTTAATTTACAGAGGCTGTGATATTTGCTCCTAATTGTGCCTTAATTACAAGATCTACTAGCCGTTGTTAATATCAAGCTAGATACTAAATAAGTCTGACAGCTATCCATGTTATTTGTTGCCTAAGTTTCCAATGATGAGTAATATCTGAGGCAAGAATTATTTATCCTTCAATACTCTCTCTCTCTCTATATATATTTTTTTGGAAACTTGAGTTAGAGGTCAAGCCACCTTCCACTGCACCCAAACTTTTGATCTGCACGACTTTTGGACCAAGTTCTTACTTGACAAGTAGGACGTATCAAATTGAAAGGTTTAGATAAGGTTTCCTCCTGTTAATTTGACACCAAATTAAATTACTATAATATCCAACAATTATGTTTTTATTTTTTTTAATTTTAGTTCTTTTGACAATTTTAAATAATAGTAAATATAACTTGGTAAGTGTTATCATATAATCTGCAAAGACACCACCTAGTGTATTATTGCAAAATCACAGTGTGTCGGACACACGTGCCGGTTTGCACGGTTACGAACACGGCACGACATATCTTGTTAGATGTGCGGTGTCAAGATGTATCCATACCGTGTTATGTCTAATTTTTTTTAATCAACACTCTTAAGTACGATATGTCTAGACACGACACAGAACATGTACGGCACGACACGGCACAAGTATAATACAACACATCTAATTTTTCTATATTTAGATAATTTTTCAAAACACAAAAGTACTACAAAATATTAAAAAAATCTGAAACTAATCTAATTATTTCTGACTTTTTGAATATTCTTCCACAATTTTTTAGACATTAATAATTCGTAAAGTAACAAATCACCAAAATCTAGAATAAAAAATTTGACACAAAACGTCATATCAAATCGTGTTGTGCTATTAAACATATTGCGTTCATCTCTTGCATTGTATGACACGATACGTACATCTAGAAAATTTGACGTATTGGCACGGCATGACCCTGTTTCGGACACCGAAATACAATACAGTATGACTACAATACACTACCACCACCAATGATTTTCTTTTTTAAATTATCACGAAACAGTTAAAAAATTGAAACCAATTTGATTAAAAAAGTTTTGAAAAAAAAAAAAAAAACATTCCTGCGGATCTTCAGTATGGAATTTTGACCGAACATAAAATTCGGTCTTGAGTTTGAACCGAAAAAATCCAACTTCAGTTTAAAAAGAAAATAAAACCGAAATTTATGTTCGGTTTCCAAAAAAGAAAAAATACATAACCAGTTGTTAGTTCGGTTTCCTTGAAAAAAATCATGAGTATACTGTGTACCCTTCTATATCAGAATTTTATTTATAAAGTTAATTAAAAATAACATAGGAATACGGATGCATACGGTGGTATTTCGATGCTGTTGTCTAAATGCAAGAATTTTTATTTTCTATTTTTTTTGGGCTTTTTCATAAGAGTAATAATATACCGCTTTTACTTTAGATTTTTTTCTCTGAGTCTCCTGGCTTGTATCTTAATAATTTTCACACAAGTTGCATAGATCTTCTAAATGAAGAGGATAAAAACATTTTCAAATTAAGCTACTGTCCGTGTTTACCTTCCCATTCCCTTCATAGTTGAAAAAAAGAAAAATTAAAACTGAACTACAAGTTTGGTTTCAATAAAAAAAAATGTAAATAATAACATTTTAAGAAAGATAAAATGTTACTTTTACGTGGTGACTTGTCAATGACAAAAATTAAAACTGATTCTTTGGATTTGTTGTTAGAGCACACAATACTAAACAGAAAGAAAATGCATAATGTTAGCAAGAAAAACTTTTTAGATATATAATTACAATTTTCTTTATTTATTGGATAACATTTTAAGAGAACACTGGTGAAAACAGTTAGATCGATCTAATTCTAAGCCCAGGAACAGTACTGGTGACCAAAAATAATGAAAACTCTCAGGTGCTGTTCGTATGGATTAATAAGAGATGAAGGCTTAAGAAATTAAGCTTCACTAAGAAACTCATGTTCCGCAATATGAATGGATTAAGAATCTACGATGAGTGTATAAAAAAAATTCTTTACTTATGAAAATAAACATAAAAAACCAAATTACCCTCAATATCATTTTTGTCATGGACCTGCATTAAACTTGAGTAAATTTTGTTTGATGAAGTATAACCCGGTACCAGCTAATTACGCATATTAAGTCCATATATACAAGTGCCAATATAAATCATATATGCGAATACTTCAAATTTACTTAAAAAGAAACATAAACGGATAAGTTACAGATTATCAAAAAGAAGAAAAAGAAAAAACAACACCAGTCTGAAGTAATTCGCAGTAGGAAATAGAATAACTATTAAAGGCCCTCATACATTTTAAGAAATTTAAAATGTTACTATTACTACAAAATCAATATATAATACCGATTGAGTTAGATACTGGTACAATAGGAGTTGGCTGGTCCAGTACCAGCAAGAGTTCCTCTTGTTGTCCTCTTTTATATATCTGTTACTTGATAATTATGACCTGATTTAATTAGAGCCTGATACTGGCCTATCTTATCCTCAATATATCTTGTTAAGCATGTTTTTTACCTTCCATAATTCAAAAAATTCAGGTTTTCAGAACTTCAATTAAAGTTTGAGATTTTGTGACCCATTAATATAAGAGAATAATTAGAACTTCAATTCAAATTGAGATTTTATGATCCATTAATGTATGAGGTGGTACCACTGGTACTGTTCCCCCTAATGCAAATGGGGTACCGCTGTTACAACCTTCGTAAGAAGAATGTGAAGATTAGGAACTCAAAACAATTGGCTTTGCATATGATAGGGAACTCAAAACAAATGGCTAAAATCAAAGTAACATCCGTTCTTACCTTCCTCATCTCCAAAATTGGTACATTACATATTTATCAAAGGAGCCATGAAATTGCTTTTTTTTTTATAATCAATCTAGCAACTTGGACTAAGACCTCATCAATTATTAATTAGAAGAAACTTAGTTATGAAAGGTGCTTAAAAAAACGAAAATGGTCAACTCATCTCCATCAATCACGAAAGAATCTGAATTGATGAAGTACCAAAATGTTCAGTAATGTCAGATTTGGATAAAAACTAGAACAACGACCATAGATGGCAGCCCACAAAAATGAATCATACAAATCAGAAGAAACTACGAAGTACCATTATTGTACAACGGCGAGACTTGAAGTCGCCTTGATCAGCCTAAGGTTCCTCTTTGGATTGAATAGAGAGAGAGAGAGAGACCAAGGGTATCACCAGCAGTGAAGGTCTTTCCATTCATCCATCAATGGCTCAAGGTAATTTCAAGCGCAGTAATAGCTACAAATTGGATGTCTACAGAGAGGGAATTTCAAGCGGAAGCTGTTTGTGGCATCAAATTTTTGAGCTGGTCGGCAGAGAACCAACGATCAAGGCCGGAAAGAGGAGAGTTTCTTCCCCGTACCTAGGTTCTTGTGCCAGCTAAAGAAAAGAAACAAATAAAAAATAATAAAAGCTAAAGGATGCTCCAAGGAGCTCACCTTTTGGAGATTATAATTGTCGAAATAACAAGCTAAGGAGTCCCTAAGGAAGGGTCAAGGTTGGCTTAAGCATTTAAGCTAAGAAAGTGTTTTAATCCAGTCTAAGAACAACCGTTTGGCTGACTTAAGGAAGATTAAGGCCAAAGGAGCTCTAAGGAAGCTGTGCCAAACAGGTACTCAGTCACAGATAAACTAAAAGAAAACAATTCACCTTGCACAAGGTATGATGATGACACCCGACTTTTAACGAATGTGGCTGTACATGTTAGAGGGCCCCACCACATATGAAGACTTCGGTGCCGGTTTCTTTGTTTCAGAAACTCCAAAAACATTCCAAAACCTGAGTGTCTCATCTCCAGCAGCCGATGCGACAGTACACCCATCAGGACTCTACAATTATTTACAAAAACTACTCAGAATAATGACAGCCAACAATGCAAATGACAAATTTGAGTAGGGGTCTGCTGTTTTATTTTCCAAGTTTTCAGGAAATAAAATGCAAATATTTTATTTGGATTGTAGGTCAACATAATTTGCAAAAAAATTATAAATTCCTCAGGACCCAGATTCAAAGTTACGATGATACATTTATTTACCAGTCAATTGCAAAAGTCTAAATACCTGAGCCATGTAGAGAACACGGGAGGTATGACCAGTCAGCTCAGCCATCTTAGTCATTGAAGGGTATTTCCACAGTGTGAGCTGATTCTCAGTATACCCATGCGAGCTTAACAACTCTCTTTCATTCTTGTTCCACAACAAGGAACATACCTGAGATCCTGTATCCACTGAGTTCAAACAAGACCCGGTATTCACATTCCAGAATTTTATGCACCGGTCATTTCCACCCCCGCCTGATGCTAGTAGGTTGCTCTGGAAGGGACACCAAGCAAGCGCCTTCACCGCAGCAGTGTGATTGCTGAACCGATGGATAGGGTTGGATGTAGTGAGGTCCCATATGTGGAGAAGATTATCATTTCCACCACTTGCAAGGTACTTTCCTGACCCAGACCATCTTAGACCACACACCTCATGGTTGTGGGCACGGAAAGAGCTGATGGTGTAAGCCCGAGCTCTGATGTCATTGTTCACAATTGCACCATCCATGCCACCAGTTGTGAGAATGTTGTTGCTCCATGCAAGGGACCCGACCCGAGACTGATGGATCCCTCTTAGAGTTCTGACCTGTAGATGAGAATGGTGTTGTTCAAATTATTAGTATCTCATTGCAGTGGAGCACAATATGCTAGAAATTGTTTTGGTATTATTGACATAAAAGAATAGTTCAAATGTAATCAAATTAATCATACTAACCAGCTTATTGGAGGTAGAATCCCACATCTGCACATCAGATGAGTTGAGACCAATAGCTATGTGTTGCCCATCTGGAGCCCAGCTGACACTAGTAACAGGGCCAAGGTCGTCATCAATTGTTACCAATTCTGAGGTAGACCCATTTGCAGCATTCCACAGGTAAACAGTGTTGTTAAGTGCGATTGATAGCACGTTAGCACTTCCCCAGTCGAGCAGATTAAGGTAGTAGTCATCTACTATATCTGGTGCATCCAATGTTCTCTCAGCTGACTGCATAATTGAGAAAGAATAAGCATTGTCACAATTCCAAAAATAAGTAATAAAAAACAAATTGACAAAAAAATGTAACAGTCTTTATACCAGAACAGTAATAAACAAGGTATATAAAAAAAATCACACACACCATACACGGACCTGAATTCTGGGTACAACACTAAAATCTCAACAACTCCTAAATGAGCATGTTACAATTTCAAAAATAAGTAATAAAAGAAAAAAATTGACAAAATTGTAAGAGTCTGTTTTGTACCAGAACAAGAATGAACAAGGTATATAAAAAATATAAATTCACATACACCATACACGGACATGAATTGTGGGGTACAACACTAATAAATCTCAACAAATCTTATAATAAGAATATCATATTTCCAAAAATAAGTAATAAAAGAAACAAACAGACAAATGTAGCAGTCTGTCTTATACCAGAACAATAATGAACAAGGGCCTGACTTGTGGGGTACAATGTGAAATCTCAACAACTCCTAACCAAGCTAAGCATTGTACTAATAAATCTCAACAAATCTTATAATAAGCATATCATATTTCCAAAAATAAGTAATAAAAAGAAACAAATTGACATATGTAGCAGTCTGTTTTATAACAGAACACGAATGAACAAGGACCTGACTAGTGACTTGTGGGGTACAACGCGAAATCTCAACAATTCCTAACCAAGCTAAACATTGTACTAATTAAATTTGTTGAAATAGAGACCTAGTAGGTACAAAATTACAGGCCCGGCTTTAATGTAACAAATAACTCTAAAAAGGATATCAGCCTAATTCGTAGCCCTAGGATAAAAAACAAATAAAAGAACATTGAAGAAACTAAACCCAATTAAAGAACAAGGAACAAGAGAATATACCTGAGGGATGTGCCTACGCTGCTTTGCAGGTTGGGCTTGAGCGGAAGAAGGGATGATTGGCAGCAAATTGACAGGTGCAGGAGGCTTGTTGCGGAAAGAGAGGATGCGTGTCCGTCCCTGCAGCATGGTGTCAGCTAGAAGCTTTCGGTATGCCTCTTTCGCAGGAGATGCCACTCCTTTGTTCTCCTTGTCTCTCTTCGGCTCTGTCAAGAGGTACTGAGCTACATCCATGTCCATTGCAGACCGATTTGGGATGAACCTGTCTCCCTGTTTTTTTTTTTTTTTTTTTTTTTGAAACAAAAAAAGGTCTGTAAGACAGCAAGAAATTGTAAAAGAAACAGAAACATTGTTGAATTAAGGGGTTTACATAATAAACATTGATAAATTTAAGCAATTAAAAAGAAATTCTTAAAGAAAGGATTGGTTTTGGGAAAAGGAAAGAAAAATGTCAAAGAAAATAGATTAAATTTTCTTCCTCCTTACTGTTTAAATTAAGATTACAAATGCAAAATGCTTCAGTTAACAGAATTTAAAGAAACACGACCTTAGATTGTAATATGAAATCTACAAATGAAATCTTCACATCCCAAAAAAAAGTTGATAATTTAACCTCCTATTTATCTTAGAGGGGAAGATCTAGGATTTTCCCTTGAAAGAAGAGATTTGTCCAAAAAATACAAAAAGAAACTAGGCGTTTCTCACTAATTAAACTTCCGAAAGAACAATAGATCAAATTTCTTACTCCATAACGTTTAAATTAAGATTACAAATGTAAAATGCTAGACCTGTTAACAGAATTTCAAGAAACAAGACCTTAGATTGTAATATGAAATCTACAAAATGAAATCTTTACGTATCCAAAAAAAGAGTTGATAATTTAACCTCCTATCTATCTTAGAGGGGAAAAGATCCCAGGATTTAATATAAAATATAGCAAATAAAGTTGATAATCTTCCCTTGAAAGAAAGAACAGATTTGCGAAAGAAAAAGAATCTTACGTAGGTGCGCGAAGAGGTTCGATATAAGGAAGAATGCAAAGGAGGAATGTAAGGCCTAGATGCAACATCTCTTCGGGGATGGCTTTGGCGGCATTGAAAGCGGCTCTTTTCAGAAGAAATTGAGAAACCTGAATCCATGGATTAAACAACAAAATTCCCCGCGAAACGCGAAAGAAAGGGGACAAAAAAGTATACTAAAGGAAAACTCCTGCAGCCAAAAAGAGTTAGATAGATAATATAGGAAAATTGAACAAATAAACAGTAAGTAAGAGATGCGAAGAAGAGTGCTGTGCTGTCCCTGTCCTCCCTTGATTCTTGAATAGAGAAGCGAGAAGCGAGAGGAAGAGGATTAGAGGAATTAATTGAATTGTGTTGATTAGAGAACCAACGGGCAACGGTAGAATAATGTATGTAGATGGGAATATATAAAGGAGGAGTACGTTATGGCCTTATTAGGGCTGCGTTGTTACTTGCTAAAATTAGCAATAATCTCCCCAAACCCCGCAACGGCTATTCTCACCCACATTTCTTTTAAGACAAATTTATATATTTATCCCATCCAAACTTCTATATTTTCTCATCACAATTCTAAATTTAGTTATATCCAATCAAAACTCAATTCTTTTATTTATATCCTCATTTCTTCATTTACCTATTTCAAATTAAAAATTAATATTACTACAATAAATTAAAAGACTATTTTATCTTTCATCAATTAAAAGACTGTTTGCCCCGACATGTTTTATTTGTATCTAAGAAAACAAAATCACACAAGTTACGTAAATACATATTTTGAATGAAATATAGAGGATACAAACATTTCCAAATTAAGCTACTGTCCATGTGTGCCTTCTCATTCCCATCATAGTTGGAAAAAAAATAATATTTAAACTAAAACCGAACTAAAGTTTGGTTTCAATCTAAAAATAATAATAATTAAAACCGAACTTGAAGTTTGGTTTGAATCCAAAAAAATAAAATTAAAAATTAAAATCGAACTTTAAATTCAGTATGAGAAAGAATAAACTGAAATTGAACTTTGGTATGATCTTTTGATGTTTTTTGAGTTATAACGGACTGACTTGTGTAACTATTATGCAGCAGTCAATATCGAACTTTATATTCGGTTTCAAAATATCATACTGAAGACGAAGTTCGTTCGTGATGGGTTTTTAAAAAAATATATTATAATCAAGTTGGTTTCCAAATTTTTAATTGTTTAGTGATAATTTTTTTTAAAATTCACCATCGCCAATAAAGAAAAAAGCACAAACAAAATAGTATACTGATAATATGATTTGGTCGTTTGGATATTCGATTTATTTGATCAAATGGTTAAACTTTTATCTTTTGAGAAGATGTTTTTAAAAAGTTAAAATGGCTAGACTAAGATAAATTGATTTGGAATTCGAGTTATCGGATCTGCTAGATTATTAAAATTATAATCGTTTAAATTTCTGTTTGTAACTCGATTTTTGTAATTACGAATAAAATAAAATAAACTGAACAGAATAAATAAATTAAAATCTCCGTGAAGATTATATTGAATTTTTATAATACCCACGTACATTAATGCATAACTTATCAAGTTACTACTTTAATTACTGATTGTAAATTAAGCTTTTGTATATTTTATTTCATTATTATTGAAGAATATTCATTAAAACCTGATTTATGAAATTATTTGATCAATTCGGGTGACTGCAGTTGACAGCGATAGATATGGCATAGCATAAGTGTTAATATTGTGAAATTTACAAATAATTGTAATTTACACTACATGTATATACAAATAATTTATACATGTAATTTACAATTAAGTCGACGTGGCACATATATTGATGCTAATTAAGTCGTTAATATTGTGAAATAATGAATTGAAAAGTTTTCTAATCAATAAGAGTAATTTTATAATATAAATCTTATATGTTAGGGTCAATTAATAATTGTACCACAACATGCACACGAATTATATATTTTAGGTTATTTAATGTCTTGGTTAAATAAAACCTTGAAACCAAATATTAAAACAAGTGTCGCGATGTTGATTTTAATCTCTGACCACACTCTTACTAAATTATGGCTAGCACCACATTACAAGGTTCATAATTATTAAATTCGTTAGAATTTATTTATTGAATAGAATAGCTTGATATCTGTGAGGATCATTTTTTTTTAGGGATTTACGTATGAAAACCAACACAGGATGTTTATTTGATCTTGTCATTTCAATTTTTTTCCTGAACATGAAAAACAAGAAAAATCAATGATATTTTAAACATTTTCATGCAACGATTATCATTTCTTGGCCATTCCAACTATTTGTAAAATGGGACCTGACTCACCTTATTAAGAAACATAAAATTAATCTTAACGGGGATTTAAAATTAAAAAAACAAGCAAACATAACTTAAATTTCCATGTATCATGATGAATACGGATTTAAAATTTAAAATTCTACCATTCTATCTTTAGATCGCCCGAATAATTGGCAACAATTAAATAAGAAGGCACTAAAATAAATAGAATTTTGAAAATCAAAATTTTAAATTCAAATGAAAAAAGGGCTCACTAGAACGCCTCCTTTAAAATATCAATAAATATTATAAATGACCAATTAATTAAATTAAATTGAAGAGAATGATATAAATAACACCCAACGCTCTGATTAAGTCAAAGTAATTAATCAGTAATAACAAATAATGTTTTGAAACTTAATTTATATTATTGCTAACAAATATATGATAAGATCTTTTTGACGAGTTTTAGCAAACGTAAATTTGTGCTGTCATGTCATATCGTGTGTGACTAGTCACGCTGTAACTTAAGTCAGGTACCATGTTGTGATGTAATCAAACTAAGTTTTCACGAGTCATTTTGTGATGTAATCGTGATAATAGTCACACTGTGACCAAACATGATATGATGTGGTAGGTCACGTGTAGTCACACTTTGTCACGTTTAGTTATGCTTGATTATATTTTACTGTGACCAAACATGATATGATGTGGTAGGTCACGTGTAGTCACACTTTGTCACGTTTAGTTATGCTTGATTATATTTTGTGTTGTGCCGTGTCTCTTGCCGTGTCCCGTGTGTATTATTTATTTTGGAGAATGATCCTGACACACAACACGTCATGTCGCGTGATTAACATGTATGTCGTGCTGTGAAGTATCGGATCACAATATTTTTTTTGTTTTGCATTCTCAAGTTTTCTGCAAGGAGAATTGAAAATCGGAAACAAAAAAAAGTTGCATTTATATGTAGTTTTGGTTATTTTTCTGTGGATCATAAACCAAAAAAAAATATATTGCTTCCCTCTTATTATTGACTGAATGAGTAAATGTTCTCTAATTTGTAATACATTTTTTTTTAATTTCGAAAGTTGTATATTAGCACGAAAAATTATATTACGTTCTATTTCATTAATAATGGTGAAGCAGTGAACGATTTATTTTGTTAAAGTACTTGTTTGAGCTTATTTGGTAGAAAATATTTGCACCTATTTATATTGATTATGATTTTGTGAAATTTAAAATGAAAGAAGTTGCGTTTTGTGAGACGAAAAAGTTGCCGTCATATGATAAATTCACAATGAAGATTGTGTATTCTGTGTTGTTAGTTGGTTAGTGCTTAAAACAAATGGACACGTCCAGTTAATAGTTAATCGAAAGGCGAGGTGCTCCAAATAATTTGCTATCCTATTCCTATCGGCTAGCAGAATTGCAGAAAGCAGGTCACCTTAGTAAGAGAGGAGTGTTTGCGCTGAAATGGAGATAAGAGTACCAACTTTACCTTCCCCTTGCCACTCCCACTACGCCTCTGCCTCTTTCTCTCCCCTCCCTTCACTTGCCTCCTCTCAATTCTTCTCTCGTGGCACCTCCCTGGTAAAACCCCTCTCAACTTCTTCCTCCCACTGGAGACCAACCCCAATTACTTCCAGAAGAAGATTCCCCCTCCTTGTCCGCTTCTCTGCTATAGACACTCCAGCTGAGCTTCAATCAAATTTAAAGGTAACAAATTCCATCCAATATCCTACCCTGTTCGTATCTGTAACACCGCACCACTATGCAGTCACCGGCTGGTATCGAACAAAAATGGTTTTCACCTTTTTACCATGAACTGCACAGTACTGGAAGAAACCGGTATATGTTTCCACCCTAGGGTACCAACTACCGACTTCTGGGATTATTAATTTCACTGTTCAAAACTATCATCAATCAAAATTTAGTTGATTGGTTTCTCAATTTGTGGAAATTTTGAAATAAAATTAAACATGCTATAACCATACCAATGCAGACAAAAGCTGCTGAGTTGGCAGATCAACTCAAGGGAACATCAATTTTTCTTGTTGGTATGCTTACTATTCAAAATCAGGCATGCATTTATATACAATTTTAATTTTTAGTGACTTAATTTCGTAAATTTTTTGTTCGTTTAGGGATGGATTGTCCAATGAAAAGTCATCTTGGTAAAGTTTTAGCTGATTCATTGAGATATTTCTTCTTTGACAGGTTTTCTTCTCCTCAAGAATTGCCATCTACTTATTATGCCTATCTACTAACCTTTATCATATGCCAAAAGCCCAAAAGCCCATTTGAGAGGGACTTAAACCCTGCACAATTGTATAAAGGAGATATTTTTGGATGTTTAATTTAAGTTTTAGGCATGGATCTAGGCTTTATTCTCCAGTAAATAAATAATCTCATTTAATAATTTATCTTTGTGTATTATAGTGATAGTCTGGTGAAAGAAGCATTTGGGGGAGAAGCTGCTGCCAAATTAGCTTTCCAATCTGATGAACAAGGTTTTAAAGAGTCCGAGGTAGACTTGCCATCTGTATTCTTAGTATCTTTATTTTTGTTTTGTTCTATTCTATGTTCTGATGATCTTTGAGCTTGAATTTGATACTGTAACCTGTGTACCATTTGAGTTTTGGGCTTAGCTATGAGTTGGTCTGGGTCAGGCTGGGGTTGAAATTGGGCTGGATAAGACCAGACCAGACCAGATCTCCCCACTTGTAATGGAAACACAACCCTATCCATTTATGCTTTAGTTCAGTTGATTGAATCAGTTGAAATTGCAAATTTTCACATTAAGTTGGTTTTAGGCAGACTTAATTTTGTGCTTTCTCCATATATCTCAATGGACTTCATTGGGATCCTAGAAAGTTGGATTATGTTGAGTCTGACCCAACCCACCACAGGTCAAGAAACATCCCCCTAATCTGGTACTTATCCTGGTGGCCTTAAACGGGTTGAGTTGAACCGGTCAACAATTCAGTCTTTAGGTCACTACTTTGTCTTGTTCTGGTTTGTAGGAGTTACAAATTAGAGTAAAAGCAAATTGAAACCTAAATGGGTTCTGGGTCTGGTACATCCCTTTCATACTAACAAACAAATAATTAAGCTAGTACTTCTGCTGTGATTTCATTATGCCTTGTTGCTACAAAAACTTGTCAGACAGAGGTGCTGAAGCAGTTGTCTGCCATGGGGAGGTTGGTGGTTTGTGCAGGTGACAGTGCTGTGCAGAGCAAGACTAACTTGTCAGTCTCATTTCCGTGTTATAATATTATTTTTCTTAGTATTTTGAGGGTTAACAGAAGAAGATTATCTCCAAAGCATTGCCAAATCATTTAAAAAAAAATTGCATGACCATAGTTTGAATGAGAATAGTCAAGTTAAAGAAAAAAGCATACTAGGGTAGGAATAGTATGATTAACTATTGGAGATTGGCAATGCCTAATTCGGCAGACAAAATTGTGTCCCTATATTAGGTTCCTTACTCCTAAAAAGAGACATACACAATCAAACAAAATCCTAAGAAGAATGCAGTCTGTATTGGCTCATACTGGTGCTGTATTAATTGTTGGCTAAATACTCCTGTGATACGAGTATATTTCCTTATTATACTATATTAATTAGGGATCTTTCTCCAACCTCTTAGTTATGGTACTTTTTAATTTCGAAGGGCTCTTCTGAGAGATGGCATCTCAATTTGGATAGACCTTCCATTGGATGTATTAGCAAAGGAAACCACAACAAGTTCAGATTCCTTTTCAGAGGTTTGCAAAAAAAAAAAAATTATACCCTTGATCTCAACATGTCAAATTCGCCCCTGCAGAAGGTGATACTTTTCAGAGACCACCAAAAAAGATGCTATTTTATTCCATATTTACCTTAAAAAAATCTGACCTATATGCTGTATAAACAACAAAAGGAGAGGGGAGATGTATTAGTTGTGATCTTTGGGGTTTTAGTGAATTTTAATGAAGCAGTTCCTTTTGAGCTTCCTTACTGAACAAAAGCCCCAATCCTTTTTCAACCATTGAAACCTTTTCCATTAAAATGTGACTAAATTTCGTTGTTAATTTCTTATGGATGGTCATACTATTTGAGCATAATACTAGTTTGTGTACCACATGATGTTACGTGAACCTCCATTTTTTTTTTCTGTGTTTCCCAGTGGATCTGGAGATGATTTAGGAAAGAGTGACATGCCCATACTGGTCATATAGTCCTTTGCCAAATTAGCCATCAAGTTAGCCTAGGAAAATGTCAAAACAATAAAATATGAGTGAAACCTGTACATGTTACATATGTGCTGGTTGCGGTTGGGTCCTATTTCTGGTACCGTGTTGTTGCTGGCGGACTTAAATGGTATCAATAGTGATGCGTATTCCTTGAATTTAGGGACTAATTAGGAATCCCGTGTTCTATGCATTTCTAATTTATTTCTTATATATGACTATTTAATTATCTAATTGCATGAGTTCAGGTACTAGGTACACTTTCAGCAAGGTATAATGAGTTGAAAGATGGATATGGAATTGCTGACGCCACAATATCTCTAGAAAGTATATCTCTTCTTCCTATATGATAACCACATTTATTGCATTAACAAGAAATTTAGTGAAAAATATATAAACATAACTCAGGGAGAGAGGGAGGGAGGGTAGGGAAGCAGGAATGACTGAGAAAATAAATTTATTTTGTAGGGTATCCACAATGTTTTGAACATGTACATGAGATATTCAGGGGTTGTTTAGGTCTGTGGGAGGAAATTTCGTCTCAGTAGAACTAGTAACTCTCCAATTAACTAAAAGGCAATGAAAATCTGACAGGAGTAGCTAGTCAACAGGGATACGACAACATGGATTCTGTCACTGTAGAGGATATGGCAATGGAGGTTAGATGTTTATAATTTATTAGTTTAGTTTTTTTTTGTGGGGTTTTATATTTAACAAATTTGAGCTTTTAGAAATAAGTAAATTTTGGTCCGAAACCTCAATAATGGTGGTATTGTACCTTGATTAGATTAGCTATCTTGGTAAAGTTTTGTGTCTTTACGAATCACCACAACACTGCATTGACATATTTTGTTATTAAATCGGAGATTTTGTAGCTTTACCGGCATATATAGTAGATGTGGAGAACAAATTAATATATGGTAGATGATGAAAATTGGAAAAATGACTAGTACTCCTTTTTGATGACGGGACGGAGTTGGTATTGATATTTTGTTGGTGTTTGTGTCATGCATTGTAGACATTGAAGCAAGTGGAGAAGCTGATAAGGGCCAGAAAGATGATGGAAGCTGCTGCAAAACCATTTTGAAGAAAAAACAGAGAGTAATAAGAGATCAAATTAAATTAATTGCTTGAACATATAAACTAATGAGGGGCCTGAGTAAATTTCTCTCTTGATTAGTGCCATCGCCCATATGAATACTAATTGGATGGCTTGCTCAGGAGTCAGGAGTGAATTGAATTTGGATGGAGATAAATTTATTTAGAGAAAAATGCCTTGCCTTGCCTTGCGCTAAGTTTCTTTACGTTATTAATTAATATATATTTTAGAAACAGATGCTGTGCTGATGAATGTATTTAAAAGCAGAGCAAATTTATTGACAACGTACGGTTAGTTTAAAAACTAACTTATCTATCTTTCAAATCCGACAAGTTAAATATAATTTATATATTATACATATCATATATATATGATAGAAAACTGACAAAATTTTATTCAAGTTAATTTTACAGTTCATCAACTAACATAAAACACAACGGTCCATATTTAAAGGCATTTGAAGAAATCAATATTTAAATTATATAAAAATTGATACACTACTAATCTATAAGAAAAAAAAAACTGTCTATAATTTTTTCTATTTAATTCGTAAAACTTAATTGGCATGATTTAAGAAATTGTTGTTAAGATCATCAAGATAAGACATTGTCAAGGGGTCCCTGTCTTTTAAAAAGATAATCATCTAATAGATTTCAATCTACGTCTTTCATAGGAATAGTATTGTTGTCTTTGTTGGGTTACGGGCCGTCCAAACCGTTGATTAGTTTAATATACGGAAAGAACGTAAAACAAAAATTTTACTTCTATATTAAGTCAAGGATTAAACGAGGTATGTCAGAATACTTTCCAAGGGGATCCACCTTCAGTATTCTTTGGCATCAAAACCCGATTTAATCATTTTACAGATCTACTCTATAATTGATTTCTAAAACTTTAATCTATCTACAAATTAAATAGATTAATATAACATATTTATACCTTGATCCAAATTCCAATTGGATTGCAGCAGACCGAGAAGACCGAATCTGAGGAACGTCTCTCTTCGGATTATCAGACGTTTGATACCTCTATTGGTTATCCACCAGGACTAACTGGAGAGCGGTTTATTTCTTTTGCCAGAAATACTGTAAACCGCGGAATTCTGCAAAAACACTATTCACCGAGAAAAAAACAAAATAAATATATTTACGACTCGCAGTTATTCAATAGAAATACCGCAACTTTCGCAAAAATATATTATTTCTGAATCCCGTAAACAACCGTAACCGAGAAAGAGAGAAAATAGATTTATCGATTCGATCAGACTGATCAGATCAGATATGAGTGAATTGGTTATTTTCTCTCTACCCCTACCCCTCTATTTATAGGTAAATGAGGAAGTTTGCCCGATTACCAAAATACCCTTAAAGTTTGGCATATTTACAATTATGCCATTCTTAATGGTGGTTTGGTAAAATGGTAAAATCAAATACCATTTGAGAATACCATTTGATTAATATATATATTTGGATTTTTAATTTATTTAATTAAGGTTTTAATTTTGCTAATATTCAAAACCATAATTAATATTTAAAATCTAAATCAAATAATATATAATTGTTCTAAACAATTATATTTCTCGGGGTTCGGTTTCGGTACGATTTTATACAACGCATCGAGTACGCTTATAAATTAACCGTTGTTTCTGCTTGTCATCTTATATGACATTTATAATTTAATTATATCACGTATAATTAATTATAACCATCTTAATATTAATTATAATCAATTTATAATTAATCAGTAAGATTCTCCGACTAGCTCCTATACGGTGTGACCCAATAGGATCTGTGTTATGTTGGTAAATAGAATTAAAATCATTTTAACTTCTATAATCATAGGAGGCATCTGACATCTGCACTATGACCATCCAATTACACAAGATGATGCTGTACTATACAATACCACACGATCCAGTAAACTATTTTAGTCGTGTTAATTCTTATGTCTCGCAGTATCAGATTAGTTTCAAGGTAGGTGTGTGTCATCCTTGCAAAGTTAATCTTTTCTCGATCTTGAGCAGATTATCAAATATAATTACTTTTGTAATTATACTGCACGCAGATAATCCTACTCTATCAAGGGGCCCAGTGATACCGTAACTCGTATAGAGATACGAGGGACAATAGTACTTTTGGTAAACCATCACTACCTCAGCTAAGTTATGTATACCAAAAAGCTACCGTTATGACTGCATTTTACCGACAACGTTAGGTAACAATCACACATACATATCTCTCAGTAGGAAAGATGAATACCTCATACTTTAGAACTTAACACTGAATGAAAACATTAATGACACGTACACAATTCCATTTAATGTTTCATTCGAGGCTGTCAAATATCATGTTCCTAGAACATGTATCTATGTGATTAAAATGACATCTCATGTCAATGGTCTGTAAAACTTGACCATTTTTTAATCCACATTCTAACCTTGTAACGATAAATTAGTGTTCCTGCTAATTACCTCGGTTAGAGACTTTTAAGAGTATTTATCATCTATATTATGAAGCTCTACAATTTCAAGTCATGAACCCGAAATGATTCATAAATTCAATAATACTCAAGGAACAAAATGATAGTTTATTAATCACTCAATTCATGAACAAAGCTTTATGATAATTTATTGTATTATTGACTTCTAGATTATTACAAACTAACAGTCTTAACCAACTTCTCTAGATATAATTTTCTATGTATATTTTATTGCCAATTTTTGTTTTTATATTTAGTCCTTCAAGTGTGTAATGAAAAAATAAAAGATTTATTGTTGGATTATATGAAGGTACCACTGCAGAAAAAGAAGAAGAGGCTTATGCTACGTTATGTAAAAAAAAAGAAAAAAAAATGACCCAAGATATGTTATGTTCTATTATCTTTCAAAAAGAGATGCATATAGAGCATCTGCATCCCTCAAACTATTAGAGTTTCTAATCTTACGTGGCAGTTTCTAGATTAAGAGAATCGTTTATAGATTTCAAAATTTTATAAGGTAATTTTTTTATCTCTTAATTTCATACTAAATTAATTCAAAATTTATAATTTGGTATGTAACCACATTATTTGTAAAATAGATCAATTTCAATAGTTTAGATTTATTATTTGAGTTAAATTCAATAAATTTTTGAATTAAAATTACTAAAAAATAAATAAGTTTAAAAACACTTTAGTTGTACTCGTATCATAAGAAACGAAATAAATAGCCGCCAGACGCATGTTTAGATTTTAGCTTAATAATGACATTCTAATTCTAATCGTATCACAAGAAACCGTTCTTTTAATCTGGCACGAATCTCAAAGCGGACCACTGACTGGAATTTAGTTTCCAAAGGGACCGAATTGAGACCCATCTGAGATTAATCTGAGCCGTTGATTTTCCCATACAATAGACTCAGGTACCTGAGAGGATACGGACTCGGTCAACATTCCATACGGAATACGGTTCTTGTCTAGAATCCGGAGTAGGTACTCTCCTCTCCTTGGTAAACAGGTTAGAGATCCGACAACGAGATCTCTACGTTTTTAACTCTCTCTCTCTCTCTCTCTCTCTCTTCATTTTTCAACTGAAATCTAAATTAAGCTACAACCCTAGAAGTAGAAACCACCCATGGCGATCTGCCGATCTCTTCTCCTCCTCCCCTTGCTTTTAGTCGCCATCGTCGGATGTGCCGCAATCGCACATGCATCCGACGCCTCCATCCCTTTCCTACTGGCGCACAAGAAGGTCTCGCTCCAGAGGCTCAAATCCGGTTCCGAACAGCTCACCGTCTCGATCGATCTGTACAACGAGGGATCCACGTATGTACTCTTTCATTCTCTAGATTTCTGTCAATTCTAGTTTTTTTTTTGTATTTAATTTGTCGACGCATAATGTTCTGGTCTATGAATAATTTGATGCGAAATTGGATTGAATTACTTCTTTTTCTGATGGGATATGGTAGAATTTCGTGTTATATTTTATACTGCTTCCGATTAACTGTTAAATTGATTACTTTTTTCTCCAATTAATTGGCGAGTCTGTTTGTTAATGTATACCATCAAATTATTGTTTAACCCGTCCAGGAAATTTAATTTTTCCTTTCATATGCTCAGATCTGGTTTATCTGAATGGGCGTTGTTAGTGCTACTAATTTAATGGTTTCTTTTAAGAGTCGTGCACTTCTTTTATTTCTCTAGTTACAAAATTCTAAACCTAAGGAGCAAGCACTGTACCAACACTTGTAATTTTTCTTCTTAATATTATTAAATTGAGAAATTAGGGAGTTCTCCTACAGGAAATGTGTTTAGTTTCTATTGTTGCAGAATTAGTACTCATCTCTTCATGTGTTAAATTTACTCTTCAGGACGGCATATGATGTGATCCTGAATGATGATTCATGGTCACAGGAGGTGTTTGAGACTGTTTCTGGAGTCACCACTAAGACATGGGAAAAGCTTGACCCGTAAGTTAATTATATTGGTGAAGCTGTGTTTCCACCTTTGCAATTCCACATATTTTGTTAAAGAAAAAATATAATATATCTGGATGTTTTAAAGAGGTAAAATTGCAGAGCATAAATATAAAAAAGAAAGTATCCAGGATCTCTCTTATGACTCTTCGTCCTTTTGAAATTGAATCCAAAGTGGCCTCTCTTTCTGATTTGTTTCATCATATTTGACGATGAAGCAAAGCAAGAAGCATTTCTTTTTCATAATGTCTTGTAAGGGCATATGGTATTTTTGGTTCATAACATAATTTGTTTGAAGGTGTAATGAGATACCATAACCTTTTCAGGGATGCTCCTTAGAATAGAATCATTTATTGATCTCTGTACTTGTTTTTTATAATATTTCAGAGGTGCCTCAGTTTCACATTCTTTCGTGTTGAAGTCTGATGTAAAGGGTGTGTTCCAAGGCTCACCTGCTGTTGTTAAATTCCGTGTACCGACTAAGGCTGCCCTTCAGGTACCTTTTCAAATTAAACAGTTAATCAACTATTAATTGCCCCAACATGATTATTATCATATTTAACTGGATGATGTGTTTGTGTGTACATGAGCTAATTATTCTTTTGGTAATTTAGGAGGCATTGTCGTCACCTGTCCGTCCTATTGACATCCTTGCTGAGAGACCTCCTGAGAAGAAGTTTGAATGGGTGAGTTGTTACTACACACAAAAATTTATAATATGCACGGGATCATACTTTGTACCAGCTCTGACCAAACTTGTATGTTCACAGCAACCATTAGTATCCACATACTGATTGAAATTTTGCCTCATGCGTTAATTTCTACATTACTCTTTTACTTGGCATTCTCTAATTTATGTTTTTTTTTTTGCAACAACTCAAAAATGGATCTATATGCTTGTCTGGGATTCAATTTCTTCAGGCTAAGGTAAACTTTTGTCCATTAACTTTTATCTATGGTTCTCTGTGCTATAATTGGATCCTGATTGAATCCTTACAATGTCCAAATTTAAAGCTAATAATAATTATCTGTTACTGTTCTTATATTTCTGATGGGGGGTATCAGTTGTAGTATTATAATACTATTGAACAGAATCCAATCTGATAGACTACTGGACCGGGATTCGGTTATATTCTCTCTCTATATATAACACTGAAAGCTAATGTGTGTTGTTTTAAATTTTTTAAAAATTTGAATTTCAGAGACTTGCGGCAAAATATGGATCTCTAGTTTCAGTTTTGACACTGGTGGGGATCTTCATCTACATGGTAGCTAGCCCGTCGAAATCAGGGAAGGGCGGCAAGAAGAGGCGCTAAAAGAAAAACAGATGCATGGATGTATTGTCTTTTTATTTGTGTAGGGATTTTGCGTAATAGTTGTAACCTTGAAATGTGTTATTTATCACTGATGTAGCAATAGATTTCTGTTGAATGACATTCAATTTTATTTAGTTTTTAATAATCTGAGAGATTATCAATTTGGAGGGATATACATCAATGTTTTCTTTTGCTATTTTTTCTTTGGTTTTCGACTTGATTGAAGAAACGGTCAATTGCTGGTGACGGAATGTCACTTTTGACATACGAAATACTTGAAAATTGAAGCATGTTTGTGGTTAAATAATGAAAAAACCAGTCATTTAATTATCTTCAGATATCACGAAAACGTACGAAATACTTGAAATTGCCATTTATAATGTAGTTCAGTTATTAAGTATACATGAATTTGGGATAACATTGTGTTTGTTATATGCGTTGAATTGATACGTTTTCTCATCAATTCATGTACAATCCACATCCCAAATTGAAATAGATACGGATTAAGATAAAAACACGGGCAAATATGCGATTGTGATATGCTCGCAATTCGAGGGAGCGAGACTTGTAACTTGCAAGTATTACGCACCAGCTTATATAGATTAGATAAAAAACGAGACAACCAAAAATTAATTTATTAGTATGTAGAGGACATATATTAGATATTATATTAATTTTAATTTAAAAATGTGACAAAAAATAATTAAAAACATCAATAAATATGCACAAATACATTTTAAATGCAATTTAAAAGAATTATATGCATCATTGCTGATATATTGATCACGCGTTCAGACATGAGTATATACTAGAAGGATTATGAAAATATGCTAAAATGAATGTTCGGCTGTACTATAAAAAATAGTTGTGGAGAAGTTTGATTTATTTTCAGAATATGTATATTTATTCAAATTCATTTTTGTTGTATGCGCATTAGTTTTAAGATAATAATTGCTTTAAATATTACAAATAGTCTGCTTTTATTGAAAATAGTTGAAGTTATAAAATATAATATGCAAATCTTAACTAATACTATCAGTAATTATCTAAAAATTATGTGCCAACCTAATTTACGAACTTGGTACCATATCAATTTAAACCTAACTTCTTGACAATTTGTATTTTGTCAATACTAAAAAAATTATAGTTAAAATACGGCAATTAAATTAGTATGAACAAATATATAATTGATGTTCACTTAAAATATATCCACTATAAGAATTTGTATTTGATCTAGTGGCAAAGACACATGACTTCCATGTGAGAAGTCATGAGTTTGAAACTCACAAAATGAGAAAATTATCTATATAATATACATAGGAGATTAAAATGTATTGGGTGACTTATCTCAACTCATATTTAAAAAAAGTGCATCCATCATATACAAAAAAAAAGAGAAATAAAATCCATCTCATTCCATACAAAAGGCCATCCAAGCGGGCCGTTTGTTCTATCCCAATGGGCCCAAACTATTATATTTCGACGAAATTTTGATCATCTGAATTCTGAACATACGTACCCGGTGTTCTTCTACGTACAACAAATCCGTTATCTGACCAAGTACGAAATATCGTGTCAAATTGGAAGGTTTTATTCGTTAATCATGAAATGAAGGATTCTCTCCATAATTTCTATTTGTATGAATTTTGTGTCTAAGATAATTTCTATTAATTAAATGGTCAAAGATATATATTACAACCTAGCTACAACGAAATTTGCGGGGTGGGTTATATTTAGTGATGGATAAAACGAACAGGTAAAGTAAATAATTCTTATCTCATTTAAAAGTGATAATAAGAATTATTTTATCATGCATCAATTTTATGTAGGGATCAAATTAGAATGACATAAAAGCAATATTTGGATGCAAAATAACTCAGTACGTAATAATCAAGGAATAACAATAATATGCTACAAACAACAGCTATAATTGGTAGGGTAATGTTAATGTTTGATAGATGAATAAAATGGGAAAATAAACTAATAACTCTTATCTCATGAATTGAAAGTGATGATAAAAGTTATCATGCATGTTAATCCTTAAATTCACATTAATTCTAATCAAACATTCTCACATGTTTGGAAGCAAAACAAATTTGAGGATGTATAAAGAATAAAATTTTACGTGTAAGAAAATTTAACGTAGGAAGAAATACAAACTTATCTAAACTAAATGATCACAAATATATGCTTCAAACTGCCATGCACTATGTTTGGTAGGATAATGGTTGGTAGATGAATAAATAAAGTGAATGTAGAGACGAAGTATCTCTTGTCTCATTTGAAAATGATAATAAGTTTGATCCTATTGTGCCACAAAGTTTTTGCAAAGCAAAACAAAGTTAAAGTTATTTGGGAGAGTTATGTTTGGTAGATGTGGTTATAAGATTTGTCGTGTTATATAATTGGTAGAGTTATATATATATATTTGGTAGACGGTTAAAGTTTATATGATTAACGAGTAACTCTTTTTTTTTTTTAATGTGTGGTTATAAGATTTGTCGTGTTATTTGGTAGCTAGAGTTATATGTGTTTGGTAGACAGTTAAAGTTTAAGAGAACCAAATATTTTTTTTATTTGAAAAAAAATGTGGTCATAAAAGTTAAACGAGTAACTCTTATTTTTTATTTTTAAGTGTGGTCATAAAATTTGTTATGTTATTTGGTAGTTAGAGTTATGTTTGATAGACAATTAAAGTTTATTAGAAAGACAATCGAGCAACTCTTATCTTTTTGTAAAGTGTGATCATAAGATTTATCATGTTATTTGGTAGACAGTAGAAGTTAAAAAGATAAACGAGTAACTCTTATTTTTTTTTAAAGTGTGGTAATAAAATTTGTCGTGTTATTTGATAGAGTTATGTAGTTTGGTAGACAGTTAAAGTTTAAAATATAAACGAGTATCCTTTTTTTCTTTTTTTTAGTGTGGTCATAAGATTTATCGTGTTATCTAATTTTACTTGATCGAACATACTAGCCATAACAAAATATTTTGTAGAACCACGAAAAGTTATTCGCATTGAAGAAAAGTGAAGACTTATCTCTGAGACTCTGAACTATCTTTCCTTCGTACAAATCCTAATTTCTACAATAAAGGCAATTATTAAAATAATGGGGAAACTTCAGAGTGAAAATTATCAGAGTTTCTAATCTGATGTGGTAGTTTCTAATTTAATTTCAAAGATATGAGATAGTTTTTATTTAGAAACTATACAGTAAAGTTTCATATAATTAAGAAAATATTTCTAAACTACATGCATACCAAATAACTGGCTCAGATTAATTCTCTTTTTTAATTTATTGTTGACGTGGCTTAATAGAAACTCTAAAATTAATTTCAAGGATGTGAGAGTTAAAAACTTTAGAAACCTTAATTTTTAAAAGTAGTTAACAGTTATTTAGAAACTCATTTGAGTTGCAGGTATGTAGATGCTCTTCGTGTATATCTTTCAAAACATTAATATTACATCTTTTCCCTCTAAAATTCACAATATCATATTTATCCTTCTAAATATTAAAAACTCATAAATTTAGTCATTTTATTGCCTTTCCTATTAAAATACGCTTTAAATTTATGAAGTACCCATTTTATATTTTATTAAAAAAACAAAAATATATATAATGTTTAAGAAAAATACCAGTATGCTTGCAAATGAGTCATTTCTCTACTTCTGACGCATACACGGTGATTCTTAGGTATATATATGCTTGTGTAAGTGTCAGAAGTAGATAAATAACCCATCTACTCTCCGAAATTGATTGATTAGGAGACTGACATTTTTAAAAAATGTACTACATATTTTTATTTTTCTTAATAAATGGTAAAATAAGTACTTTTTAAATTTAAAATGAGTTTGAATAGAAATAACAATAAAATAGTAAAATTTGTGAACATTTGAAAGGAGAGTAAATATGATATTATGAATTTTAGAGGAAGAAATGCATATTTTTGAAGGTTTTGAGGGGTATACATGAAAATTTCCCCTAGAATAATAAACAAGTAACAATCTAGACACGGTATTACATATAACATTGATCATTTACTTAACATGCTGGGACTGATATAGTGAATCTTTTTCATATTCATTGAAAGAATGTTAATTGATTATATCATGTTATTTAATAAGAATAATTATATTAGATCCCGCAGATCCATCTTCGCACCCTCCCACGTTATCTCTTTAAGAGATTAACTCTCTTTAATTATCTTAATTTAATTTGATTTAATTAATCTAGTCCGCATTGCTCTTTTCTTAGACTGAATAAATATTGCATTGATACTTCAATTGGAGTATTTACCTTAGCGATAGCTAATGTAATGTGTAAGAATAAATATTTCAATATAAAAAAATAAATACTTCAATATCAAAAGATATATACTTCAGTTTTTAAGAATAAATTCTTACTATGCATAAGATAAATACTTAATTATCTAAAGATTAATATTACAACATTTAAAGATTAATACTATATAAATTATGGATAAATACTGCTATGTCAAATAGATAAATATTTGAACTAAAGAATAAAAACTACATAGATTAAGGATACATATGTATTCGGCCCTTGAAGTCTGGTCCATTAAAAAATTATAAAAAGATAAAAAATTCAAAAGATTGGCCCAGGAAGTTGACACCGATTAGTGGTCCCCTATAGTGCAGGAACGAAACAAAGAAATTAAGAAAAAATAGTGCGAGGACACAATTTAGACATTTTTTACATATATAAATACAGTTATCTTCATAGAGATTAATATTTATGCCATCCAAGATAAATACATCAATGCTACATGTTAAATATTATTGTTCTGTTAATGTTTTAGTAGTCGCTCATAATATTGCGGAGGTGAGAGTGCGGGAGTGATGTGGGAATGATTATCAGGTCCATTTAATAATTGTTGGATAAATTTGATATGCTCGTTGAAAAGACCAAAAAATGAGTGAGAATAATTCAAAGAATTCATTCAAAATAATTGTGGAGAAGTGACGTATTTTTGTTTCTGCAAAATTTTTGCATGTAAAAAATAATTATTGGAAATATAAACCTATCTAAACTAACTTTTCACATAGATATACTCAACTTACTAAGTTTTGTCTATAAAAAATTGAAATAAGAAATAACACAAACAGTGTGATCTGAATCGCACGGTCAGAGTTCTGAGACAAATCATCTCCAGCTATTATTTGAACTGGAGATGACCTGAATAGAAATTACATCATGGCTGATGGCTGAACCTGGACTTTGATAGACCGATAGTTAAAAAATTATGCTCCCGGTTTTTAATCCTCGTTGCTTGTGGCTCAGAAATACAACACGTTTATACGATTAGCGCTTGAGTTGGCAAATTACAGTCTTCTCCTCTAAAGAATAATAAATTGAATTTTGTGGACGAAAAACAGTAACATCTTTTTTCTCATCTACTCCGTGATTTCTTTTTTTTTTTTCTCTAGAGTCATATGTAGTTAATCAAAGATGTAAATACTAAGGGCATAAAATGGTATAACAAATTACATTACAAACATCAAATAATTTTTTATTTTTATATCTCAGTAGTAAAAATTAAATTAGACACGATACTAGACTATGTATATCCACATTTTTCGCATAATTTCTGAATGATATTTAACAACAATAAAATTAAGTAGATATTTATGTTTCGATATAATATTTTTATAAAGATATCAAGCAAATAGTAATTTTAACGCCACAATTTTCAGTATTCAAATTCTATTAATATGATTGCCATTTCAGATTTGCTTGTATTCAAAAATTAAAAATAACTTTTAGCAATAAATAAAATGTCTATAAATAAGTGATTAATGGATAGTGCTTGAATGCAATTTCTCGGGGCAGAAATTTTGAGATTTATTTTTTGAGATTTATTTTATAATTGCATATGAAAGTTCCAGGCAAAAAAAAAAAAAAAAAATTGCATGCTTCAAAGATAATAAAGCCTGGAGGATATTTCTTTAAAATGTAGCTATCGCAAGGGGGTCTATGCAAAAAGTATTGTGTTTATTGGCTCAACGTCTTCGACATTTTTGGGAGCTTTGTCGTATAAACCGTCTCAATTTAATTAAGGAGGGCGAGAAGCGAGCGAGCGAGCGAGCGAGGGAGGAGGAAGAGAAATTGAGACAGTCATTGTTCCGAGAGAGGGAGAGGGAGAGAGAGAGAGAGAGAGAGAGAGAGAGAGAGAGTGAGAGAGAAGGATGGAATCTGTAGTCTCATCAGTTGCAAACAAACTAAACTCCAAGGAAGGAAGGAAGGAAGGATCGGCGTAAATAGGACGGTAAGTCTCTTCCCTTCAAGCCTTCTTTCGCCCAAAACCAAAAATGCAGCCAGTCTGTTCGGACAATCGCTCAACAATCGAATCCAATCGTGGCCTTCCGATATTACAGCTGGCCATCCCCTCGCTCCATCTCTGTAGGTATCAGATGGAGCTTAATTTGCATATTACAGTTTTTTCTGGTTTATTGAACTTAAGAAGGGCAAAATAAACTTCCTTGCCTTGCTGATCAGTCTGGTATCAGCAATCCTTATTTCTAATATTGTTTGAGAGGTGATTTATTTTTCCTTGTTTTCCTTTAACAGGTTTGGGCGCATAATTAAGGTGGCCTAATTTATTAGATATTTAAACTACCGAACTGAAATAAAAGTAGAAATGAATCAAGAAGAGGACCGAGAGAAGCTTTTGTTTAATAGCCTTGGTATCACGTCAGCTAATGTGGAAGACGTCGAAAGGAAAATATTGTCCCAGGTAAAACCCTTCTTTTTGAGGAGAAGGAAGGATCATGCATGTATATTGCTTGTTATTTGCACATGGAAGATGATATGCATGATTTTAATTGTGGGTGGCGTGGATGGTAAAATCATATACTGTCACATTTTAGTATTAAATTCTGTCTGATACTTGGTGTCATTTTAATTTTGCACCTTGGCAGAACCAAACAGTACTTTTCTATTGCAGGCATGATAGAAATTAGGAAGTAAGTCCAACGCTACATAAAGTAAGTTCTAACTCATCAGTCTTAAGGATACTCTACTATTGCACTAGAGGCAGTATACAAACTTTCTAATATCAAATACCCATAATAGAAAGGCTTTGACTGAAATGATGTCTCCTCTTCCTTGCTTTAATAAATTGGTATACCCATTAGCTACCTCCAACACTGTCATGAATTAGGCACTGTGTATCATAATCATAGAAAATGGAAAAAAAGATAACTATCTGCTGGATCCCCACTTGGCTGAAATTTAGCTCCCACATTTAGTCTTTCCATTTCTTTTATGAAAAGGATATGCATGTACTACTGAATGTCAAAGAATGGATATCTCCATTGGTTTTACAATGAAGATGGGCAAATCCACTCTTGCATTTCATTTCCCCAATAAATATATCAGCTGGCATGGCTTTAGTTTTAGTTTTTGAATACTTGAACTATCATCACTGATCACAAACAACACAGATTTATCCTTTTGTATGAATATCTTGTACAGGCTAATGATGACTCCAGGCATGGCACTGCATCAAACGACTGTTCTCACAGTGGAGAAGAAGATGATGAATCAGCCAGACCTGAAACCAAACTCCTAGGTAAATTGCGTGCAATCAAGCTTGAAATCGAAGCCGTTTCTTCTGGCATCAAAGCCGAGGCTTCAACCAGCGAAGAAGAGACTGAGGAAGGCAAAACAGGAAGTAACCTCCAAAAGGTACTTGCAACTGACCGATTGAAGAGCCTTGAGAGGGCTAAAACACAGATAGAGAGAGAAATTTCGAAATTCGGTGCAGGCCCCTCTAGGAGAGAGGAGACATTACTAAAAAAATTGGTTGAAGAGAGACCAAAGAAGAGAAAGGGCATTTTGAAAAATGAGGGGGAGAGCTCAGGTGCAGGTTCAAAAAGGCGTGTCAAGACGGTTTCGTATGACGATGATGCAGATTTTGATGCAGTATTGGATGCAGCCTCGACTGGATTCATGGAGACGGTAATATGTTTCCCTCTTTTCCTTTGTCTACTTCTCTTGTGGTTGGTTAATCCTCCAAAGAAAATGTGGATTCTGGTGTTTTTTTTTTTGGTATGTGTAACCCATTGGGGAGATAATGAAGTTTTCTTTTGTTGCTGTTTCACTTCCCAAGAAAAAAGGAACACGTGGTAGACCATGTTTTTAGAAAAAAAGAATTGATTGGTCACAAAACTTAAATAAAATGGAATAATATAAAATTCAAGGATTTAATTAAATATATCAAGTTAAATAAAAGAAAATGGAAAATGATTAATGCTGAATTTGGTGAACTATCAGTGTTTATGTAATTTTACCTTATATATTGCATTGGGGTAGCACATGTTTTATTTTGCTATTAAAATTTAAGAGTGAGAGGAATGGATCTTTAAGCTGAGATTTTTTTAGAAGCTAGGAATTTCGCAGTCATTGTGTGCGGACCTGTTTGAGTTCGCGTAATTAGGTTCATTGACATTGTCTGTCAATTAAGTTCACATTCATTGAGCACGAACTTCCTACTAATATATTTTAAGCATGTCCCCGTGTCTTTCTATCATTTCATCATTTCACATAATATTGACCAGATCAAATGTAAGCTGAAATCATTAAAGGCCCACTCTAATTAAGACACCACAAAATAATTTTTGTTAAGAGTTATGTGTAATTTACCTTGTATATTGCATTGATGCAGCACATACTCTTAACGGAGATTTTTTTTATAAAAACTAGGAATTTCGCAGTCATTGTGTGCGAACCTATTTGAGGTTGCGTAGTTAGGTTCAGAGACATTGTCTGTGAACCAAGTTCGCATTCATTGAGCACGAACTTCCTACTAATATAATTTAAGCATGTTCCCGTGTCTTTCTCTCACTTCCTCATTTCACATACTGTACACCAGATCAAATGTTAGCTGAACATGTCCAGTCATTTTGTTATCGTTTTCTTTCTAGGAAATTGAAACTTATCATCCCTGTGGTTACATCTAACCTTTTGTTCCTATTGTACACCTGTCTTCTCTAATCAGGAAAGGGAGGAGCTTGTCCGAAAGGGACTGTTGACACCATTTCACAGCCTTAAGGGCTTTGAGAAGCGTGTACAATCTACCCAGGCCCAATCTTCAAGCCCTACTAGTGGGACCCGTGAGTCTGAAATAGTTGCCAGGGTCAGACAATCACTGTCTGTGATTAAGCAGGCTAGGCCTACAACGAAGCTGATGGATCCAGCTTCTTTACCAAGTCTGGAACCACCAACTGCTCCATTCCAGAGAGTGAGAAGGCCTCTTGAACGACTTGCTTCAGATGGAGAGGAGAGAGGAAAAAGAAAAGGAGACAAAACGCTAAGCAACAGAGGCCGTTGCCTGACAAGAAATGGAGGAGGGAGCAACCACAGGATGTTATAGGTAAAATAACTTTATTTATTCAGTTATTTTTTTAATTGGAGTTCTGTATTTCTTAGTTGTTGAGTAAAGCAGTATATTTATATTTTATTTTTCGAGAGTTGTCATGATACCAAGTAACGTGGTTATATACCCTCCATTATGGCTGCATGATTCTGATTTATTTCTTTGGGTATAAGTGCTGGAATTGTGAATTCACTTTGGCATAGCCAAATTTGTCTCTTGACATTTCCTTCAGAATATGTCCCATTTCTTATTTCAAGTTTCTAATTATGGTCTTTTCATGATGAAATTCTTCACTTTGTTCTTTCACTAGATGAGGAAAGTGAAGAGGAAGATGGAGAGTCAGGACTGAATGCGGACTCAGAATCAGATATCTTACTCGAAGGCGGTATCAAGATACCTTTCCGTATGTACAATCAACTTTTTGAGTACCAAAAAGTTGGCGTGCAGTGGCTCTGGGAGTTGCACTGCCAGAAGGCCGGTGGCATTATTGGGGATGAGATGGGGCTCGGTAAGACTGTCCAAGTCATCTCTTTCCTTGGTTCTCTACACAACAGCAACCTGTACAAACCTTCCATTGTGGTTTGTCCAGTTACGCTTCTTAGACAATGGGAGAGAGAGGTTAAGACTTGGTATCCCAAATTCAACGTGGAGATTCTGCATGATTCTGCGCACAGTATCACCACCAGGACAACACCATCAGATAGTGGGAGTGAGGAGTTGGAGGATGAGGACAGAAAGGTGCGGGCAAAGGCCCGAAAGGGTGCTAAATGGGAGGAGGTCATTAGCCGGGTGATTGATTCTGAATCTGGGTTGTTGCTGACCACGTATGAGCAACTCAGGATTCATTGTGACAAGTTGCTTGATATAGAATGGGGTTATGCGGTTTTGGATGAGGGTCACAGGATTAGAAATCCAAATGCCGAGGTAACCCTGATTTGCAAGGGTTTCCAAACCAAGCACCGGCTTATCATGACAGGCGCGCCAATTCAAAATAAATTGGCTGAGTTATGGTCTCTATTTGATTTTGTCTTTCCTGGGAAATTGGGGGTATTGCCAGTTTTTGAGGCTGAATTCTCAGTACCGATCACAATCGGTGGTTATGCAAATGCGACCCCATTACAGGTCTCAACAGCTTATCGGTGTGCAGTGGCGCTAAGGGATATTATCATGCCATACCTACTAAGGCGCATGAAGGCTGATGTAAATGCACAACTGCCCAAAAAAACCGAGCATGTTTTGTTTTGTAGTTTAACACCGGTACAGAGATCAGCGTACCGGGCTTTTCTGGCGAGCTCAGATGTTGAACAAATATTTGAAGGAAGTAGAAAATCTCTGTATGGCATTGATATATTGCGAAAAATCTGCAACCACCCTGATTTGTTGGAGAGAGAATTTAGTGGGAGCAATCCTGACTATGGCAACCCAGCAAGGAGTGGTAAGATGCAGGTCCTTGATCAAGTGCTTAAGGTTTGGAAGGAGCAGGGGCATAGGGTTTTGATATTTGCGCAAACCCAACAGATGCTAGATATTTTGGAGAGTTATGTGAAGTCAAGGGAGTTTGTTTATAGGAGGATGGATGGCTATACTCCTGTAAAACTGAGAACTGCACTGATGGATGAGTTTAACAACTGTGCTGAAGTTTTTGTGTTCATCCTGACTACAAAGGTTGGTGGGCTTGGGACAAATTTAACAGGCGCTAATCGAGTTATCATTTTCGACCCGGATTGGAACCCTTCTACTGACATGCAGGTATCAATAGCTGAAAGCTCTTTTTTTTTTTTCTCTTTTTGGTGAGGAACTTTTGCTCATACGCCTGCTAACGTAGGTAATGCATGTTAAGACCCCAATTGTAAAAAAAGAAAATAAGCAAAGAAAGGATAGGAAGTGGGATAAAGAAATACCTTTTTTGGTCTTAACCGCAACAGATATTTTGTACTATTTGCAGTTAAGACTAACTTTTTTCATGATTGAAATTGATGCCAAGAAATGTGGTGAACATTAGTTATAGCTGGGATGTGTCAGAAACTTTTGGTCTTATTGTGCGCTGCTTTAAACCATGTATCCACAAAACAGTGTTTGCTTTACACTATTAGCAACTTTGACTTACATGGAACAGCTTATCTGGTATATGGTCTTTGCCTCTTGACAATTCTAGGGATGTTTTTCCATAAATCTAAAATTTCTGCTTGTATGGTTGAAACAGACAAATAATGGGAATAATTCCTGTTGTTTCAGGCAAGAGAGCGAGCTTGGCGAATTGGTCAGACCCGAGACGTCACTGTATACCGGTTCATCACTCGTGGGACAATAGAGGAGAAGGTATACCAGAGACAAATATATAAGAACTTCCTCACACATAAAGTTCTGAAAAATCCCTGCCAAAAGAGGTTCTTCAAAGCGAAAGACATGCGGGACCTCTTTACGCTCCAAGATGATGTCGGCAATACAGAGACCTCTGATATCTTCTCGCAGCTTTCAGAAGATATCAACATAAGGGCTGAAACTCATCTGGGCGCAGAGAAAAATGAAAAAGGGAAGGAAAAGGTCCTGGAAGAAGAGAACGGAAGGGCTGATGACGACAGTAACATACTCAAGAGCCTTATGGATGCTCGTGGGATTCATGTTAGTTTTTTTTTTTTAATTTTAAATTTGTTTAAAAATCATTTTACCAGCATAAGGTGGCTTCTGTTAGGTTTTCTGTTGAATTAATTGAGCCCTAGTCCACCCAAAAGAAAAAATGAGAACTCCACTCAACACCCTTTGTATTCTGTGAGCAGAGCTAAAGAAGTACAGTACTTGAAAGCCCTTTATTCATCAGATTTTGTTCTAACACCTCTTTTCTGAATTTCTAGAGTGCTATGAATCACGATGCAATTCTTAATGTGAGCGAAGACCAGAAGCTGCGCATGGAAGAAGAGGCCACGAGAATTGCACAGGGAGCAGCTGAGGCACTACGTCATTCTCATATGCTGCGCAGCCGTGAGAGCTTCGCTGTTCCCACCTGGACCGGCTATGCGGGATCAGCCGGTGCCTCTAATTTGCCCCGCCAAAGGTTTGGGTCTACCATGAATCGCCGTGTTGTCACAACAACCACTTCGACCTCCTTTTCTGTTGGTGCCGGTGCTGGGGCTGGGGCTGCTAATGGAAGGACCCAATCATCAGCTGAGCTATTAAGTAGGATCCGTGGCACCCATGCAATTGCTGCTTCTGATGCCATTGAGAGGGATTTGGAGGTGAGAAGGGGTGTAAGCAGGAATGTGGTGAGTCAGCCTGAAGTGCTGGTTAGGTTGATCTGTAGCTTCTTGCAGGAGAGGGGGGGCAGTGCGGATTCTGTGTCTATCACGGAACATTTTAAAAATAGGGTTAGGTCGGAGGATCTGGTACTGTTCAAGAGCTTGTTGAAGGAGATTGCCGCTTTGGTGAAGAGGCCTAATGGTTCCATATGGGTTTTGAGATCCGAATACCAGCAATAGTGAGAACAGGGACAGAATTGTTGCTATTTTTGCTTTACCATTTTCATTTTTTTATTTTTTATTAAAGGCTATCTGACATAAGTGTTCTGGTGGTGTTTTGGTAATAACTAAGTAAAGAGCAAGGAAATGAAAATCATTCTTTGTATGAATTGAATATCAGATCATTTGCATATATACTAACTCCCAAGGGGTGAGAACGACCGTTGTTGTTTTGGGATTGGGGGGGGGGGGTGCGGGATTTGTTACCCACTCGATTAGAATCAGGTATTATTATGAAGTCAGGCAAGAGAAAAATAGGCTAGTATTATTTGTTGATTCCTTTTTTAGAAAGAGTTGGGAGAAAAAATGAGCTGGAGATTTTGATGTTCAAGGTTTCTCTTTTAGGAAAAATATTTTTGGTTGGGTGTTGCCCCACATACATAACCGCAGCTTGTACATAACAATAATGTTCTGTTTTTGTTCATGAATTAGTATAGTATTTTGTTTTTGTTTTGTACAGACTATACCGTATAACTTGTATATAATTTTATTAGTTGCTTAGTTATAGATTAGTAAGTATAATTGCGATGTCATCATTTGGTGCAAACACCCCGAATCATTCTGAGCAATGTAAATATAATTTGTGTTAAACTTTTTGAGCAATGTATGGTTTGTGTTACAACACTGGAGCTTAGGCGTTGAGGTAATCTCAGAGGCAGATACAGTTAAATTATTAAATAATTGTGCTTCTACGTGTTATTTTATAAATCATTGGAAAACTATTATAGTTTTAACTTTGATAAATCTCAGAGCTATAGCTTTTTCTTTTAGCCTTTCTGTGATGACGTGATAATCAATATTTAGAACTTTGGCAAATATATACATTTTTTTTCATAATAGATATTAAACTATGTGGCATATATCTACTATTTGGATATGGATAATTAATATTTAAAATCATATTCATATTAGTATCCACATGGATATTCAGATGAATATCCATATCTAATTTTTAGATACAAATCTGTGTTCAGTTGGATAAATATATAATCCGTTTGCAGCTCTACTCAAAATCCTTTTTCTCTCTTTTTGCTGAAATTGGTGCCTAAATTCCTTAATATGGATGCACATGAGCTAGCCATAGTACAATAGGAGCTTCTGAAAAGCGTACCTGTAGCAAACAAAATTAATTATGTCATAAAGTTTTGGTACACCACAGTTATGTCACGGTAAGTGTCTTGATTATGTGACATATTTAATTCACATAACGTGTCTCTCTTCGATTGAAAATGACACGTCACAATCTATTATACAAATTGATCCAGATACATCACACCACTTCATATTACGTGATTGATTAGTGCAAAATGAATATATAAATGAATGTATTTTACTTGAAAAGTAAATCAAATATATTGATTTAGATTTTTTAGTAATAAGATTGAGTTTCTGCCATAGTTTTTAAAATATTGGCAAGATCGATGAAAAGAAAGTATTTTGGAGCACAAATCAATGGAGTGAAGAATAAGATGTGAAAACTTGGTCAAGCTCCGAAGAAAAATGAAACACTTATTTTGGATATTGTACATTAATTTGTGATTCATAGTAAACCCATAATACGAAAGTTATTTAATGCTATTCAATCTCTTCACTTTGGACAATTTTATTTTCTCTTCAGACATTTTGAGTTTCTTCTAAAAAATTCACTCAAACGTCTCGTACATCCATTTTAATAATTATTGACCTTTTTTTTCTAGGTGTTTTGTAGAATATTATACGTACCGATTTGATCAGACAGACATTTATGATCTATCTAATAGCTTAATTTTGGACGGGGGAGTGAACAGTACTCCGCATTACACAGCCATACGGGTCCCTCTATCAGTGAAACATTCTTCCACCGTCTTTCCTCTTTTTGATTTTTCTTCTCCTCTTTTGAGAGAATTGAGACCCTCCCTCTCCTCCCTATTCCCATTACCCCAGGCTCTTCTATTGACCTGAAATCGCAGCACTAAAGGGAAGGATTCTAACGGCGCTGCTGACAGTGGGCCCGTACACGACTCAGAGAACTGAGAAAGCACAGCCGACAGTGTGCCTCTCTCTCAACCAACAATCGGAACCTTCAGACCTGATTCTCCAAGCTTTACCGGTATTTTTTTGTTTTGTTGCTTACATACACAGCTTTCTAGAAGACTGGTTCTCAAATTGGAACTAGAAAATAAGCTGATTTTGATATTGTTCCTGTTTTGAGAGAAACCTTTCTTCAAATCCCTATCAGCCAAGATCAAATACAAACTCTAGACAGTTTGTATTGATTCGTCTCTTATTAATTCCTTTTCTCTCTCCTATACTTGCACTGAGTTGAACTTAAAACCAAGATCAAATACAAGAAATTCATCATGAGCCTGGAATCTAATTGGAAACATTACCGTCAAACATCAAATCTATTAGGGAAGCCGTTCTTCAAGAAATTAAGAACTAATATAGGTACGACTTAGGATAAATTCATTTTCTGCATTGAGCACGGTTTTTTTGAAGAAATTCATTATTTCCTATGCTTCTTTTAAGTATTTAAAAACTGGTACAACGGGGGTCTGATACACATAGCTGTACCAGTTCGATCGATTCTGGTATAATTTAAGGTTAAAATTGCAAAATTTCAGTTCAACCGAACAAACCAAAATTTATTTCAGTTTGTTCAGTTCGGTTGTAGTTCGGTTGGGAAGTTTAATTCGGTCGGTTCTGTTCTATTTTGAAAACCGAATAAAATTTCCATTTGCATATTTTAATTAGGTTTTGACCGAACTGACCATTTGAACACCCCTATATACAGGTATAATGCAAGAATGATTTTGCACTTTAATAGGATTTTAATATTTCTTCCATTAGTAATAGTACTGAAAACAAAAAAAAAATTATAGGTGACTAGAGGCTGATACCTTTGGAAGTTTAACCATATCCACAACTGCTTAATCAGTAACCAAGTAAATTTTTGTTTCTCCTTTTTTACAGTATTTACTTCTTCTTCTACGATTATTTCTTTCCCTTTATTACAAAAAAAATTGAATTTTTTTTTCTAACTTTTCATAGTAAATTTTTTGCCTAAGGTTGAGAGCTTTCAGTTGGCTTTTGTTTGATTTGTATAATTGTTTAACTTTAGGCTGCATATGTTCATCATAATAATAATCAATATGGTTATCTATATCTAATATCAAACAGTGGTATAATTGGTATACATTTATAGATTTTACAGGGAAGTCCAGAAATTTGCACCTTATCATAATTAGACAATTGGCAATTTAGCTAGCATGTATTCCTTGCTTCAAATTATCATAATGTATCATATGCAAGATGAGCACTACCATTGGGTATTTTCTATGCATGCCTGAAATATGAAAATATCATTTATAATGTTACACAAGTGAATAGCACTCTCAGATTTCGACAGTTTTCTTCTAATATGTGCAATATTATGTTTCAGGAACTGGTACCTTGAGCGACAACTTGAAAGAACTTTGTCATGACTCATAAACGAGAGGTTGGAAGGTACCATATTATTTCATCTTCTAATTTAGCTTTTAGAGCATAAAACTTTGAAATATGCACCAATGTTCTTTGTTTACAATAATTTCAACAATTATTAAATTTTATGTCGTAAGCACTGTACATTCTCAATTGGCCTTTGTTTTTTTTTTCTCATTTGACTTGTTTTTTTTGTTTTCCCTGGTATTAGACCAGCTAAGGTTTCAAGTCCAGAAGATCATGTTCATTTTATGTAGCAGTTGGATTTCGGGTATCCTTTGTTTGGGATTGCCTGTATTTAAGTCAGGTTCTAGTGGTTTTCTGGTATATGGATTGTGGTGGTTTGATCTTTTGGTGGGTTTAAGAAACAAAAAATAACAGACATGTCGGGTTCTGGTTTAGGCTCATTAAGCAGGTTTTCTTGGTGAGGTGGATTTTTGAAGGGTTTAGTTAGTATAGTTCGAGAGTATATTGATTTTTTCGAAAGTGAGGTAACATTGATTTGTTGATATTGGAAGCAGCTGGTCATTTGAGGTCACTTTTTTTTTTAACTGTAACCTTATATATTTCTCAAGCTAATTAGTAAAAAAATGATCTTGTAATGGGGAGGGAATAAAAATGGAAACAACTGCAAATTTAAAGAAACTGGTTGCCAGTCTTAAAACAAAAAACAAGAACATTTCAGTTCTGAACTGGTACAAAACTCCAAGCAAACAAGATCAATTTCACAAGCAACCATAAGAGGATGCATCAAAGATGGTTTGCTTAAACTTCCAGTCTGAGTTATTGATTGCATTGCCAAGACTTTCTTTACTGAGACGTGATTCCGTTGTAGAGTTGGTGCAAAAGGCACTTGCTTGGCCGAATTAAAAAACAGCTAAATTATATAAATCTTCAGAAGATGGTTGAGTTATTGTTATTGTTTATCAACAGAAGATGGTTGCTTCAAATCTTCAGAAGATGTTTGCATTGCCATGACATCTTTAGCTACATGTTCTTTCTTTTAAATTCTGCACCGGTAAAAAGAAAAATATTGGATGTGACTGTAGTAGTCGAGTCGTGTATAAAAAGCAGCCTAACTAAATATATATAAATGTTCAGGATAACTCATTGCATAATCTTGTATGAATGCATGTTTATTATAGCAGTTGCAGAGAATAAGAAAATAGTGACAGCAAATTAAGCACATAAATGGCAATATATCACTCATGTATGGAGGAAAGAAAATGGCTTACTGAAAAACAAATATAGAAGATGTTATATGTCACGAGCAGAACTAGGGTGTTTTAAGTTCACCAAGTTCTCACTGAGTTTTATAAAATTTAAAATTTATTGTATTGGCTTTAAATGACGAATTTAAACTGTAGAAATTGATTTACTTCATGAGTTATACATTTAGAATAGAGTATTTGATCCTTTTAAAATATGTAGGATTTCATCTCAATTAACTAAGCTAATCCATTTTTTCCAATTAACCAAACTAATCCAATTATCAGCTTGAAACTGCTAAGTATATATACGAGTTTGTCCAAGAGTTATACATCATAGAATTCCTGCATATTTATTATCACGCTATTTCATCTCAATTAACCAAGCAAATCCATTTTTCACATATATTTAGCAGTAATATTAGTTTAAAAAATAGTTCATATATATAGTTAGTTCACTTAATGTTTTTTTTTTCATATTTGTAATTACATTTAATTTACTCTCAAAATAGATGTATAAATTTAGAGGCCAAACCAGGTGTGAAATTTGTAATATATACCGCCTCCACCCTCCAATGTTGGAATTTTGAATGTTGATGCTAGACAATTCTTCTTTTACCCTAAAATTTCTTAATATTTTCCTAAATATTTAAATTGATATTTACATTTATTAGATACAAAAATTCGGAGGAGAGGGTTGAGGAGTCTTATCATTTTTTTAATTTACTCCAGTACAAGTGAAAGCCAAAACTAGCGTATGTAACGTCATTTTTATTTATATCCAAAAATAAATATAAATTATCAAATATGCCCACCAAAGTTAGGAAATTTTAAACCTATCAAAAACGCCTATTTATTGGACTGTTCTTATTTTTTTATTAGAAAACGCCTAATAAATAGGCAGTTCTTATTTTTATTAGAAACAGCCTAATAAGTAAGCGGTTCCTAATTTTTATTAGAAAACACCTAATTATTAGTAGGTTTCTAATAATTTTTTTTACACTGGAAATCATATGATATTAACACTTAAAAGATAATATTCTAATCAGATTGGTTAATAAATGTTTAAACGCTAGATTTTGCAACAATTAACACAAAACATTTAGTATTAAAGAATTTGCAACGATTAACACAACTTTCTAATCATTTTGCTTGTCTATAAATTTCTAATCATTTTGCTTGTCTATAAATTAAATAGAGACTTTATAATCTTTATATTTTTATGTATGAAAAAAAAACATTTGAATAAGATATACCCATCTTTATGCATTTTCAATATCTTGTTCATTTAAAACTAATTCAATAAACTTGTTTATTTAACAATTTTATTGATTTTATTATGAAAATGTAAAAAGATTATATCTATGTTATGTCTTCGTTTAAAGTTTAAATAATTGATATGATCGTTTAACATGATCTCCATATGATAATGTACTTGCAATCTAAATTTTACAATTCTTATAATTTTTTATTATTCTTTAAATGGGTAGAAAATCATTACTTTTGAATGGTCAAGAATTTTTAATTCAAGCAATTTTCTATGTATCTAAATTTTTTATTGTAAAATAAGTAAAATTTGATCTACATGTATATTTTCATACGGTTTCATACATAGATCATTGATAAGCCTAAATTATATATACTTTTAACACGGGTTTTACTTCAATTTCATAACAAATTTCTTTGCATTCTAGCTTAATTTAATTAGAATCATACCAAAGAACCAAGTTACTGCTTCTAGTTTGTTTTAATTACAGTTTTGGAGCTTTTACACCTATTGTGCGGTCTTTAGGGCACTATGTGTAGCCTATAACTATCATTGAAGTCCCGACATCAATCATGTTCAAGAATTGGTGATTCAGAGCCATTGTGCGGCCTAACGTGCGGCCTAACGTGCGGCATCCCTAGGCCACACACTCTCTCAAGAGTGTCAACAATGCAAAGACGAGAACCAACCGAAGTCAGAGAGCCCGTGCGGCCTGATGTGCGGCCCCCTCTGGTCGCACAAAAATATGTTGCCTGCACATCACTCGTATTTTGTCCATATCTTGGTCATACGAACTTGGATTTGGGCAAATAAAAACTCATTGGAAAGAGGACAACAAGATCTACAACTCTAATGAAGGTTAGAAATCATAATTTAAAATGTGCAAGTCGCATAAACATTTTTAGTAAAGCATCATCTGTAATTCATTGCTATATCTCATGAGATCTCGCTTGATTCACTTCCTCATTGCCCTAGTATTAAATTATTTCTGGTTGGTTCAATAAATACTGATGTGAAAATGCTTTGATCAACCCTCTCCGGAATCCGGATCCGTACCTTCCAAGGTACCTGACTAAACATATCATATGTGATATGTTTAGTTTATTAGTGAATGATTTCATCATTTTGTACCTTGAGTATTCATATTAGTAGATGGTTTGAGTAGATGGCTTAAATTGTAGAACTTCACAATGAATAAATTTGTTTGCTCTTAAATGTTCCTTATCTTGACAATCAGCAAGGTACACTGGTTGACCATATAAGATAAGTGTGGTGATTAGATGATGACCATGTTCTACAGGTTATACGATAAAGAGTTATCGATCTAATCACACATGTGCATACATGGAGATATATGGCACTAGACAGACCCAATAATAAAATATCATATGGATTGTGTTCTGTGTCATTGATATTTCATTGTGTCTAGAATTCTTTGGTTGAGATATTTATTTTTCTTACATAAGTGATGTGTATTGTTGGTACTGTCCAACGCTCTCTTTAACGCTCTCTTTAACCAGGAGTTATAAAGGCAGTTACTGCAATGTATATAACTTATGCGGAAAAACGATACGCATTAAGAAACCATTGTCCTTTATATGTTAATATAAGTGATGATATCTCTGAGCTCCTTGATAAAGTTTGTATTATGTGCATGCAATATGATTATATGATAATCATATCATAATTAAACTTCAGAAAATCAAGAAAGAATAATTAGTAAGGATGACACATTCCTACTTTATAATTATTTGGATATCATGTGGCAAGGAATTGACACAACAACATTTTTAATGTTACAGGGATCGCGATTTTGCATTGTGCTTTTCATCCACATCATTTGGGTAATCAATATACCATGGCTAGTTGTATCATTGATTCATGGAATTAAAATGTTTAATTCTATTGCCATAATGATGGGATCCCATAGGATCACACCATATGAAAGATTAAAAGAAAATATATTGATAAAGCATATGTGATATGTTAATTATAAGGAGTTATAATTAATTTGTACAAATTATATGTTATTAATATATGCAAATTTTATGACTTGGAGATGTTGTAAAATAATCCTAGTAATATTTAAAGTATGTGTGACATATTTTAAATGACTTTTGACACATGAAAGATGCAGATAAATTAACATTGAATATTAATTTATATGTTGGCCTTTTTTAAAGTATGAGATTATGGACTTAATTAAATATTAATATGATTAGTATATTTAAGCCCAAAGTCCAAATATATACTATTTCAGCTGGGGAGAATTGATTAGTAATGAATATTTAAATATGTCATTAAACCTAATCAATTTCATAAAAGATGAGAGAAATTTCGGGACAGTTTTTGAGGTAACTTTGAACAGAGATTTGAAAGAGCAAACGTTAACTATTTTGGACGTATGACCTATGGAATTTGAAGCCCTTTGAGTCTAGAATCCAACAGTGAAGGTTTCAAGTCATTTGTAGTTACTTAGAGAAAGATATATCAGTTTTAGTACTGAAATGTCAGAAATTCTGTGTATATTCTCTTGGCCGAAATTTGTCTCTCTCTCTCTCTCTAATTCTCTCCCATTTTCTCTCATGTGTTGAGATCTAGAAATCCTCTAAGAATATTTCATAAATTAACAAGAGGGTTAAACTAGGATTAAGGTTCTACTTGTTAATCTCTTACTAGCTTTAGAGATACAAGTATTTCTTTAATATTTCGGTGGATACCTAAGGAGACTCGTCATTTGAAGGGCTAAAGCACAACTACCGTTGAAAGAGAAAGCGAATAAGAAGTTGCTAAGTGAATAACCCTTCTTAATTTGATTTGGAGATCAAATCTAAGGTATTGTGTTATTCCCTTCTTGATTATGCTAATTAATATTGTTTCATGCACTTACAATAACTAGATCGTTTCTTTTGAGTCGAATAAATTTTTTGTTTTATTCCTTGCTATCTAAGCATCAAAACTTTCAAACACGATTGAAACGGACGGCTCAGGTTTATCCTCAGCCGGTATTATTTGTGCTTTGAGATTCGTTCCAAGTTTGAAGATGGATCCTGGCCACCCGTTTCAATTGTACTCAGGCCGGTAACCTGGGGTCCGGTTCTCCTAAAGTAAACCAATTTTTGGGATTTGGATTGAGACCGTCCGATTCAAATTCGTCGCTTGGAATTTTCTCGAGATTCAAATTCGTTCTCGAAAAATGTGCGCTCTAGATCCGAATAGATTATCGCGGATTCGAATCGACAGTCCTGATTTAAAACCCAAAAATTGAGTTACTTCACTAAAATCTGAATTCCTCTAAAACCCCAATCTTCGTGGGTGCGTATCCTCTGAGATATCTCAATTTTTGCGTGACCGACGTGTCCGGTTCCTATTCGAGGGAATGTAGGGTGCTAGTATTATTTGAGCTTTGAGATTCGCACATAACTTATTTGAACGATTGAGATATTCCAAAAAGTCACGCAAAGTTTGAGATATCTCAGAGGATGCGAATTCAATCTTCGCGCTCTCTCCTGTGAATTCACATCTTCTCAAACTGCATAAGAGGGGAAATTTTACAAAGTGCCATTCTTTTTCAAAATATAGAACAAAATACTCTCCTTCTAAAATTCTTAACAAAATGCCCTTGTGGATTCCACTTGTTCCCTCTCTTTCCATCCATTTCACTCATTTTTATTTACTCTCATTTATTCTTTGCTTATGTAAAATATATAATTGTGATTTCATTCTCATTTTGAGTATTTTTTTTAATTTTTTTTGTGTATAAATGATTTACAATAAAAAAATTAAAGTGTCAAATTTTTATTTATTTGAACCAGAAATTATAATATTAACATAAATGTAGAATAATTTCAACATATAGGTCTTTAAAAAATTTTATATTATAAGATATGGTATTAACTTTTTTCGTAAAAAAAATCTAACAAATAAATGTTTTTAACATACGCATTTTATATAGTTTATTCTATATAAATTTCATATTCTTAGTTTTCACAACAATAAGGAATTTTATCACATTAAGAACAATTTGGTGACATACTTATACTTCAATAAAAATATACTAATTATATATTTGATATAATCTTAAAAAATTAAGAAATAAATAACAAGTGCAAGAGATATTGAGTTCGAATACTAATAGCAATGAGTGATTGAGATGATTTGGGATATATTTTTTACATTTTCGAAGTGCATATATATATGGTCCGATTAATTATTAGATTCAACAAAGTTTAATTTTTAATTTTTCACCATAATATATTCAATGATGAGTCATATTACTTGCATTGTAATTGATTCAAAACTGATGAATCTCATAGCCCAACAATACTGCCTCCTATTTCCCCCGATTGAGGCCCTTTCTTCTCTATTTCGAGGTCACTGGTCTCTAACACGATCGGGAATGGAAAACGCTAATGTGGGAGTTGAACAGCCACAGGTATAGATATTTTGTTTACTTAAGTACAGTACCAGTTGAAATTTAAATTGGAATGTATTTTCTTTTGGATCGAATATTCTTTTTTACTTTTAGTTGTTAGCTAGGCAAGAAATACTAATAATAATAAAAAATGAGTTTGCTTTAAGAAAACTGAGCGGCGAGACTTCTTTTTCCTTTCCACCTTCCTTTTCAACTATGCAGAAATTACTAGTATTTTTTAGGCCTTTTTGTTCCATAAAGGTCAATTCCTTTAAGTAGAAATGTAATTCTTTTCTTTTAAATAGCAAGACCTGTGACAACAAAGTAATTTAATTTTTAAAAATTGGCATGAGTACGTGGTTTAGGAAAAGAAATACAATATTGACAGCTCAAAAAGCCAAATTAGGGTTTTTGTGGCTTGGGGATGGACCAATATGACAACAAGTCCTGAATGCTGCCCTCAATCCACGACTGACATCTGTTATTTTCCACTGGCCCCTGGTTATTTTGATTATGTTGATCTCCTATTCAACATTGATTGCTGTGATGCCAAAAGCATATTTTGATTCTGGAACCCTTGCATTTATAAGTTTAGCAATTCATAATTATTATTTTTTCGCTCTTTATTGATACTACTTTCGTGGAATAGATAATTTTAAAAGGGTTATATGAAATTAATTTGATCATGAGACCCATTAACTGTTTTAATGTATTCATGATTCATTTCGCTTTTCTGATACATGTAGAACCATATGCTTTGTTAGGTGATTGTCAGATTCTTTCCTTTCTTTAGTAATATGTTATTTTGCAAGGAACCATCAGGCTTTTTGGTCAAATTTGGTAGTTTTATGATGTTTTTAATTTTTGAATGTACAGATTGGTTTGTCAGTTGTTGCTAATTGGGTTCCCTTTAATCTAATAGTTCACGATGGCACACACAAATAGGCTACATGGCTGCAACTGTGAGCATTGTTGATTGCTATTTATCTGAAATATGAAGATTTTTTAGGTTAGGAACTTAAGATCAGATTTGATTTCTATTTATCTGCTGTCAATTAACAATTCATGATAGATAATTTTCAAAGACTATCTATTTATTTATTGGTTTATATTTCTAGTGCAGTCCAAATTTAACATGTATGATAGATGAATAATTGTCATCCATGGATTGGATTAGTTGGTCTTGATTTAATTTTGTAGCATAGAGATTTGGACCATCTCGTGTAGGAGTCCACAAAAGAGTATGGAAAGCAAGAAGATGTTTCCCTATTCTATCCTAATCATTGTCTTTCTTGCAATCTTGCCTTTATTTTGACCCTTATCCACATATTTTTAGCCTCAGGGGTGTTCATTGGGTCAGGTTTATTTGATTTTAATCGAACCAAAAAAGTTTGTATTAAATGGTCAGTTTTTTGGTTTAATTGGACCGGTTCGGTTGATGAACCTATGCAGATCAGGCGTTGGTTTCTATTATGTGGATGGCTGAGATTTGTTTCGGCCATTTTACGGGCTCAGATTCGCGATCCGAGTCTTCCTTCATAGACTTTTGGACATTTCTTTACAATTTTAGAGTTTTAGGGTCTTTTAGCGCTTTTTTATGTATTTTCTGTAAAATCTATCAATGTAAATCTATCAATTTTGAGAGATCATCAGAAATGTTTGATACTGGATACGTACAGCGGCGCCTCAACACAGGCTATTTCATGACTTTGTGATGGCCAATATTATACACCACAACACAGGCTATTTCATGACCTTCACACAAAAATGCAGGCGATATTCATAATAATGTATGAAATCTAATAAATTGCCAGAATCAGCGATACAGCAAGCAAAAGCAAAAAAAAAAAAATACAGTGTCGGTTCCTTGTAATAACCGACACAAATAACACATACTGTATCGGTTCCTTGTAATAACCGATACAAAAACTCAAAAATAGTATCGGCTGTTTAGGTTGAACCGACACAAAAACCCAAAAATAGTATCGGTTTGTATTAATAACCGACACAAAAACCCCAAAATAGTATCGGTTTCTATGAATAACTGACACAAAACGTACTTTCTGTATCGGTTGACAAACCGATACTGATTAGTCCCGGTATTTGTGTCGCCTGTATCAGTGTCGCTCCGATATCCGCTCCGATATCCGACACCGATATGTCTTAATAACCGATACAAAAAGTACTTTTTCCACTAGTGATTTGATAATTAATAATGAACTATTTTGTAATAATAACAAATTAGGGCTATATGCAAGAAACTAACAGGGTTCGGCAAATAAATGATAACTAACAAAATAATTGGGTGCTAATTTAATTGGCTGGACATAGCATCATTTTGGACCTGTTTTTATTATTTGAAAAGCTAATGATTATTTTGCGAATTGTTATATAAAAAAAAAACTAACATGCTCTATCTTGTTTCTTGATGTCGCAACCTCTTTTCTTCTTTTGGAACCAATCCTCTTTTGTTCTAAATTATATTTTTTTTAAAACCTAGACTCATGTGCTATCACTGATTGATTAATCCGGTCTTTTGTTCTAAATTATAAGTTTGCTACGGAAAATAGAGCTTCTATTCCATGCCAAAGTGATAAATATGAAAAATAATATAATTGTTTCCTAATATATTGGCAACACCCAAATTTATGATAAGAATTATTTTGCAATATTGGCTAATTGACCATAAAAGAAAAATATAACTCGTTGGTAGACCATGGACATGAGATATGGGTATAAAGAAACTAACAATGATAATATTACTTAAAATACGATTGCATTGGAAAAAAAAAATCAATGTTAATAGTAAAGAAATCTGGACACGTCAACTGTTCATCTACCGTGAGACTTGCACATACTATAAAATAAATATGTAAGTAGTCGTAAATATTTGTTTTCCTTTTTTATACAGGCTATGATAAATGGAAGAAATTGCACTTATGGCAACAGAAGCCATTAGTCTCAATTGGCATGAGTGGTTTAGGAAAGGAGGGAGTAATGGATCTTGGACAGAATTGGTAATTTTTGTATTTTTGTCTTATTTAATTGTATTTTTTTCATGTTAAGTGCTTATTGGTTGCTGGATGAGGCAGTGGGCTTTTTTTTCCCTCTGACCAATTAGCTTTTTAGGATTTTGCAATGAACCCAAGATTGGGTCGTCAGATCTCGGTCTTGTGTTGGTCACATCACATATCAATATGGCAGCATGTATTTTGCCTTTTTATCATTGGAAAATTTGTCATGAGCTTCATCGGGGTTTAATTACTCAAATTGGTGATGATGTCCACATGTTTCTCCAAATTCTCACAGACATTAGCAAGTTTTCATTTGCTTCTTGTCACATGCTTTTTTTTTTGCGTGATTTCTGTTCAATTGGGGCTCAATATATTAGAGTATTGGGAATTTAGCCATAGTCCATATTCCAAATTCACCCCGGTTGAAATTAATTCAAAGTAATCCCATTTGTTGTTTCAAGTTTCTTAAGCATCCTAATTTGATTTTCAAATTTTGTTTTCTTCTTTGTCAGAATTCTCACTTGAAGGTCTCAGACACGTCAACTATCAAAGAGGTGGATAGATTTATAGAAGTATTCACCGTCTCTGAACCTTGATGATGAAGAATTCGAAAGTGATGATGATGTTCAGCGGTTCTTTTGCGCTTGAGCAAGGCAAATTCGTGTGCTATCTGTCTATTGTCCTTCGTATGATCACACGAATTTGCCTTGTTCGATTTTCTGTTGTACATCACTAGAGGAAGTAAAACTCTTTGTAAGTGATGATTTGAATAGGAAAGCTATAATACCCAGATCCATAAATCTCCCTTTACTTAGAAAGCTATAACACCCAGATCCATAAATTTTCTGTTGTCATGCAGAAAGCCTCTACTCAGGTGCCCCCTTTGCTTGAAGAATTAAAAATAGACTGCTGCTTTCTGTATGAAATAGAGACATTTTCTCCCTTGCTCAAGCGTTTAATTATTGTAGATTGTGATAGTTTTAGACTTTATCTTTATTTCATGCCCAGGACTGCTAAATCTAGACTTGAAGATGTACATGAGTGATATTTGTTTTGGAAACTTATCCTCACTTGAGAATGCATGTAATTTTGTAATCATTGGAATAATTGGAAGATAAATAGTTAATGGGAGGTGTTTAGGATAATTAGAACGACAAATGGGAGGAATTAACTATAAATATTCATATAAACTTTGTAATCAACATGTTGAATGAAATTAATTGAGTCTTGTATTATTATTTATTTCTCTCACTACCCTCTCTCTCTCTCTCTCTCTCTACTCATCTTATTATTATTATTTTTTAGAAAAACTTGGCAGCTTGAGGCTAAAGACTTGGTTGTTGTTGTTTGAAAAACTTGTTTGCCAATTTTTTTTTTTAACAATATTTTGACATTATGATGCATGATCCCATCATTTTTATTCATGCTCAAACAATCATAAAATTCGCCAACTCTGCCCACCAAACTCAGATTCTATCAAAAATATCCAAACCAGCTATTAAGCCGCCGATTCCTAATAAAAAATAGAGACCGGCTATTAAATAGCCGGTTTCCAGGTTTTATTCAGGCAGAGGCTTAAAGAGACGTGTTTTCTCTCAAAACATACAGTAGTGTCATTTTTAGAGAAGGAGAAAAGAGGAAGAGAGAGGAGAGACGACGTGAGAAAACGAAGCTACAGTGGTCTACAGTATTTTTGAATAGTACGTACAGTATTTTTCTACAGTATTTTTTGTACATTACGTGTAGTATTTTGTGCAATACATATGTACAGTAATTTTTGTACAGTAAATCTTGTACAGTAATCTTTCTACAGTAATTTTTGTACAGTAAACCTTGTACAGTAACGTTTTTTTTTATTATTTATCAGTGGATTATGAATAAAAAATAGATTACTTGATAGATGTTTATCATTTACCACAATGTAGTTTGTTGGTCATGGCGTTGTTTGTTACATTACATTATAATGGAAAGTTTCTGCAAGATCCAGAAGGAGCTTATTACTCCAAACCGCTATCGCATTCTTTTATGGTTCAAGAGGGTACCTCCTTTTTGGGCTTGAAGTCTCCAATTTATGATTGTGTGGGTTTTAACCCGAATCGATGTGACTTAAAGCTGTCAACTCGAGCCATGAACAGACAAATGTATATCTAAGTTCCAATAGATAATGATACTTTTTGGAGTCAATTGTGCAACAAGTTTAAGGAGCAGGAGTTTTCTTTTATGGAACTGTACGTGAAGAGAATTAAAAAAGACGAAGGTGGGAGTAGTTCGGGACAAAATTCGGTGGCGCCAAACTATGGACAAGAACGAGTCATAGAACAATACACCACTGCTGGTCCAAGTTTCCAACCACACCCAGCATCAGTTATGGACCCATACACCGCAGCTAGTCCAAGTTTCCAACTACACTCAGCACTAGACATGGACCCATATAACCCTGTTACTGCATATGCCGAACCATACACCCCCGTTGGTCCATATTTCGAGCCAACCCCTGAACCACCAATCAATAACACAATTCCATTGCCATTACCTCAATCACCACTAAGAAAATCACCACCTCACCCCAGAGGGGTATACTGCTCGCCGTTCAACTACCGACCGACGTAGGAGAGGTACGTAACACTCACAAAATCTTATATATCATTATAATTTCATGATTTAACTGACACATATATGAAATACAGAGGCAAAAAATGCAGCAGTTGCGGAAGAAAATGAGCAAATTCTTACAGGTTCAGTGGGGTCATCTGGGTCAAGGCGTAGCACAGCCACAAGTTTCTTGGATGCATCCATTATGTATGCCGAGGCAATGAGAGATGTCTTCTCAGTGCCAGGAGAGGCCATTGGTAGCCATGCAGAGCCGTCCATTACCCAACTAAGGAGGTCATCTCTCAGGCTGCCAAGAGCATCTTTTAGCCAGCCAAGGTCGTCTAGGACTGCAGCAGATCCATTTGGTGCGCATGTAGAGCAACCAAGGCGATTATCTCTCAGGATAGAACAAACATCTGTTAGCCAAGCAGCACCATCTGGAGCGCAGGTAGAGCCAAGTAGTGCTCCTGTACAACAAACAAGGAGCTCGTCTTTTAGGCAGCCAAGGGCATCAAGTAGCCAGGCAGCACCATCTGATACGCAACCAAAGGCATCAAAGAAGCCATCATTTGGGTCTCATATGTTCAAGGAATTTCGTTTCAAGAAAAATAGTTGAACATAAGAGTGACTGTGAACTATTGTTTTGTATGTTTTGAGAACTTATTATATGAACTTGTAATTTTTTTTGAGAATTTCATTTATATTATCTTTGGTTTATCATGTTGCTTTTTTTAGGCGAAAACGATGAGCAAAAACATAACAAATCAATCGTTAGGTGGTGGAAAAGAGAAATTTTAGAAGTTGTTTAGTAAAAACCAAGTCAATGATGATAATGATTTTGACGAAAGCCTTTACATAAAAATAAAACTAATATTTTCAAAAAAAAATGCAGGTAGGACTATCTCTTCGCCTTGTGCGACTCTTACCGGCGAGGTCAAAATAAAAAAAAATACAGGTAAGACTGGCTCTTTGTCTGCTGCGACTAAACCAGACTCAGACGATGATTTTGTTCCTTGTACCTAACCGTACGGGTTCTGAGAAGTAGTATTATTTCAATGTCTGTAATAATTATTTTGTGATTGTGATGTACTTTTAATTACCACCAATTTATGCAGTACTTTTTGCGAATTTGATACCAAATTTAGTTCAAAAATACCAAATTGTAATAAATCAATCAAATTTTTTTTATTAATTAATCATCTTAAAAATGAGAATTTCAAACAACTCGTAACATATACATCAAAATTATATTTTAAATATTCAGAGCGAATTTGATATTTACAAATTACTCAAAAATACAAAAAAAAACTATTTTTCAGAGAAACTGGCTATTTAATTGCCGGTTTGGTCATTTTTGATAGAATTCAGTTTTGATGGACAGAGTTGGTGAAATATAAGTTTCCATGAGTATGGATAAAAATGACGATGCATAATCTAATAGTTTCTAATACATATTTGTTAATTTTTGTGTTTGACAAATACATTTTGTTATAGGCTACATATGTGGTTTGAAAATTTATTTTTATTAGACATATTTGGTACCATGACCAGTACAAAGCATTATATAATCATGGTTCTAAATAGCTATTTGTAACCAACCTTTTATGTTTCACAAATTTGCCCCAAACTAGATTAAATTCAAACTCAAAAACTCTTTTAAATTTCTCCACAATAGGCCTCATATTAACTCACAAATAGTCACAATTTCAAGTGTGACTCACAATATTAGAATTAATAGTAAAGCAACAGTAATTGAACCCCAAGCTTTAGTTCTAGCAAAGAAAAACACAAGAGAAATAAAGAGTACGATCAACATCTAATGTCAAGGAGTCTCTAAGCACACACCACTACTCTTCTTTCCCTTGCTTTTCCACGCTAAAACCATTTTCAATTTCTGACAATTTCTCCCAAATTTCCACTAAAGTATCAAGAGGGAATATATTAAAAAGAGAGACATGAAAGAGGTAGCTGTTGACGGACTCACAAAGGGAAATGTCGTGGAGAGGAAAATTGGTGAATATTGATATTATTGTTAAAAATTTCTTAGTGGGGTTAGGCTAAGTGGAGGATAAGAGGAGATGACATGTGTCCCATATGCAAATTTAATATTAAAAAAATTTATTTAATTATTCTTTTTTTATTTAGAGAATAGTTTATTTACATTGAGGACCTCATATGATTTTAGAATTATAATTGACTTTAAAAGACTAAGATTTTAATTATCATGATGCTACAATAAAATCTTTAAATATACCAAGGTTGACGAAGAATTTTCTAATCAATATACGACTTAATTTACAAGTAAGCAAATGAAATTTAATTAACATATGTAACTAATTTATCTTACCTAAAAGAAAAAAAATTAATTAAGGTGTCAGATCATTTTCAAAATTTCTTTTACAAATCTACATTTGTTAGAAATTAACTTTACAATTACCTATTTTCCGATAAAATTATTCATATGCACGTATTGTTGTGTATTAGATTCAAATTACCGGAATACATAGGTTTATAAATATATTTGGAAATACCTATTGCTATATATATTTTGAAACACACATTATTTGAAGTTAGATAAATCTCCATGTTTTGGAAAACTGGGATGTTACACTTAATTTGTCTAATGATATCATAGTTTATCTTTTTTAATACCAGAATTTATAGCAACGTATGCTTGTTTCCTAGAAGATTGGAGTATGTATAGCCCATTTCCAAATATAATTGAGCCCATGCATGCAGTGATGCAGGGACCATGAGTTTATAGATTCTATCAATTAAATGTTACGAAGGCCCAAATATGCCTACAGTGTGCAGTGCTAAATCACCTCTTCATGATATGAGAAGATGGTATTTGCACGTACAAAAAGATAATGGAGAAGAAGCCACCTGAACATACAACTAAACTAATTAACACTTCCGATCCATGTGATAAGATTCCTGCACTGGTCAGAATTTGTGTTTATCAAACTCTCTCTCTCTCTCTCTGTCTCTAACAAGCAAAATCACGAATAATCTATCGAAATAATCGTTAACAAATAATGTTCACGTGACGTGAAAGGAGTAGAAATCAAATGTCAGAAGAAACCAGGAAGCTGCAACGATGAAAAGACGAAAATTAAGTGTGGGCCGTGCATGATTCGGATCCAAATTAAATTAATCCATCCGATATTCACATGGAACTGTCCGACTCAATGCATGATTCGTGCATATTTGATCGATCTATATTGAAGCCATGTGAACAAATTAATTATAAAGTGAATAAGACGGCGCTTAATTATATTCCTAGAAATTAATAGGTCGTTCGATGTCAAATGAAACCAGCCGATATATATGCGACGAGTAAAAAGAAAAGTGTGGGCCCATGATTGAGAAAAAGAGAAGAAAAGACAAAAGTGTAGTGGGCCATGATTTGGAAGATGAGGAGTACAATATGAACTTGGGGGCTCCAATTTTCACATATATAATTGACTAAACACTCGATCGGTCTCTCTGACTCTCTCTCTCTCTCTCTCTCTCAGCTTCATTAATTAGCTTCCTACAATACAGTCATACAGAAAACAAAAAACAAAGACAAGAAAATAAATAATGGATCATGAAGCACTGATAGCATTTAGCACCAAGATAACAACCACCATAGGAGGCCTGGCAATCATCTGGACCATGTTTCGCCAATTCATCCCCTACAAGCTCAACCAGCACCTACTCGCTTTCACCATCAAGCTCACCTCCTATGTCAATCCCTACGACACCTTCATCATCGAGGAGTATGCCATAGAGCACATAAGCCGTCACGAACTCTACATCGCTGCCAAGGCGTACCTCAGCGACCACTGCTCCAGGCATTCCCGCACATGCCGCGTCGAACTCGGCAAGGACAGTGATCGCTTCCTGGTGTCCATCGGGGATAGTGTGGAGGTGACGGATCATTTTAACGGGGCTCGGATCTGGTGGCATGCCTCTAAGCATGCTCCCACTTCGAACCAAAAAGATGGTCGGAGTGCTGAACAAGAAAGGAGGTACGTACTTCAATTAATCATTTCTATAAAATAAATAATATTTGATATACTTAGTTTCTGATATCGATCGATGTTATTTACTATTTTTTTTTTTCCATTTTTCATGATGCTTTTATTTTCCTCTTAAGCAAGTATATATTTGGCATGTTTATTTATTTTACCCATTAATTAATTGCATGCTTTTTATCAATACCTAAAATAAAAAGATGTATAGGTCTCCACGAAACTACTTACAAGGACGTACCTAAGCCCTAACTATGAAATTAAACTAGTTAATCTATTCGAGTAGTTTTCGTTTGTATCATGTGAATTAATTCTTCCCTCGGTTTTTTTCTAGGGCAAATATATTTGTTAATAAGTAACCATCTTGGTTGTTGGCTTTGTCTTACGTACGTACCAGTTTCACTTGCACATATTAATTTCTTAATTTCCTCTGAATATCATTCATGTCTGTTGGCACATTTTGTTTTTTGGATAAAAGGCAATTCTGCCCATTTGCATTAGCAAAAGCTGTTACATTACATCAGGACATAGTTTTTGAATGTCTGTTGGCACTTAAAATTAAGTCAAAAACTATATATATCACCTATTTTTAGTTTATATATATTCCAATCAAACTCAAATAATCATCATACATGTAAGACAAATTAAGTAACTATCACACACTTTGTGAAAAGCTTCACTCCTTTTTAACCTTCCCTAATGAAATCCTTACAGGTACTACACCTTGACCTTCCACAAACGCCAACGCGAGCTAATAGAGGGAGCGTACCTGAGACATGTGCTCGAAAAAGGTCGTGCCATCACGGTACGCAACAGGCAGCGTCGTCTCTTCACCAACAACCCATATATCAGCTGGTCCAGCTTTTACAAATCTGTGTGGAACCACGTGCCATTCCAGCACCCGTCCACATTCGAGACGCTCGCCATGGACCCGGTAAAGAAGCAGGAGATAATAGACGACCTCAAGGACTTTTGCAAAAAGGGAAGGAATACTATTCAAGGATCGGCAAAGCTTGGAAGCGTGGATATCTGCTTCACGGTCCACCCGGTACGGGCAAGTCGAGCATGATATCTGCCATAGCAAATTTCCTAGATATGATATTTATGACTTGGAACTGATGACCGTAAAAAGCAATTCAGAATTAAGGAAGCTTTTCATCGAGACGTCCGGGAAGTCGATAATTGTTATAGAGGACATCGACTGTTCGCTGGATCTCACCGGCAAGCGATACGGCACCAAAAGCAAAGAAGAAGAAGATAACGGCAGTGACGAAAAGAAAAGAAAGTCTCGGTTGGATGATGAAGAGAAAAAGGAAAATGTAACTCTTTCAGGTCTTCTGAATTTCATTGACGGGCTATGGTCGGCATGCGGCGAAGAGAGGATTCTAATTTTTACGACTAATCACATAGAAAAGCTGGATCCTGCGTTAATTCGCACAGTCAGGATGGACAAGCACATAGAGATGTCTTATTGTGACTCTGAGTCATTCAGGGTTTTGGCACGGAATTACCTCAGTATTGAGAGTCACGAGTTGTATGGCACCGTGAAGAGGTTGTTGGAGGAGGTGAAGATCACACCGGCTGATGTTGCGGAGAGTTTGATGTGTGTCGGTTTTTCAAAGTCAGATGCCGGTGTGTACCTTGAGAGATTGATCAAGACATTGGAGAGGAAGAAAGAGGCAGTAGAATTAGCACGAGGAAAAGACGAGATTGTAGAAGAATTAAGTATATGAAAATGATCAAAGCAATGGGGTGAAAAATGTTGATAGTTGCATAGTAAATGGTGTGGTGGGAAATGGAAATAAGTCATTAATTTTAAGAAGGGCTAGCTAGCTGTAAACAGAATATATATGATAAAATTGGATCATTCCAATCAGCAGATCATCTCATCTCTACAGTGATTGAAATTATGAAATTAAGAAAGAACAGCTAGTAATTTCTGTACTTGTGATTGAAATTATGAAATAGTCACAAAATTAAGAGAGTCACTTAATTTTGTTCATTAAATATAAAAATATCGATCTGTCTCAAATGAACAAACAGCTAGTAACTCTATATCTTTTCACTATTTTGTAAAATAAAAGCTAGTATGTCAACGTGTGCATGTCAACATTAATGAACAAAAGTAACTCTCTTAAATAAAAATAATATCGATCAAACTAGTGCATGTCAACATTCAATTTTGTAAAATGTTGATTAAAATTTATTATTATTTTTTTGTTTGCTAAATACCCTTCATATATACTTCATCGTAATATATAGCACCACTGACACTAGTCGAAAAATCACAATCTGTGTCGCCCTATGTGTGTCGGCTATTACTGATAAACGATACAGAAAGTAATTTGTATCGGTTTATTACAATAATACGACACAAAAAATAATTTGTCTTGGCTAAAAAAAAAAACCAACACAATAAATTGACAATATGTATTGGTTCTTAATTAAAAAACCGACATAGATTATTTGTAGCGGCTCTTAATTAAAAAACCAACACAGATTGTCAATTTATTGTGTCGGTTCTTTGGTATTAGCCGACACAGACAGATCTGTATCGGTTCTTATGTAAACAACCGTTACAGAAATTCAATTTATTTGTATCACACCTTTTTTAACCGATACAGATCAGTTTTCAGTGTCGGTTTTTGTAATTAACCGGTACAAATTATTCATCTCTTTATTATAGTCACAACAGCGCGGATTAAAATTAGGTTTTTGAGGTCTCAACTAAATCAGCCGTTCTGTCTGTTCTCTCTTTGCGAAAACAACTGTGAATTGCGATCTTAGCTAGCTACATATTTAAATTTCTATTTTGATTATCAAAAGGAGGTGGCATTCCTAGTTGATCAAGACAAGAGAAATTGATCACTTGATCACCCTTAAGCTAGGTATGTATTGATTGGCCAAATTTAATGGTCTCCTTTTTAAATTAGCTAGGTAATCTTTAAGCTTGATGGTGCATGCTATTTGAAACAAACAATTTCTACCCTAGTAGCTACTAATTGCAAAATGGAAAATTTCATGGTAAACCCTAAACTAGTGGAAAATTTTATATATGGTATTGTGAATTTTTTTTTTATGAATTTAGGATCAACTAGGAAATTTCATGCATATGTAAACCCTAAATGATCATCTTACCAAACTTCATGGGTGTAACCCTAAAAAAATAATAATAAATTATGCATGTAAATTAATAATTAGGGTTATATTAGCTAAATGTAGGGATTTTTGTAAAAAAATATATAGGGTAGTGGATTTGTGCAACGATCTCTTTTGTCATCTCGCTCGATCCGACATCTATCTACATTGTAAGTACATCCTAAAACTCATATTTAATTAGTAGTTTGTGTTAGGTAGTGTATTTTGATATATAAGAGTAGTTTGTAGTTAATTAGATGTGTCTATAGCTAGGTAGAGTATTGTCTTACGAGCCACAATCGAATTAATTAGTGCCATTAGGTCATGAAACCCGTTCAAAATTAATCCATTAGGGATTAATTTTGAATAGTCCCCGTTTTGGGACTGCTCTTTGAATACTCCGTCTCAATTAGGATGTGGCCACATATTAGTCGTGCTTTGGTATTTAGGAAAATTTCGGCAGCACTTCCCCATATTAGTTCCCCGAATATTCGGGGAACTGAGGGAAAGTGCTGCCGAAATTTTCCTAAATACCAAAGCACGACTAATATGTGGTCACTACTGAGACAGAGTATTCAAAGAGTGGGATAAGATGGTAACCGGCCCATATAAGCCCTACTGTGAACACTTAAGCCCAACAGTGTGCTTGATTAATTGCTGAGGTTCTAATATGCAGTTGGACGTACGAAGCATCACGTCTGTCGAATGAATATATGGCAGGTGTTGACGAGTTTATGAAAGTTGCTGAGGAATATATGGCAGGTGATGGGAATGGGCTGATGCCGTGTCCTTGCCGTGATTGTAATAATATGAAGAAATATTCGAACCCCACTCAAGTTAAGAACCATTTGATCTGCCGTGGATTCAAGCACCAGTACAAGCGTTGGATATGGCACAGCGAGAGTACTTTGGAATCTAACTTTGGCACTGGTTCTGAGCATCAGGAATACAATACTGATGTAAATGACGGCAGTATTGATATGCCGGTCGATGAAAATGAACCCGAAGATAATTTTGATCAAATGCTACGTGATTTAGAAGAGGATTTTGGTAGTGATAAGCAGTACTATGTATTTGAGAATTTGAAAGAAGATTGTAATAAGGAATTGTATCCCGGTTGTAGTAAATTTTCAAAAAAGAAAGGTGTATTAAAATTATATAACCTCAAAGCATCTAACGGTTGGACTGATAAGAATTTTACTGCGTTATTGCAAACTTTAAAAGAAATTCTTTCGGATGGAAATGAGATACCCTCAAATACTTACGAGGCGAAGCAAATGTTGTGTCCAGTGGATTTGAAAGTTCAAAGAATACATGCGTGTCGAAATGATTGTATATTATATCGGAATGAGTTCGAAGATCATAACGAGTGTCCGAAATGTGGTGCATCACGTTACAGTAGAGAGCATTTAATCGCTGATAAAAGTGTTACAGATAGACCGGGTAAAAGACCTCCAGCTAAAGTAATGTGGTACCTCCCCGTGATACCGAGGTTGAAGCGTTTGTTCTCCAATGCTAGGGATGCAAAATTACTGCGCTGGCATGCCGATAGCAGGAAAAAAGATGAAAAATTACGTCACCCAGCTGATTCTCCTCAGTGGAGAAATATTGACAGAAAGTTTCCCGATTTTGGCGGTGACCCAAGAAACCTGAAGTTTGGGCTCAGTACCGATGGAATGAATCCGCATAGTAGCATGAGCAGTAAACATAGCAGTTGGCCGGTTCTACTGTGCATTTATAATCTTCCGCCTTGGTTATGTATGAAATGCAAGTACATCATGATGACCTTGCTGATATCAGGGCCCAAACAGCCCGGGAACGACATAGATGTGTACCTAGCACCATTGATCAAGGATCTAAAAAAATTATGGGCTCCCAGAGTGGAGATATTTGATGCATATAGCAAGGAGAATTTCACACTACGGGCCTTGATTTTCTGCACTATCAATGATTCTCCCGCTTATGGTAATTTGTCCGGTTATAGTGTTAAAGGAGAAAAAGCCTACCCTGTTTGCTTGGATAACACAGTTGATGTGTATCTGCCTAACTCCTATAAGAATGTTTAAATGGGCCATCGTAGATTTCTTCCTGCCAATCACGCACACAGAAAGAGAAAGATAGAATTCAATGGAAAGACCGAAAATGGCAGGGCGAAATATCCGTTGACCGGTCAAGAAGTTTATTCGCGAGTGAGGGATATCAAGGTAGAATTTGGTAAATTTTAAAAAAAGGCCGCAAGAAAGAAAGGGGGTTCGAAAATTATGTGGAAGAAGATGTCAATATTTTGGGATTTACCGTACTGGGAGCATTTACAGGTTCGACACTGTCTCGATGTGATGCATGTTGTTAAAAATGTGTGTGATAGCATGGTTGGTACATTGTTGAATATTCCGAGTAAGACCAAAGATGGCATCAATGCTCGGAAAGACATGCAACAGTTCAACATATGGCAGGATCTACAACCAACAGAGAAGAAGACCGACAAGGGTAAAATATGGTGGTATATATCTCCCGCAATGCATACATTGTCGAAAGATGAAAAAAGAAGCCTATGTGAATGCCTTCACAGTGTTAAAGTTCTATCTGGATATTCTTCAAATATTAAAAGCCTGGTTTCACTGGAACATTTGAAATTGAGCGGTATGAAGTCTCACGACTGTCATGTTTTAATGACGCAGATTCTTCCTGTTGCAATTCGGAGCATACTGCCACCGTGTGTGAGGCAAACCATCACAAAACTATGTTTTTTCTTCAATGCCATTTGTTGCAAGGTAAATGATCCTGATACGTTGGACGATTGGCAGAAGGAGGTTGTTGTCATCCTCTGTAATCTTGAAATGTACTTTCCGCCGTCTTTTTTTGATATGATGGTTCATTTGATTGTCCATCTAATTAGAGAAATTAAGCTTTGTGGACCAGTTTTCTTGCGGTACATGTATCCATTCGAGAGGTACATGGGAATTTTAAAGGGATATGTCAGGAAGCGTTATCGTCCTGAGGGTAGCATTGTAAGAGCCTATGCCGCCGAAGAGGTGATTGAGTACTGTACTAATTATCTGGAGAATTTGAAACCCACTGGCATTCCTAAATCTCGGAACGAGGGAAGACTTCACGGTGTAGGCACAATCGGTTCGAAATTATTCGTGCCTGAAAAAAATATTATGAAACTAGCACATTTCCATGTTTTGCAACACCTCACAGACGTTTATCCATATTTTGAAGAGCATATGACCACCTTGCGGCAACAGAATCTGAAGAGATCCGATAAGTGGCTGATGGGCAAACACAAAGAAGCATTCGAAGACTGGCTTTGTAGTCGAGTCTTGAAAGTTCCGAAGGGAGAAATTATTACGGAAACCATCAAAATGTTGGCTGTTGGCCCATCCCATGTCATGAGAACCTTCGAAGGATACGATATCAATTGGTATACATTTTACATGAGAAGTCAAGATTTAAAAAGTACCGTACAGAACAGTGGAGTAACGTTAGTAGCCGTTTCCAATGATTTTTCAGGAGCTAAAACTGCCGGACCATCGCATGCATCAGACTCATATTACGGGATTATTGAAGAAATTTGGGAAATAGATTACACAAAATTTAATATCCCGTTATTTCGTTGTAAATGGGTCAATAACCGTCGGGGGGTTAAAGTTGACAACGATGGCTTCATTTTGGTAGATTTCAGTAAGGCTGGATATAAGGATGACCCATTCATACTTGCAAGACAAGCCACACATGTGTTCTATATAATTGACCCCGCAGATTGTTCAAGACATGTAGTCTTGCCCGGAAAAAGACGCATCATTGTGGTCGATAACGTGGATGACGAAGAAGCTTACGATCAATTCGACAAGATACCTCCCTTTCCCACAGGCATGCCATCTCTACCAACCGCTGAGGATAGCGAAACAATTCACAGGCGTTGTGATCATAACGAAGGAGAATGGATCCAAGAATAAGATTTATGTAATTTTATTTTATTTTTATGTAATTTTATTTTATTTTATATGATTTATTTTTATTATTTTAAACAATATATAATTTATTTGTTTATTAGTTTATTTTATTTTATATGATTTATTTTTATTAGTTTAAACAATATATAATTTATTAGTTTATTTTTATTTTTATGTAATTTTATTTTATTTTATATGATTTATTTTTATTAGTTTAAACAATATATAATTTATTAGTTTATTTTATTTTATGTGCTTTATTTTTATTAGTTTAAACAATATATGATTTACTAGTTTATTAGTTTATTTTATATAATTTATTTTGATTAGTTTAAACAATATGTAATTTATATGTAATTTTATTTTTACTAAATTGTTTTTAAAAAAAAGCCATTTAGAATAATAATACATTACAAATAATCTATTTTAATAACCTATCAAAATAAATTTCAATAAAAAAATAATACATTATAATATAACATCAGTACAACAGATGCTTCATATTGTGTTGGTTATGTAAAACCCGACACAGATCCTGAATTGTATCGGTTAATTTTAAGAACCGACACAAAATCTGTATCGGTTAATTTTAATGACCGACACAAAATTTTTGAATCTGTGTCGGTTCTGCCTGATAACCGATACTGATGGAGGAATCTGTGTCGGTTCTGACTTATAATCGATACAAAATTTTCATATTTCAAAAATGAACCCATCATTTTACTTAGAAATTTTAAAAAATATTTCACTCCTCTCCTCTCAAACCCTCCCTGGCCGGGCCTCACTTCTCTTCTGCCTCGCCTCTCAAACACTCCGCGACTGAAGCACCGATCGAGATCTCAATCGGCCTCCCTCTCATTTTCGCCTCTCTCTCCGCTCACGCCGTGCTCGAGCTCCTAGGGTTCGTCGGCCTCACTACCTCCTCCTCGCGGCCTCACCACCTCCTCCCCGCGACAGAACCACCGCCTCCTCCTCCTTGCTTCTCTCTCTCTCTCGGGTAAGAATTAAGTGGTTGTGGTTGGACCCGAATTTAGGTTTTTGTATTGAACCCGAATTTTAAGTTTTAGGTTTAAGTTTTAAGTTTTAAGTTTTAGGTTTTAATTAAGTGCTTTGATTTTTTATTTTGTATTGAACCCGAATTAAGGTTAAAATTAAGGTGATATTGTGCTTGGAATTGTGGTTTTGTATTGTGCAAATTAAGATTAAAATTAGGTTTTGTATTTAATTAGTTTTAAGTTTTAGGTTTTAATTAAGTGCTTGGATTTTTTGTTTTGTATTGAACTTGAATTAAGGTGATATTGTGCTTGGAATTGTGATTTTGTATTGTGCAAAGTGATATTATGCAAAGTGATAATTGCAAATTAAGGTTAAAGTGATATTGTGCAAATTAAAGTGATATTGTGCAAAGTGATATTACTCTTGGTTAAAATTAAGGTTTGTAGAAATAGTACGTAGTTTGTATATTAAATAGATTTTTTTCAAGAAAATTGAGAATATGAATTGTGAATTGTGAATTTCGAATCGTTTATCTCTTAATTTGAATCTTTATTTTGCTAATTATGCAGTTCCTACCATGTCTACTGGCAGTGCTAGTGGTAATAGTGACATGGATTTGGGTGGTGATAGTCAGTGGGGCTCAGCTCAGAGGCGAGAGAGAGGGCCCACGCAGATTACTCGGGTGATTAATACCCAGGGCAAGCAGTTGAAGTTCGATTGTTTCCACAGACCTGTCGTTAACGACACTACAACAATTTTTCCTACTCAGATGAGTGTGGTGGTGAAAAGGACCGTCCCTATCAATATATTTTCTTGCTCTGAGGTAGATGACAGGATAAAGGACAAGATATGGGAGACTCTCACGGTAAACTCTATTTTGTCTCTTTATTTCACCATCCTTCAGTTGATATCCCCGCTAACTCAAAACTTTATTTATATTGGTTTGACAGATAGACTGGAATATACCTAATGACAAGGATTTGAAAAAGAAGCTGCTCTAACAAATGGCCAGGCTACACTGACGGTTCAGAACCTACTTGACTTCATTCATCAACAGTAATAAGAGGCCCAACCTCGAGAAGTACGGTATCAATGAACAAGATTCGGAGGCCTTTGTCAAGTCACGCCAGTCGGAAGCTTTCAAAGTATGTTTATTTCTACAGCATTCGTACTTTATCCTGAATTAAATATTCCAAACTAACCTGATTGTCCAATGGTTTACTTGTTCAAACTACAGGAACTAAGTGTAAAGGTGCGCTCGAATCAGGCCAAGAATATTTATCCGCACTTGTTAGGATCCTGAGGATACGTAGGCCAGAAGTTCAAGAACAAGTTTAAAGGTGCGCTGCAGGCGATTGCCGACGAGCAGTGTTCGAGTGGTGATCCGTCCTCCCAAGGCTCAACAACTGCACTGACTGAAGAGCAGTTTGAGAATATGTCTGTTGAGCACAGACATGTCGCATGGAAGCTGGCAAGACGGAAGGTCCCTGAGGGCAGCTCTACACCTGTCTATCCTAACTCGGAGACAGAAGCCGTCGTCAAGAGAATTGTGAGGGTTTGGTTTTTTTTTACCGCATCGAACTCAATCATTAATTTATTATGTTCTAACCCATCAATTTTGTCATTCCAGGAAGAACAAGAGGAGGCATTCAAGAAAGGCCATCTTTCTGTCGATCAATACGACGATGTTCTGGGAAAATCACTGCCAAATCATGAGCATGCGGGGAGGGTGAGAGGCCTTGGAGCTGGGGTGGGCATCAGAAATGCCTATGAGGGGTGCGGAAGGAGAAGGAGAACAAGGATGACGAAGTCTGAGGCTCAAATCGAAGAGAGGATAAACAGAGAAGTATTGGAGAGAGTGGCCAACCAGCAAAGGGAGATGGAGAAGAGGATGGAGGAGAAGATGGAGGAGAGGCAGAGGGAGATGAGGGAGCAGTTGAGGGGCAAGATGAGCGAGGTGGTTCAGCAACAGTTGGCAATGTTAACGGGCCAACGGACTGAACCAATCATAGCCGATAGCCCGAAAGCCGTCCAGAGCAGCTGCCAGTCAGTTCAAGCACGACCATTTTTCGATCCGGCTCAGGTAGTACAAATAAATACATATTTTTCCATTTCATTATAAATGTTGGTTCATTAACAGTAACACAGGCTACATATTTACAGTCGTCAGAACGAAGCTGCAAACTCCAGGTGCTTCGTGACAGGAATAAGGTTCAAGTGGCCACCGGGACAATCAATCTTCCGGTCCTTGAAGGCAAAGTGATTCACGGTATGCTTATACCGGATGATCATGCGAGGGTGACTGTGGATGCTCCTGTTCCAGGTGAAGAAGACACCCCGGTACCTGTACCAAATGGCGAACTCGTGTTGCTACACGACACCATTGGCAGTTACACTGCGTGGCCGATGACGCTGATATCTCTCAATGAGGTAAGAAACTTATATTTTTATTACAAGTTACTACACTTTTAAATTTATATATCTATATATATGGTAGGGTTAAAAGCTACGTGCCTTCATTTTTAGTCCGAACTGCAGGAACCACGCAAAGAATCGGTACCGTTTCGTAGCCCTCAGATGTTTTCTCCAAGGGGGTACAAGGGTTTCGACACAATCAATTTCACCAGGCTGGGAGTAATGTACAGGACTCTGCGTGATCGGTTTCTGCGCCAGAATGAATATCTGTTTCAAATCCAAGTACCACTTGACCTTTTCAATGAAACAGATCCCATAACCGTCACTGCAGATGACTTCTCGTTCTTGGGCAAGATGACTGACTGGCTCAGCGCACCAATTATTAAGATCTTCATGCTGTGAGTTAATATTCATAATAATGACATAATTTTGGTTTTTAATTCTAATTTTCTAAATTGGAGATCACACGTACGTCTTTTTGCTGGTTTGCGTACAGACACCAGAGGGAGTACTTACCACAGATTCCTATCGGTTTTATAGACCCCGAGAAGACACACGGAATGATTTGGTTAGATGGTGATCAGAACGAGAAGGCCTTTGGCGATGCATACATTAAAAAAGCTCTGCGTCACAACCGGGACAAAAAATTGATATTCATACCGTATCATCAGGGGTTAGTGCTATATATATATTCCAATTGTATTAAATTTTTTTAATTTCTTAGAAATTATAGGATATGACGTGCTACAAACCTAACATGCAGGGAGCATTGGGTATTGCTCGTGCTCCGGCCATTAGAAAGTGAGCTATACGTGTTCGATTCCTCTAACAAAGGAAAAGAAAAAAGATATCTTGCGATCATCGACGCGCTCGATGAGTAAGTGTTTCAAATTTAATCTGCTAATTCTTTCAAATATCTCTTGTAACTTCTAATTCTTCACTGTATTGATATTTCAACAGTCCCTAGGTCGTCGAGAAGGCAACCAGAGGAATCAGAAAAAGCGATAAGTTGAAAGTCCTAAGGCCCAAGGTAATGTAGTGATTTCGTCTAAAATTTACCATTTATAAAATTGTTTCGGTTTATTATGAATTGCTAAAGTCCATCTTCTGAAAATTACTAACTCTTTAATATTTTCATGTGTTATATAGTGCCGGCAACAAAAGGACAGTTGGGAATGCGCCTATTATGTTATGTTGTATGTGTATAACATAATAAATCGCTTCCTCGATACTTTTCCGAACATGAAGGTACATATGCATTTATATCTTCCAAACGTAACCTTAATTGCTCCAAATTCAATTAAATAAATAATTAATTGCATTTTTCAATCATTTAAAAAATGCAGGAATTTGAAGTGGCGACGGCATACACTAATGCGGAGTTCAATAGCATTCGAAACATATGGGTTAATTTTTTCATTAAAGAAATCACCCATCCAAGCAGAACAATTTAATTAGGATGCAATAATTGTAAAAACAATTTAATTTTATTTAGGATGTGTAACAATAATTTAGAGTTTTAATTTAATTTACGATGTGTAAGAATAATTTCGAGTTCTAATTTAATTTGGGTGCTACATGTAATTTAGGATGTGTGAATGCAAATATAGGCCAGCAATATATATGGTAGCTGGCCAGAAATAAAAAAAATTATTTCAAAATAAAATAAAAAAAACTATGTCGGTTCCTAAATAAACGATACAGAAAGTATTTTTTGAACATAAAATAAAAACTTTGTGTCGGTTAATGCTAAAAACCGACACAGATAGATAATTTGTGTCGGCTACTAAGAGAAGAACCGACACAAAATGAAGAATTTGTGTCGGCTCATAAATAAAAATCGTTACAAAAAGAATATTTTGTGTCGGTCAATTGTAAGCAACCGACACAAATTAGGCAGAATAAAAAAATTAAAATGACAATTCCAAAATTGTATAGGTTCAGATTAGAACCGGCACAAAAAATATTTTCTGTATCGGTTCTAGAGCCGACACAAACATCTGTGTCACCCTGAAGCTCGACATAGATATGCGAATATAACCGACACAGATGACTTGTATAACTTGCCGACCATTGAACAATTTTTAATATTGACTTATTTTTCATATATATATGATTCCCGTTGGAATATATATACCGCCACCATCCATTTAAATAGACACAATTAAGGCAACTCAAATTGCATCCTTTTTTCTGTCTGTCACGATTTCCCAAGTAGGAAATATAATTAAGTCAAAACGCACGTTGTCGCTTGTGTAATATATACAAGTTTTAAACTAAACTAACTTAATTTCCTTGTTATTTTAATTTATTACTTGGAGGCCAATTAATCCGTGTTGCTTTTATTATATTAGCAACCAAAGGAATTAATATACATGTATAACTTGGGAATCCGTGTAATCATGAAAAGGATGTGCTCCTTCCTTTACATTATTTTCAACATTTTTGTTGATGTGGAATTAATTTTGTCAATCTTTGTTGATCAAATTTCAAGTCATATATATAAAGCAATTTTATACTCAACGGAGGAAATAGACTGGTGTTTGTATTTTGTAACACGATATTAAAAATTCAAATTTCTTCTACTATTGAGTATTGACTAGACAACAATTAATAGTCACATCCTATTTTGGTGATACAATGACTCGCTCACTAATCATACAAAGTTTCACGATTGTTATAATTCGCTGTTATAAATTGTGCATTTTTAACAGAGAAATCAACAAATTATATATTGTTGCATGCTTATTCACAAGTGGAAAATACACTTTCAGTGTCGCCCCAATAGTATCGGTTCTTTGAAACAAGCGATACAAAATAGATTCTGTATCGATTAATAATAAAAAAAACGATACAAAATACCTTTAGTATCGGTTCTCATAAAAATGCGACACAAAAGGGTCCAATTTGTATCGGTTCCCCGATACCTAACTGATACTGAATTTTTGTGTTGGTTCCTAATTAGAAATCGACACAAATAACACCCTTTTAGTATCGGTTTTATATTAGGAACCGACACAAAAATTCTGTGTCGGTTAGGTAGCGTGGAACCGATACAAAGTTTCCCCTTTTTGTGTCGCATTTTTATGAGAACCGATACTAAATATATTTTGTATCGTTTTTTTATTATTAACCGATACAGAATCTACCTTTCTTCCTATAACTCCCATCAGACTGTATTAAAACTAGGTTTTCGACGGCTGAATCTTTCAGCAGCTCTCTCTGTTCTCTTTTTGCAAAATTAGTTGTTTTTCTCTGATCTAAGGCTAGAAGCATTGTTTAGGAGAGGAGGATTGAGGTAATTTTGCATGTAAGTCCTTGATCTCCTTTATATTTCTTTGATTAACATTCTAGCTTGGTTCAAAGCCAAATTGTTGAAATCATTGAGAGTATGGATGGAATGATTTGGAAGTATGCCATAATATTGTTGGAAAATTGTTTATTAGGTAAAATTTTTAATTATGTAGCATGCCATTGCCTTAATCTCGCAAAAATCTTAATTTTGTAGATAATTGGATTTTTTGAGAGATTTGGTGTGTGCAACGATATTTTTATCTCGCTCGATCCGGCATACAAACAAATGTAAGCTAGCCAAATAACCTAAAACTCTTGTTTTTAATTAGTACGTACTTTGTGCATTGTGTGTATAGTTAATTATGTTTTATCGATATATTGTAGGTATATGTATATAGCTAGGTAGAGTATTGTTTTACGTGCCACAACCGAATTAATTAATACCTTAGGTTATGATACCCGTTCAAAATGAATCCACTAGGGCTTAATTTTGAATAGTCCCCATTTTGGGACTGCTCTTTGAATACTCTGTCTCAATTAGGATGTAATCATGTATTAGCTAGTCGTGTTTTAGTATCTAGGAAAATTTCGACAGCATTTCCCCTTAGCTCCCCGAGTACTCGGGGAGCTAAGGGGAAATGCTCCCGAAATTTTCCTAGATACTAAAACACGACTAGCTAATACGTGGTTACTGCTGAGACAGAGTATTCAAAGAGTGGGATAAGATGGTAACCGGCCCGTGTAAGCCCTATTGTGAACAGTTAATCCCAACCGTGTGCTTAATTAATTGTGTTTTCTTATAATTAATTGCAGATGGACCGTAGTTGGATGTATGAAGCATCACGTCTGTCGGATGAATATATGACAGGTGTTGATGAATTTATGAAAGTTGCTGAGGAATATATGGCAGGTGATGGGAATGGTGTGATGCTGTGTCCTTGCCGTGATTGTAACAATCTGAAGAAATTTTCCAAACCCATCCAAGTGAGGAACCATTTGATCCGTCGTGGATATGGCACGGTGAGAGTAATTTGCAAACGGACAAAGGTACCAGTTCTGAGCATCAGGAATACCATACTGATGTAAATGACGGTAGTGACGATGTGCCAGTCAATGAAAATGAAGTCATGGATAATTTTGATCAAATGCTACGTGATTTAGAAGAGGATTTCGGTAATGATAAGCAGTACTTGTATTTGAGAATTTATACGAGGATTGTAATAAGGAATTGTATCTTGGATGTGCTAAATTTTCAAAATTAAAAGGTGTATTAATATTGTATAATCTGAAAGCATCTAATAGTTGGACTGATAAGAGTTTTACATTGTTATTGCAAGCTTTAAAAGAAATTCTTCCGGATGGAAACGAGATCCCCTCTAATGCTTATGAAGCGAAGAAAATATTGTGTCCAGTGGATTTAGAAGTTCAAAGAATACATGCATGTCCAAATGACTGTATATTGTACCAGAATGAGTACGAATATTATCACGAGTGTCCGAAATGTGGTGCATCACGTTACAGTAGAAAGCAGTCAACCGTCAATGAAAGTGATACAGACAGACCGAGTAAAGAACCTCCAGCAAAAGTAATGTGGTACCTCCCCGTGATACCGAGGTTCAAACGTTTGTTTTCCAATACTAGAGATGCAAAATTATTGCGGTGGCATGCCGATAGCCGGAAAAAAGACGAGAAATTACGGCACCCCGCTGATTCTCCTCAGTGGAGAAATATCGACAGAAAGTTTTCTGACTTTGGCAGTGACCCAAGAAACCTAAAGCTCGGGCTCAGTGCCGATGGAATAAATCCGCACAGTAACATGAGTAGTAAACATAGCAGTTGGCCGATTCTACTGTGTATTTATAATCTTCCGCCTTGGTTATGTATAAAACACAAATACATTATGATGACCCTGCTGATATCAGGACCTAAACAGCCCGGAAACGACATAGATGTATATCTAGCGCCATTGATTGAGGACCTGAAAAAATTATGGGCTCCCGGAGTGGAGATATTTGATGCATATAGTAAGGAGATTTTCACTCTACATGCCATGATTTTTTGCACCATCAATGATTTCCTACTTACGGTAATTTGTCGGGTTATAGTGTCAAAGGAGAGAAAGCGTGCCCTATTTGTATGGACGGGACAGTTGATCTGTATCTGCCTAACTCCTCTAAAAATGTGTACATGGGTCATCGTAGATTTCTTCCTGCCAATCACGCCCACAGAAAGAGAAAGAGAGAATTCAATGGAAAGACCGAAAATGGGACAGTGAAATACCCGTTGACCGGTCGAGAAGTTTATGCGCGAGTGAGGGATATCAAGGTCGAATTTGGGAAATTTAAGAAAAAAGCCGCAAGAAAGAAAGGGGATCCAAAAATTATGTGGAATAAGAGGTCGGTATTTTGGGATTTACCGTACTGGGAGAATTTAGAGGTTCGACACTATCTTGATGTGATGCATGTTGTTAAAAATGTGTGCGATAGCATAGTCGGCACATTGTTGAATATTCCGGGTAAGACAAAGGACGGTATCAATGCTCGGAAAGACATGCAGTTGTTGAACATACGGCATGATCTACAACCCACAGAGAAGAAGACCGAGAAGGGTAAAATCTGGTGGTATATTTCTCCCACAATGCATACGTTGTCGAGTGACGAAAAAAAAAGCCTATGCGAATGCCTTCACGGTGTCAAAGTTCCATCTGGATATTCTTCAAACATTAAAAGCCTGGTTTCAATGGAAAAATTAAAATTGACGGGTATGAAGTCTCACGACTGTCATGTTTTAATGACACAGCTTCTTCCTGTTGCAATTCGGGGCATACTGCCACCGTGTGTTAGGCAGACCATCACGAAGTTATGTTTTTTCTTCAACGCCATTTGTTGCAAAGTAAATGATCCAGAGACGTTAGATGATTTGCAGAAGGAGGTTGTTGTCACTCTCTGTAACCTCGAAATGTATTTTCCGTCGTCTTTTTTTGATATCATGGTTCATCTGATTGTCCACCTGGTTAACGAAATTAAGATGTGTGGACCAGTTTTCTTGCGGTACATGTATCCGTTCGAGAGGTAAATGGGAATTTTAAAGGGATACGTAAGAAACCGGTATCGTCCTGAGGGCAGCATTGTGAGATCCTATGCTGCCGAGGAGGTGATTGAGTACTGCACTAATTATCTGGAGGATCTAAAACCTGTTGGCATTCCTAAATCTCGGCATGAGGGAAGACTTCACGGTGTAGGCACAATCGGTTCAAAATTATTCTTGCCCCAAAAAGAGATTATGAAGCTAGCACATTTCCATGTTCTACAACACCTCACAGACGTTTATCCATATTTTGAAGAGCATATGACCGAGTTGCGGCAACGTAACCCGAAGAGGTCCGATAAGTGGTTGATTGGCAAACACAAAGAAAAGTTCGAAGATTGGCTGACTCGTCAAGTCTTGAAGGCTCCGAAAGGAGAAAGCATTTCGGAAACCATCAAAATGTTGGCTCTTGGCCCAAGAGAAGTCGTGAGGACCTACGAAGGATACGATATCAACGGGTACACATTTTACACGAAAAGTCAAGATTTAAAAAGTACTGTGCAGAATAGTGGAGTGACATTAGTAGCCATTTCTAATGATTTTTCGGGAGGTAAAGGCTGCTGGGACCCTCGCATGCATCGATGCCATATTACGGGTTTGTCGAAGAAATTTGGGAAATGGATTATAGACAATTTAATATCCCGTTATTTCGTTGTAAATGGGTCGATAACAGTCGAGGGGTTAAAGTTGACAATGATGGCTTTATTTTGGTAGATTTCAGTAAGGCTGGGTATAAGGACGATCCATTCATACTTGCAAGACAAGCCACACAAGTGTTCTACATAATTGACCCCGCAAATCGCTCAAAACATGTTGTCTTATCCGGAAAAAGACGGATCATTGGAGTCGATAACGTGGATGACGAAGAAGCGTTCGATCATTTTGACGAGATACCTCCATTTTCCACAGGCATAGCATCTTCACCAACCATTCCAGATAGCGAAACAAGTCACAAGCGCCGCGATCATAACGAAGGAGAATGGGTCCAAGAATAAGATCGACATTTAACTTTTTATTGGCATGTAAGTTTTTTTTTATCATTTTCAAATATTAAAATATTTATATTATTAAAAGATAGAACTGTACTTAAGAATAGTTTATTTTTTTCTTTCAGGATGCATTACATTACTAGAAGATGGGACGCACGAAAGCTATCCACAAATTATTTTATTGCATGTAGCTTTGTTTTAATTCAATATGTAATTTATTCTTTTTATGTTTTTTTTTAAAGTTATCGCTAAATTTAGAAGGAAATGAATTTAAAATTTTATAAGAAAAATTGCAAGTTCTTCTAAACTTATCACTAAATTTAGAAGGAAATGAATTTATTTTGTTATAAGAAAAATTGCAAGTTCATTTTACATGTTAATCAGTATTTTTATTATAAATTTATTACTAAAAAAAATAATCTCTTCAAAAAATAATTTTAAGTAGAAGATGGGACGCACGAAAGTTATCCACAAATTATTTTATTGTAGCTTTGTTTTTATTCAATATGTAATTTATTCTTTTTATGTTTTTTTTTAAAGTTATCACTAAATTTAGAAGGAAATGAATTTAAAATTTTATAAGAAAAATTGCAAGTTCATTTTATATGTTAATTAGTATTTTTATTATAAATTTATTACTAAAAAAATTAATCTCTTCAAAAAATAATTTTAAGTAGTAAGAAGGATTTGTATCGGTTAATAAAAAGAGGCGACACAAAAAATACTTTTTGTATCGGTTCTTTAGTAATAACCGATACAAATTATTTTTTGTGTCGGTTATTACCAAAGAACCGATACAAAAAGTATTTTTTGTGTCGCCTCTTTTTATTAACCGATACAAATCCTTCTCACTACGTAAAATTATTTTTTGAAGAGATTAATTTTTTTTAGTAATTTGTATCGGTTATTACCAAAGGACCGACACAAACAATAATTGTATCGGTTCATTAGTAATAACCGATACAAAACATTTTTGTGTCGGTTCATTAGTAATAACCGATACAAAAAGTTTTTGTGTCGGTCCTTTGGTAATAACCGATACAAATTACTATTTTGTATCGGTTCTTTGGTAATAACCGACACAAAAAAGAATTTGTATCGGTTATTACCAAAGAACCGATACAAAATTTCGGGTTTTCCCTCCTCCCTCGCACTGATCTAACTTTCTAACTTATAAATTTTTCTTTCAAACCCCGGCCTCTCTCTCTCAGTTTGCCCTTTTCTCCCTCACTCCGCCTCACTCCGCTCTAGTGTGTTTGCCTCTGTCATCTACGATTTCCGATCGATCCATTCAAGTGTCTCTCGTCTAGGGTTTCTGCTCAATCCCTCCTACACCGGCGCCGGCCGAGAGTAGTGGTCGCCTCGATCTCCTCCTTGGTACTTGGTTGCCGCTCAACCCCTCTTCTTCTCTTCTTCTCTGCTTCTCTACTTCTCTGCGTTGGTACTTGGTCAGTGGTGGCCGCCCCTCTTCTTCTTTCTTTGCACCGCTTCTCCAAAAATCCGGTTAGGTTTTCAAATTTATTAAAATATGAAAAATTTAATTAGTTGGAATATATATTGTTGTGTGGTATATGATGAAATCTAGAATATTGTTGTGTGGTATATGTGATATATGTGATATATTGAGATATATGACGAATATTGTTGGAATATTGTTGTTAGGTTATTATTTGCTTGTTTTGAAAATTTATTAGGTTTTCTAATTTTATTAGTTGCTTGTTAGATTGTATTAATTGGGATCATATTAGTGCTTGTATTAGTTGCTGATTTTGAAACAAATTAATTGTTAATTGCTTAGATCAAAATTGTTTAGATCATATTAGTGCTTCTATTAGTTGCTCATTTGTTAATTAGTTGGTTTGACAAAGGTAGTGATGTTGGTTTGACAAAGGTAGTGATGCTTATTGCAAATTTAGTGAAACAAATTTATTTGGGTTGAAATGTGCATGCTTGTTGGTTGGAAATGTGCATGCTTATTGCTTATTGCAAATTATGAAATATTTATGCTTATTGCAAATTGTGGTTGTAAATGAGAAATATGATCAATATAATTTAGGGTTTAGGGTTTATTTGTTTATTTGTAATTTAGGGTTTAGGGTTTAGGGTTTAGGTTTCAGGTTTCTAACTCAAGTTATTTCTAATTTTGCAGTTCCTACCATGTCTTCTGGTGGTGATAGTGAGAGATCCTCTCACTCGAGTGATGGTGAGCAGGGCTCGGGTAAGAAACAAGGGAGGGGGCCCACACAGCTGACTCGGGTGATTAATACCCAAGGGAAGAAGGTGACATTTGATAAGTTTGGGAGGCCTGTCATTGATCAAAATACTAAAAGTTTTTCCTCTCAGTTGGGTCTCTCGGTCAAAAGGAATGTCCCGATCACTATAAATGATTGGTCTGAGGTTGACGATCTCATGAAGGATAAGATATGGGCGACTCTGTCGGTAAGCTCTATATATGATCTTTTTATTTCTCCAGTTTTTATTTGATATTAGAATAACTCCAAACTTGGTATATTTGTTTTGGCAGGAGGACTGGAAAATACCTGATGACGATAAGTTGAAAAGGCGCCTTCTCTCCCAAATGGCCACTCTACACCGTAAGTTCAGAACCGACATGACGACAAAATTTGTGCTGAAGGGTAAGACGCCCAACCTCAAGAAATACCAAATCAGTCAAGCAGATTGGGATGCCTTTGTGGAGTCCCGCCGGTCAGAAGCTTTCAGGGGTATGTTTATTCTCCTATATATATATATACAGATACTTTATCTCGACCCTTCTCTATAAATCCAATTGTTTCTCTAAAACTATAGGAGCTAAGTGAGAAGGGGCGGGCGAATCAGAAGAAGAACATCTATCCGCATCGCTTAGGATCCAGAGGCTACGCTGGTGAGAAATTCAAGACCAAGCTCAAAGGCGCTCTGCAGGGGATTGCGGACTCACAAGCATCGAGTGGCTCGCCATCCTCCCAAGGGTCAACAACAGCACTGTCAGAGAAGGAGATACTCGACATGTCAGTCCAGCATAGGCATGTCGCATGGAAGTAGGCAAGACAGAAGAAGCTTCAGGAGGGCCAAGAGTCTCTTTATCCGGACGGGCCAATAGAAGAAGTCATCAAGAGAATTGTGAGTGCTATTCTATATCTATTTGTCGAATTCAATCATGAATTTATTTTTCTCTAACATGTCAACTGTGTATTTTCAGGAAGAAAATGAAGATGCATTCAATAGAGGCTTGCTTCCCGTCAAGCGTTACGACGATGTTCTGGGGAAATCTCTGCCAAATCGGGAGCATGCAGGGAGGGTGCGAGGGATTGGATCCCACGTGAGAATCACGACAGCCTACGACGGTCAACCAAGTAAGAGGAGGCCCAGAATGGTGGAGTCTGAGGCCGAGAATGAAGAGAGGATACAGAGAGAAGTGGCTGAGAGAGTAGCGGCCCAAAAAAGGGACTTCGAGGAAATGGCAGTGAGGTTGAAAGCCGAAATGGCTGAGCAGGCACAAAGATTGGTTCAGGAACAGTTGGCACAGATGATGGCCCAACGGACTGAACCAATTGCACAAGAAAGCCCGAGAGCGGTCGAGAGCAGCTGCCAGTCAGTCTAACTGCAGCCATATTTCGATCCAATCCAGGTAAATGTTATTTGATTCAATTGAAAAATAATTTCGTTACTTTTTTTACAATTCGTAAATGTTATTTCGTTAACCTCAATGCAGAATATATTTGTACAGCAATCAGAACGAACCTGCAAACTCCTGGTGGTTCGCGACGGGGTAAAGCACGAAGTAGCCATCGGAAAAATCAATCTTCCGGTCAAAAAAGGCATAGTGATTCACGGTACGCCTGTACCGGATGATCATGCGAGGGTAACGGTGGATGCGTGTCATCCTGACGAAGATGACACTCCGTTACCCGTGCCAAATGGCGAACTCGTGACACTTCGCTCCGCCATTGGCGATTACATTGCGTGGCCGATGGCGCTCATATCTATGGAGGATCAGGTAACAAACTTACGTTATTATTACAACTTATTCTACTTGTAAATTTGCATCTATACATCCTATAGAGTTACAAGTATTTGTGCCTGATTTTTTGGTCCTAACTGCAGGAACAACCCAAACAACCTCTAGGATTTCGGCCCTCTCCGATTTCAACTTACAAGGATTTCGACACCATCGATTTCAACCGACTGGGAGGCATGTACAAGACTGTTCGTGATCAGTTTCTGCGCCAAGGTCAACCCTTCATCGGTGTCCCAGCGCCGCTTGAGCTTTTCAATGAACCGTATGTCATAACAGTCAATCAAGATGACTACAGGGACTTGTGCAAGCGCACGGAGTGGCTCACCGTACCACTTTTGCAGATCTTCATGCTGTGAGTTTATATTCGTAATAATGACATAATTTAGAGTTTTAATTTAGAGTTTTAGAGAAATTTATACCACATCTACGTCTTTTTGCAGGTTCGTGTTCAAATACCAAAGGGACAACTTCCCAGAGATCCCTGTAGGGTTCATGAATCCCGAGAAGACGTTCGGCTATCTTTTGCAAGGTGATGATCTCGAGAAGAAATATGCCGATACGTACCTGAGGAAAGCTCTGCGAGAAAACCGGGACAAGAAATTTATCTTCATACCGTACTTTCAAGAGTGGGTGCTATTATATATATATAGTCTTATTTTATTGAATTTTTTCCATTTCATAGAAATATATTATATAATATAACATGCTATAAACCTAACATGTAGCGCTCATTGGGTATTGTTCGTGCTCCGGCCGTATGAGAGTGAGCTCCACTTGTTCGATTCATCCAGCACAAAGTATGAAAAGCAAAAACTTGTAAGAGATCTTGCGATCATCGACGCGCTCAAGGAGTAAGTGTTTCAAATTAAATCTGCTAAACTATTTCAATATCTCTTGTAATTACTAATTTCTCTGATATTTCAACAGTCCCTGGGTCGTCGAGAAGGCAACCGGAGGAATCGGAAGAAGCGATAAGTTGAAACTTATAAAGAACAAGGTAATGTGGTGCTTACGACTAAAATTTACTATTTTTAAAAAAAATATTTCGGTTTATTATGAATTGTTGAATTGAATTTTCTAAAAATTGTTAACTTTTTGCTTTGCTACAATTTGATATAGTGCCCGCAACAAAAGGACGGCTGGGAATGCGCATATTATGTCATGATGTTCATGAATGACATAATTAATCACTTTCTCGATAATTTTTCGTCAATACAGGTACATATGCATTTATATTTTTCAAATGTAACCTTAGTTGTTAATTCGGTTTTTATAAAATAAATAATTAATTGCACTCTTTTTATATTAAAAAATGCAGGATTGGAAAGCAACACCATATTCTGTGGCAGAGATCAATTCAATTCGTTTCGAGTGGGTTAGGTTTTTCAAAAGTGAAATATCGCAACCAAGTATAACAGTTTAATTAGGATCGATTGATGTGACCGTGTGTAAGAACAATTAATTTAGGTGTAATCTAATTGTAATAACAATTTATTTGATTAATTTAATTTAGGGTTTGATTGTATGCATGTTTTTCATATAGGTCAGCCAAATATATGGGAGCTGGCCACAAAAATAAATAAATTTTTTTAATATAAAATAACAAACAATATCGGTTCTGTAGACAAAACAGATACAAAAGGTAAATTAATATAATAATAGCACCAGACAAAACAGTATCGGTTGACAAATGAAAAACCGACACAAAATAAATCTTAGTGTCGGTTCTTACTAAATACCCGATACAAAAATAACACTTAGTGTCGGTTCTTACATAATAACCGATACAAAAAGGATAATTCGTATCGGTTCTGAATTAATAACCGATACAAAAATATATTTTGTAGCGGTTCTTAGTTAATAACCGATACAAATAAATTACAAATTATTTTTTCTGGATCGGAAATTCTAAGTTTGTATCGGTTCCACTTTATAACCGATACTAATTGTTGGATTCTATATCAGTTGTATAACCGACACTAATTAGTCCCGGAATTTGTGTCGCCTGGATCAGTGTCGCCCCGATGTCCGACACTAATATGCCTTCATAACCGACACTAATAGTACTTTTTCCACTAGTGATGATAGGTTAAATAGGATATTAGATGAAGAAGTTACTTTAGGTTTTTTGTACATAAGCTATCCATTCTATACACTTTAAAGGTCTATACACTTTAGGTTTCATGAAACTTTGTAGTACACTTTTGTGTGAACAGAAACTTGCTTGCACCATTGCATATTACCACACTTGGACAAGAAGAACAAATATGATAAACACAAACAAAAAGGGTAAATTGAATATATATAGAAACGTTTTTTGTATTTTGGTTCCAAGCTACACCAGGTATGTTGTACTATTTTCAGGTAAGGCCAACACCTTTCATGTTTAAACTTAAAACTCCACAATGATGTTCAATTTTTAGTTCAAAGTATGAGAGATGATGGTTATTTTTAGTTTGAACTTGGATCCCTGAGAAATGTTGTTTTACTGTTCCACAACAGAATGTATACATCAAATTGTTTTTACAGCATCACAGTCCTTGACATATAAGGAACAGTTAGGTCTTTGCCGCTTAAACAATTATATAAAAGCTTTTTAGATGAATTTACAGGTGTCTAAAATTTATGTATGCGATACATGTATAGACAAGTAATGTAATGGGATTATTTTTATTTCTTTAAGCAAGGGAGTGAGTTTAGGAGATCTGCCAGACACAAGATGTCACTGTTTACCGGTAAATAACATATGATACAATAGGGAAGAGGGTAGAGGCATTAAATGGTAAGGACATGCGAGACCTCTGCACTTTCCTAAAAGGAAAGAACTCAGAAAATTTAATGTAATTATGAAGTAGAATTAGCAATTCGTATTATGTACTTGTAAAACATATTCCATGTCTGTTTTCTTCTGCTTTGTATGTTCAGTGTATTAGTAAATTTTATAGGCCAACAATATGGAGATATTTTTAAATTTATGATTTTTTTTTTAATTGCACATTACCTCAAGTCCACAACAGGTCTCGAATGTGCGGGCTATGTTTAAATACGGTGCACAAAATAGGTATTTATAAAGAGAACCAAAAAAATATCATGAATTTTCGTTTTTCCTTAATTCGTGGAAGTGGTTCCTAAACCAAAGTCTGCTAATAGCAGGACTAAACAAATTCAAATTCATGTGATGTTATGCATTAGTAACATGATATTATAAATTCAAATTGTTCCATCTAATATTGAATAGACAAAATAATTAATTTAACAGTCACATCCCATTTTGGTGATATAACAACCTTCTCACGCAACATTGGTGGCCAATCGTACAAAGTTTCACTGTTGTTATAATTCTTGCTGTTATAAATTGTGCATGTTTAATAGAGAAATTAACAAATTGTTGTTGCTTATTTTAGAATTAGTGAGGTATAGCAATAGAAATATTAGTATGACTTTCATCTATAAGCACTGAGATATTGAAGGAAATTGATAAAACAAAAGAAAAAGGGAAGGGACGAGAAGACCATTAGTCAAATCTTGAGAAGACGTTTTTCAACATATTAAGTTTAATAAGAGATTATTAACCCAAGATAATTTCTACAAGTGTGATTACCCATGTGTGGTCATTGATTTATGCCATATCATATCTAGAACTGTTTTTATAGCTCCTGCATTGGCAATATTAAAAAGGGAATAGATATGGCAATGGCTGATTCCGTGTCATTCCAATAGCCTGATCCATAGTCATCGCGATAGCCAAAAAAAAATGCGGAATTTTTCCATTCCCGCTGGACGGATACGGGATATCACACCAAGAGCGCGCGCGATTCATTTTATTCGGGTGAAACTCTTCTCCGACATAATTTTCACGTGCGCGATAATTTTTGCGAGAACAAGATCGTCTCTGGCTCCGACGTCGTTCTTCAGCCTCCGTCTCCGATTTTCGCTATTCGTTCAATTGAGTAAATTTAACACCAATTAGAGGTCTACTTTCTCTCTCTCCTCGCTTCCCTTCTCCAATTCCACCGTTTAAATTGAATAATTCCCTTTCCCAATCGCTGATCCGCAAAAAGGATAATTTTTTAGAACAACGATTACCAATCTATCAAGGTCAGTGGTTCTGGAGCATTAGTCTGAGTCACCCCTTTGTTCTAGTTTAATGTCTGTGGTTCCTTCCATTTACCATCTATCAAGGTCCCTTTTGATTGTGAACGCACAATCAAAAAATTAGATACTGTAGTTTCTCTCTAAATGGGCTTGAATTTGCACGCACAAGGTCCGTCAAGGTCGTGATCAATTTCTTGTCTCATTAATTTCTAATTTCTAATTTTGATGGTGAAGCTAATTCTTTGATTATATATTCGGTATTGTTCTGATTATGGGATTCGGCACAATCTAGCAAAATCTATCTTTGATGAAAATGAAATCATTATATCTTATGTATGATTTAATTTCCATGAAGTTTAGGGATTTTGTTTTAAGGTAAGTGATGATAAAAGGGGATGAAGACTTGGTCTAATTGGGAATCTCTCTGATGCTTTATCTGTTTTTCTTGAATCAATTTCCACAAGCCGCTTTTGAATTTGCTATTTGATCTTCCCATGATAAATTCTCCTTTTTTTCTTGTTGATACAGTGTGTTGAAAGATAAGTTATGATACTTATTGAGGGTCTCCACAATGCATTTTATACTTTATATTTTATTGACTGCTGATTTTTGCAGCTACAAACTTTTCCCTTTTATTCATTGTATTTCTTTCTGTTTATATATATCACACAACTATTTTCCAATTTTGTGAAAATTTATATATATCAACACTGATGCTGCACATTTGAACTGTTAATTGTGCATTATTCTCTTCCTTACTCTGACATTTCAGGCACACCTCTTTTCTTCCTGTCATACTCGCTAGACTTGTCTTTTTGTCATTCTCTATTGTCTTTTTTACATTTATACCCTTCCACAGGAAAACCTTCCTTCACTTGTACGTACAGCATACGGCTTACCCTCAAGAGAACCTAATTGAGCACTCAAATCTGACATAAATTACCATAGCAGACAAACTCTATGCTCATCTTACTGTATGCTATATATTAGATGCAACACGTCTATGGTGTTGTTGTCGCAATTTCTTCCAGCAACACCTCTATGGCGCTGGTTTACATCAATCGAGTATTTTTCCTGTGAAATTAGGTATTGTTACAGTACCAGCCAGAACTGAAACCGTACCAAAACTTTGGTTTATGCCATTCAACTTTTCAGTCTTGTTTGGAAGTTTTTAGTCAAATATTGAAAATATAGTTCATGGGAGTTTAGTCGAATATTATAAATGTGCCACTTTACCAGTAGGCAGTAGCTGAATGAATGCCTAATATATGTTCTCAATAATCATATGCCTCTTTACCTTGGTTTATTTGGAAATACGAAACAGAGATGTAAATGTAATCTCCTGCTCATCAAGTCCATGAACCATTCAATGCTTGGGCTTTATCACTTCATAATCATTGTTGGGCCTTATTAGAAGAAACTTTGCTAAATTTAGCCTGCAGGAAACATTTTGGAAAATTAGCATATTGCAAGTACATCATAATTTTGTAGACATCATTACATGAAAATTTAAATACGGTGCTCAAATTATTCTAGTGTGCGTGCGCACTAGCCATTGCTTGTACAATAGGAGCTTTTGAAAAGCGTAAAGATGGCAATATTTTAACGGTAGAAAGCGCCCAATATGGACAAGTTTTCAAAATATTGAAATAGAAGTTGCACCAAGAAAAGGTCTAAAGTTTCACAACATGAAGCCAATTGTAAAATGCTCCTCATTCCTACTGTCTTTCAAATTGATGACTAATATTTTTATCGTATAAGAAATACTTTTTCGATGCCAAAAATTTTTATGTCACAAATAGTTATAGTCTGATTGATTAATACTGTTTTCATTCTACTTTTAGAAGAAAAAACAAGGAGATCGCCATGACACCCAAAAAAAAAAAAATTTAATTGTAATATTTAATGAAAATTTTGAACTCGGAACAATATGTCTGGCTAACATGCCTAACTTTTTTGTATCGGGTAATTATTTTAGTAAACAGATTTATAAAAAAGATATTTTCAATAATTACTTTTAATTGTTTATACAAACAAATAGCACACCCACCAAAAGACTTGTCTAGCACCAGACTTTTACCCTTTTTTTTTTCTTTTTTTTCTTTTTTCCTTTTGTCACCTTTAGCGACCTTAATAAAAGTTTTGAGTCCAAAATTCATTGTTCTCTTTCATTCTTCTTTATTATGAAGTTATTAAAAATTTCCATCCTCTCAAGTTATATGTATTTTATTACACTATGCATTCCTTATATATCAGATAGGGACGGAGTTAGACTTTGAAACTATGAAAATCAAACGTGAATGAAAATTAATTATAAAAAAAATTCATGCTACAAATGGAGGTCAATTTTACAATACTCATATAAACTTATCCTAAATTATATAGAAAATAATAAATACATGTAAATATTTTGAAAATAATAAAGGTGAATTGACCCATTCAATCCAAATAAATTCATCTCTGCTTGCAGTTTTATCTTTTTTTTCTTCTCTCACCCCAATATAGTTCAACTGTTCAAGCTAGCACACATTATTGACCCATTAAATCCAAAGGATTGTAATGTCCAGTGTTCGTCAAACTGGAGATAAAACATAACTATATTAGTAGTTAAGTGCACTAATAATAACTGGACATGACATTTTTGTCCAATTCGGTGCCCGAAAATAACAAAACACAACCATAGACCAAATAGGCACAATTCTTTATTTTTTGGAAATTTATGAAATATTTTGTCCACAAGAAAACAAGAACTTTTTTTATAAATTAGAAAGAACTGAATCATTAATTTATTTTTTGGATACTTGTAATGAACGGAATCTGCATAACAAATTCAAAGGAGCCAAATCATTCGTTTCCTTAAAAGGTATCTAGAGATGGAATTATAGTTTAATTCCTTCTGTCATATAAAAAAGTTTCCCGATATTTATGATATTTACAAAAATATTTAATTCATTTTTTAAAATAAAAAAGTTGTGCAAAAATAGATGTCCTGCTCCTACATTACAATAGAAGCCTATATGACGTAAATTTACGAACCGAAGTTGAGTGAACCAACCAAATACCAATCAATTCAACTTTTCCAAAATTTTCATTAAATAAATTGTCCCCGTCAAAAGGCCAATCAATTGGTAAGATAAGAAAATAAAGGCTTGGAGTAGGAAACAACCAAAAGTGGTGTACCGTGACTGACCACTAGTCGACTACACTACATGATAGATGCCTTTATTGGACGCCATTGCATGTTCCTCCCAACTCCCAAGTTGACACGGCTATTTTAACATGATAAATTGATAATCCCAGATATATTATGTCAAAAATCCTCTTTCGTCAATTTCATTTATTCATTTTGAAAGTTACTTTCTGTTTAATATTTTTTTGCCAATATTAGTATATTTAAAATTGTGAAGTATATAATTTATTTTAGGATTCTAAAGCTGTGTACAATAATATCTATTTTGAAAGAACGATTTATATCATTGACAACAAATTAAGCTCACAATTTTGATAATGTATTTTCAAAATTATGCTTGTTATTATCATAGTGACAAATGAAAGTTCAGGTTCGGTTCGGCAGGGTCAAAAATTTGTGATTCCGGAATAATTTGGCTTTAATTCGGGAATAATTCGGTACCACAAGGAAGTAAAAAAAAAACTCCAATTTTTTTTTTTTTTTTTTGCGTTTTATTCGCGAATAACTTGTGGTTTGCGTTTTATTAGCGAATAAAAACATATTATATGTTTTTTTGTATTTTTTCGGTGTTCGATTCGGAAATGTCGAAAAAATAAATTAAACGCGAATAATTTGTAAATTATCGCGTATCTAATTACTATGATTATTATTGGTCACACAGTTGTTACTCTTACACAAGAAAAATAAGTTTAAAATTCAATACATGTCATATGAAAAGTTCAGATGTAATCTTCATTTCACTCTAAAAAATATTACACATAATTTTAATATAAAAGACAATAAATTGAGTAAATCTGTAAGTTTTTTAAATTTAAAAAGATAAATGTGATATTATAAATTTTAGAAGGAAAAATATATAATTTTGAGATTTTTGACGGATATATACATAAAACTTTTTTTTTTAACTTTATTATTTCGCTAAAATAAATAAAATATTTTAAACATATTTATTTAAATATACTTTAAGTCCGAATAATTTCTCACAGATATATCTGGTGCTGTGATTGTATGTGCCCAATGCTGCAATGGACAAAACTGTAGTCTATCTTTGAGATTATACCATGTGCAACTTATACAAGGCGACGGCGTGCAACTCGGCACACGAATTGATTGATCCGAATTGAATTTTTATGGACGGATAAATTTTTTACAAATCTAAAGCGCTATTATTTGTGAATTTAAACCGCCCGCACGAATCACGTGGATATATTGGACGGTTTAAACTGAATTTTCAATAAGTCTAGCTATGTGACTTATTGAAAGTCTGGCACCGTCCTTGAGACTAACAAGGAGAAGAGGAACTAGAAAATCTTGATAGGTAGACTAAAATTTAAAATACACATTGGTGGTATTTTATGAGGGGCCTGGTACACACACACACACATATCATATATATATAAATAGATAGCTAGCTGATAACTAACAGCACTTGATGACTACCATCGATAACAAAGAAAGAATTTAGTAGTACGTACGTAGCTATATATATATACAATTAAAATAGAGGAAGGCAGGAAGGCAGGAAGGTAGGAGATGATCAATGGCCGATTGGGGGCCGGTATTCATATCAGTTGTTCTGTTCATCCTGCTATCGCCGGGGCTTCTCTTTCAGATCCCCGGCAAGAACCGTTTCATTGAATTTGGCAACTTCCAGACAAGCGGCGTCTCCATTCTCATTCACGCACTCATTTTCTTCGCTCTCGTCGCCATTTTGCTCATTGCTATCGGTGTCCACATGTTCATGGGAACTTGAACTTAATTCATTCATCACTGAGTAATGTATAATGCTGTATTTTCTTATGCATGCATGCGTATCTATCTATCTCGGAAGATGAATTTTCTTTTTGGTTCATAATTTCTTAATTCTGCAATTCAATTTTCATTTTCTGCTATCTTAATTTTCATTCTTCTCCATTTATTTTTCCTGGCTGGAAATTTATTTTTCTTTTTGGTTCATAACTTCACATGCATATTTATTTATGGTGAAATTGACACTGTTAAAATTGTATGCAAGCTGATAAGGTCTGTAATATATATCTGTAATTAATTAAGTGTTTTGTAAAATTTTTGTAAATATTCTACATACTAGGCTGGTCACACAAAAAATTAAAATAAAAAATTCTATGAGTGGGGCTACAGAACTATACATAACGTACACCAATCCATACTATGACTCCATATTTCTGTTTTCAAAGTTCAAACATCTAACTCGAACCGCTCAACGTGATTTTCATATGAAAATATACTTGGTGACTAAATTTTACATATATTTTTTTTTAAATTACTATTTTTTTAATAGGTACAAAATCACTAATTTCGAATGGTCCAATATTTTAGATCAAGTGATTTTCTACCTATACAAAAATAGTAATATAATTCTGAAAAATATAAAAGTTGGTCTACAGTTAAGTACATTTTTATATAGAAATTATTTGAGCAGTTTGAATCGATTACTTAGTCTTTAAAACAGAGATTTAGAACTATAGTATGGACTAGTGTATACAATGCAGAGTATCATATCATCACTCAAATTCTATTAAATAATAATAATAGAGGATCAAGAAGATCTACTATAAAATTTTGATTAAGGAAGCTAAAATGTAAAATACACAATATGTGTAGTTCAAATTTTCTCCACAAACTACAAAATAAATTCTAACCACTAAGCTACGTACAAATACACATTTAATATTTTATGAAGAGACTAAATTATATAAAAACTTCTAAAAAAATAAATTATATTAAATTTTTAATATACATAAATGAAATTAATTATAAAATCAAACTAAGCACTTAATCACTCTTACTTGGAACTATATATACTACAAAAATGAATATACATTGTATTCCTTAACATAGCGCAAAGTTGCAAAGTTGTTTATGTATGTATAAATGTATGTATGTATTTGTACATGACTTACAAGGAAAATAAGAGACTAACTAAACTCATCTCTTTTACTTTCAAAACAAACTAAATTCATTGCTTCTTCACAGCTAAGAAAAATAAATAAATATGTGATTATATGGCAAGTTGAGTATATTGTGGTTAATAAAACTTGTGGTTATATTGATTGGAAGGAGATGTGAACAATTTTGTTTGGATTATATAAAATTTTGTTTCGCTGTTTCTCACCAAACGAAGGGTATTGTCACCAAGCACTTGCCAACATTTGCTTTTGCTATGTGGAAGAAGGAATAATTAAAAGATTTGGGGCCTTTTGTGCTATATAAAAGTTTTAATAGAACAAATGTGAGAATTTTTGTAGAAAAGAAAGATATTAGATATCCTCTTTTGTTTAAGTGGGACCAGCTTTTGGAAAACAAATGAAAACGAGGATACATTAGATTTTTGGGAAGATAAGAAAGTAGTATCTGACACATTTTGGACTTGGGAAAAATATTCGATTTAGATCCATATTCAATGGTTAAATGACTCAAATCTACTTATTTTATACTTATCCCCATACTCACCCACTTCATATCTTTAAATATTTTTGACAATGTACAATAACTATGTAATATGCAAAGTCAATGTCTATTATGCAATAATAATTAAGTGTGCATTTTATATGTATGAGTAATAAGTGTGAAAATTCAAAACAATAAGTATGGATTATACAATTGATAAGTGTCAATTTTGTAATAATTAAATGTCCATTTTCAGTACTTGAGTGTATATTTAGAAGGTTTGAAAAAAAAGTTCAGAAGTTCAAATAATTGTCAACAACTATTAAAAGGTGGTTTGACTTAGTCAAGATGTGTGATGGCAGTCAAAAATTGTGTTTATATTAAAATTTAAAATAGATGAGCATTTATTGTGCAATAAGTAACTATGTATTACACAATAAACGAGTATACATCATTATTAGTGTGCATTCTTAAAGGGTATGAAAAATTGATAAGAGAAGTTTTGGGATAACCATTATAAGACCTTTTTATGGGACGGTCTACTTCTGTATAGAGGTCAGGTCCTTTTCAACCTTTTTAGCTGTCAAAAAAGCAACTTTTTCTAAATTTAAAACACAGAAAGCCAGATAGGTATCCTATAGCGTTGGACTTGGAGTGCACATTCTTATATTAACAAATAAAAAATGGTATTACTAGAAAAAAAAAAAAAAAAAGTTGATTGAAGTGATCATACATAATTTTGGGATCTTGATACATACAAGCTCAAGTTGAAGGCATTGAGGCCTATAAACAGGCCAGAAAGGCCTGGAGATAATTTATGAGCATGTTAGAAAGAAATTTTAGTCTGCTTTGTGAGCCAGGCCTTATTAGTTATTGTACTCATTTACTTTTATTTTATTTTATCCCAGCTCTCTCCTGTTTTAAAAGTCTCAAATCAGCGGCTCCTATGTTGCCACGTGATTTCGCCATTCACCGTTCAAAATTCAGATTTTCTGTGGCAAGAACTCACCGTGTTACTGTGTAGGCACCGCGTTACTATTGATTTATTGTTATTATGATTGTTGTTGTGTTGAATATCGACATGTATCTGAATTTAGACAGCATTATATTGATCGACTGATATGCAACAGATACATATACAAGTCAATCGAAACCATCTGATCTAAAATATATGCACGGGCACGACCAAGACTTATTTGGAGCTGTGGGACTGGGAAGGCGTCAAACCTCTTTGATCGATCTCTGGCTCTCCACTTCAAAACTTATGGCCACGATCCCACAAAGCAGGAAAACCTAAAAAACAAAAACAGAGACATGTTGTACACTTATCAATGGAAATGGAAATGGAAATACAAATACAAATACAAATACAAGAACAATTGAAATGGGGGTGTACTTCCAAAGTCCATAAATACATTTTGGTTTTACATTCATGTTGTAAAGGGAGAACATATGGTTGAAATAGGAAATCGGATGAGACATCCCTTTCACTGTACAATCAGCATTCTTCTCTCCCCATCCCCATCCTCTCTTTCTCTAGAACGCACTACAGTTAAATATAGATAGCCATTAAACAACTAAACAAGCTATTGCTTTGCCCACAGGCAGAGAGAAAATTAGTTAGTGCCTGCCAAAAAAATATCTATAAAACCGGCTACGCACATGTCGGATTGGGGGCCAGTTGTCATATCAGTAGTCTTATTTGTGCTACTGTCACCAGGGCTGCTGTTTCAGCTACCGGCACATCACCGCATCGTCCAGTTTGGCAGCATGCAGACAAGTGGAGTCTCCATACTAGTTCATTCAATTATCTTTTTTGCAATTTTGGCAGTATTTCTGATTGCCATCGGTGTACGCATCACTACTGGGTAAGGTACAGATCCTACTACTGTTAAGAGGGAAAAAAAAAAAATTAAGAAGAAAGTTTACTTGTACTTTCTCTTTATGTTCTTCATTTGTGTAAATTATATTTTACACCCTTCTTTTTCATTGAAATTCTGGAAAGTATGTGTTGATGAATATATACTCTATTAAGAGAAGATAAAAATACTAGCAGATGTTCTAATGCGTGCAAAATGTTTTATGCTTCTCTGAATGAGGGTGCGAAATGTAATTTGACGACATTTGTTTTATGCTTCTCTGAATGAGGGTGCGAAAGTGAGAACATGGAAGTGTTGTGCGCTTTTTCATTGAAGGATGTACATATATCATATCATCATCCAATTTATCGTGATATTGCTTTAAAACACCAATTGCGCCAAATCAAACCAATTTGCAAGATAAAATCGACTGAAGCAGAAAATAAAATCCAACCAGCGACTAAAAAATCAACCTCATGCTCATTATTTAATGTTGATTGTTCCACAAAACTTTGATATCAAAGCTCCTAGATTTACAGATTTACGCATACCAATTACATGACCAGAACACAACTAGAGTTCATGTTCAAATTATTGTACTGGAGGCTCTCTTTTTTTTTCCTTCACCAATAACCTATAATATGAATATCCTTTGCTTTGGTCATTTACTGAAAATACTTCTCTTAGACAGTTTGGACGTATCACCTCAAAGAAATATAATTTCTCTTCAAAGATTCACAACTGCTGCACAGCACACATTAATGCATCCCAACTCTTTATACACCATACACAATACATGCTAAACAATGTATAAAAGATCACAAATAAAATTATAAAGCCGGATTAAATAAGAGCAAATATTGAAACTACATTTTGATCTTGGCAATCCTAAATTTTTTCTCTTGGATTTGTCTCAAGTGATGAAGGGATAATTCTCTAATCTATGCAATCTGAAAACTCCACTCTTGCCTTCTGTTTATTCAGTAATTTGCAAATAAGCACGGGGTATCAAAAGTATCCCATGAATAATTTGAAACATGGCTTCATTCAGATGTTTTCCTAAATGACCTGAAATTCCAGTATAATTCCAGAAAACATGAATATGAATTGGGTATATAGTTGCATGCATACTAGATTTATTTGGTTTTCATTAATTTGTCAAGCTGGCATAATCAAACCCCATGGACCTAGAAAACCTAGGAAACCTGGCAAAATCAAACCCCATTGGACCTAGAAAACCAAGGAAACCGGACAAAACTTGTTGATTTTTCAAGGACTTGAGTGCATAAAAGCAAGGCAGAGAGCAAAGGAAATAGAACTATGCATGTTCAATGATTAGATGGAATATGCAAGAAAAGTCAAATTGATAAACCTTGAGTTTTCTACATGACATGATTTCTAAAGGGTTTAAGCCTAATGTGATAAACCTATAACACTCTTATAAATGGGCTGTGCAAGAAAGTCGAAATTGAGAAGGCAATGGATTTTCTATATGACTTGATTTCTAAAGGGCATCAGCCTGATGTCGTGACTGTAGCTCCTTCATTTGGGGGCTGTCTAAGATGGTGAAATTGAGAAAGCTGTGGATTTTCTACATGAAGTGATGTCTAAAGGGCATCGGTCTGATGCCGATCTTTCTTTTCTGTAAAGTCTCAGAACCAAAGCCAATCCCAGCCAAACCTGAACTCGAATATTTGAAACTCAAAAGCCCCCTGATTTGACAATCCACCAAATCTAACCCAACAAAAATCAAAGATATTTGTAAATTACGAGGACTTCCAACCCAACTAACCTAAGTACCAAAGCCCACGTGACTTTGATACCCAAAGTTGAATCAAACCCAAAAAGCCCAAACTGGCAAACCCCAACTTAAACAACACAAAGCAAAAACAACCCAACATTTAGTATCAGATATAAAATGTTGGGTCTACGCCAGCAGTGATCCTAATTTTTACTTGAGCTGAACTGGACAAATTGACAGAAATTGAATAAATGAAGTTAAATTTTTCAAACATTGAGGAAGAAATCTACCGGTTGTTTGCAATGTGCATCTAGGTCCCTGTACATTTGTTTGGTAAGCAAGGTGGCTATCTTCTCTGTTAGGGATGCCTTTTCACATGCTGCCTTAATTAGCTCATCCTGAAAATGAACTTTCTTATTTAGATTTATAATACAAATTATCTAATTCAACATCATATAAAGAGAGGGATGCAGTCTTTGAAAGCTACTGATACATGCCAGGCATTAGTCAACAACAATTACTTTAAAGACAGTGACTAGGCATGTAGCAGAAGTCATAGGTTGGTCAGAGTGGATGCCAGAACAGTCAGCACTAGTTCGTACCTTGTGCTTGTAGTTGACACAGGATAAAATACATACAAAATACTAAAACCATACAACAAAAGAAAATAAACTATCAAAAACTGCACAAGTAAACTTACCTGATAAACTTGACTACAATCACTGCATCTGTTTCCATTAAACTTCTCCAGTACATGTCGGAGACTGCAGATCTCAGTCACCAAGCCTCTTACTACCTCATCAGCCTCATTCAACTGCCTTTTTGAAAATTCAAATGATCTTTCAGCATTGGTTCTAAACAAAACACAATCCAAGCACAAGCAAATTCCTTTACAGCCCCCTGCACTGTCTCTCTTGATTTCCCCCAAATTAGTCAAAGTTTGAATTTCGCTCTTGTGAACATTTCCACTAGCAAGTTCATCAATTGTTAGGGTTCCTTGAACTGAGGGAGAGGGAGTTAATTGAGGACTACAAATTATCTCCATTGCTTGAGAGTCATCTAATGGTGGCTGAGGTTTGACAGTGCAATTGGTAGAATTGGAGTGGATGTTCTCTGATTTGGGGGTTTCACTCAATTGTGCATCTGTCGAAACAAAAATTGGAGCGGTAATTTCTTCCTGTTCTTCTGAATTGGGTGTGTTAGAAACTGGAATCTCAGCAAAATCAAGGTTTTGACAAAGTATGGAATTTGGTGAATTTGCATCTGAATTGCATGCTTTCTCCTCAGTTGAAGAGGCTTGAACCTCTAAAATATAAAAAGAAATTAATATAATTAGTGTAAACCAAAGAAAAGTTGTTCGTGGAAACAAACTACAAGTCAATAGAGCTTGAATTAGTACCATTTTTATCCATCTCCATTAGAAAAGGGAGAAGCCGCTTATAGCTGAACGAGCCTGGTACCTGTACCAGCTTTTGTCTTGAGCAAGGGACAACTCTCTGAAATAGAGAATAAATAATTATTTAGAAATTGTTACATTGAAGTTAAAATTATTCCTAAACTCTCAAGCCTGCTTTGTATCAAAATTATAGCTCCATGTTTGCTAGAAGTATAGAGGTAGCCATATTTTAGTTTTGCTAAATGATTTTTTTCTTTTTTTGGATAAAAGGCTATTGCCCGTTTCATTAAAGAAACTTTGAAAAGAACATCAAAATGTCAGTTGCAAAAAGAAAACTATACCATCTCCATATCTAACAGACAACTAAGAAACATATAGCGCCTAATACAAATCCGGCTACACAAAACATGCAACAGCTAGATACTAATATGCATAATATAAGCAATAAAGCATTTAATCTGCATCATCTTCTGGAGGAGAGCCTTCCTCTCCTGGAGCATTATCTTCTGTTGCTTGATACAGCACCAGTTGAAGGTCTTCAGCACACGGCTACCACACCTGCAGTGGAATGTCATCATAATCTACCGGCAACCACATAGCCATCAGTTCCCTTGTTCGCCGTTTGACATCAGTTTTGCTAAATGATATTCTCCAAGTTGTCGATGACCCCAGTCCCCATATATTTCCGAAATAATATATGAGTAAGTTAACAAAGGCTCACTTAAGTTTGTAGAATTTTATCATATCTACAAGTTAATTACTATATAATCCTAACTAATACTTGTCATATAATTAGGACTATATACTTTTCACCCTATGCAATTTACGTGCAGCATTAGAACATGAAAAAAAAATATGAATTTTTTCATGTATTTGAGAAAATAAACCAAAACTAATTAAAAAATAAGACACATACTGCTCTGCTTTTTGTGAAAGTATTCTGACTGTTGCTTGCTGCATCATTATCAACAGTAATAATATTCTCTGGTGGAGTACTTTGGATCGGATCTTCTCTGTCCCATCCTGACCCATTAGGCTTCTTCAAAATACCTCTAGGCCGGTACCCAGTCTTGTTTGGTCCTCCAGAAAATTTTGAATCCTTCAAAACAATACAATTCATAAATTAACAAAAAAAAATAAACAATATAAAGCTCAAGCAACCAGATCCAGTGGCGAATTAAGTATCTTTTAGTTTATCTCCTGAGAACAAATTATGCTCATACACCCACTGGAATTTGGAAGCATTCGCCATTTTTTTTTCTCGTTACTGTTATTCTTTATTGATTTGCTTGGACTGGACTAATATGCAACACAGCCTTTCTTATAATATGCATACTTCTCCAGATGACAAAAGAAAGACTACCAAAGTATGTGAATACAAATACAAGATATTGGAAACGTACTTTCAAAAAACAAGAAAACTTGAACAAAATCACAAAACAGGTCTACCTTATGAAGGCCCTGGATCAAATCCTTCATCTCTACATCCATGATTGGATCCTTACCACCGCTAGCTTCACAGGACCCGATATCAGGGCCTCTATTTTCAGTGAACTTCATCCCTTTCGAGTAGGATCCAGGGGGAATGACACGTCTCAGCCGTAGATCTTTGGTGCAGCTACGGATCGAGAAATCTCGGGCATCAGTTGACGGATCGAGCTTTCTTTTCAACATAATCAGGTGGAAGGAAAGAAGGGATCTTAAGCAAGTTGCAAAGAGAGACGGATTGTTGATTCTAAAGGAGAACAATGAAGTGAGAGAGCGGGGGCGCGCGAGAGAGGAGGGAGTGGGGGGGGAAGGAGGGGGAAACGGCGGGAAATTGAGGGGATAGGAGGGAAGCTTTTGGCGGGAAAATGGTGCTTCTGACTTTTTGTGGCCTTGGAAAGATAGTATTTCGTGTTGTAACCTGAAAAAAAAAGTTCATTTCGTAGGTACCTACCTACCTCTTGGCTCTAGAGTAGAAAAAATGACACGACGGAACCGGTTTCATCACGGAACAGTATGGTTACAGCATGGAACGGTACGGAACGGCACGACATATGTGACTTTTCTGTACCGTGATTCGCGTGTCGCGTACTGTGATCATTCGCGTGCTGTGACCATCTTTTAAAAATTAGACACGGCACGTCACGCTAAAAATCTGGTTATGTCACGGCACGTGGTTACGTGAATTACGTGTAATTAGGACCATTAAGTTTTAATCAAATAATGAATCTTGAATAAACTAATCTAAATTATGAAAAAATAGTTAAATGTGAAAAAACGTGGCTAGTTAAGTTTGGACACGACACGCGAACGGTCACAGCACGTGAGGCACGACGTGACTCGCGTGCCGTACCCACCCCTCTACATTTTAGTCACGGCACAGTACGTATAACTGTTTACTTAGTTACGGCACGATACGAGACCAAAGTTACGACGTATTAGTCACGGCACGACACATTTTTTTTTCCACTCTACTTGGCTCCTAGGCGCACAATAACGAATTTTTTATACTCGGTATTAAAAAGAATCAAAATTTTAACCTCAGTTAGAAAAAAAAAAAAAATCAAAAGTAGTTAATACGCAGACTTGCATATCCTAAATAGACGAAAATATGGTACTATTTAATTTGCATACAAGTACCTCTTCAGTTCAATAATTGTTGAAATTCCGCTGTAAATTGTCCCGATTTTTTTATTAATAGAAAAATAAATAAATAAATATCAGCAATGTGAAGGTTTTGTGGGGAGTTTGAAAAGCAGAAAAAACGTGATGGTCTATGATGTCCTCTAGACACATTATAGACCACAACGTCCTAATTAGCGAAATTAAATTACCGCTAATTAACGAAACAGTGAGAGAAAAAAAAAAACAGTTTTTCAACTTTTTAAATTATCTGTAAAACCTTCCGCCGATATTTCATTTATTTATTTTCCTATTAATAAAAAATTTCGGTAAATTGTCGGTCCAAAACCTCAGTAGTTCATATCTTATCTTAGAAATCTTGAATTTGGATTTTTTTTTTTTTTTTTTGTTCAAGATGTCCGTATAGTTTTTACGAATAAATTAAATCCAATATTGAGTACATTTACATCTCGTCTTCCTAATTTTCTGATTTTTTTTTTTGTTTTCGACCCCTCGAATGTGGGAATACTTTATATTCAATTGAAATTAATTTATGCATAGTACGTACTTCATTTTTTATTTCAAAAAATTTTAGATATGAAAAAAAAGTATGCTTCAAATTTTCGCATTTTGAATTGAATGAAATTATTTTGGTAAATAGTTTTTTTTTTTTTAAGTTTCTTTCTCTTGTTGCAGATTAAAAATTGCTATTTTAATCAATCATGCTTCATTATATATATTATATATATGCCATTGTTTCTATTTTAATCAATGCAATACTAAAATGTACTCTTTATTCAAATTTCACTGTAACATTTCACAAAATACATATATGGAATAAATAATTAAAAATAATATAAAAGGTGTTGTGTGTAACACTAATTTCAGACTTTAACTTCTACCGACTATTAAGTTAATAACTCGGTAACGCAACGTTATTATAATATTTCATCTGAGATATCTATTTAGATGTTATATTCAACGACTTATGAGAAACCTTTTTACAACCTGACGTTTACATACATGCATAATATAATTTGGCTAAAGTTCTCGATACACTCAAGTTGAAAGCATCGGAACCATACATTCCGATTTCGGATGCTAATGATAGGATCATGTTATCAAGGTTCTAAATTTAACTTGGCCTAAATAAAAACTGGAATTCATACCTCTCTTTTAAAACCAGCTTGAGATCAATAAGAAAATCCCAAAATATATTGAAAACCGAAGTCCATAAAAGTCAGGCTTAGCGCCTATATGAAGAACGGTTAACCCGACAAAAGACTTGCATCACCTTATGCAGGATAACCGCTCCCACGATCTCTCTAACCGTCTTCACGATCTCCCGGCTAACACGAGAATGCGATTAGAGAGCCGCATATAAAAGACAAAAATTTCCTGAAAAAAGTGATCGAATTTTCCAACAAGCAACGCTAAGAGAGCTATTGCATAGAGAAAAGTCCGAATATCTTAAATCCTCTTTTCATTGCATTCCGGTTTATTGTTCCAAAATAAGCCAACTCACAACAGCCTCAACCCCTATCTCGACTTATCGACCGAGATAAAACAAAATTTGACAGAAACATCCTAATCCGACGTACCCTCAAATAGCACGTATCAACATCCTTCAGAAACCCCAACAAAAATAATCAAAGATAAACTGTACAACGAGTATGTATAATATCTATGCTGCTTTCGTAGGTATTATCGATCTCAAGTCTCAACCGATACCTACAATATTTCACGGCATTGATTATAAACCGGGTGAGCCTATGGTACTATGCATAGCACGGATGGATCCGTGCTACGGTTCAATATCTTCGTTTTTAAAGTTCTAACGGTCAATCCGAACCGTTCAACATATTTTCCATATGAATATGTACTTGCTGGCCAAATTTTACATTTTTTTAGAATTATTTTACTATTTTTTTATATAGGTATAAAATCAATTGATCTAAAAATTCTTGACCATCCAAAAACAGTGATTTTCTGCCTACATAAAAAAAATAGTAAAAAAATTCTAAAAAATGTAAAATTTGGTCAGTAAGTACATATTTATATGGAAAACATGTTGAACGGTTCGGATCAACTGTTAGAATTTTGAAAACAAAAATTTTGAACCGTAGTACGGACCCATCCGTGCTATGCATAGTAACATAGGCTCTCTTATAAACCCACCCTAATAGGCGTCCTAAGAATATTATATATATTAAATTCTAAACAATATATTTTGTATCAACAGATTAAATACTATAAAATAATAATATTTTTTCATGAACATGTCTAGTTTAATTGCAACACATGGAGAAATAAAAATTTGCACGACACTACATTTAAATTCATACAAATTTACATAAAAGTAACATAAATGAACTAATCAAGAGTTAAACAAAATAGAAGAAAAATGAATTCGTATATTAACAAAATAACAACAATAATATGAAATTAACATGATAGATTGCCTTCCTTAAGGATAATGTATCATATCCAAATTGCATTAAGTTAACAGACAAAAAAACATACATGAATGACAAAATCATAGACATGATCATTATAATTTTTATCTTATTATGCATTATTGTATTAATTAGCATGCTAACATATTAACTGATTTTTTTTAAAGATAAAATTAATGAGATCGAGTTTCTCAATTAAAATATCTATAAAAAAAATTATCTGAATTTATTTGCAAATCTCAATGTTAATATCTATAAAGAATATTTTATTCGAATTTATCTGATGATCGATCTCCTGTACGGAGAATATTAATTATCTTAGCTTATCCTTTTGCAACGCATGCAAAACAATATATAATATGACTTAATTAAGAAATTGATTATTGCCGTACCTGATATTAATTCCATCTTTACTTAACTTGATGATTCGTTTTTTGGGAGCGTCACGTACTACCTAAATCCATGCATGGCGCAATTAATTAATTCAGATCGATAAATCATTCCTAAAAATAGCAAAGAGTTATTTTTCAATTAATTAAAACAACTACAATGGCTCTCCACCATTCGTTTTTACTATAAGAATAGATCGATTACAAGTGTTCACTAAAGAAATTAAAATCGTAACCCAAATCAACAAATTAATTAAGGAGATCATCGATGGATGGATCCCTGAATTAAGAGCTAGCTAGCAATGTCGACCAAGGGAATGGGAATGGGGGTTGGATATATACTAATTACCGTAGCCATTTTAAGCCTCTTGCTTGTTGGGCAAGGTCCCGTGGAGGCGGCGAAGTCTAGTCCTAGATCAGGTACTAGGGCGTCGAGATTCATAAACTATGCTGAGATGGTTAATGTGTTTGTTAATCCCGCAAATGTAGTTAAGGTGCCTCCCGGGAATCTGCGCCCCTGTAGAAACATTTATCATTGTGCTGGCGGTGGAGATTAATTAACTAGGCTGCTCAGGCTCCAATGTATATACATATATATATATTTATTTATCATTGTTATAAAATGCATGTTTGAGATTAAGAGGACGAAATAATTAGTCATCATCTCAAAGTTTCGTCTGACAAGTAGCGGTGTGTTTGAAGACGAATATTTGAGATATATTCAGATAAATGTACTTCGTATATATATTGGTATTTATTAATTAATTATTAATTCGCTCGTGTTCTGTATGTTGAGCATATGTATGTATATTACCAAAGAGATTGTTCTATCAATTAAGAATTTTGTATTTAAAGATCAAACAGTTAATTTGAAATTGATTAATAATCTCTCCATATGAAAATGTATCTTAATACTAAATTATATATATATATATACACACTCTATAGAGTAAAACGTCTTCAGGGGCGGATTCAGGATTTTCGTCAGGAGGGGCAAAAAAATATCGAATCGGGTTTAAATAACTAAACGGGTCCAAATCCATTAACTAATTAAGTATTTAATAAAAAATAATGCTTTAGTTTATAATTTTCAAAGTTTTGATTTCTAATATTTCAATCTATAATTCTAATTATTAATCATAATTGAAGAAATTTACTTTAATTTTAACCCTAAATTTAACCCGAACTACAAATTAAACATCCAGCGAGGAGCAAAAAAATTTCCAAGGAGGGGCAGAGTCGATTGAAACGTCCCGACTTCCACTAAAATGCAAAATCCAGGGGGGGCAGCTGCCCCCCCCTGGATAGACTTGGGTCCTCCCCTGAACGCCTTTGTACTCTACGCTATATCTCCATTTAAAAATCCAAACACCCGATTCGAACCGTTAAACATATATGTTCTTCATATTGAAATGTGCTTGGAGACCAAATTTTATATTTTTGGAATTTTTTTGCTATTTATCAAGCCACTTTAAAAATCTCAGATCCGCTATGAACAGTAAAAAAACAGTAAAATTTTATAGACCATCAGATCTGCGATTTTCAAAGTGGCTTAATAAATAGCAAAAAAATTCCAAAAAATGTAAAATTTGGTCTCCAAGCACATTTCAATATGAAGAACATGTTCAATGGTTCGGATCGGGTGTTTGAATTTTTAAAATGAAAATATAGTGCCGTAGAGTACTAACCCATTTTACTCCATAGAGTGCCATAGCCCAACTCTCTCTATATATATAGAATAGAACTAGAGTGCTCCTAGGAGTACCAAGCCCCTTTGTATTCTTAACTCTAAAACCTGTCAGATTAACTTTGAATGACAAATCCAAACCATTAAAATCCTTCTACCTTACGAGTGATGCATACGTCGTTCGAAGTTAATCTGATAAATTTTAGAGTTAAGAGTACAAAGAGGTTTGATACTCCTAGAAACACCCTAGTTCTACTCATGTATATATGTATATATTAGATTTCTTTTTTAATATTTGTTTTAGATAGATAAAAAATTACTTGATAAAAAATTCTTAATCATCCGAAAATAGTGATTTTCTATCTATCAAAAATAATAAAAACTTCTAAAAGATATATCATGTTTATGCATGAGAGAGCACAAACAGTGGAAGCCATGTTTGTTCTATCTTCTTAATAAAAATGTTAGCATTCAGGTCCTCTTGTTTGTGGAAATAAATTTGTAGTTATTCCAAAGGGTTATATAGCAGGACTATGTTATTCTGAACCGTTAATCTTTGTCGAGATTTGCACATGAAAAAAAAAAATATATATATATATATATATATATATATGTATATATATATATATATATATATTTTTTTTTTGAGATTTCTGTGAGAAAAACTTTGAATGATTGAGATAGAAATAACATGTTTACAGGGTGATGTTATCCCTTTAGAATAACAGCAGATTTATTTCCCTTGTTTGTTGGCGAAATTGTTGTATATATGAAGCAGCTGAGGTTATCATGAGCTTAATTCGGGATGCATGAATTCAATTAGTTTCAAAAACTAGTTCACTTCAATCTGAGCATTTGTCCTTGCCCCACTGCGCACCGATAGATCTTCTACGCCAAGATTAATGTGTACAATTTCATTTTCTTTTTCTGGAAATATATAAGAACGTCATTTTTTTTCATAACCAAAAAAATAAATAAAATAATATTAATAACTAGACCCCCAAAAAAATCTCATCCATAACCAAACCGCCTCCCGGAGGCGGTTTAGTCCCCAAGCAACCCGCCCCCGAGTGGGGCGGTTTACCCCCCCAAAACCCCCTCCCAGGAGGCGGTTTACTTATTATTATTTTTTTTAATACGATGATGGATTAATTATAATTATGTTTATAATTTATGTATTTTGTAATATTATGTTAATATTTGTTTATATTTTTAATATGATGGATTTTATGATTTGTGAATAGTTTAAAACATAAGTGAACAAAATAATCAAATAACGTCTGATCAACATAAAATATAGAAACGAAAACAAAGTGAATAAAATCACCAAATAACGTCTCATCAACATAAAATATAGAAATGGAAATATAAAAATACCACTGTCAGGTCTACAATATGAAATATAAAAAACTAGCGACGACGACGACGAGGACCGGACAGTGACAGTCTGGGAGCCGGCCCGCACGCCCTCAGCGGCTGTACACGCGACCTCTGTCGATGCACACGCATCCTCTATGGCTCGGGAGGATCCTCGTCATAAGAATGATCCACATGGATGTCCTCCTCGTAATCAGAATGATCGACATGCATGTCCTCCTGCATTGTGCCCGTGGATCGTCGGTATGAATCGGGCCATGGATCATACTGAGTAGCCTGCGATGGACCCGTCTCCCATGGATCAGTCTCCCAGTCCCCAGTATATGTGCTCGGGGGCTGTGTCCCGAATGTAGCAGTCTCCCAACCATCAGTGGGCTGTTGTGCCCCACTGCCACTAGCCTCGTGGTCGTGCTGCCTGGGAGGTGGCATCGATGGTGTGGCTCCGGTCAGACGTCAATGGGGTAATGGCAATTTCGGCGGCATATTAGCGGAGAGCCTTAAGACTGATGCAGTAATGGGAGAACTTCTCATCAGCGTCCTCATTCTTCTGTTTTAGCTTCTTTGCCACCCCCTCCACATGCACACCCAACAGCTCTGGGATCAACGTCGGGAGTGTCTGATGATCCGAGACACCCCCTACCGGATCACCATCGATCTGCAGACCCCATAAGGCACTCACGTCCTGTAGGGTCACTGTCATGTCCCCCACCGGGAGATGGAATGAATGCGTCTCAGGTCGCCATCTCTCCACAAGACCGCACATGAGTGCCTGGTCAATCCACCGTGGTTGTTTCATTGTGGTTAGCTGGTACAACCCGAGGTTAATGAGGTATCGATCCATCAGTGGATTTGCGACATACCGTACCTCCGGCGAGCGGTGCCGCACTGTCAACATGGTCTCATTCTGCATTTATCAATGTTTTAGACCAGTGGAACTGAATAACTATTTGTTGTTTGAAACGTACCTCTATCGATGCAAGTGAGACACGGTGAAGTCTGTGAGGAACATGGTCTCATTCTGCACCGTCAACATGGTCTCATTCTGCATCCCATGGATCGACACCCTCCGCAGTGGCATCGGCGTGAGCCTGTGAACTCTCGCTGGTCTCCGACATATCTGTGATCGCTCACGTCGAGGTCTAGTCATGCTGCATTTGAAAATATCAAGTTTAAAATTTCTAACAATTATATTTAAAAATTCCTATGAGATTGTACAACTTAATTCCACTCAATTAAATTTCAACCATGTTATTTTCTCAAATTTTCATCTAATTTTTAAAACCTAATTTCAATCATAACCAATTTCTATTCACAAACAAATAATTTCTACTTAATTTCTAACAACTCCAAACAATTCCAAACAATTTATAAAAATTAGAAATAATTTATAAACAAGTTAAACAAATAATTTCGAACAATTTCTAATAATTTCTAACAATTCTAATGTAACAATTTCTAACAATTTCAATCAACTAATTTCTAACAATTCCAATCAAATAATTTCTAACAATTCCAATCAAATAATTTCTAACAATTCCAATATAATAATTTCTAACAATTTCAATCAAATAATTTCTAACAATTCCAATCAAATAATTTCTAACAATTCCAATCAAATAATTTCTAACAATTCCAATGTAACAATTTCTAACAATTCCAATTTAATAATTTCTAACAATTTCTAACAATTTGTAAAAATTTCTACAATTTTTCAAACATTTCTAACTATTTCTAATAACCCTAAACAATTTAAATCAATTTCTACTAAATTCAATAACAACAATTTCAAGCAAATCCCGCAATTTCTAACAATTTCATATAAATCCCGTAATTTCGAATAATTTATACAAAATTCCAAACAATTTATAAAAAATCCAAATAATTTATAAACAAGTTAAAGAAATAATTTCATACCTGAAAATGAAATCGGAGCTACGGCGCGGCGGCGACTACGAACTCGAATGGAGAGAGAGAGGGAGAGAGGGTGGCGGGTAGAGAGAGAGAGAGGGGTCGGGAACACTTGAGAGGTGCGAAATGTTGCGTTCGGGGCGAAAAAACGGGGTTTTTGGGCGGTTTCCGGCGGTGAGAGGGTGGTTCGGGTTGGGGGGGGGGTAAACTGCCCCACAGGGGGACGGTTTGGTCATGGATGAAATTTTTTTGGGAATCTGGTTATTAATATTATTTTATTTATTTTTTTGGTTATGAAAAAAATTGACGGTATATAAGAGGTTGAGGCCAATTTCGTTATCTGGTGAGAAGTATTAATTTATAATGCATTTAATCTAGGCGCAAACCACCGTTGAACATTTATTTGATATATATTTGCGTGATTAACTTAATTATTTGCGACTTCAGTTTAGATCCAGTACTACACTATAGATAAATATGTTAGAATTCATTTACAAAAATATAAATTAACGTTAATTATTTTTTAAATAATAAAATACTTAATTTCAAATATTACGATCATCAAAATTTACAAAAATATACTAAATATTATCTTGTATATGTTTTTCATAAAATAAAATAGATACAATGTACATATGATACGTAGATAATAATAATCTGTAATTCATTCGCAGCTCTTTTTGAATATTTATTAATAGAGACTTCATTTATATGAACTCTTGATGATTTTACATAAAAAATAAAAAATAAAAACTAGTTTCGTCATGTGCAAAAAAAAAAAAAAAGTGAAAATTTATTTGAGTGTGGGATAGATTTTAGCTAGGGAGGTGCTTACTTTGCTAATGAAGTTGATTTTTTTTAATAATTTCCAGCAGTTTTTGTAATTACTTAGTATTGCTCATGGTTCTGAAAATCAAAATCAGTCACTTGACTGTAAAATCAGAATCAAATGAAGTGTATGTAATTACTTAGCTTTTTTTTTTTTTTGACAGAAACTTGTTTTTACTAAAAAAATAAAAAAAATTGGTAAAACAAATAATTTGTCAAAAAATTATATTAAGACAAAAGATTACTCTCAAATAATTCACTAATTATATAATATAATACCAGCATTACAACTAGAACACACATTTTATTGCCAAAAACTATGCCGAGCTGGCTGGACTACCTCGTTATAGTTGTACCAATTCAAATAATGAAGGCATTAATGTAATGTCAAATGAAAAAAAAATATATATAAAGGAACTTCTGACTACTTTCTTTTTATTTCGTGACCGTATATCAACAACTGTCAACTATCAAGTACCAACGGGATTAAAAAAAAAATCAGTGAAGGAATCGGCTTGACTCGGATTGACTCATTCCAAAAATCAGCTAACTCGGCCGAGTGAAACACTATTCAACCGAGTTTTGATGAAAAAATCACATGAGTGCGAAACTCGGATGAAACTCAGATCGAATCCGACCGATACCAAGTTGATTCGACTGAATTTCCAAACCATACTATTAATTAGTATGCTTTTAAGTTATCTAGGAGTAGGGATCGCATAATTAAAACGTCTGGTCGATCGATGATGCCTAGGATCTGAGGCCTTTCACCTGAATCTGAGGATATGATAGGAAGAAGTACATGATCTGTTGTCTAGGTGAATGTAATTAATTAAACTACTTTTGCAAAACAATGCAAATGAGCAGTTATTTTTTTCCTTAAAAATAATAATAATAATTAGAGTTTAGATAGGGATAAGAAAAACTGAAAGAGTCATCCAAATCCGAAATTTTTATAAATATACAAAAGTCTATTTTAATTTAATAATCTATACAAAATTGCGGTGAAATTTTAAATCTACCCAAACCGGCAACAGAATTGCCGGTTTCAGAGGCAATAACCGGCAGCAGGATTGCCGGTTTCAACACCCCCAGAACCGGCAGCACAGTTGCCGGTTCCAACCCCTGTATTCGGCACCACAGCTGCCGGTTCTGGATTGCTATAAATTGCGCCGACATCACTCCCACTTCTTGCTCTCCCGTCTTCCATCTTGCTGATCTGAGATAGGTAAGTTTTATTAATTGAAATTAGTTATATTAATTAACTTAGATTAATATTTAATTAATTATTTCAATTATTTTAATTCATTTTGAATAATTATTTTAATTAATTTTATTTTAATCGTTCAATTTTGATGTGAGTTATTTTATTTTTTGTTTGTACATTGTTTGTTAGTTAATTTTAATTCTAATTAATTTTGTAACGTTAATTTTTTTAAATGTTTGTTATCCAGATCAAACAAAAATCAAATATGATATGTGTGAAAGTTTTTGTTGGAGGGAACATCCAGTACAATGACGAAGGAGTCTTCTACAGTACTCGACCCAAATACTCGTTCCCGGTAACTATTAATCATAACTTCGATTATCTCCAAAATGAAATTTATAAACTGGTTGGGTTTACTGCTAGTGAAGCAAATATGGAAATCCAAGCCAGATTTAATATGTCTACTGATGGTCAGCGGGACTACCAATTGGTACCGATAACAAACCAGGTATCGTTCGAAATGATTTTAGGAATTGTTGTGTCATTCTCCCAAAGGGTACCGGTTCTTGAGCTGTATGTAGAATTGGAACCGAATCATTCCGGTTTTAATTCTCAGTTGAATCTGAACAGTCAAGCCCCTGTAAACAGACAGATCCCTGAATCGAGATCCCGGCCAAGTACGAGTCGCAACCCTGAACCTAGGACTGTTCAGACCCATAGGACATTTAACACAAAATTACAATATTACAAATAAGAGTTAGAAATTACCAGTCGCACAATCGGCGGTCCACTAGGAATGTATCCTTTCTTGCCATGCTCATCTCTGGAGATCCTACCTCCATGATCAAGCCCCTCCACATGATGCTCAAAAATATAAACAGATGCCATGCCGTTCATCTGATACCATTTGCGATAAGCCGGAAGCTCATTATGGTCAAACGGTCGGACTTCTGCGTATATATTTTGCTCATACGTCTCTGCCTTATCAACATAGATCGCATGCTTGTCGGCCCATGAAATATTCCTCTTTGACGCCATTTTAAGCCTATTATTCAGTTTATAACAACTTAACACGGAAAATTAACTAACATTAGTAAACAAAAAAAATTGAATGAGTCATACTTGTGCAAGTCGCTGTGCACATTCTTGTTCAAGGGAGGCGGCGGCGGAATATGTTGATATTTTCCGAACTGCCTCATGCACCGCTCAGGGTGATGGTACTCCACTATCCAGTAAAATATGAGAGGACCGCAATACAAGTAGTAAGGCTGAATTTTTTTTAAAAATTGTCAGTAGTAATTCGTATATATGATTAAAAACGAGTAAAGAAATAATGTGAAAGAAGTACCTGTCCAGCCTGTGTTACTCTCGAAAGTTTCGCATAAATGCTGCCGTACGGCTCCCAATCCACCATGCCCGCTTGACTTAATACTAAATAAATTGGAAAGATTATAAAATCAAGCAGTCAAAAATGTTGAAAAATGATTGTATTAAAATTAATTTAAAATCTCACACATTTGACCGCTTGACTTAATACTAAATAAATTTGAAAGATTATAAAATTTGTATGTAACGCACAACTAATGAAGTAGATCGGTTTGAATGATATGAATTCACCGTTAGAAGTCGATCCGATAAATTTTGAAGTTAGTGTTATATAGACTGAAATGACACTAATGACATACTAGTCAAGACTCATGTATAACAGTTGGTTGTGCAGCGGGCGTAATTTACTGTAACCTTTGGCCTTTGGGTCAAAAGTTGTACTGCAGAAAACAGCTACATTTTTTTTTTGAGAGAAATTATGGCAGTAGGTAGGGGTGTAATTGGATCGGATATTATCGGCTTTTGTCCGGACGCTGAGCCTCTCATCTCCTTCCCGTGTACAGTGTACTGCTGTCAGCTGACCTCTTTCTCTCTCTCTCTCTGACTGCATAGAATTATTGAATAGTCACTATAAGATCTATACCATCTGTTTTAGATCCGATGGTCCTATAAAATAGAATACTTTCAACTTATATATATATGAATACAAAAGAATTCCACATCAAAATGATGCAGAAATTTCCCATTTTTTTTTATTGACAAATTAAATTATTCGCTTGGATAGAACTAGCCTTTAGTCTAGTGGCTAAGACACATGGTCTCTATGTGAGAGGTCATGAGTTCGAAACTTAGATGAGAAAAATCATTTGTTATAATAATAAAGGTATTAAATAGTTAGGTGGCTTGACCTCCAACTTTTACTCCTGTGCAGGTTCTATGGAAGGAGAAAAACAGAAACGAGATTATATTCAGAAACTCGCGCTCTAATCCGGAGGCAACTGCTTTCAGAGTTGTCCAAGAGATGAATTTGTGGTTACAGTTTTGTTGAGTTCTGGCATAGGTTATAATCCAAAACAAATGTGATACATGACTATTTGTATGTGTAAAGACTTCTGATAATAAATCACATGGCAGCTTCTGCCAGGTTTTAAAAAAAAAGAAAAAAGAAAAAGAAAGACAAATTAAAATTTTCATGATCGACCCTGCATGCATGCACTATATATATCGTTGAGTTTGAACTGAATCAGTCTCGGTTGATGTACTGAAAATTGCCATCCAACTCATCATCCATTCACCGGAAACAGGTGGAACTTTCAAATAACGTACCAGGCAACATATAACCTCTATCAAACTTTGTAATTTGGAGGGAGTGTACGTTGCAATCGGTTATATATTTAAGGATAATTAAATTCAAGCCGATTGAAGAACTGCTACAAGATGTTAATTTTATTTTGAACTTTACATGTATCTCTATTTATAGAAGAATTTAAAAACTAGTCGTTACAACTATCAACTATCTATTAATTACAACTATTAATTTATATCTCCTAATTTAATTTTTACAAATTCATAAACTAGCCGTTATTATTTTCAACATTGTTTAATTTTGTTGAAAAACTTTGATGACACAAATTGCAATGCAATACAAATTTTGATGTCATGCAACCAGTTCAAGATGTCCTCAACCTTTTCAGCGTTATTTAACTATTAATTTACTAAAGGATAAATACAGTACAAAACAGAATTTCGTTCAATTTTTTTTTTTTTTTTTACAAAAAACAGTACCTGAAAAAACAACTATTCAATATATATTTAAAGAGCGAGGCTATGGTATACTACCGTAGAGATTAATCCATGAGACTATGGTACTATCGTAGAGATCCATTAATCCGTACTTTGAATTAATATTTTTAATTTTAAAAACCAAATAGTCAATCTAAACCGTTCAACAAGATCTCTATATAAAAATATATTTATATTTTTTATAAAAGAAATATATATTTTTGGGAAAATTGTTTTTATGCCACTCCAAAACATGAAAATTAGAAAATTACCACCTCAAAACATGAAATTAGTTATTTGTCACTCTAAAATCATTAAATTTATGAAATTGTCACAATTATACATCTAATATACATATTTGATTAAAATTATTATGAAAAATATCGTATAAAAACGTATTTTAAAAGTTCCAAAATTACCCTTCCCTTCGTCTCCTTCGCCTCTTTCACCCTTCCTCCACCAGAGGCCCAACACAGCTCCGGCAAGCGGCTAGATAAGGCGGCGTCGCCGGTGTCCCCGTCACCGTCTTCATCACCTACCGCCGTTCTGGTGCTGTCCAACTCTGGAAAGAGGATGGATCAATCTGAGAGTAAGAAGAAATACGTTAAACATGTAAGAGAGATGCCTCTGGTTGAAGATTTAAACTTCAAATTTATTTAACACTTATGCAAAAGAAAAATGAACACACTAGCTCAAGAAAATATAGACACAGACACCTCTATTTATATATGATATAAAATATAAATTGTATCTCCCAATTACTTTATAACAAAGCTAGTTATTTTTCTGTATTTCACTAGTATCGATCTACCAATTAAAAGTGTACACAAGTAAAAGGAGATACAATTCTGTGAATTTATTTTTCGATTCTTGTGTACTCTCAGTAATTGACACCTAATAAATTACTGACAAAAAGGTTTTCAGATAATTTCAGGTCATGTAACAGAATATTATCTTTAATAACAATATTGCATGCTATTCGCCCATTCACCATTGCACACTAACTAATTTCTAAATTTAGAATCTCCATCCTGTACACACAAATCCAGCCACTAGCTCATTCCTCCATCTAGTTTACAGTTGTAATTATAACTGATAGTCACTATCAGAATTTTCAATATAAAAAAAGCTCTTTTCTCCATCTAATTCCATCACTTACAAAAAACACAAATTCATCGGAAAATCTTTGTCTAATAAATTTCAGCAAAATTACTACAACAAAACATGGAAAAGAGCAGCGTATCGGTCAAGTTTTTTGCATTTGTTTTGGTGGGTCTCTTGCTAGTGGGTCATGCTGATATTACATCTGCTCAAAATTCAAATGGCGGCAAACGTAAATTAAGCTACTGTGACACGCCTAGTAAATGCAATTATGGGCGAAAAGCACTTCAGGTGCCCATACCCGCTAATCCATGGACACGGCCGTGCTTAAAAATATTCCAGTGCCGTGATTAACAATCGACATATATGGTTGTTGTATTATTATCAGGGTTCTAAATAGTTAATTATAACTGCGTAATAGTTGTGTTATAGCTTTTTTGGACCATAAAAGCTATAACGCTAGCCGTTTTTGGCGCTATAGCTAGTTATAACTATTTTTTTAGCCTTTTTGCGATGATACAATAATCACTATTGAGAACCTTGATTATTACTTTTGTCAAGACGAAGTTGTTTCGCAATGTTTAATGGCAAATAATTTCTCCATGCAATGAAGTTATTTTTCTCTTGTTGAATTATTTTAGACTCAAATTTACTTCTTTTATTTTTCTCTTTTGACTCTCTGAAGAGAGAGTAGCAAACTGTTCGATCTCAAGACGAGAGCAGGTATAGACAACACAACACAAGTCAATGCCAGGAATTTGAAAAATCAGAATGTGAAAAAGAAAGTATTTCATAAAAATCAAGTTGTAAAGATTCTATATGAAGAGGGTTCAAATGTCTTCATTTTTTGTGCCTCCATCGTGCCTCCATTTTTAAAAACTTTAATAGCTCAAAATTTAAAACTTGAAAGTCAAAATAAAACCGTTGGATATGATATATATTATTTTTTCTATATACTCATAAAAAACTAGCACATTTCAATTTTGTTTATATGTGAATCAATAAGTTGAAAAATCAACGTATCTAAATTATCCACATTATTATATTTTTTACAAGCTCTTGATGACGATCAAAATAAAGTTGGAATGTCATAATTTTTTACACATGCATAGATAAAATGATGTAAATCATATCCAACAGTTTTATTTTGACTTTTAAGTTTTACATTTCTAGTTATTAAAGTTTCTAAAAATGAAGACATGATGGAGGCACAAAAAATGAAGACATTTGAATCCTCCTCGATTCTATATATGAGTCACCATACCGGATGGCTGTTATCTGTACCATCTTTGGATGGAAGTTACAAATAATTTCAATATTATGTTAATAATTGTGTTGAGTAGAAAGACATAAACTCGAAATATAATTGTATTATAGTACAAATATTACAACACTACAGCATATAATTCTGGTCTCTGCTACATTATATTTGATAGGACCATGTTATCAAGATCCTAATTTATACTTGGACTTAAACAAAAATTGGAACTTGAACCTTGTTCATGAGGTCAACCCGGGATACGAAAGGAAAGCCCAACAAACGCTAAAGCCGAAGTCCATATTTGATGAGCCCGACATGCAGATGGTTAAATTGACATGAGGCGTGCACCGCAGCATGCGGAATAACCGCTTCCACGATCTCATCACCATATCCACGATCTCATAACTACACCCATGTCTCCCGGTTGATCCGCGGAGAAACGATTAGAGATCTGAGTATAAAAAGCCTCAGATTTCCTGAGACGGGGATCGAATTTTCAGCAACTAAGCTATACTAAGAGAAATATCGATAGGGAAGAGTCCGAATATCTAACACCATTATAAGTCGGTCTTTTCAGCTCCATCTCAACTTATGGACCGAGATAAAAAAGAAATTTAGTCAACTCGGTTCACTTTTGACATACGAGTCATCCACTTCAGATAGCACGTATCAATATTACTCAACCTCCTTGTCATTGCATAACTCATGATTAAGTGCAGCTATTAGTGCCAACACCAAAGTAAGGCCAAAACCATGCTCCTTATTCTCTGGCGATCCAATCGATGGAAAAGAACAGGAGAATCGATGAAATACTAAACCAATTCCCACAAAAAATCTATTTGACTTGATTATATAGGATATATACTCGAATTCCTTGATCAGTATTGTGCATCATAAGCACAGACTTGAGACCCTAACCCTGGTATTTAGTTTCTGAAAAGGCTCTAAATACCAGATGACGAGGTGCTTGAGACAATAAGCATTCTCGAGGTAATTAACGGCTTGAGCTTGTCGGAAGTTAAAACGTACTCACAATCAATAAACTTTCTCAAGGACTGATTTAAGTAAATAGTAAGTTGTCGAGAGTGAACCAAAAAGTACAGAGAAATACCTAAGTTCTCTCTTCTTCTTCACCGCAAAGGTGTGGAAGCGCTTAAAACATAGAAAAAGAGACCAATGCAACTAATTTTGTCTCCTACACATGTACTGAAAGTTGTTGAATTGAAGCTTTTTGTTATTTATTTTACTTATTTTTATTATTTGACTCTCTCATCAATCTTATAATATGTTCCAGTTGCAATGTATGGACACGATATTAGTATTGTGATAACATAAATTATAATGGATAAATTTTTCAGGATGGTATAATATTAAATTTTATATATTTTTTAAAAACAATTTACTATTTTTTGCATCAAGCTTGATCTAAAATTGTAGGCCAGATAGTATTGATTTTCGACCATTTTAGAAAATGAATATATATTTTTTTTAAATATAAAATGAGGAGGTATCAAGTTACAACAATTTTAAGTTACAACAACGATTTTTTTATTTTCAAAGTCCAAATCGTCGATCCAAACCATTCAACATGATTATCTAAATAAAATGTGCTTCCGTATCAAATTTTATATTTTTTTTTTGAATTTGTTTACTATTTATTAAGCTGGGTACAAAAATTAGTCAAATTCACACCATTGAATTTTGTACCCATCTTAATAAATAGTAAAAAGATTCAGAAAAATGTAAAATTCGATCTGAAAGCACATTTTATTTAGATAATCATGTTGAACGGTTTGGATCGACAATTTGGACTTTGAAAATGAAAAAAACCGTTGTTGTAACTGTGTGGTAACTCAAAATTGTTGTAACTTGATCCCTTCTCATATAAAATTTAGTTTACAAGTACATTTATATATAGAGATCATGTTGAACAGTTTAAATCAGTTTTTTAAACCTTGAATATAAAGTTATTAATCCAATTAAAGTACAAAATATTATGCCCAATACATAGTACAATATCCTCAATCTTTTATTACTATATATACATAAAGTATTGTACTTGTTTTCCTGAAATATATATTTGTATCGAATTTGAATCAACACGAATTATTTTTATGCGCATGTACGGGTAATGCCTACATATTTGTATGAAATTTTTTCCAAAGATCATTTGTTTGAAACACATTTTGCTAAATGCATGCATCCTTATATTTGGATTAGAAATCAATCAAAATTGAGTGAGGTTACGGAACTATGCACGGTGTATATTTGTTCTTATGAGAAAATCACTTTAATCTAAATATTCTAGACCATTCAAAATAAATGATTATCTATTATATAGAAAAAAAAAATAGCAAAAATGTTCTAAAACATATAAATATTTGTAGTTTAAAGTTTACATTTTTCTTATATATTTTTTAATATTCTTTTAGATAGGTAGAAAATCACTTTGATCTAAATATTCTAGACCATTCAAAAGAAATGATTATCTACCTATATAGAAAAAAAAGAGCAAAAATGTTCTAAAACATATAAAAATTTAATTTGCAATTATATTTTCATATAAAAATTACGCTGCGGAATTCATATCGACTATATAGACTTTAAAAATAAGATCAATCTGTAGGATGATGCATAGTACCATAGCCTCACTCATCAAGATTCGGTTGTTTTTAGATAAATTGCTCTAGCCCAAAGAGACGATGTACTCGTCAGCATTCAGATCAGGTACCATGCTGCATCAGTATTGTATTTGTACACCATCCGACATATTACATTTTTTATCAAGATTCGCGTAAATGTTATCGTAAATTAACACCCACCACCTCCCTAAAAATCCATAATGTTCGAAAATAAATCCATGAGTCGCGCAAAGAAGATCAGTACCCGACTTGTCCGATTTAAATAAATATGTTGCGATTCCAAAAGATTGCAAGTCCCTACCATTCTAGTATCAACTGCTTATTTATCGGAATTTAGAAATCTCAAAAAATATTAGTTTTTGTACACGAATCTCAAAATATATGAAGGATTGGAATTGAATCCTTTGAAATCGCAGCATTTATTTCCAAACATTTATTCTCTATACGGAGTTTATATCTTCTAAACCATGGCGTATGTGATCTATACTAGTCAATATGTTGCTCATCGAAATTTACCAAAGGGATTTTTTTTTTTTTTTTTTTTTTAAGTTCGGAATAGTTATGTTGTTAAATCTCAACGGTTTAAAATAAATTAACAATCAGCATCATGTTGAAGAATACTTGTAAAGTGCTTAAAATAAATAAATAGCACTAGGACCTGATCCGGATCCCCCTACTTCGCTGCATATATATATATATATATATATATATATATATATATATATATATATATGGCAAGATTTAAATTTGAACTGTAAAACAGTAATTATCGAAAATAAATCAAGGCCTTTTTTATATAACCGGACTAATATGTAGTTGGGCCTAACATTGAAGACTGATAGAGCGGCCAGAAGCCCATCAGTTCTTAATTGGATCCATATCAAATTAATTAGGGGGCCCAGTCGTTATTATTGTTATTATCATTACCATATTAAATGTCCCTGAAAAACTAATCCCCTCTGCAGATTTTCCAAATATACTTCTTTTCAATGCTAAACAAAAAATGTATAGTTGTTGTAAATCGTAGACAGCAACACAAACACCTATATTTATATATAATAGAAAATAGAAATTGTATCTACCGATTACTTCATAACAAAGCTGGTTATTTTTCTGTATTTAACTTGTAGATAAGTTTTTTCTCTGATTAAAAGTTTATCCAATTAAAAGGAGCTACAATTATGTGAATTTTTGTTTCAATTTTAATTTGTGTACTCTTAATAAATTATAGACAAAAAGTTTTTCAGATAATTTCAGGTCATGTAACAGATATTATGTATTTAATTATCTTTAACATTGCATGCTTACTATTTTCCAAATTTAGAACTTCCAACCTGAACACAAATCCAGCCATTAGCTCTTTCCTGCATCTAGTTCTATCGATCACTTGTAAAAAGCGCAAATTCATAGGCAATTCTCATCCAATAATAAATTCCAGCAAAATTACGACAAAAAAAACATGAGAAAGAGCAGCGTTTCGGTCAAGATTTTGCATCTGCTCAAAATTCAAATGGCGGCACACGTAAATTAAGCCACTGTGACACGCCTGGTAAATGCAATTACGGGTGAAAAGCACTTTAATTAGGTGCCCGTGCCCGTGCCCGTGCCCGCTAATCCATGGACACGGCTGTGCTTAAAAATATTCAAGTGCCGTGATGAACTGTAGACAAAATTACAAGTGCCATGATTAACAATCGACATCTATGGTTGTTATATTATTATCAGGGTTCTAAATAGCGCTATTACCAGCTTATGGCGCCATAGCTAGTTATAGTTGTTTTTTTAATTTTTCCGTGATGACGCAATAATCGCTATTAGAACCTTGGTTATTACGTTTTTCAAGGCGAAGTTGTTTTGCATTGTTTACTTAATGGCAAATAATTCCTCCATGCAGTAAAGTTACTTTTCTCTTGTTGAATTATTTGTGGCTCAAATTTCCTTATTTCATTTTTATCTTTTGACTCTCTGAAGAGAGAGTACCAAATCTCTATTCGATCTCAAGGCGGGGGCAGGTATATACTCTATATATATATAGACAACAAAACACAAGTCATTGTCAGGCATTTGAAAAATCAGAATATGAATAAAAACACATTTCTTAAAATCAAGCTATATAAATTATTTTTTTAAGGTTAGTCGGCAAGACGCCGATAAAACGTATTAATAAAGAAATTAATTAGTTTATTTACAAAATCCTAGTTCTAAAATCCTCCCATATCTCTCTCACCTAATTACAACACTAGTGATAGATTTTTAATTACAAGCTATATAAATTTGTATATATGCATGAGTCACCCTGCCGCATACTAAGAGCAATCTACATCGATCAGTAAAATAATTATAAAAGAAATTAAAAACAGTCAATTGTCAAGCACTAAATATAAATTAAAGTTAATTTAAATTTCTAAACATTTACATCCTAGAAATTTGAAATTTGAATAGAATGTGCGAACACAACCCCCTCCCCCTGCATAGACAAAAGCGAATTAAGCCTCCAACAAAATATATGGAAACCAGGGACCAAATCAAATGTGTAACATCAATTAATTTTGCATTTTGCATTGGGTGGTTTATTTGCAATGACCTATATACATATATTCGATTCAGCCCATCTCTGCCGCCGCATTCTTGCCCCCCATGAAAAATCTCTGCTCATGCTTCGTCTCTTCAATTTCTCTACCTGATCTTCCCACTCTCTCTTCCAACTGGATCTGTCATACAATTCCTGTTTCAAATGTTCAAACACAAAATAATTAATGCGAATGTTTCATCCCTGCTCTGCAGCGTAAGTTTGAATCCAATTTTTCATAAATTATGATTCAAGATGTTGTTCTTGATTGATAATTTACATATATAGTATTAATATTTCATTGTATTGAGCATCTTCGATACTATATGGTTTTTTATAGAGATATTCAAACCATATATATGCTAGTCATATTCAGGGATATATGATGAGAAAAATTAATCAACTAAGCAATTAAAGTTATACAAAAAAAATTCTTGTTGTGATAGTTGATAGAGATTCATTAAAGTTGTCCCCCAAAAAAAAAAAAAAAAAAGGAAAGATTTTCCTACCTCATTGAATCGCCATTTGCCAGAGGTGGTGGCAGAGCCGACACCAAGGCGGAGCCCGCGGTCATAGACATCCCGTCTCCTTGGGTCAGACAGTGTCTGATATGCCTCTTGTACATCCATAAATCTACGCACATTCTCCTCCACCAAATCTGGAGGCGATACATCAGGATGGTACCTGTCATTTTGTACCAAAAATTTTTATATTCATTTTCTAGTAGCTGCCTAAATATACTGGTACATGTCTAAAATCTAAATAAAGAGCATATGAAAAATATTAATAATGAGTACCTGAGAGCAAGGCGCCTATAGGCCTTCTTAATCTCCTCAAAGCTCACTTCTTTAGAAACTTGTAGAAGGTCGTAGAAGCTTGTTCCGGTAAAACCCGTCGCGTGCCCCACTCCGGCATTTGATCTTGGTATAGATGCTCTAACTGTAAGACGGAGGTGGTGAAGCTGTTTTCTGATCGAACCGAACTGACAGGTTGCAGTTGCAGCTGGTAGCAAGGCGGTGTGTCGTCTCTCATGGGGATGGTGGTTGAGAGGTGGTGTGATGATGGTTTTAAGACTAGTACCGGCCATCTCTCCCTCTCTTGCTATCTCCCTTTAATTTAATTTTGGTTTATTTTCAATATTCTTGTGGAATTGTATCGGTATTCTTCTCTCTCTCTCTCTGGGTTTTGAGTTGGGTTGTTCGTGATTGATTGATCTGTTTCAATTTATTTTGTTTCTTTTATAGGCGCCATGAAACTATGAAAGCGGTGAACTGACAGCGGAATTGTACAGCCGCCAAAATTAATGGCCCGCTGTTTTTATTTTGGGAAAAGTTTCCAGTGTACTCATCGAAACTTTTAAAATAATTAATTTTTTCATAAAAATATTTTAATATTCAATATCTCCATAAAATTTTAAATTATTTCTTTTATGTCCTTCTATTTATTAAATTTGTTTTTTTAGACAAATATACTCTTTCATTGTCTCTTTAAATTAGCAACATTACAATATTAAAGCTGTTTTCAAATGAAAACCATGTCTTAGATCTAGCTAAAAATGGTCTTTAATTTTTCTGAATTATTTAATATATATATCATTTTTCTTTCTTTTTTCATGTGTCTTATTGGCAACAATAATAAAAGGATTCCATCTTCCGTGCATGAATAGCTGAAATTCACCTTTCTTTTATTTTACCAACTTCACACTCCATCAAAAATTCGCTCACCCACTTTCCACACTCTGCCAATAAGCATTTTTTTTTTTTTTTTTTTATGAATCCGATCGAAGACTCCAGAGTGTTGGGCTGAGGAGTCAAACTCTTTATCTCAAAGGATAATTCTAAGTAATATCATTGCCACTAAATCGAGGGAGCAGAGTAAAACATAAATACAAATTCTTCATCAATCAGAAATTAGATTCCTAGCTTAGCTAGTTCATTAAAACAGGGATATATATATATATATATGTATGTATGTATGTATGTATGTATGTATGTATGTATGTATGTATGTATGAGATGGACTTGGCTAAGTCATGATGTAAAATACGTTTGTACTCCACACCATATCTTCATTTCCAAAGTTTAAATGGCCGATCCGACCGCTCAAAATGTTCTCCATTTTGAAATGTGCTTGGAGACCAAATTTTACATTTTTTGGAATTTTTTTACTATTTATTAAGCCACTTTGAAATCGCTGATCCAACGTGAACAATAAAAATTTATGGACCATCGGATCAATAATTTTCAAAGTGGCTTAATAAATAGTAAAAAAATTTCAAAAAATATAAAATTAGGTCTCCAAGTACATTTCAATATGGATAACATTTTGAGCGGTTCGGATCGGCTATCTAAACTTTGAAAATAAAAATATTATGCTGTGGCTCACCAAATATATTTACACCGTAGCTTAGCCAAGTCGATATATATATATATATATAGGCCCCTAAACCCTTGGGGAATCCCACAGACCCACGGTCCTTGAAAGAAGGTATTTATTACTGTCTTCTCAACTATGGGAGTGTCAAGGATAGGCACCCCATAGTCCCATACATACTACAAAATAGCATGTCAATTGGCAGAATGTTTTATTAATAAAAAAAAACATTCCATTGACCATCATATATATTAAAGTTCAAATAATAAACCTGAAACCGAAATTTTTATTAATATACAAAAAAATAATAAATTTAACAATCTAAACAACATTCTGATGAAATTCGAAATCTACCGAAACCAATGATATTGTCATCGGTTTCAAAGTTAGAACCGATGACAATGTCATCGGTTTGAGCCTTCCAATTCATCCCAATTCGAATTTAATATAATTTTTTCATTTAATTATTTTATTTAATTAAAAAATATTATAATTTATTTATTTTTCATATTAAAATATTAGAAATATTTTTATATTTTTTTGAAATTAGATAGAATACCATATAATGAGTAAATCTAGGGTGTGATGTGCTCACCAAGAGGGTTTGGTGAGCACAACTCCAAAAGTATATCGAATCGGCTTCAAATAACGAATCCAAACCGTTGAAATCTATGTACTTCATGAGTGATGCATGTACATGCTAAATTTTGAAAGTTTCGAATTCATTTGCGACAAGGTCAAGTGGACAAAGTAATGAATCTTTTAATGAGTTATTTTATATATTCATTTTTGATCATTTCTTTGACCACTTGACCTTGTAGCAAATGAATTCGAAACTTTCAAAATTTTGCATGTTGATGCATCACTCATGAAGTACATTGATTTCAACGGTTTGGATTCGTCATTTGAAGTCGATCCGATATACTTTTGGAGTTGTGCTCACCAAACCCTCTTGGTGAGCACATCACACCCTAGCATTGCTCCCATATAATTTGATTTATTAGAAAGACTGAAACAAATAATCCGGATCAATATTTTTCAAATCGGATTTTTCACGGATGTAAGAAAAATTATAATATTTCTTTGTGTTTTATTAAAAAAAATAAAAATATTTTTAATCTGAATTATTGATCCCGGTTCAAAAGTCACTTCTATGTAAATACAGAAAATATTGTGATTCTTCTAGTACATTTAAATATTAAGATATTATATCTATTTTAAAAAAAAAATCGATGTGTCATGATTGAAATTTGACAAAAGTTTTCTTAAAATTTTATTTTTTCAAAAAAGAAAGACCAGAATATTTCTGTATTTACTTAGAAATGACTTTTGAACCGGAATCAATAATTCATATTCAAAGCATTTTTATTTTTTTCAATAACACACAAAAAAATATTTTAATTTTTTTACAGCCATGAAAAATCCGATCTGGAAAATATTGATCCAGGTTATTTGTTTCAGTCTTTCTAATAAATCAAATTATATAGTATTCTATCTAATTTAAAAAATTATAAAAATATTTCTAATATTTTAATACAAAAAATAAACAAATTATAATATTTTCTAATTAAATAAAATATAATAATGAAATATTGTATTAAATTCCAATTGGGATGGATTGGAAGGCTCAAACCGTTGACATTGTCATGGGTTTTCGCTTCTGAAACCGATGATAATATCATCGGTTTCAGTAGATTTTGAATTTTATGAAACATTGTATAAATTGTTGAATTTATTATTTCTTTTGTATATTAATAAAAATTTCGGCCATTTTCATATGATTTTATGTAGTTACAAGCTAAATTTTAGAAATTTGAGAAATTTTTAACTATCTTTAAATAGGCAGATAATCAATACTTTTGATTTTTAAATGATCTAAAATCTTGAGATCAAGTGATTTTCTACTATCATAAAAAATAGTAAAAATATTTTAAAACATATGAAAATTTAATTACAAGTATATTTTTATATGAAAATCATATTGAATAGTTCAAATTAATTATTTAAACTTTAAAAAGTAAAGATATTGATGCACAGTAGATATTAATGTACCATGAGATCACTATTGAGTCTTGAATAGTTGAATTTTAATCAAATAGTGCCCAAATGATTAAATACCATTCTTTACGCAGATGCGAAACCATCTGCTTTGTCTTTCAATAAACAGTATATACTTAAGCCGTATAAAATCTTACGACCTTTTTTCGATTGTGCGTGCGTACGTATCCTATTTATTATTCCTAATTTCCTATTGCGGGGCCGAAGAATTGACGAAATCAAATGTATGCGTTAGAGATCTGATGTAAACCTTATCTCGATCTACTTCCCTCTGTCACTTTGTCTTTGTCTGGATATGGAATATGGATATCTCGATTAAATTCCCTTTGTCTTTGTCTTCTAGATTCTTAGAATTCGTATGCTATATGACTATATTCCTCTTCTAGATGCATTCCTATTTCCTGACACAGATTGTTTTTAGTTGCACCTAATTTTTCCCTAAATTCATTTAATATATTATTTAATTCATTACTAAAATTCTAGATATGTTTTAAAATAATATGCAAATCAAATTTAAATCGAAAATATGTTTACTCTTATATTAAATAACTTGAACGTTTGGTAGTAGAATTTAATGAATTTATGATGATTGTACGAATAAATTTGAATAATTTTAAATATAACATCAATCAAATCTGATAGATGTTCTATGTAAATAATTACAAATAAATTCATAATTTAATTTTTAATTAAATATATAAATTTTGTCAAATTAAGTAGATGTATTATAAAAATTGAATGTATGTTAATTTTTTTTTATTTTTTTTAAGAAAAGAGTTCGCTAATTATATGTCAAAATAATAAACGACACACAAAAAAAGAGACCACATTCAGGTAACAAAATATTTGAATTTAGATCCGGACCATTTGATAAGAATACGAACCAATCTGATCCGAGATAAAATGCACGGTACTCCTTTTAATATTTGTGCCGAGATAGGAGTACCGTGCATTTTACCTCTTATAATAGCGAAAGGGGTACCGTGCATTTTACAATCTAATCCGAGGTAAAATGCATGGTAACCCTTTCACTATTATAATTAGATAAATAAATATTATAAAATTTAATATTTTCAATTATATTTTATATTTTTTTAATAAATATATGATATATGTCTAATATTCAATCTCTTCGTTTTTCACCCCACTCACATGACATGAATATCACAAAAAGTTTCCTAAAAAAAAGAAGAGTTAGCCTTGGATGCTATGGATAGCATAAGGCTATTCGTGATACTGTTTCAAAAACTTATCAAATAAACTTCAAACTTTGATCTAAGTAGCTCAATAAATTAGTTATATAATTAACTTGTAGGATACCAATTTTTATAGGACTGGTAATGATTAAAGTTCGGCTCAAACTCGGCTCGGCTCAATGAGAGAAGCAAAATGATTCGGCTCTAACTCGGCTCGCTTTTGAAAGAAAAGCTTGGTTCGGCTCGGCTCATGTAAACACTCGGCTCGACTCGGCTGGCGAGCCAAGCCGAGCTTTTTTCATGTTTAAAGAGATTACAATATAAAAAAAAAATGTTCAATATTTTATTGAATTACACATGTATTTGAAAAATGATATACCTTAATTACTGGATTCATATATATAAATCATGTATGTTTGTATTTTATGATCTTAGAATTTGTTATAACAATACAATACGATTCGGCTCGTAAGCCGGTTTATGTAATAAAAATTTTGAATTTCAAATTTCAAAGTTTTTCAGATTTTAATTTTTTTCAAATTTGAAGTTTGAAAAAAAAAATTTGGAAAACTTGAAATTTGAAAAAAAATTAAAATTTGGATCTTGTCTGTACGATTTTTGAAGCGCATCGGATGGACTAGATTGAGTGATTAATAAATTGTCATTTTGTTACCTTGAGTATTATTGAATTTATGGATCATTCATTTATCTGAACTAGAGTCAATAGTTGGAATTGTGAAACTCCATAATATTAAATGATATATATACTCTTAAAAGTCTATAACCAATGTAATTAGCAGGAACACTAATTTACCGTTGTAAGGTTAGAATGTGGATTAAAAGATGATCAAGTTTTACAGACCATTGACATGAGATGTCATTTTAATCACATAGATACATGCTCTAGGAACATGGTATTTGACAGACCTCGAATGAAACATTAAATGGAATTGTGTACGTGTCATTAATGTTTTCATTCAGTGTTAAGTTCTAAAGTATGAGGTATTCATTTTTCCTACTAAGAGATGTGTATGTGTGATTGTTACCTAACACTGTCGGTAAAACGCAATCATAACGGTAGCTTTTCGGTATACATAGCTTAGCTGAGGTAGTGATGGTTTACCAAAAGTACTATTGTCCCTCGTAACTCTATACGAGTTACGGTATCACTGGGCCCCTTGATAGAGTAGGATTATCTGCATGCAGTATAATTACAAGAGTAATTATATTTGATAATCTGCTCAAGATCGAGAAAAGATTAAGTTTCCAAGGATGACACACACCTACCTTGAAATTGATCTGATACTGTGAGACATAAGAATTAATACGACTAAAATAGTTTAATGGATCGTGGTATTGTATAGTACAGCATCATCTGTGTAATTGGATGGTCATAGTGTAGATGTCAGATGCCTCCTATGATTATAGAAGTTAAAATAGTTTTAATTCTATTTACCAACATAACACAAATCCTATTGGGTCACACCGCAAATGAGACTTATCAGAGAATCTTATAATTAATTATATATAGTTATAATTAATAATAAGATATTTCTATTAATTATAAAAGGTATAATTAATATAAATGTCATAAAGATGACAAGCTTAAACATATTCAATTTACAAGCGTGTACGACACGTTGTGTAAAAACTATCGCAGCAACAGTCGTAAGAAATTATAACTGATCAGATCGATTATAACATGGATTATAAATATTAATTATGAATTAATATTTTGGGCCTAAATTAAATTTAGAATTTAATTTAAAAGCCCAAAATCAAAGCCCAAAGCCCAAAGTCAAAACCCAAAAGTCAAAGCCCAAACTAATCAATTGATTAATGGGCTCGATGACATTTTGGTAAATACCATGTTGCCCTAGGGGCATATTGGTCATTTAGACTATTTCAAAAGTCTATAAATAGAGGGGTAGGGGTAGAGAAAAATTACATTCCAAAATCCGATCGAAGTCTGATCGATCTGAAAGTCAGTCTTTTATAACTTTCGGTTTTTCTCTCCCAAATAGTGTTAGGCTAGAAAAGAAAGATATACGTAATCCACGTATAACCTTGCGAGTTGTGAATAGTGTTTTTACGGTTGTCGTGAATAGTGTTTTCGTGAAGTTTCGTGAATCTGATTTTACGTGAGACGCAAGTCGGTTTTTACGATCCTCGTGAATAGTGTTTTCACGCCTCCCGTGAATAGTGCTTTTACGGTTTTCGTGAATAGTGTTTATGGGATTAGGAAATAATATATTTGCGAAAGTCGCGTTATATTTATTTTGTCATTTTCTCGGTGAATAGTATTTTCACGCCTTCCGTGAATAGTGTTTACGGGATTAGGAAATAATATATTTGCGAAAGTCGCAGTATATTTATTTTGTCATTTTCTCGGTGAATAGTGTTTTTGCGAATCCCGCTGGTTAGTATTACTGGCAGTAGAAAGCCAGCGCCCTGGTGGTTCCTGGTGGACGACCGATAGAGGTATCAGACGTCTGATACTCTGAGGCAAGACATTCCTCAGATTCGATCTTCTCGGTCTGCTGCAATCCAATTGGAATTTGGATCAAGGTATAAATATGTTATATTAATCTATTTAATTTGTAGATAGATTAAAGTTTTAGAAATCAATTATGGAGTAGATCTGTAAAATGATTAAATTGGATTTTGATGCCAAAGATTACTGAAGGTGGATCGCCTTGGAAAGTATTCTAACATACCTCGTTTAATCCTTGACTTAAGTTAGAAGTAAAATTTTTGTTTTACGTTCTTTCCGCAACTTAAGCTAATCAATGGATTTGGACCGTCCGTAACCCAACAGAAGGGAGGTCGGAGTTTTTGAAATTAAATTCAAATTTAATTTTGAAATTTGCAAAAATTTTGAAATTTAAAAAAACTTGAAATTTGAAAAAAATTAAAATTTGAAAAAAAAATTAAAATTTAAAAAAAATTAAAATTTGAAAAAAATTGAAGTTCAAAACAATTTGAAATTTGCAAATTTTTTCAAATTTCAAATTTTTTTAAATTTGAAATTTAAAATCGGTGAAAAAAATATCTATTATATTCTATGTTTAATATATATAAATGTTATTTACATCATATAGTTAGTTTATTATCTTATTTATTAATTTATTGTTAACTTATTTTTTTAATATTATACAATATTTGTATAATATGAAGACCTCACTGTTGAATAGTAATGTAAATGATGTTTATCTATTGCAACATAATTAAATATGAGTCGGCTCTCGATTCGCGAGCCGAGCCAAGCCTTTTTTTTTTCAAAAGCGAGCCGATTCGAGTTTGGACTTTTTTTAGTTTCGCATCTGATTCGTTATGAAATATTGAGTCGGCTTGCGAATACTTTTTGATTCGCGAGCCGACTCAACTCATTAGTAGCCCTAAATTTTTATCATTTTTAAAATTTTTGTACTATTTTTTATGATTTATGAAAGATGACAAAAATCGACTTAAAAATAAATGAAAATTGCCAATATTTTAGGTTATTTTTTACAATATTTCATAAATCATAAAAAATAGTAAAGAAATTCTAAAAATAGTAAAAATTGGTATTCTACAAGTTCATTATATAACCAATTTATTGAGCTACTTAAATCGAAACTTGAAACTTATGCGATAAATTTTTGAGAATGTAGCACGAATGATCTTGTACTATCCATGAAGCATTACTCAAAAAAGAATATCACAAATAGCGGGTGACAAGTTTTCTTCCTAGGAAGCATGTCCAATCACAAGTAAAAACAATGTTTCTTCTAGAAACCAGGAAGTGACGAAGAAATGAAAATACGGAAAGCATATTAATTAGAACAATTAATCAATAAAAAGTTGGATTTCCGAATTGGCATGCAATAAGCTAAATTTATATATTTAGCATATCTTACCAATAGCTAGTTAGCTACGTACTCTACAAGGACGTAATTCACGGATACGTGAGATGTGATTTTTATAAACATAAATAGACAATTTTGAAAATGTACGCGATAAATTGACGCTAATAATAATCAAATGAGGACATGACTCTTATTTTTTTTTCTCAAAAAAAATTGACGCTAATAATATTTTAATAAATAAATAAAAGTTAAAAATACTTACAAGATTCTAGATTGCTCACTCCTCAACCGAGCATGCACTATACAAGGATGCCCAACTGTATATCTATATTAATTTTTGGATAGTTATTATTTCCAAACTAATTTTATTATATTATTATATTTTCTAACAAATAAACTGATCACCAAATATATAATTAAATTAATTTTCAAAAACAAGAATTAAATCTATGATAGCTGTAAAACATCCATCAAATAAACAAAATGAAATGAATAAAAAAATTATCATTTTTTTTAAAAGGAAATTTTGTTTATGAAAATGAGCAATTAGAGACTGCGCAGTTCTTTCCTATTAGTAAAAAAAAAAAATCTAATAATTGACATTAATTTTAATTGTATCATCAAAACTTATCTTATAATAATGATGATCCAAAATTCCAAAGTCTATATTATTGAAAGAAAATAGAACGAATCTACAAGTATTTAATTAATTTATTGCTTTATCTAGTTGGTAATATCATAATGATGTTAGCCTTAAACTTTAACTAAGGTCATTACTTACTAGAGCAACACTATGGGGGGGAAAAATTGGACTTGATTTTATTATTTCATGATTTTGTACTAATTGACAATAAAAAATGGAAACTAAAATCAAAATCATTCAAAATATAAATAGTCAGTTCGGTTCTATTTTTTTTTCTTTTCAAGATTAGTAACTTTAAGTGCCAACTAACTATTCCATTGATAAAAAATAAATTTACAACAAGTCAAATGACTCTAAACTTAAATCAACTTTTTTATTTTCACAAAATCATCCAAACTACTATAAATAACTCTAATCTCACTTATATACACTCATAACTATCATATTATCTTTTCCTATCGCTTTCTACGGCCGGATCTACTCACCCGTGCTCCAATTGAGATGAGTAGAGACTCAATGCTCCAAACTTCAACAGTAACGTGCTCTCAACTCCGGTTTCTTCCCTCTCAAGAAAAAATTTTCTTATTAAAAATCTCATAGAATTTGTGCTGTCCGAACATGACCTGAATATGTTTCTATTGGTGGGAATATAGAATATGCTCAAATGTGTTTTCTTTTAAAAAGAAAAAAAAATTCCCACCTATTTCGGTCTATTTTATCTAAAATAAACCTAATACTTTTACAAACAAACAAAAAATAATATGAGACGAAAAATCAGTAGTGATCACTATACTTTTCTTGTAAGATATTATATCGAAATCTAATTAACAATCTGAATATTTAATGTTAAATTTTGTATCTATCATTATTTTCGATCATTAGTGATTCAATTGTCCAGTCTGATTTTAGTTTTGAGTTAAGCTACCATTAGATCAACAATTTTTCAAATGATTTAATAAATAGTTAAAAAAAAGTTAAAAAAATGTAAAATTTGGTCTCCAAACATATTTTAATATATAGATCACATATGACGATTTGGATTGACTTTTTGAATGTTAAAAATTAAAAAACGACTTAGTTGATTTGATATTAGCCCTAAGACGTGATATTTTGATTAAAAGGATTATGCTAAGTTATAATGCAGTCAAATTCTTAGAATCAGCCCACGCCTTTCCAATAGTTTTTAATCCTTTTCTACTAGTATAAATATTTCGAAATGCCACAATTTGATAATTTGATTGCATAGCGGGTAGCAGAGGCGGATCTAAAATTTTTATTAGATTAAAAAAATATCAAAGTAAATTTAAACTTATTAATTAATTAATTAAGTACTTAATAAAAAAAATACTTTAACTTATACTTTTTAATGCTTTGATTTATAATTTATGATGTTCTAACTTATAATTTTAATTATCAATCATAAGTTAAAAAATTTAACTTAGTTTTTATTTTAAATTTAACTCAAATTACAAATAAAAAATTTGGAGGAGAGCAAAAAAAAAATTCAGAGAAGAGAAATAAAGTTAGTTGGAATGGATAGATCTTCACTAAAATGCAAAATTCAAGTTCCATCACCCGATACTATATGGAATCCCTTATATATTATTGTGCCTTCAGCATTTTATCAATATATATATATAGAGAGAGAGAGAGAGAGAAAGGCTCCTATGCTTTGCAAATTAAAGTGGGTGTTTTAATTTGCGCTCATATCTCTATTTTCAAAGTTTAAATAGTCAATTCGATCCACTCAACATGATCTCTATATTGAAATGTGCTTGGAGACCAAATTTTATATTTTTTGGAATTTTTTTACTATTTATTAAGTCACTTTGAAAATTGCTGATCCGGTAAAAATAGAGATATGAGCTCAAATTAAAACACCCACTTTAATTTGCAATGCATGGTAGCTCTACTCTCTCTCTCTCTCTATATATATATATATAGCAAAGCTAGGGTGTGATGTGCTCACCAAGAGGGGTTGGTGAGCACACCTCCAAAAGACTATCGCTTTCACTTCGAATTACGAATCCAAACCGTTGAAATTCATGTACTTCATGAGTGATGCATGTATATGCAAAAATTTTAAAGTTTTGAATTCAGTTAGCACATGATCAAGCGGTCAAAACAATAAACATTTTATAAGGTATTTTTTAAATTGTTTTATGTATTCATTTTTTCATCATTTTTTTGACCGCTTGACCATCTACTAAATGAATTTGAAACTTTAAAAAATTTGCATTTACATGCATCACTCAAGAAGTACAAGGATTTTAATGGTTTGAATTCGTAGTTTAAAGTCCATACGATAGCGTTTTGGAGTTGTGCTTACCAATCCCTTTTGGTGAGCACATCACACCCTAGTTTTGCTCTATATATATATATCCATTCTTATATAATGCACATAGTTGTCCTGATTCGTCAATAGCTGAGATTGAAAGTTAAACTTTCAGATTGGCTCAAGGCTGGGATTGGTCTTTAGTTCTAATCCATGCGATCGTGCACCTTCTGCCACTCTGACACAGTTTTTGGCTGTGCAAAGAAAACAACCTATAATTACTACTGCTAGAGGTAACCCAGCACCCTTTATTAGGATTTTCTTGGTGATGCCAATTAGATCTTAAGCAATGCAGGCCTAATGATGTTCCATGCATCCACACTGCATATATAATCGCAAACACTAAAATAATAATATCAACCTTTCCATTACATAATTTATCATCTTTTGATTAAATATATATGTTTTATGTGTAAATGTCTAAATTTAGTTAAAATTATACTCACTACACATACTGCTATATAGTTTGTCACAGTTAAAATTGAATCAATCCTTAGTAATATGTTTTCTTATTTATTCTTAAAACTATCTTTAAATTTTACAATTAAATTATTTTCTTATTTTTTTCATTTCTCTTTTTTATTTGGAGAACCAATAAAATCCTTGGGATAGCAAGAATAAAATTCTGACGAAGAGGGGTTTGTGTATCCAGAGAATTTTTGAAATAGCAAGAATAAAATATTTTTCTGTCAAATTAATATTGGATTTTGAAATTTTAAACGTGCGTTATTATTTAATGCATAAACTGATTAAGGACATAATACATACTCTAAAATACATTTATCTTAATAACGAACATTTTAATTATTAATACTAAAATTACAAATATATTTTTGTTTGTTATTTAGATATGCCATATATAAAATTTAGTGTAATTTACGAATAAGTTTGATATTATATTGTTTTTTTGGGTGAAAATATTAATACTAAAATTATAAATATATTTTTGTTTGCTATTTAGACATCTCATGTATAAAATTTTGTGTAATTTATGAATAAATTTGATATTATATATTTTTTTTTGTTAAAAGGGCCTTTTGTGCCCAGTTTCATTAATCCGAGGAAACTTATAGAGTTCGGAGGTTTCATATTATATTAATAAAACTTATATTTTAAGCTTTCAAATTACTACATAAATAATGTAGAGAAAATAAAATTATTCAATCTTTCTGAATTTGAAAAGAAAATCATTTTTTCTGATATGCTATATTTATGGTGTCAAGAGGAGAAATAATTTTTATTAAAGCTACTGTATCTTTGTGAATAGATGAAGAGTAGATTTTGTGCTAATGGAAACAATTATATATTTCCGATCTGGAGAGAAAAATGAATAATATCTAAAAACTTTCGTATATATAAATGATCTATAGAAAAATTTTCATAATAAAATATTTATCATCAAGAATATATCTGTAGAGAAAATTATTATTTAAATAATTTAATCATATATTTTCCAATTTTATTTTTTACAAATCATTTCTCCTCTAAGTATTTGAATCATTTAATGACCTATCTTGCTTATAGAGAAAATTAGATATTAAATCGTATTGTGCTTTGTGTTAAATTTCTCAACCCCACAATCAACACAAGATAAGAAGCATTGTGTGGTGAAATTTATAACTTCAATTTAGTAATTTTTGAATTAGAGTGGTACCAGTTCTTTTATTTCTTACTGTTACATGTTTTTGATGTAAGAGGAGCTAATTTGAAAATTAATTTAAATTATGAGTCTTGATAAGGTATGAACCATATTAATTTAATATTTCTAATTTTATTACTTTATTATATATTTTCAATTTGAGCAATTATAATCTACTTTTATATTTTGTTTGTTCATTTTAAAAAATGTTGGACTACATCAAAGATGATCACACTGGCAATGATACTTTAAGAACTTTTTTCATATTATATTTGGTTTTTTTTCATTTGTTGTTGTTTTTTATTGTTATTTATTATTTAGACTTTTGTTTTTTTCATATGTATCTTTTATTTTCATTTAAATATATATATATATATATATATATATATAGTATGGCTAATATGCTTTCAGTTGTATTTCGGACGAAATACAACTAATACATTTTTCAATTTTCGAAGTCCAAAAATTCGATCCAAACCGTTAGATGTGTTCTCCATATTGAAATGTGCTTGGAGACCAAATTTTACATGTTTTTGGATTTTTTTTTTAATATTTATTAAGCCACTTTGAAAATCGCTGATCCAACGGTGGCTCAACCAAACAGTGAAACCGTTGGATCAGCGATTTTCAAAGTGGCTTAATAAATAGTAAAAAAAATTCCAAAAAATGTAAAATTTGGTCTCCAAGCACATTTCAATATGGAGATCAAATCTAACGGTTCAGATCGACTATTTGAACTTTGAAAATTGAGATTTGAGCGGAAAGTAAAACATCATCTTTACTTCCCAAAGCAAGTTAGCCCATCACTCTCTCTCTCTCTCTCTCTCTATATATATATATATAGAGGAGGGATCGGATTACACCCTTTTTGTTGACACATTTTGACACCTACTATTTTCAAAGTCCAAATAGTCGATCCAAATAGTTCAACATGATTGATATATTAAAATGTACTTGGAGATGAAATTTTATATATTTTTTTAATTTTTTTACTATTTATTAAGATGGTTACAAAATCGTTGTTTTCATACCATTGAAAAACAACGATTTTGTAACCATCTTAACAAATAGTAAAAAAATTAAAAAAAAAATATAAAATTTCATCTCCAAGCACATTTTAATATGGTTATCATGTTGAACAGTTCGGATCGACAGTTTGGATTTTGAAATTACAAAATTGACCTATAAAAAAAACAGTATCAAGATGTGTCAAAAAAAAAAAGTGTAATTGGATCCTCCTCACATATATATATATCCAAATTATGTGTCAATTAAAGTAACTAGGTGAAATCTAGAATCTAGAGACTTGGTAAATCTAGAACTCTTGATTTTTAATGCTCGTAGTCACGTAGAAAACATATAAGATGGCGACGGTGAAAGAACAAGAGACAATTCCAACCTGCCAAATTATTTCTAAATAATTCCATAACTTTCTGGTGGAGCAGATCTTTTTTATTCATAGAAATAATATAAAAACTATATATATAGAGTAATTTATAGATTGTATGAAAATTTTGATTTTTTTTTTACAAGAACTGAAAAATAATTTATGTTCCTTTTAAGTTTTAATTAGTGTACCCTAAATTAAAGAAACCGCAAATTTGTGTCGATTTGGAGCTGAAAGAAATTCCGATTCTCTCTATGAGATCAAAATTCCAAGACAATTAATATATACTATCTATATGATTTTTAAATAATTTCTATAATAAAAATATCTGATGGCGAAGATCATGACCAAACAATATAATTTACGCCACTGCCATGTGTCATCACGCCATGGTGTCAAGAGTTAGTTACTGGATCTTTGCCGAGATTTTTATTAATCGAAAATAATAAGACCGGAATATATTATTTTGTCCGTAGAGACGGGACAAACTATAATCCCGCACCAATCTAACCACTAACTGATTTCAAAATCTGAAAAAAAAAAAAAAATTGTCAGAAACGAGATGGATGAATAATTCGTCCGTGACCAAAAAAAAAAAAAAAAAGTTGATGTTGCACAAAATCACTCGTAAAAGGTCCTGGTCAAATATTAAGAAGCTAGATTAAGATTGGTCCAAGTGTGGCCCCATTTGTGTGGAATTGGACGGTTGGACTTGGACCTGTGCAATTTCTTTGGATTCTAGATTGTTCTGCAAAGAACAAACTATTTGAATATTTGAAACTTAACAGAGTTCGGTTGAGGTTTTCTTTCTGGCCCATTAATATTAAGGGCCTTTCGCATCATTTTTATTATGGGTCACGGACGGGATCATCCATCCCATCCTTCATATATATACATTTTTTTAGATTTTGAATTAGTTAGTGTCTTATTGGTTAGATTGGTGTGGGGTTATCATTAGCAGGGATGTGGTAGTTTATCCCGTCTCTACAGACAGGATAATTTATCCCGGCCTTATTTTTTTCGAAAAACACCAGATTCTATCATATTTTTTGATATTTATTTTATTTTATTTCGATTAATAAAAAAATCGGGAATCTTTGCTGTGGCCTTCGTACCCCGAAATTTTTATTTATATCATAATTCCAAAAATAATAACCTAAAAATTTACAAATTGTGAGAAATTTCAAAAATATCAAGACCGCTAATTCAATTTGTAGCCTCATTAATGGAGAGTGGGGTGTGGGCATAGATTGAATTGGAGGCCCCTAGAAACCTAAATATCAGTATATTATAGTAAAATTTTGGGTTTTTGGGGGACTGCCAAATCAATCTGTAGCCCTCCAGCTGCATATTGAATTGGCGACTCTGGTATTTTTGGATTTCTCATAATTTGTGATTTTTTTGTTTATTTTTTTAATGGTATAAATAAAAATTTCGGCTTCGTACGTATATGCATAATTTTCATTTTTCTATGGGCACGTTTCAATTTTCTTCTAGATAAAAAAATTGAACCAATTTATCGATTCATATAAAAAAATATAAAATAACATTAAAATTTCCAATTTACGGATTAAATAACTGCAAGATTTGTAGGCTTTTCAAAAGTTATACATATAGAAATCTGGATATTAATCCTCGAGAAACGAATAAAAGACTGGAAGTGAAAGAAAAGGAGGGAATTTCAACCTGCCAAAATTCTTTGTAATCATTGCCAAAAAAAAAAAAAAAAATGTTTTTTTGACGGAGATGGTGACCAATATGTAGTCGATATCACATTTCATCATGTGACCGTGTGAAGAGTTGTTTTTTTGTATGTTTTTCTTTCAACGAATGTGACATTTTCTACCATAATGTTTTCAGAACGAGACTTTTTAACTACAGAATGTTTCAGTTCAAGATGAGCACAAATTAGGTTGTAAGAGCGATTCTTATTTTTAGTAATTGGAATCCTTGAAAATTAGACGTATTTTGTTTTTTAGAAAAGTATCAGAAACCACCGATTTCTTGTAAAATAGACCACCAAGAAAATTTACAACTATATACCATAAATCCATAATACCAATACTGCCCTAATACTAGAGTGGAAGGTCCTATGAGAATCATACCAAATTCGGTCTAATATCTGATCGGAGCCGTCTGATCCGCATTAAGATTAATGCGGATCAACGTTAACGTGCGTACTTGATCAGCACGAATCTTAAAATTGTATTTACAAATGTTAATATGGATCGTACGGCTCTTACCTGATATCAGACCGCCTTCGATCCCCTCTAATACTACCTAACTGAAAATTAAATCCTCTGATAACAGTTACACGAACCATTACATAACCGAAAATTTGAAGCACTTGAAAAAGAAAAAGAAAAAAAAAACATTTTTTTCATACATGTCTAAAATTTTAGAAGGGAATTTATCGATTAGCAGAATCAGTGGTGCATCATCCTCTATTGCATGGGCATGGAATGAGAGTGCTACTATGAACTGCTCGAGAGGAGGAGGAGGAGGAGGAGGTTATCCCCTTCTATTTGAATTTCTTCTTGGCCGCAGCTGAGATTAGCAGAACAAGTGGTGCATCATTCAAGGCTGAGCCAGACTTTCAAAATATGAGAGTCAAACACATATTGGGAGTCTATCATATAAATTTACATGCTGAATACGGAGGTCAATTTTACAGTATGAATAGTTGGGAAGGCAACATATTTAGGGAACGGGGTTAAAATTGTACCTCTGTTCAAAAGATTCAGTACCAACAGAATTCTCCTCTTCCAACTGTTCTAAAGCCATATAATTTATTCTCTCTAGGTACAACCAACAATTGATGATTAGAGACCAACTGCATAGTATGCACTAAGATGTCATCTGATTCTGTCTCAAACTCTCAATACTTAATTTGGTCGAGTTTATTATGCTCTGTACCAGAAGGGAGAGCAGCTGGTACTCCTTGTACAACTCAAGCTGGAGTTGCCTCTGAGTGAGTTTTATCAAAACTGACATTGCTTACATAACTCTTTTGTTTTGTTAACTGAAACTGATTCCGATTCCATCCATTTCGACGTGCTGAATATGGCAAGGATTGACTGCCAGTATTAGTATTACCCCTCTGAATTTTCTGAAATTTTACCCAACATGTTGATCCTTACATCTCCATTGGGAATACCACTCCTAAATCCTAATCTCAATTCTCCTTCCTCCATTACCATATTCTTTCAAGTTTCAAAAGTTAGGGGGGTGACGGTGGCTCCAAAACAAAGCGATTGTGTTTCTTTTTTTAATAGAGTACTGTTTCAGCAACTAGATCATTTACATATAACTAAATTAAGTCGTCCATAAGTATAAAATTGAGTACAATATGACAGAATATAATGATGAACAAACCAAAATGTTAGCCAATAAAGTGAGCCACTTAATAGTTGTCATGTTGTGATATTATCTTAAACTGGCAATTGAAGTTGCCACTGTTCCAACTATAATAATTAAATGAATAAAGGTTTGCGTGAACTCAAATTCAGATTCTTAGTTATAGACTCCACATCTGTTGGTTAAAATGCTGGTAACACCAAATAACAATTCAAATGTTTCTTTGTTACTGGGTCGAATTGCTGTTAGTTTCATGCTTCAATGCAGTTAAATGGATCTTGCCTCTGAAGCTTTCATTACCTTTGGCTCTGAATATCTTCTTCTTTACAAAAAATGTAGAAACAAAATGAAAAGAGTACCATAATAGAAACAGAAAGAAAGAATTAACGAAGCAATGAGGCCCAGTAAGATGTTGCATAAATCCTTCTTTCCAGGTTTGATTAGCTTATATCCATGGTGTCATAGGTATTATCTTTTATCTACAATACTGGAGAATTCAATTAATGTATTTTCTTGTTTTGAGAAAAGAGAAAGCACAATATAATAACAAAAGGTTAACGCTTCTGACGGCATGAATGTAAACTTTTCCGTAATATCTACACGATTAATCCCAAGTCCCTTTCAGAAGAAAGAAAACAAAATTGTCCCAGTCCCAGAACGCAAAATCCAGAAAAACTAAATTTAGTTTATCCCCCGGACAAAAAAGAGCACCATTATTCTTCAATTAATTACAGTAAGATGGTGATCTAATAACTATTCTAAAAAAAATTACAGCAAAATGAAAAAACCAAAACCTATTTGGATTTATTTAAATTGATAAACTTTTCCATGTATTTTAAGGACTTGTTCGGTTGTCTAAAGAGAATGGAAATGGGGATGAAATTTTTTGAATGACTGGAATACTGTGTACGTGGGAAAATTTTCACGAAGTCTAAAAGAGAATTTTTTTTTTCCCACACGCATAATAGTTTGCCGAACAAGAGCTAAATGAAGACCCAAATATCCGCATTCCCCATAACATCAAAAAAATGGCATAAAAATGCGATGGACAGCAACCATATGCTCTGCAAACCAAATGTAGATAACGTATGCACCCACTGTAAAAGAATTGTTACAGTTTAAAGAAATCTTGTGACTTCTTTTTTACCGGAAGTATTAAAATGTTCTTTTTTTTTCTATAAAAATTATGAACAAAGAGGTTAAAAACACCTGCTCATGTAGTTTCTCTTATATTACAATTGTATGTCTACTTTGCCTACGGGCTTCTTGCCAAGAAAAACTGAAAGCGCTGCTATGAGGAAGGAACAAATTGCCACCGTCAAAACTAATATATATATATATATAATATAAAGGGGAAATTGCTAAATTGATCAAACCATTAACAGTATTGCAATTTATTCCACTATTTTTTTCAGGAGATGCGGAGTTAAAAAGTCAAAATCATGGGGCATGAAGATGTTTGGCATGCTATAATTATTTTTTGTATTTATTGGAGATGAATTGATAGGAAGTTAGTAATTCGTATTTTGAATTTCGGAGTCCACATAAAATGAGATTGGCAAGTATTATGGACACCAGGATTTGCAAAAATTAAAAATCCCAGCAGTAATGATTTCTCGATCAACTGATATCCTTACTCTCACACCATATTTGCAAAGATTAAACACGCAGCAGTGATGAAATTCTCAACAAGAGATAATCCATCAGAAATCCCTACCACCTCACACTATAAATACATACAATACCGATACCAAATTGAACCATACTTCATAGAGAACTTCTAAAAAATAATGGAAACCTAATCAAACAACGGTGAAACAGCTAGTTCACTCCCTAACATACCCCAACAGAGTCATCCAAAGTGAGATAAAGGTTGGAAGAAGGGTTAGAAAAAAAAAAAGAAAAAAAACCATACTTTATGCACATAGACATTATTTTTCCACATGCAGAAAGTTCACTAAACCTCAAAACTATAAAGAGTTTGGCTAATATGCTTTATAATGAATGGGCCCCCTTGTATTTCACATCCTTCTGTGCCTCTTTATAATTTTACATTTTTTTTTGGGAGTTTTTTCCTATTTTCTTAGATGGGAACAAAATCACTGTTTTTTATGGGTTCAGAATCTTCTGAAAAACAATGATTTTCTACCTATCTAAAAATAGTAACAAAATTCCAAAAAAATATAAATTTTGGTCTCAAAGCATATTTTATTATGGATATCATGTTGAGCGATTTGGATTGAATGTTTGGACTTTGAAAACAAAGATAAGGATGTAAGCACAAGAGAGCCGATGCTTTATAAAGCATATATGAAACAATTTAACAAAAAAGTAATTAGGCTAGCAATGAAGGTAATGCAGTTCCTCTTGTTAAGACCTAGTTGGATAGCGAGGATGCTTTTGCCGGCAGGATACAGTTTTCTGACACCACAAGTTGCATGCTCCACTCAGATATAATCCTGTTCCCACACCAAAAAGTAGCAAAACAAGAAACAAAAAAGGAAAAAAGAAAAAAAGGACAAAAAATAAATTGGATGGATGAAATAGGTATAGTATCAATAGACATCAAAACGCACGGACCATGGAAATGCATAAAGAAGGAAAAAGAACGAAACCACCTTATTAATGGATAGCTCCATTTCCATTCTTCTACACTGGCCACTCGAAAGAATCACCTGTTACCCGTAAAATAGAAAGAAAAAAAAAAAGGGAAAAAAGAACAAAAAAGAACAAATGAATGTGGCAGTAGTCACTGAACATGGGACAGCTAACACAATATGATATATTATTACCAAAAATGAGAACTGTGTCACCAAACTGCTTCCTCATATTTATTTGGATATGCACCCAAGTGCTCTATACCAAGGTATGCTTGCTATAGTACAAACTGGAGTGCATTTAGATATCCCGTATAAAAACAGAGCCAACAGATTCACTATATTATGGTATGAATTGGCACAGAATAATTCCAATAACAGCAACAAATACAACAAAAAACTACAATCAAGTACCTGATTAACTAACAAGCATAACACCATAGAATAGTTTTCTAGAATCCAAGAGATTACTCCTGAAATAGAGAGGATTAGTTCAGAATTACATCAATGCTTCCAGGAATCTCCATCCCCTCCATTTTGCCCTATCCAGATATACTCCGGTCTTACCAATCCTGCAATAAAAAAGAAAAAAAAAAGTACATGCCCAATTTTTTAGCAAAAACATACAAAACCCTAATTGACACATTAATCATCCAACTCCCCATCCATCCAACGGTCTGACCCAGCATCCTTCACGGTGTTCGATGCATCTTTCTCTCGCTTCTTGTCAGATGTGCTTCTACTATAAGAATCCTCCTTCGATCTATCTGATCTACTATGGCGGTGACCCTCATCATCTGTTTCTTTTGAACGATGCGACTTCCTGTGTTGTAATTCTCTTTTATCATCTCGTGATCGATGCCGCTTCTCATAATCATCATGCTCGTCACGATCAGATTTTCTCTTCTTGGATTTCGAACCTGGAGTAGGTGAATTTTCTTTCTCCTCACTTTCTGCGAAATCATTATCTTCCTCTACAACAGGCTTTTTGTCAGATTTAGGGTCCTTGTGACCATTAAGCCGGTCATTCTCATTATAATCTCCTCTCTTATCAATCTCTTTCTCCTCCTTGGAATGATCTTTGCCTTTTGCGTTCTTTCTATGATCTTCCTTTTCAGAATTACTGTGCTTTCTCTCTCTAGATCTCGATCTTTCTCTTTCCTCTTCATGGTGAGCTGGTGAACGGGATCTCTCTTTCCTGTCGCTCTCTCTCCTCTCCTTTTCCTTTCTGGAACTAGACGAATAATGCAACCTCTGGCTCTCTGTCCTATCTCTTTCTCTCCTCTCTTTCCTGTCACTCTCTCTCCTCTCATTCTCTCTCCTTGAGGAACGCTCGAGGGACCTCTCCCTCTCTTTCCTATCACTCTCTCTCCTTGAGGAACGGTCACGAGACCTGTCCCTATCCTTCCTATTACTCTCCCTCCTCGAGGAACGGTCAGGAGACCTGTCCCGATCCGTCCTATCACTCTCCCTCCTCGAGGAACGGTCAGGAGACCTGTCCCGATCCGTCCTATCATTATCTCTCCTTGAGGAACGGTCAAGAGACCTCGCCCTCCCTCTCCTATCCATCTCCCTTTCCCTCCTGCTGGAATGGATAGGGGCATGGGACCGAATTGGAGAGCGTGAACGGGACCTAGGGCGCCGTCTGATTGGTGGAGAGTACGAGCGGGAGCGCCTCCTGCTTCTATATTTAATTGGCGACCTTGACCTTGACCGGGATTTCGACTTCCTCACAGGAGGAGGTGAACTGCCATATTAAAAGAGAATAAATTAAGACAAAAGTTTTAGCAGCTAGCGGCTTCTGCTTTCAGCACGAATGCAGGTCATGACTCCCAGCCTTAATGTTGAAGCCAAACCAATCTTATATAGTGTGTAATTTATAATCTAATGTTATTTATAATTCGAACTTTATTCATGTAACGTTGTTTTTATTCCTTTTTTTTTTCCAAATTACTGGTCAAGACCATAATTATTCTATGTGACTATGTTCCTGAACTCCTCCTGCCATTTAAAACCAAAGTGCTTGATAACATACTACTGGTCAAGACCATAACCAGTTACAGAACTGTCGCAAACCAAAGCTCTAAACACATTTTGAGGGGATATTTCGTAATTTTGGGTAAATAATAGACCTTGATTTGTTCTTCTCCTCCTTGTTACCATCTGCTTCACCATCAACTTCCACACCGCCTGTGCCGGCAGGAAAACCCTCGGCCTTGAGTTTCATGCTGATCTCCTTGGCACGGGCAGCAGCAGCCTCAGTAGCAGACTTCATTGTAGCAGCCCTTGCAGCAGCGGCCTGTGCAGAAGCAGCCTGCTGCATGGCCAGAGCTTGCTGGAACTGCATCTGCTGCAAAGCCACTGCCTGCTGCATCATCACTGGCAAGGATGCATTGTTAACTCCTCCAGTTGCCGTCTTAACCTGACAACACAAATCAAACAGTTTAGTTACATTCACCTAGTTTTAACAACCTCCTTTTAAGTTGGGGGTATTTCGAGCATACCATTGTAAAAACTCAAAACTTTCACTCCACCTATCACCACCTGTTTTCATGACTGAACTGCTACCTTTTTGTTGATTCTTCTACATTACTGAAAAGAGTGGTAGTTTGGGAATGATTTCAGTACCTGCGTATAGGTGATTATAAGCTACGAACAGTTTTTTCAAGGCTTTCTATGGGCAAGTACAGCACTCTATCATGTCATATTCACCAATGCATCAATTAACAATAGCAACATCGAATCCTTACCGGAAGAGATTTTGCCATCTCAACATTTAATGGCCGGCCACCAACATCAACATTATTAAGCGCCAGTGCTGACGAGGCCTCTCCGGGCTTTGAATACTCGATAAAAGCAAAGTGCTTTGAGTCGGTTATCATGCAATCAGTCACTGTCCCACAATAGCTAAAGAGTTGTTTGAGATGCTCAACAGTTAGTAGGGGGCTCAAGTTGCTGATCTGGACAGTTCTCTTCAAGGCACCAGCCTCAGCCGACTTCTCAGGCGAACCTGTTGTCAAACAGACAAGGAAATTTCACAAATATGAGTAAATTTCACAAATAGTTTCCAATGTAACATCCATTTCCATTTTAGTTCCTAAGACACTCCAAAAAAAAGTTTAGCCCCTATTGTCTCAAAATTCCATTTGATTCCTAAATATTTAATGCTCATTTTCAGTCCTTGCAAAATGGATGATGAAACAACTGGGAAGTGGGACCTATTGCACAATTACATGATAACATCTAAGAAAGATAAATACATACCAGAAAAACAAACCAAGAAAAAAAAATTAAAGCACCTGAACCTGGAGCATCACTCTCCTCTGGCTTCTGTGACTTGATGTGGGCTGCATGAGCCTGAAGTGCTTGTGCGGCCACGATGGCCTGAGCAGCAGCCATAGCAGCAGCTGAGGGGCCCATGAGGTTCCCATTCATGGTCGTGGCAGCAGTCGCTAGCACATGCATCAGCAGCTGCTGGGGTGGGTGCCCAAACCTACACTCTCCTGCCGCCTTGGCGCATTTTCCATACAAATACTCCCTGCACACCTCCCCTAGTGATGCCCCAACTCCTTGCAGTATGACCCCACCCGAATTGCCCGTTGCCATCATCCCCAGCCCTGTACCAACCATGTAATTCGGCATGTTTGGCATCGTCTGGTTCATCATCCCGTACATCGGTACAGGTGTGGTACCGATTGTACCAATGGTACCAATTGTGCCAAGTGGAGTGGTGCTTGTGAGGGTTGTTGTTGTAGGCCCTGCACTAAAGAAAACCGGGAACGGACTGCCCATTATAGGCCTGTCGTCGACCGACACGTGCACATTGTAGTTGCCCCGTTTGGGCACCAGGTAGGTTACAGTGTAGGTCCCATCGTTGAGGTCTTTAACTATACCATCTAGGTCAGATCCACCTACACCAGGTCCTGGGGAGATTTTTGCTTTAACTACAGTGCCACCGTGCGGGATTTTGCTACCATTGGAGTCTTTGAGAGTGACAGTGAAAGACACGGCGGTTCCCGACGCGGCGCCGGATACTCCGGGGCCAGCAGCGATGCAGCGGGTGGGGTCAACAGGACCGAGGGACTGAGGTGAGGAGGGACGGGAGGGGGTGTCGGAGTCGGAGTCATGTTGAGGATTTGTGTCGAGGTCGGGCTTAGCGGAGGCGGCGGAGTTGAAAGTGGCCTCGAAAGCGGCCTTAGCGGCGGCGGTGGTGGCGGCGTCGGACTTCTGCTTGGCTTCCTCGGCCTGGCGAACCCAGATGGATTTGGGAGCGGATGAGGCCATAGATGATAGATCCCAGTCAGTCAATTAGGTCAATTAGGTCAATTAGGTCTGGTTGGAAAACCTAGGGAGGGGAGGGCAATGTGGGCAAGGGACTCGGGAATAAGAATTCTAAAGTATCTCAATCGTTCAAATACGTTCTGGCCCCCTACCCTTCCCCTCCCCGAATAGACACCGGACACGTCGGTCACGCAAAAATTGAGATATCTCAGAGGATACGCACCCAAACAAACCTAGCAAACCTAGGGACGGGAAGGGAAGGGACTCGATCCCCTGCTGCGGCCTGCAGAAGGGGAATCCCGATTCCCCTGTGATATCTGAATCTGATATGACTTATGAGATGTGTTACATGCGACTGCGACTCGTGCCCTGTTCAGTCAACCCTACACGTATTTACTATTTCTATGCCTTTCCGCGTGTAGTAAGGGCATGTTCGTGACATTGTCACCATATTGTGTGAGATGAGATTTAACGGATTCGAAAACTTATTTTTTTTATTTGCGAAAAGTTATACTCATAAGAATGTTTATATAAATATATGAAATCAGTGTTCGGTTGTACTGTGAGAATAATTATAAAAAATCTTAATTTATTTTAAAAATATGTATTTCTATTTAAATTTATCAATCAACATTTTATTAGTGACAAATAATCAAATAATATTTTATTTGTAATAATAATATTTATAAATTCTAAATCAAATCATTTAGCTAAACAAGTTACAAATATTTGTAACAATAATATTTTTCACGTACCTTTTAAGTCCATTTGTAACAATAATATTTTATAAAATTAATCCATAGAGAAAAAAGAAAAGACATCGAGGTAGGACTGTAAATGAGCTGGTTCGAGCCAAGCTGGGTAAAAGCTCAGCTTGTTAATTCTGGACTGAGCTGTTAGCGAGTCAGCTCGTGAGCTAAAATCTCAGCTCAAACTCGTGACGAGCCAGCTCACGAGCTGGCTTGCAAGCCACGAGCTGGCTCGCTGGGTTTGGTTGGACCTTGTTTTAAGAAGAAAATAAATTTTACAAGCATTTTTGGACCGAGCTGGATCGAGCTGAACCGAGCTGGACCGAGCTTGACAGTATAAAATACACACAAATTCATACAAATTCACAAATTGATGCCTAGCCGAGCTAGCTCGCAGCTGGTGAGCCGAGCTGGGCAAAAGCTCAACTCGTTAATTTTGGCCCGAGCTGTTAACGAGCCAGCTCATTAACAGCTCGGTCCACTATCGAACAAGCTGTTACCGATCGAGCCAGATGTGAGTCGTGAGCAAGCCACGAGCTACGAGCTTTTTGGACAGCCCTGCATCGAGGTATATTTATATATAAGTTTGAGAGTGAGTTGATGTTGTAATTTATTTGTTATTGTGTCAGTGGGGCCAGCATATTTGATGACCAATAGAGTAGTGAGAGAGAGAGAGTATTCCATCAACAATGGGAACAAAATAATTCAGTCTGACTTGATAAAAAATTTCCCATCAAAGTGCATTGATCTAGGAACTATTTGGGAACATAAGGCCCTGTTCGGTTGCTTGGATTTTTTTGGGAAAAAACAAATATTGGTATTTAACTCCAGATGTGTTCGGCAATTTGGTATCTTCCCATTTCAATTCCCAATTAATTCTCACGAGGTACCATTTTTCTTATCAAACAACACTATTCACATAGGAAAAACTAAATTGAGTCAGAGCTCATTTTATTTTTCCCAATTGGCGCATCAAAGTGAAATCAATAAATTTAGTTGATTCTTGACATAATTAAGCTACTTTATCATAATTAATAATATTAAACTGAATTAGCTATTTTTTATTTTTTATAAATATTTTCTTAATTTATTTGTATCTATTTTCTTATATTATTTAATTATCAAAATATTTATATTTTATTAAATAATAATTAATAAGTAACGTTATGTTATTTTTTAATCAATAGAAATACATATTTTTATATTGTAGCAATAAATATCTTATTAAAACAATAGAAATACATATTTTATAAATAAAACAATATTTCTCACAACTAATTCCACGGTACAACTGAACACTCATTAACAAATTTCCATAATTATTCCTGTGCGTTCCATAAATATGGGTTCCCGCAAATCAAAAAGTGAGTTCCCGAATCTGTAAAATCTCATCTCGCGCAATACCATGACATCCGAACAGGCCCTAATTGGGAAACTATTGGGAACCCAGATGATTCTAAAGAATCGCAGTCAGCAGATTTATTATTTCCGGGATAAACCAACCTAAACCTAAACCTAGGGCAAGGGACGGGAAGGGGAATTTCAATATCAATATAATATATGCATGCTGATTTGGTGACAGTCTGAATTGCTAGCTCAAGAATGCAATATCTCGGGGAAGGAAGTACTGCTGATGGAACACTATTGGATTCCTTTGACGTCCACAGTTTCAGTTTTTAAATTATTTTTACACTACAACAATCGAAGATGTTATTTGTCGTTTTAAACTTCATATTCAAGCTGAATATATATTATATTTTTTATTTGAATTGCAATTAAGTAGGAATATTCGGCTGAATAGACCGAATTTTACTACACTGTCCACACTATACATTAAATGGTCCCCACTAATTATATGGGTCTCTCTTTTTCAGTTCTCACACTTGTCACGCGTCAACATTATACATATAAATAATAGCAAGATAAGAAATTGATACATACTTGCACGCGTCACTTGATATTACTAAATAATTTAGTGCATATATATAAATATTTGCAATACTTGATATTAATACTTTCAGACATAAATTTAAAAGAGTAAACCCTTTAATCCACCTTTAAGGAGCCAAACGATGAGTAAATTTAAAAGAGTAAGATGGAGTAGCATTTGAGTTAATATGGATTAAGTTACTTTACCTCTCTAGGTGGAGTAACTTACTCCACCTGTGGATTCTGCAATTATAGTAACATTATTTTATAAATTCTCTCTCTTCATTAACTTACTCCACCAAATTCTAAACAAACTCCAACCAAACATGATTATTTTAATCTACTTTAGCTTGGAGTAAGAAATTTAATCCGGAGTAACTTTACTCCTCCACAACAAAACATGACCTGTATAATTAGGTATAAATATATCACAGTGACGGACATCTTTTCATGAGCAATTGAAACTAGCAGTCTTAGTTAATAGGCCCAAAATCCTTCGGCCCAGTAACTGCTGTCCGCTTATCCGATTTATAAGTGCTTTTTAACTCCTCCAAGGCTTCCTAGGAAGTAGGAAGTAGGAACCGAAGAACCTATAAAAGAAGCCATAGACAGAGACTAATTAAGGTCTAAGGGAGAGACCACTCAACTGGATGGATGAGTCCGGATGGATCTGGATCCGAATTAATTTTAATTTGTTTTTGTTAATTAATAGTTAATAAAATAATAAAAAAAATAATAAATTTTTGGTGCATGTAGTATTAATTATGCGGTTTAATTGTTGGACTGCATATGCTGATATGTGGATTGCATATGCGATTTTGCATACTGCATAGAAGGATCTGCATAGCATATTCTATGTGATTTTTAATTGTATATGCATATGTGGCTGCATAAATTGTATTTGATTACACTATTTTTTTTTTTTATTGATCTTTCATATATAATTTTTATACCGTCAATATGGAAATGTGCAAAAATGATATCATTGATCTTGAAATATATTTTACTCATTATAAAATATATATTAGAAAAAACTAACATAATCAGATCGATATTGTGCATCATAATTAGAACTAATTTTGGTTGTTATTATTACAAAAAATTATAGGCCTATATATTTCGCAAAAATAGGGGAAAAAGTATGAGCGGATGAGGCGCTAGTTGATCTAATAAAAAATTAAGGCAAAGACTTCTATAGACATAAGGACCTATTTGTAAAATGAACATATTTTTATTTTCAAAGTTCAAACAGTCGATCCGAACCGTTCATCTTGTTCTCCATATTAATATGTGCTTGGAGACCAAATTTTATATTTTTTTGAATTTTTTTACTATTTATTAAGATGGGTACAAAAAATATCAAATTCAGACCATTGAATTTTGTACCATCTTAATAAATAGTAAAAAAATTCAGAAAAATGTAAAATTTGGTCTCCAAGCACATATTAATATGGAGAACAAGATGAACGGTTCGGATCGATTGTTTGAACTTTGAAAATAAAAATATGTTCATTTTACAAATAGGTCCTTATGTCCATAGAAGACACTCTCAAAAATTAAATATGTGTTAGTTTATATTATTTGGAGTACAATTATAAATTTTGGAGATTTAGTAATTTGAAATTAGTCCAGAATTAATAAAATATTTTATTAGAAATTATGCTAGCTGTGTAAAAGTTGATTTTCACTTTTTAAATTAATCTAACAAATATTTGTAAATGTAAGGTTATATTTGAACAATATCTACTGGTTTTGATAATTTCATCACTTTTATAGTGACCCCAGAATATAATAAAAAAAAGAGCATTTATGGCGCATACAACAAGCTGAAAATACATTAATAAATATTATGCTTAATTCGCAAAAAAAGATAGTCATTCTTTTCAAATTTATCTAATAAATATTTGTACATGCATTAAGTTATAGTTAGAGTATAATTGTCAATTTTGGTGATTTAATCACCCGAAATAAGTCTAGAATAAATATATAAAAAGTAAAATTTGATGCACACAATTACAAGCTGGGAGTTATCTACCATATTTTATGCTGCGTAGAAACTCATGTAAAGTTTCAAAATTAATTTAATAAATATGTGTGCACTATTAGGTCGCATTTAGAGTATAACTACCTGTTTTGGTGATTTAATTACCTGAAACGAGTCCATAATTAATAAAAAAAACAAATGTGTTCCATACAACAATTTGTAATTGCTTTTCTATAGGTTATTTGTTGTAAAAATCGAATAAATATTTGTACATGTATTTAAATTATATTTAGAGTATAATTGGCGGTTGTGATGGTTTAACTTGACATGAGTCGATAGTTAATTAAAAAAAAAATCTAGGATGTTGGATGTATGCCACACAAGGTTCTAAATAGCAATCATTGTGTTATCGCGTAAAGGCTAAATAGAAAGCTATCACGAATAGTGTAGCTATAGCGAAAGCTATCATACATAGCGTTTTTTGTTTAAAAAATAATATTTTATATTTGATTAATTATCAACATTATCTAAAATCTCATATAGCGATAAGAAACTCAAAATTGATTAATAAATTATAATATTCATATTGAACTAATACAAAGTCTAAATTGCTATTCAAAATATCTTTAATGATATCATAAACTATATTTTTTTTTTATTAAAAAAATTAAGCATCATGACATAAACTATTTATCTTTTTTTCTATTTAAAATCAGAAACAATTTGAACCTTGAAAGAAATTGATCCTTAAAAAAAATATATATATATTTTGGATCTTTAAATGAAAGCTTATGTAGCATAGCGTGCATTCCGACTTCAGAGACTAATGATAGGGCCATGTTTCCAAGGTCCTAACTTAAAACCCCACAGCCATGTAAACACACGGTTTTTAGACCGACATCGGCTTATGCCACTTTATGCGAGGATAACCGCTCCCACAATCTCCCTACCAACACGGGATAGCAGTTAAGGGTTGGCCTATATAAGACAGAAAGATCCATGAAGTAAGGATCGAATTTTTGACTTAACCCGCACTAAGAGAGATATCGCATATGTTAGAGTTCGAATATCTCCAACACTCACCTTGTTTCCAAACTCAGTCACTCCTCGCCCTGTCATACCGTAACAGGACGAGCCCAATCTGCAAACCTCTTCACGTACGGCCTACTCTCCAGGAGATAGGACGTATCGAAATGCATTAATTTCTAGATGTAACGAGTACTAAATATTAATTTATAATTTCAAAATTGATGAATAAGCCTATGTAAGATGGTGATTTTAGCTTCAAAACCTATTATATTAGTTTTAAACACTAAATTCAATCTATTAAAATTGATTTATTTAATAAGTGACGTGTTTATGTTTAAATTTGTAATTTTTCAAATCTATTTAGCATATAAAGTCGAAGTAGTCTAAGAAGTGAAAGATTTATAAATTATTATATATATTATTGTCATTTTTAATAATTTTTGTATTAACATTTTACTTTTTTTAGAATTCTACAAATTAACTAAATATTTTTAGTCAATGTTGGTGAATTAATAAAAGTTTAATCAGAATAAATTTTAGAAATATAAAAGTTATATTAACCGGTAGAGAAGAAAATTTGTCACAGCGTGACTAGTCACGTCACGTCACGTTAACGTCACGTCACGTCACGTCACGCGTGTCGATTACGTAACGTGACTCGCGTGACGTGACCACATTCTAGTGAAAATATACGTCACGTCACGGTATGAAACATAGGGTATCCATTTTTTTTTATATGTATAGAGTATTCAGATTATTTTTATTTTAGTGTAAGTTCAGTGATATTGGTACTCATGTAGTACTGATTTTTATTTTTTTTAGTTTAGTCTAATGAATGTTTGTAATTTGAATTTTTAAAATAATGTCAGATGCAACATTTTCTAAAAAAAAATAATCTTTACAATATTATTTACTTATTTTAGAATTTTTTAGAATTTTTTTTTAAATTTCAACAATTTAAATTAAAATATAAAAAAATTGACATGACTAATTTACGTTACGACACGTCACGTCATGTATGGTCACGGTGTGACTATGCATGACGTGACCATCCGCCACCATTTTGGTCACGTCATGTCACGTGAAAAAAAAAGTTGATCACGTCTCATCACGTCACGTAACCAAATCACGGCACGGCGTGTCATGTATTTCCTTCTCTATTAACGGGAGATAATTGGGTCAGCCAGTAAAGCTTGAAAAGGGCAATTTAGTTATTTCTCTTTTCTTTTCTGCACCGACACGGACTTCAAGCTAAGTTCAACTATCTGTCTTTCGAATTCAGATCTAGTGAGGTAACCCAAAAGTTGGGTTTTAAATCGGGACCGTCTGATTCAAATTCGAGACCATCCATCCATCCGGTAATGAGTGCACATATTCCGAGACGTGAATTTAAATCCCGAAATAATTATGAGCGACGGATTAGAATCGGATGGTCCCGATGCAAAACCCAAAAATTGAATTACATCAGGGGAACCGGGCCCCTTTCTCTCTCATGTCTCATCCAGTAATTCTCTCAACTTCATTTATTACTCTTAGTAACAATTCACTTCTCCATTTTTATTTTTATCAACGCCTCCATTTAATTTATTTTATTTCCTGATTTTTTTTTCTTTATTTTATTAATTTTGTTAATAGATCGATATTTGTATCTTAAAGCACTCATTAAAAAACGAATACGAATACAAATGTGGTATATACAGTATACTGGTATAATTAGCATTATCCGCTCCTTTTTGACCCCTAGCTAGCAGCATCCTTAATTTAATTTACAGACTAATTTAAACGAAACACTCAACAAAATCTCACATTTCGTGTGTTCAATCACATAAAATGCAATCTGAAATTCTTAGCTGAAAATCATAGCTAGGATGCCCTATTTTAAAAAAAAAAAAAAAAAAAAAAAGTCAAAAGATCTTCATATATAAACAGAATTTCTTTTCTTGATTTAATTATGCATCTCCGACAAAATGGTGTACTTGCATTTCCTGTGAAACTGAGAAGGCCATTATTTAATTATGTAAGGTGAATTAATAACTGGCCAAATCTTCAATCAATCAGCAGTTTATCAATTTCAACCCTGTCAAATGAATCTCTCAAGGAATCGATATATTAAAACCTTCACCACATACAGGAAGTCCCTAAGATGAGGCAAATTAACAACGCTAGCTGCACCTTTCTAGTTTCTCCTCCAATCTGTAAACAATTAAATTTGCCATCAATATATATTTTGACAAACTAATTTATTGACAATTTTGATGTACTGTCACAAAATAGTGGTACATTTCTGCACAAACAAATAACTATGAATTGCAAGGGACTAGATCGATCATAAGGTGATTTTCCATAACATAAAACTTGTTAATAACACTTGTCGATCAGGTGAAAGTGACCTACTTCAACTACTTAATTCAGTCTTTGTATCCACTACACAAAGCATTATTATTTTAAATGCACATGCAGCTCCCACTGTTAAGCAATACAATTCTGATGATATCGATCTGCTGCAATAAGAAAGACAGCAGAAGAAATAGAAATAGAAATATCATTTTTTTTTTTTTTTAATTCTTTGCACAGTTCCATCTGTAAGGTTGTACGTACCTAGAGAAACAAAAGTACTATATATCTGTATTTTATTGTTGGACGCACTTTCCAATTCTGTCTTTTAACCTCCTATCTGGACTTCAAAGTGAACTGCATGCAGGCCATTTAATTTTAAGCTGTAACAATTGCAGTAAGACAATTAGAAACAAACAAGTTCTTACCACAACACCAAAAAGATGAATAAAACAGCAGGCAATCAGCAAAGAGACGATGCCTGATGCCTCATACAGGATGAATAGAGTCTACTTCCAAAACAATAATCTCTCTCCTAGAAGTTTGGTTGCCACAGGAGGAGGATCAATTGGAACACTAAAAACAATGAAAAACAATCATGGCCAAGTAGATATATTAACAACACAGCCAGAATAATGTCTTGGCTCATAGGGGCAAAATTGTCAATTTCCATAACAAATTTCTTTAGTTATAAAAGTGTAGAAATTATCTTCTTATGTACAAATATGAGAGCATGATATCATAATATTGCAAATGCCAAAATGTATGGGTATAATTTGCAAAACCTGGTTGATTGATTTAAGGTTTTCCACCAAAACCAAATGCCAGCTTAACATGTTGCCCAATTCCTAAATCTGATGAATCTATTAGTTACCTGTTCACGTGGTTAAAATCAATAAAGGAACTTCTCCAATACCTCAAACAATGGAAAATAAACGCAAGGCTATTGTGAAACTTTAATAAAATAAAGAAATATGCAAATATATGGTACATCCTTGAAAAATGTAAACCATTCATGAAGGAAAGCCTCTTACAATAAAGAGAAGCAGCAAATACTTTTTTCAGTTTGGATTATAAGTATAGATTTTATAAAAAAAAATAAAAAAGGCAAATATATAGTACCCTTGAAAAATGTAAACCATTCACAAAGGAAAGCCTCTTTACTCTTACAATAAAGAGAAGCAGGAAATACTTTTCAATTTGGATTATAAGTATAGATTTTGTACTAGGGAATTTGTATAAGAAAGGAAAAAGACCTGATGGTTGCATTTTTAAGGAAAATTGGATTGCGCTGTATTCAAGTTTTGACTCACATGGAGAAGATAAGCTACAGTGGTTTTTGGGAGTTGGTATTTCATCAATTTCCCTCAGTTGACCACAGCCTTCTTCATAAACTTGGACCATAAAGACCATCAAAACCTAACAAAAAAAATTCACAGAAACTAGTAAATAAACCAAGCAGCATTATACTGCATGGTACAGAAAAATAAATGAACTTCCAATGAATTAAGCAAATGCTACTAAAGCTGAAACGTGAGCTCAATAAGCCTGGAATCTAATTTTATTTGCTTACTGCACAAGATTCATTATAAGAATTTAATCCTTTCTGTTCTAGAAATATTTTGAACACAAAAAATGAATTCAAAGCCTCTGAGATACCTCACATGAAGTCATGACCACAAAAAAGGTACAGAAACCTAAATCAAAATTAAACACCGGAAGAGATGAGATGGCATAAATAGACACATAAAGCTACCAAATTGTGGGAGTTCAAAATGTTAAAAGTAAACCTAACGCTAAAACCTGACCCAAAGATGACGGAATAGGTGATGAACTTGCATATCCTACCCTGAGAATGCAAATTTTATTATCCTTTGTGCCAGTCTACTTCTTCACATCTCATGTATCAGTCCATTTTTTTTACAACTGTGCCTTTAGAGAAACAAAGAAAATTCAAAAAACACAAGTTTCTATAACAAGTTGCACCTCAAGTATGAACAAAAGAAAACAGCCCAATAAGATATTGAATTTAGAATTTCAAGTCAGCTTGAGATGGGAGAAATAGGCTTTGCCTGCTCAATTCCCTCTAAAAGAAAATTCAGAAACCTGATTTTCAGTGATGCCTTTCATTATTGATTCAAACAACCCCTTCCAAGTCTGCCCATTATTTATTGTACTTGAAAAGAAGAACATTTGAATTATTGGTAATAAACAAAATCGAACAAAAAACTGTCTACATTGTTTCCAGTACTATAATATACTTTCAAATTGACCACAAAGGCAAACAGTCTTAGCAATAGGAAAAAAACTATTTTTGTCCTTTCTACACTACGTATGGGCTAACAATTTCCTCGCAAAATTGAACTGGACTTATTTCATGGTTGAACAAATCAAATTGAACTTTCCTCATCCTAAATATGGATTTCAAATGAAATAGAAAGAAGAGAACCTGGTGATGTGACCAGAGAGAAGAGGCACTTTGTTTGGAGAGAAAAAGGAAAGAGCAGAATTCTCTCAGTGCATAAGATGAGAACAGCAAAGTAGATGAGAACAGGCACTTTGCTTGGGAATAACCATCAGAAAATATTGAAGAAGGCAAATGATGGACGGTTGTAGTTTTGGAAGGCTCAAGAGAGGTAAAGGAGGAATTACTGGCATGGGTAGAAGTTTCAGTCACTAATAGGCCTATTTAAATTCAGCAAATTTATGAAAACGGGAGCATAGACAGAGAAGGAAAGGCTTCATTTATTAAGTTATTATTCAAACAAACCTATGAAGGGGTATTTTCAGAACTCAACAATTCTTACTGCCCACCAAAATGCTTTATAATATAGTATAGAAAGTGGTTGCAGATTCTGCAAGCATTTTGAGCATCTTTTTTCTTTCTTTTGACCAGACATTAATAATTTAATATACATCTTAATTAGTCCTCAACCATGCAAGTTAACAAACAAAACAACAAGAAAATGACAAATTACTAGCTAGACTGGTACAGTAATAATTGGGTTTAGGGTTTAGGTTTCAAATAAGTTTGAAAAAATAATTATGCTGGAAATTGACTGTAACTACTTTGTTTGTATATGAGCCAATGGAACCTCTCATTTGGCACCAATCTAGCATCAAATATGAGGATAGTTTTTCTAGTTTCATCTACAAAATCCAAGCTTCATACCTGTGCCATTGTTTTCAGTATCAAATATGAGAATATTTTTTTTCACTCTTCTCTTTTGCTTTCGTTTAGTACAGAATGCTTCGTGAACAATTTGCTACTAAAACTAGCTAAAACAAAGCCAAAACCAATTACAGATAACAGTTTGGTCAGCAAAAAGATCCAAAAAAATTGGAAGTATTGTGAACATACTCTTGAAAATACAAATAATCACATCAAGAATCAATCCAGGAAAAAGCTTGCTAGGTGCAAATTTAGATAAAAAATCACTAAACCATCAAAACTAATCAGCAGTTACTCATCTTCATGAACAGGGGCGGAAGTAGAAAAATTAAATAGAGGGGGCTAATCTATAAAATGCATAATACGTAAAAAAGGCAAAAAAAATGTGGTTAGTGTGAATTGAACCCATGACCTTACAAACACATAGAAATAATTGTGTTTAGGGTTTATGTTACAAATAAGTTTGAAAAATAATTATGCTGAAAATTGACTGTAAACAATGGAACCTCTCATTTGGCACCGATCTAGCATCAAATATGAGGATATTTTTTCTAGTTTCATCTACAAACCCCAAGCTTCATACCTGTGCCATTGTTTTCAGTATCAAATGTGAGAATATTTTTGTTTTCACTTCTCTTTTGCTTTAGTTTATTACAGAATGCTTCATGCACAATTTGCTACTAAAGCTAGCTAATTCAAAGCCAAAACCAAATACCGATAACAGTTTGGTCAGAAAAGATTTAAAAAAACTGGAAGTATAGTGAACACTATTGAAAATATGAATAATAAAGAGTAGAACTAGGGTGTTCCTAAGTTTATCAAGTCTCTTTGTGAACTCAACTCTAAAAGCTATTGAATTGACTTCAGACGATGAATCCAAATCGTTGACATCCTTCTATCTTATGAGTGATGCGTCTACATGTAAACATTTTAAAGTTTTGAATTAAATATAGTATAAAGTCAAGTGGTCAAAATTAGAATGTTTATAAATTAATTTTAATGCATTCAATTTTTGGATGCCTTTTGACCACTTGACTCTATACAAAATTGATTTTAAAATTTTAAAACTTTTGACCACTTGACTCTAAACAAAATTAATTTAAAATTTTAAAATTTTTGCATGTAGACGCATCACTTGTAAGGTATAAGGATTTCAATGGTTTGGATTCGTCATTTAAAGCCAATCTGATAGGTTTTAGAGTTTGAGTTCACAAAGAGACTTGGTGAACTTAGGAACACCCTAGTTCTACTCAATAATAAAATCATATCAAGAATCAATCCAGGAAAAAGCTTGCTAGGTGCAAATTTAGATAAAAGATCACCGAACCATCAAAACTAATCAGCAGTTATACTCATCTTCATGAACCATGAACATCTATTTCCTCCACACATAGCCTAATATTTTCAATCAATTCAGAGACCTGTTTACTGTCCTCACATATCAAACAATGACAAGTTTTCATTTCAAAATTTAGCATTGAAGTTAGAATTATTCAAAATATTTCTGTCAATGCATTTTTTGGGTATATCGGCATCCAAATTGAATGTAAAACAACAAGCGACTAAAGTTCGTTAACTATAATAATGTAATGAAAGTATAAAATGAATCACCAGACATAAGACTTCTACAGCTGCAATGATTACCTCAGTGACAACCCAAAGCTCTCAATATGCTGGCATAATAACCAAACAATTCAGAAAGAACCTCTACAGCAAAACAAGGAAATAATAACCAAACATTCGCATTAGACATTCCATGAAGCTGATATTTTATGCATAGTAATCAAAATATATTCTCCAAACAAAGAAAGTTTGAGAAAGATAATTTTTAGGGGTAGAAGGTTTTTGAAACTACAGAAAGTTGAGCTGGGATATAAGAGTCGCCAAATTGGAAGTCTGGTCTAGATTGTCATTTTTGTTTGGTGTTTGCTTTTTTGGTGGACGGTGAGGGTGGTAGGATTACTGGTTCATGCTTGGTTTATTCCATGAATATCTAATTTACAATACCTCATACAAAAGAAACATATTTACATAAAAAAAAGCACAACAAAAGTGAAAATTTACCGAAATCAAACAAATTAATAATATACATATTGACAAAGTAATTAAATTCATACAGAAGAAAATACATGGCACCAAATTTACCAAGCATAATTAGTAAAAGAATAACCCAAAAAAAGTACAGACGGGCTAATATTCAACTCTTCTTCTATTGGTTTCTATTTCATGGAATTAAATAACCAACAAATCGTTTTATAGCAGCTAAAAAAGCACTACCTAAGCAATGTGATATTGAGATTGTATGTATACATGAAAGCAATCTCAGATAATCAATCAAAAATTGTTTGGTCAGTAAGTAAATATTAGCAAACAAATATCTAGTTATATATCATACTTCTGTTCAAAGTTTTACACAAAAATTGTTCAACTGGAGCATAAATCCTCGCAAAGTACTGAAATACAGTTAGTTATGAAGACCATAACAGATATTCTAATAATTAATGTGAAAGTATAATAAGTACAATCCAAATTTACAATATATATTTAGTACTAGAAAGTATAGAAAATTAAAATTGATTTGATCCCTATTGAAGAACCATGAAGCTAAAATCATAGTGATAGCTATTATCAGTCTAAAATAATCCTCTGCCTTTGTAAAGTTAAAATATGCTTTTGTTGTACTCCTCTAGTGACACAAACTTTCAGCTAAAACTATAATTTTTATGACACGAGATCAAAAACCAACTAAGACATCGGATTTCTACTTAACTAGTTTGCTACAGCTAATGGATGCCAAAATAAATTCACACAAAAGAAAGTTCCTTTAAAATAATCATCTATATGCGTAATAAGCTAAATTCCTTTTAAATAGAACTTGAGAAAGTTTTTACTCATTGTCTTATAAAGTAGGAAAACCATAGAAGCACATGACCAAAAAATGGGTACGTAGCACATATTTGTTGAATAATTTTCAAAATTGTTGAGATGCAGGAACATATTTGTTGAATAATTTTCAAAATTGTTTAGATGAATACTGCATCTTACTTGAGATGTACAATAGTACAGTCAATTCTTTTTAAAAAAATGATAATGGAGAGAAGGTTTTATTTGCAACAATTAAACAATACATGTGAAGTAACAAGAAGAGGGTAATAATTCATATCCAGCGAACAACCCATAGTAACCATTTTCAATCAAATGAAAAAAATATACTCAAAAGGAGCAAAAATATTAAGTTGATATATGAAGCTTATAGGATCAGTTATGCAACACAAGCCTATTTAAAAAAATGCTCAATGGAAAATTTCACTCATAAGCTATTTTTAAGTACTCCACAGAGACAGCTTGAAGAACACAGCAACCATAGACTAGTAAGCAAATATACATTCTCAAAATGTTATATAAACAATAGTAAGCAAACAAGTCAAATTAGATTAGCCAGACCATGCAAAGAATAATTAAGGATCTAATTTATACCAATAGATCACAAGAAATCAAAGAAAGGTAGCAGAAAAACACAACTAATTAATTATAATATCCAACAGGGTACATTTGATGGCTATATATATGTTGATTGTATGTACAAGACGAATATAAATGCCAAATAAATATTTTATATAGTTATCAGGATGCAGGTTTATAACTTGTATATCTATGTCAGACACTGCAAGCACAAGAAAATTGGAGGACAAAAATAAACAGATTCACACAAAAGGGAAATTATAAAAGGTCCACATATATTTTATGCTTACAACTTGAATTGACTAAGAAGGATGACAAGCACCAAAAAAAGGGAAGCAATTAAAACATATACAGATTGTAAGAATGAAAGCATTAGAAAGGTAGAAACTGTTACCTGTTCGATCGTTTGATAAAAAAATTTCAATCTGCAAATCTGAATAGAAGATGTGATCGATGTTACGCCAGGATGACAACCAGAAGGAGCACTCCAGTAAATAGCCATTACTAGAAGCATTTTGGACTAAGTACCAGCGTGCTCTCTCTCGTTGTCATCCGGCCATTAATACTTCCACATCCTTATTCCTTCCTTCCACGCAAAATCCTAAAAATGCAAATAAACAAAATAAATATCAGATAAAACTGACAATTAAAGACCATATATATATAAGGGATCAAAGCTAGGTTCCGACTTCCGATGCCCGAGCACACACACACACACACACACACTTCCAGTAAGATATATTTCCTTAGCTTGCTATAAAACTATAATATAGAGGAGGAGAAAACAAACCGGGGGAATCGACGATTCAGATTCTGTTTGCTCGATCGCCTCATGGAATGAATTAGGTTTCTTGGGTAATTTATAGATCGATTTAGATTCTAATCTAATCCAGAAGCGAGAAGCGAGAAGCTCATCAAGAGGAAAGGGGATCAGATTGTTCGGCAGGCCACTAATCTAATCTAATCCACAAGCAATGAAGACCGGGTTTAAATGCGTCAACGGGGCACGCGAGCGAGGTTGTTTCTTTTCATAGGTTTATGAACACCTAATCTACGAAAGTACTACGGCAAAAATATTAAATTACAATTAATATCTTCTCTGGACCGGGCTCCGTGGCCCGTGGCCCTGGGTATTCTGCTTTGCATCAACTAGCTACTTCTCTATTTAATTAATAATAATTCAATTTTATGTATATCTTTAAATTTTTTAACTAACGTATTCTCCCTCCAAAATTCATAATATCATATTTATTTATTTTTAAATTTTTAAAACTCATACTTTTTTTCTTCTTAAAATGTATTTTTCATGTTTATCATTTATTAAAAAAAAATTAAAAATATGTAGAAACTGCTCAAATCTTTTAATTGATGTGAGGAAGTGAACTCGTTTTTTTCTTTCCATGAACTCGCATCTTTTTCTTTCCATTATACTATTTTGGTGGAGCACACCCTAACACCTTATTTGGATAAAGAGTGGAGTTGTGAAAAACAGAAGGAAATGAAATGGAATGGAGTGAAAAATAAATTTAATTCCTCCCGTCTTATTTTTGTTTCGTTCATTAAAATTATAAGATTAATCAAATATTTTTAGTATATTTAACTTTCATGTCTTTTATTACATTTTAAATTGAGAGAGAAATCGATTCTATTAATTACAAACATGCAAGGCTAAAACCTTTCTTCTCCTGTACTCCTCACCTTAGCTATAATTTTGTCAACCAAACATGATTTGATATGCATCAAAACTAGAAAATATTTCTTTTATAAATTTTAACATGAAATAATTTCTTTCCATTATACTATTTTTCTTCGCATGCTTTCTGCTTTCTAAGTTGCCATGAATATTTAACGCCTCAAAAGGAATTAATTCCAATGACGACTGTAGACTTCTGGACTGTTTTTATTAAAGCATAAATAATAGTCAATAATAATAAATAATTACATCACTACGTTTTATTTTAATTTGATTGCACAGATGAGATAATAAGCAAAAAAATAACATGAAGATTATGTGATAAAACTTATTATAACAACATCAATAATAACAACATTATTTTTAACAAAATAACAACTTTATTAAGTAAAATACAAAAATAAAAATATAATAATACTAATTACTAAAATAGTAATGTTAAACAACTAATAAAAATGATATTGATGATAATCATGATAATATATAATAACATTAGTACCAATAATAATAACGATAATAATGAAGGATTAATGTCCTCTCCGGTGCTGCACAAGATTCTCCTCACTTTATGATGTGAGATTTATTCTCAGTCCGTTTGGGATTCGGGCTAGCGTAGGAGGCAATACTTTTAAGCTTTGAGATTTATGTTGAGTTAAGAAGAATGACCCGGATCCACTAATTGTAAAAGATTCCCTTTCAGGTACCTGGGAGGATGTGAATTCACTAGAAAGTTTACGTGTGAGTTCATTAGTAGCACTCTTTAGTATCTTGTTGCATTTTAATAAGAAAGTAACGCACTTGAATATACATTTTTTGTTCAATCGATGTTGTAAATAACGATATATGCGCTTGTCAAACGGACATGAGATCGGTATGTAGTCAATTAGTTAGAATTTTGCGGTTAATTTTGTGTTTTCATTAAAATTACGTGTATATACTTTCAAGGACCCTGATAATTATCTCTGCAGCACCATCTCCCTAATACCCCCCTACTAAAATCCAAAAACTATGAGGTTCCAACTATTTGAATATTTAAATGTAAGGTTGTATTTAACATGCACTACTACATAATATCATGATTGTACACAGATAAATCACGAAGAGTTACATGGATTTCCAATAGTGTAGGATGTTAGGGTATAGGAAAATGCCATCTTTTGCAAATGGATATTTATCCGTGTGCAATTATCATAAAACCGACACGGATAAACCATAATAGCCGTGTACAAATCTAACTCGAGCTACACGGATTTTTAATTAACAAACCGTGTAGGAATATCCATTCCTATACGGATTTCTAAATAAAAAATCGTGAAGGAATCAACATTCCTACACGGTATTTTCATTATAAATCCGTGTAGCTCCAGTAGGATTTGTACACGGCCGTTCTGGTTTATCCATGTACAAATCCGACTGGAGCTACACGGATTTTTAATTAACAAACCGTGTAGGTATATCCATTCCTACACAGATTTCTAAATAAGAAAACCGTGAAGGAATCCACATTCCTACACGGTTTTTTAATTAGAAATCGTGTAGCTCTAGTTAGATTTGTACACGGCTATTCTGGTTTATCCGTGTACAAATCCAAAGGATTTTTAATTAACAAACCGTGTAGGAATGTACGTATATTTATTTAAAAAAAATTTCAGGAGACCTACACGGATTTCCAATTAAAATCTGTGTAGGATTTTATTATTATTATTATTATTATTTTTTTATTTTTTTGGTTTTTGGCTAGCCTCCACTTTTGCTAGCCATTAAAATATGCAGCTTTTAAAAAAAAAAAAAAAAGATTCCCAAAATGTAATTTATAAATTGTACTAATTAAACTATTTATACACTAATTAATTTATACAAATCCATATTGTTCATTACAAAATTCTGCATGAAAAAACCTTGCCCACATATCTCTAACTTTATCGATTTCCTCCCTGGAGTAAGGGTCCTCTGTCCATTGAAACTACAATTATAAATTGGTGATTAGTAACTAGAAAATGTAGATGCAAGATTTATTATTGATATTAAAAAATGAAAAATTAATATGAATTACATACCTCTTTTGGAAATGTGAACTGTATTCTTTCGATCCAGTTTAACATGCAAAGCATCGTGTAATAACCGCACTCCCATGTCTCCTTCATCGTCGCGGCACCGAAAATTTACATTGATCGGCCTATATATGTTAGAATGACAATAATTTTTTGAACATGACATAAAATAAAAGAATTATAGAGGGCTCATCGTTAACCACCCGCAAGTCATCTTATTCTTTTCATCTGGCTCTCGGATTTGTTGTCCTCCATCTTTAACATATTTGTTAAAAGCCCTTACAAAATTAAGTGATTGTAATTAGCAATTTTGATACACAATTTAATTAGAATTGAAAAACAATCAAACAAGTGAAAATTATTCCTTACTGTTTAATAAGTTTGACGATCTTTTTGGCCGTTTGTAGTTGGATTTTTTCTACGGGCTTTGAAGAATCCATGCAATAGCACCTATTTTCAGTCGGGACGATGATAAGCAAACACCAGTGTTTGCTGTGGCATGAGAAATATAAACACAATTATAATCACATTTAATTCATTTTTGTAATTATTTAAATTAAAATATAAATAATACATAATTTGAAAATTGAAGGTTATAATTAATTAACCACTGGTGGTATGGTACGAGAATAAATTTCTTTCGAACCACGACGCAATGGTGCATTGTTCGGCGCAGGTAGTCGACTGTTTCCTTGGAATATAATTCCACCATCGTGGCATTGAGTTTGCCGGGATCCAGAAATATACTCCAGTTCTTTTTATGTTCAAGCGGCCATGATTCAACAGTTCGGTTCAGCTTCCTGAAAAATCATCATATTAAATTAGAACATATATTTCAGTGCTACACATCTGATATAAATAAATTTTGGTCACTTACATGGCGAAAATGGTGATGTAAGACACATCGAGCCATTTATCGCTACCCGAGGCATGAAAAATATCCTGAAAGTCCTTCAAAGATATCATCATAGTAGATGAATCGTGCAGAAACATCTCCGGTGGAATGATGATCATGATTTCCACCATGCCGTCGGGTGCCGTGATCAATTTGTCATAGAGGCGACGACAATCCCTGGGCAAAAGGCTGTATTCTTGTGCGGTGATCAGAGAGCGGTGTGATGATCCTGGCGCATCAGTCGCGACGCCCATCTCTCTCTCCGTGTGTACCGGTGACAAATGGCTCTCCTGATCAGCCTGTATCAAATTTTAAATCAATTTCAGCATTTCAAAAGAGCGGATTTGAATGTAACAAAAGATATTGATTGTTTAGATATTACCTGATCCAAAATGATCTGATTCTTGGGCCATGGGATAGTGGACATCCGGACATCATCTAGAGTGTACATCCGCTCGTTCGAGATAGGAAGAGGTATGTGCGTCCATTCCTTCATGACTAAGTCGACATGCACCAAAGTATTATCGGGACCGAGCTGATCATGGTCCACATCTGTCGGTCTTGGCTGTATGAGGCCCTTACCAATAGTAACGGGCACAATACCGACCCAAATAACCAGCTCGCATTTCTTAGCGCTCTGCAATTATCATGTACTCATTTTAAGAGGAAATGTTACCTAACAACAAATAAAAAAGTAGCAATTAATTATTTGTGATTATGAACTAGTATTACCTTTAGATTATCGAACGCGTCTCCCCAGGTCCCGGAAGCTTGACTGCTGCGCCGAAATCCTGGTGAAATGGGAGGTGGGTGCTCGGATTGCTGCCTAAACTGAGAGGATAAGCGTTCGAAGATTCTTGATTCCATCTCCACCATCTTTGTGTCATGCTCCTGTTGCATTTGCTGACGGAGTCACTCCATCTTGGCATCCTGCTTTTTACGCTTTCTTTGAGATTTTGATCCACCGAAGACATCCTTGAAGCCCACGTGGAGCCCCACACCCCTAACCCGACCCGGGTGCTCCGGATTCTCCAGCGTTTTAGACAATGCGTCATGCTACCTTGAGACTGTACGGGCACCCGAATTGACCTCCTGCTCCACCTCCAACTGTTAAAAAAATTGAATAAAACACAAGACTAATTAAATGGAGGCAGTTATAATTTTGTTTGAATGATGCAAGTTATAACAAGAATTAAGTACCATTTTCTGAGCCAAGGGCCGCAATTCTTCAAGCAGTCGAATCGTTCCATTGGCTGTTATCTCAGATCTTGCCATGAACCAACAGCTCCCCCTAGGGTTGGTTATCTTTACAACCGGTGAGTCGGAATCTATGTTTGACTCCAGTATCTTCTTAAATTCGGACGACTTACCCTCGTACCCGCCTGACCCTAAATGGTGCGGGTACTTGTTCTTGGCAACAGTTCTCCTGCCCCTTTCACTTGCAGTCTTCATTAATCAAAGCCAATCAATTAGTGTAAGACAGAAAAATGATCAATCCACAAAAAATAGAGTTACAATTTTATAAATTTAGTTACCTGGAGCTCGGGGGTTTGCTTCATCGCTACGAAGCCATCCCAGATCTCTTGGGTCAACCCGTCAAAGTGTCCGACCGGATTCTTCCCTTTGTTCATCCATTCGGTCACGAGTGTGCTCTTGTATTGCTTCCACCCATCGTTCATTTTCTTTAGAGTTTTCTTTTTCCCGGTATCATTTGTGATGTTCCATTGAGCCTGATTGACACAAAACAAATGTCATTTCAGTTCATGCATGTACAGCAATCAAAAGAAATACTGAAATGGTGACATTACCTTCACCATCTCCCACCATTCTTGTTTTGTCTCCTTGCTGAAGGCCTTCCAAGAAGCTGCACGGATATCGACTTTCCTTTTCGCGAAAAGGCTGCACCAATTTGAGTAATGCGCCCTGTTTTCCCCCGTCGGACACCTGTTCTTCTTGAACTCGATTTTAAATAGTTTTTTTCTGACATGGTTTTGCACATCGTCGGACCTCTCGTCCTTCTTTGTGATTCCGACTGGGCTACACCTTGCCCTTCTTCGTCTTCAGGGTTCCCGTAATGCTTACCCGAATGTGACATGATTCTACAAAAAATAATAGCAATGTGTTCAAATTAGACAGACAGAAATGAACCAACTAAGGTCTCTAATTTACAATTTTGGTACAAATTAAATTTACAATAAGAACTCATTTTGGTCCAAACCAATACCTTTGCAATGGAGGCAGCAAGGCAACAAGGGAGGATCCCAAAGAAGGCCGACGAGCACCAGGAAGAACTTGACAAAACAATCAACAATTAACGACGACCAAATCAGAAATGCCCAAATAAGAAGGAAATAGAGAGAGAATAGAGATTGTTTTTATTACCAAGAGAGGCCGACGAGGGAGGCGGCGTAGAGGGAGAGGCGGCGCAGAGGTAGGAGCAGCGGCGCATCAGTCCAGGTTTTTCAAAATCAGAGAAGTTGAGGGAAGCTAGAGTCGGGTACTTCGAAATATTTACAAAAATTATAGTATAGCAAGAGGGGAACTTTTTACATGGATATCTAATTAAATGTCCGTGTGCAAAGGATATCCTACACGGATAATTAATTAAAAATCCGTGTAGGAAAAATAAGAGCGACATGGATTTTTAATTAAATATCCGTGTAGGATACCCTTTGCACACGGACATTATATTATATATCTGTGTAGCTCTAAATATTTTCATACACGACTTTTTATTTAAATATTCGTCGGTGAAGACCAAATTTTTAGCGGGAGATGCACGCCAGCTAATTTCATTAATTCATCACTGTGAATTACAAAATAAATACAGAAAAACGAAGAGTCGCCTTAAACCCTATATAAACCTCAAAATATTCACTGAACCTATATATCCTTCTTAGTAAAAAGAAATGGCTGAAGTCAAAGAAGAACCTCTTGAGCTCCCGCTTGAAACCCCACCTCCTGTAGTTCCATCAATCCCACCCGATTACGAACAACCACCACTAGGTTATCCCAGAAGTTGGCCATGGCCGCGAACACTACCAACTCGCCCACGTCGTAGCCCCAGGGGCCATCCGCCACCGAAGCCCTACATTCGTAGGGCAAAGAATGAACCCATTGTTTAGAGTTTCTTTTTTTTTTAAGTTTATTGTATGAGTTTCTTTTTTTTTTGGTTCTATTATCCCATCTTTTTCGGTAATATGTTGTTTAGAGGTTTTTGGTAACTTTTGTGAAGTTATTTACCAGTAATATATCAAAGTTTACTTGTTTACATTTATGTTTTTCTCTATTTATTTTTATGTATTAGTTGTACAATTATAAATTTGTTCATCTTTAATATTTCTAACACAGTGATGAATATTTTCATTTGTAAAATAGTGAACAAGAATGAATACATAAATTATAAAAAGAAATTTACAAAGTTCATATCTAAAGAAATTAATATTTACAAAGTTCATATCTAAATGAATTAATAAAATAAAATATTTATTGTATAAATTTCATAGCGTATCATACACGGATTTTAAATTAATATCCGTGTAGAAAGATGAATGATATATAAATATTTATATTGTACCATATTTAATAAAATTTCAAATCCGTGGGGAATTCTACACGGATATTCTGATGATAATCTGTGTAGGAAGCTTAATAGAGCTACACGGATATTTAATTATATATCAGTGTAGGATGATAAATAGCTACACGGATATTTAATTTATTATCCGTGTAGGATTAACTTTTCTACACGGATTTCTACTCAAAATCTGTTACGAATCTGAAGGGTTTAGGGTTTACTTAGGGTAGTCCAAACGTCGCGCCCGAGTTCAAACGCTCTCTTCTCCCTTAATTCTATTTAATCACTGCTGATTTTAGTGAAAAATCGCACTACACAGTACAAATCAGAAAAAAAAAACCAAATGGAGAGTCCTCCTAGCGTTAACCAGAATTTGTCCACAGTGCAAAATCCTCCATCTGAAAATCCTACTCCATCTGAAAATCCCGCAGAAAATCCTACGGCCGAAGACCCCCAAGATGATCCCAACTGGGCTCCCATAATTCCTCCACCGCTTCCTTTTCCCGCTGGTTACCCTCCTCTTGTTGGTCCATCTGAAACCTTCCAGTTCTTTGATCCACATCCAGACATAGTTGAGTGGAGTCATTTAGCCCCGCCCTCCGTAATTGAATTAACATCATCCCCCGATAAATCTGATCACTACCAGTTCTCTGATGATGAGCCTTATGGTCTAGAAGGTCCTATGGATGATGAGGATGTTTGGTTATCTTTGAGAAGAAGCAAGAGAATTTGGGACAATGTAAACAAGGATGGAGGCAAGAGAATCAACTACTTCTCTAAGAAAAAAAGGCGCAGCAATTAGTGGAAAATGTTTTGTATTTTGTTGGTTTTATATTTTGTGTTTTCATTTCAGTTATATATCTAGATAGTTTATTTTTTTTCTGTGATATCTAGCTAGTTTATTTTTTTTTTTTTTTTTGTGATGTATGGTGTAACACTGAACCAGTTTCTTACTAATGTTATTTTAATATTTTCTTTTTCTGTGATGTATGGTTTTATATTTAAATTTCTGTTTATATTTATATTTTTCAATAATCTAACTAATGTTATCTTTAAATATAAAAATAATAACAAAATATGAAATTTAAAAAAATAATTTGAAATTTTTGAACTACACATATATTAACTTTCAAATCATATTTAATATAATAAAATATCAACATATATATTCAGAGAAGTTAGGGTACTTAGATAAATTTTCAGATACAGCATTCCTACACGGATTTTTACTAACTATCTGTGTACAAATTTTATCCTACACGGATATTTAACTGAATATCCGTGTAGGATTCACTTTTCTACACGGATTTCTGCCTCAAAATCCGTGATGAATCTCAGTTAATATTAGGGTTTAGAGTTTATGCTATATTTAAAAGTTATCTTCAAATATAAAAATAATAACAAAATATGAAATTCAAAAAAATAATCTGAAATTTTTTTACTACACAGATATTTACTTTCAAATCATATTGAATATAATAAAATATTTAAATAAAAAACCTTTTTTTTTTGGTAATTTTTTTTTGTTTTTGGCTAGTTTCCATCAAATTATATATAAATCAGAATTTTTTCTTGGCCCAAAAATAGATTCCCCAAAACATAATATAACAATTAAAATTGATAATTACACTAATTAATTTATACAAATCCATATTGTTCTTTACAAAATTCATCTCACTTGGTTGATTTGGTTGATTTGTAGGTCCTCGTGTAGCAATATGCGGTTGCACCTGTGGGTTTAGGAAGCCGCGAGTGATCTTTGAATTTCAGCGCACACAAATGAATATTTTCTTTTCTCCTACGTACCCACAAATGCAAGCGCACACTGCTACAGAAGGACCTAAACTCATATGTGCCTCGTAGAGAGAGTGGTTAAAACGGCGCTGGAAGAGAAACTTTTAATTTCAGCTGAATTTTTTCTCCGTTGATTTTATTCTGAGATGGAGGATTCAGTGTCATTTCCTCCACCTCCAATAGAGAGGAAAGACTTTGAATTCTCCATCTCAGAGTAAAATCAATAGAGGAGAAACTTTGAATCCTATATCTCCTTAATCCGTGTAGAGAGAGTGATCTTTCCTAAACTCATATGTGCCTCGTAGAGAGAGTGATCAAAACGGCGCTGGAAGAGAAGCTTTTTATTTCAGCTGAAATCCTAGATGACATTTCTACACGGCTATTTAGATATTAAACCGTGTAACTCTATCGACATGTATACACAGTTATTTAAATAAAAATACGTGTACAAATAACTCTCCTAACACGGATATTTAAATAAATATCCGTGTAGCTCTCGCACAAATCCTACACGGATATTTAACTAAATATCCGTGTAGGAACTGTAAACTTCAAACGGCTTTTTTGAAACACTGTTTTTCAATGAAATATCTGTGTGGGATTCTTAGAGATATTATTGATCATTGGAAAAATCATATTTGGCACACGGTTTTACATAAAACAGAGAAAATCCGTGTACAACCATAGTGTAGGAAGCGCCATTCTGAAGTAGTGATGATTCATTACTGTATTTATCATGTTTTGAATAAGTATTAATCTCTGCCTCCAACAGTGACAAAAGTTTGTCCCTGCACAAATTGACACATTATATATGTATTGTCCTCTTACTAGGTCCAAAACTTACTATGAGCGACCACTAAAACATTAACATAACAATAGTATTTAACATGTAGCATTGATGTATTTATTTTGGATAGCGTAAGTATAAATCTTTATGAAGAGAACTATATTTACGTACATAAAAAATATTCCAATTGTATCCCCGCACTAATTTTCTTAATTTCTTTGTTTCATTTCCGCACTATGGGAGACCACTAATCGGGGTCAAACTTCCTGGGCCAATCTTTCAATTTTTTATTTTTTTTATTAAGGACCGAATACTTAATAAAAGAAATATTTATCCCTAATCTAATTACCCTTTAGTTCAAGTATCAATCCAGTATTTATTCATTGGACATTGCTTATCCATAATCTATATAGTATTAACCTTTATATATTGTACTATTCATCCTTAGACAATTAAGTATTTATCTTATGCATAGTAAGAATTTATCCTTAAAACTAGAGTATTTATTTTTTGATATTGGAGTATTTATTCTTTGATATTGAAGTATTTATCTTTACATATTACATTAGTTACCACTAAGGTAAATACTCCAGTTGAAGTATCAATGTAGTATTTATTCATAAAAAGGAAAAATTGATGCATGGATGATGGGGGGACCAGACTAATTAAATCAAATTTAATTAAGATAGTTAATTAATGTGAGGGATGATGCTAATTAAGGTAGTTAATTAATACGGAGAGGGTGTGGGGATAGTGCATGGATGGAAATGAAGGGACTAATATAATTATTCTACTTTTAATTATTAAAAATAATTAATTTAACAGATCAAATTTATCAAATAAATTTATTTTAACTTAGTTTAGCTGTTAATTAATAAAATTTTATAAAATTATCATTTTGAAAAACTAAGATAAGACAAAGAAAAAAACAATAATAAAATGACTAACTAATTAATGGTATAAACTAAAACGGATAATTCGTAATAATTTAATAAGCGTCATCTACTAATTGAACTAAAGGACGAATTTTTACACCACTGATTCAAATAATAAAGGTTCCCTTATATTAATTGCGTCAATTCTATTTTTTTTTCTTTTGGAGACTTGGCATTTAATTAAGGTTATAGAAATGATTTTCCTTCCTGCATGCACCGTCATATATATATATAAAAGGTTTCATTTTGATCGAGGTATAGGATGACAAGCCGCCATAAACACAGTTATTCTTCAATGTTCCTTATAATTTTCCGATCGAAACACTATTTAATTGGATATGTTTGATTACAAAATAAAAATAAATTAAAATAATCAAATTAAAAATAGCTGTAATCTATCTTATTAGAATAATTAAATTTCAAAACTCTATAAAAAAATTTAAATTATCTATTCTAGATATTCAACTCAACCAAACACTAAATAGACTATTTCAAATAGTCTAATTTTAAAAATAACATATTCTCAACACAATCAAACATACCTTAGTAATGGAGAAAAAAATTACCAAGGAGGGTGAAAAAGAACAAACCGGAGTTTTTAATTTTAATAAGATAAGGATTGCTTCCGGTAAAGTCAAGATCAAGCTTGAAAGTACGTGCTTAGCAATGTAATGAAATAAAAGTAATTAATTGTGGGCCTCAAGAATCTTGGTGGATCCACACTTAGTTTAGAAGTGCTAATTAAGTTATTTCATGATTTTAAAAGTTTTAATTACATAGATTGAAATTTAATTAAAATTTCATTTTCTTAAAAAAATTATATAGTTTAGTACTCATCATAAAATATTAGATGTGCGTAGTCTAATGGTTAAGATTTTATTTTGTGATTGAAAGATCTTGAATTTAAATTCCACTAACAACAAATACATAACTATGTATTATTAAGTTTCAATTTATCTAACTAATTTTTTTAGTTCCACCCCTGAAAATTCTCAACAGTGTGTATCTCGTGCCCGTGCATATAGAACATTTCTTTAATTTTAATTAAAGTTTGATAATAAAAAAACAACCACTTAATAAAGGGAAAATTGTGAAAATGTCACTCTAAACTTTGAAATTGTGATAATGTCACTCCAAATAATTAATGACTAAAATACCCTTCTTCTCATCTTTCTCCTGCCTTCTCTTCTTCTCCTGTTCCGAATGGCGGCTGACTGCAGTAGAGGGGGGTCGTAGAGGAGGGTTTGATGGTGCTGGTGCTTGTCGAAAGAGGTGGGGTTGCGAAGAATGTGAAGGCGGGCGAGGGGAATCATGCCCGGAAACTGCTTCTTGCACCTCTTGCGACGGGCGAGGGTCGGGTCGACAGAGGGTGCAGGAGGAGGCGGCGGAGGGGCGGAGACGGAGATGGACGGGTGAGGGTATTTTAGTCATTAATTATTTAGATGACATTTTTACAAATTAATGAAGTTTGGAGTGGCATTTTGACAATTTCAAAGTTCGAAGTGGTATTTTCACAATTTGAAAGTTTTGAAGTGGTATTTTCACAATTTCCCCTTTAATAAAACCTACCCGAAGAGATTAATTAATAGAATTTGACTGTGAGACTGATTGGTCAAACAGAGACGAAAGTCGATAATTTTTTATTTATAGAAATATTATAAAATAATATAAGAAAAATATAATGAGTACATTTGATTTTTGATGCATAGAAAGACGTGTTGAATTGGCAGTTTGGACCTGCAAAATGTATTTAGATTCAAACCTCTTAAAAAAATTCCGGAATGATATGACATTAGGAAAAAATAAAATAAAAAAGGTTTTGATGAGAGGTAAATTTACAGATTCAAAGTTTGAATCGGTGTTAATTTTACATATCCTTATATATATACAATGAAAATCGAAAGTACTCTTTTCATTTTCCTATATAATTATGGACAACTCCGTCAATAAATAAAAGCTCCTGATGAAAGTCATCTAACATGTTATTCTTAAGAGTTGGAGGCTATCCAAATCCAATAGACATTTAACATGACTGTGAGACTGTGAGACTGACTGGCGCTTGCATTCTTCACTCTCCTTGACCTTAACTGCTCCTAGTCCGCGCATTAAATTCACACCGCGTCTATTTGATTTGAGAAAAGATAAAAGGAATCTTAATTATAAGAAAAACGAGAGAGAGAGAGCGAGAGAGAGAGAGAGAGAGAGAGAGGTCAAGGCAGTAGTAAGTAACTAGTACGTAATAAGCCGCTTAAACCCCAGGATAAGGATACCGGGTCCTCGTACCGGACGGTACGATCCTAATTTGCAAATCCCGACCGCTTTCTCCATTTATGCACAGTAAAAACATTTAGAGGATCTTACTCTTACACACGTGTCGACGTCTGGACCTTGATAGGGCTCGTAGTGGGAAATTTTTTATCTATACAAATTATAAAATTCTGATCGACACAAATAGAAAGAATGATATCTTGATTGTGAACAGTGATTCTAATTTATAAAAAAATTGATTTTTTGTGACACAAAATTCTTGTATCTATAAAAAAACAATAGTTATAAATATTTTTGTGCAACATATAATCAACTCATTTATGGATCCATAATTGTTTTGCAAATTTTATGTGAAGTTAAAAAAAATAAAAAATATTCATAGATCAAGATTAGATCAAAATTAGTGATTCTGATTTTATTATATTTGTTACAATCAAGATATTTTTTTTATTTGTGTTGAAATGATGATTAGAATTTTATAATTTTTATAGATAAAAAATTTTCTTCGTAGTGAGGAGTCGAAACGTGTCGGTGTGTGTAGGATCTGAACGAGGAAAGAGTATACGTGAAATGCCCTTGTTAGAGAGACATATCCACGGTTGTGCCACTGTCGCTTTCGGATAAATCAATGTATTGTACGATGAGTTAATTAATGAGAAGCGTCCATTTGCTGGTGAGTGGTGAGGGGACAATGGGACATGTCTTCTTTTGGTCAATCGTACTTATTATTTATCACAGACTCCTGACTGACTCCTGACTGACTCCTGACTCCTGACTCCTGTAGCGCTCATGTTTTTGCTCTTATCCTTTACCTTCTTTAGGTACCTAGTATAAGAATAAGACGTGGATCCAGAATTTGTTTGACGACGACAACAAAATACTGAATCGGCCTCAAATTCATAAGCTTTTAAGTTATATTGTAACTTATAATTTTCCATGTTTGACTTATCATTTTTAATATTATATCTTATAATTTTAATTATCAATCAAAATTCAAATAATTTATTCTACTTTTAATTCTAATTTTCACTCAAATTACAAATTAGAATTCTCCAGAGGCAAAAAAAATAACGAGGGTGGTTGGACCTGTAAAACTTGATACACAACTCTATAAAATACTGATTTCAAATATGACAACTAATCTAATTTTTTTTTTAGATCTGATGCTAGTTGTTCAATTCAATTATTTAAATCTAAGCTTTTAATTAGTCTGTAAACATTGCTACATAATTTTGTAAAGTGTTGATTTCAAATATATAAATCTAACAAGTATCTATACATTTTATCTTTTTAGATCTGATGCTAGCTGTTAAATCCAATAATTTAAATTCAAAATTTTATGTTTGTAAATCTTACTACAAAACTCTATAAAGTGCTGATTTATAACTATGTAGACGTAACAAATAATCTAGCTGCTGCATTCAACTAATAAATCGAATATTTTATGTTTGTAAACCTTACTACACACAATTCTGTACAGTTTATTAATATTTCAAGTATATATCTACAATTCTCAAATTGTGTACCAGTACGTGCTAGTACACCAATCTGTCCATACCAATACTCATGAACCCTGATCAGTACAATAATCAAATCGTTACTACTTGAAAAGAAAAGAATAAATCAAGACAGTCAAATTCTCAGAATGACTCAAGGAGGACCAACTGGGTACAAACCTCAAAATGACTTGATAAATTGGAAAGTTTAATTATGACAGTCAAATTCTCGGAATTGCTTGCTAGAATATCAGAAAGAAATGTTCCATTATTTATTCAAAATCCATACTTAATTGGATGAGCCCTTCGATCATATAGTTTGAAGTCTTCAAAGTGTTTACCAATATACTACACTAGACCCCCTATGACATAAACAAGCAAGAAATATATAAACAAAAAACTGGTACATGCTTGTATTGAGCTATAAGTTCTTCATGCTCAGATCCGAAATTTTTATTTCTACCATATTCAAAAAAATAATAAATCAAAAAATCACTTTTTCTGGAAAATTTTAAATCTGCCATGTCCGCAGTTTTGATGGACGGATAAAAATCGGCAATTCTGCTTATCAAAACAGCAGACATCATATAGTGTCCTCTTCCTTGATTGGCGGACACGGTTTTCTTTTTTCAAACAAAAAACATGTTTTTTTGCTTTTAAATTTGGAATAGTTTTGTTATATGTTTAGAGTTTAGGATTTTGTTTATATATTTTGCCGATAAATTGTTGTTTTGTCAGATCTAAACTATTGGAATGTCGTTTGAAGTGATATGATAATAAAAAAAAATATTCATGAGAAATAACAATAAATAAGAAAAACAAGCAACTAAAGAAAAACATAATAATTGTTCTCACCATTACAATTACAAAACATCTAAATTAATACTAAATTACAAAACATAATAATTGTTCTCACATTCCAAATAAATTTAAGTCCTACAACAAACATTAAATTCTATTGTTATCATTTTCAACCTGGAAATTTACAAACAAACACAAAAAAAGAGTTAATTCCATAGGTCATCGAAATAAATAGAAAGTTTGAAAATTAAATCGAATATTAAAATAAATTAAATACCTTGTGCATCTCGAGCAACTCTGTTCTGCCTTTCCTGGATGTCCTAGTTGGCTTGGTGTCCTCTTCTCCTCTTATTTAGCAAGTCTAGCCACATCGGAATCCTGTTTTGCCATCTTTTGCCCAAGCTGATCATCTTCTCTTCTGGAACAAGAGTCGGGCAATCGTGTGTAGGCCAGTCTGATTGATTGTTGTACATATGTCATTCACCGCTCCATGTGTTGATCAGTGTCTGGATGTGGTAGTAGTAGTGGACAAAAATAACTGGGTTGATGCGGCAGAGACGGTAAACAGATAGTACATGGGAACTCGATATTCTCTCTAAATGAGGCTTCTGACAAGTGCATTTGACTGTGTTATTCTCCTTATGACCACCTTGTATTTGTAATTGGCCTTGATGTTCCAACCAGAAGCGTCAGGCAGGAAAGCATGAACTCTCTCTTGCATGGTGGTAACCTTAATAAACTTGTTCTGGTCACTGAACCCCCCTCACGTCTTCATTTTGTTTGTCCGCTCATAGGGCTGATTAATGAGCGAGTTGGGCTATGCTCATGCTTGGCTTATTTAGTTAATGAGCGAGTTGTTAATAAGCGGGTTGTTAATGAGCGAGTTATGAGCAATTGAGCGAGTCACGAATTATTAGCAAGCTAAGAAATAAAAAGCTAATTTTCATTTATAGAATTTAACAAATTATCATAATCCAATCTAATTAAACATGACATAATTTAACAAAAAAAATTATCCATAAACAAATTTAACAAAATCAAACAACAAATTTGTTCTAGACCGTAAGTTTAGGTTAGGAGATTTTTTTATTTATTCATTTTTAATTTTAATTTAAGGAATTGGGATTAAATGTGGCAGGATTAGATGTGGCAATTTTTTAATGAGCGAGTTATGAGCGAGTTGGGGTATGCTCATGCTCGGCTCATTAAGTTAATGAGCGATAATGAGCGAGTTGATAATGGGCGAGTTGTTAATGAGTTTTTAGTGAGCAAGTTATGAGCGAGTCACGAGTTATGAGCAATTTACTCACCCCTATCTGCTCGAATCATTTGTTAATAATGTTGTTTCAAGCAATTATCTTTTTGGTCTATTTAACTAATTTGTAAAACATATAATTAATTGAATTTTACGAATTTTTCTATTTTATAATTCATGCAGGTTCAAGATATTTGAAATTGCAATATGCATATATTGAATCGAAAAAAAACATCAAGATATTTTTTAAGAAATCAGATTGTAAAATTATAAACTTAGTAAAGTAGTTTTGATGTTGTTTTATAGGGATCAAATATTGGTAACTTTTGTGAAACCTGTAATTTGATCTCAATTTTTTTTTCTTTTCTTGAAAATTTTAATTGCCAAAATTGCCAAAATAAAATTAAGAAGTCCCTGGTTGGATCTAATTTTGGTCCTGCCTGGTTTTTCAATCTAAAATGATAATCCCTGGTTTATACCACAATTGCCAAAATAAAATGTACTTGTATAAAAAAAAGTTTGTGTTTAATGGGCTTTTGACAATAGCTTCTTTGGTTGTTTAAACTTCAAATTATAAAAGCTGAAGAGCATGATGCTCATCTCACTTTAACATCAGACACATGACTGCTTTTATAGTGCAACTCTGATTAAATTATATTGCGTCATGCTTATGTGTAATAATAAAATAACAAAATAATTGAGATCGACTGATACAAACTTGCATATAATTAATTACCCAAATATTGTACTGGTAACAATTGAGTATTATGATAATATGAATGAATTGTATCGGAACCAATTAATTAATCTCATATATATATATAAGACGGGTATATAGCTAGGTAGTTGCATGCGCAGATGGAAGTAGTCGTTCTCGTCCCAAGACGAGGAGACGATTAAATTAAAGCCAGTTATACGTTGCATATCGGACAGAGGAGACGATCGAATCGGCAGATGACACGTACGTCATCGATCCTTCATTGGACCCCAAAAACAGCATTAATATTAATTAATTAATTCCCATTGCTTAATTGTCTTTCCATACCCCATACGGGCAAGAGAAGATAGCGACAGCATGCATGCAGCAGCAAGGAGACTGGCGATCGATGGATGGATAAATTAACACAATTAAGTGCTAGCTGGCTAGCTCCGATCCCCTGGCCGGGGTCATTTGCAATTGAGCACTAATGAGAATCTGCAAACGATGAGACTTAGTTTTTTTAGAAAGTGCACGTGCACTGATCATGTTTTAACCCCTTTCTTATTATATATAAATTTTGTTTAAGTTAGATTCTCTAAGTACGTGGTAATGTTGAATTTTTAATTTTGTATAGTAGAATAAATTATGTTTTGACTCACTGTATACATTATTTGACTAGGTACCTGCTGCATGTTGTTGCGCCGATATTTTGAATGTTTTACGGTTTAGTAAATTTGTTGACATGACTACTGACTTTGATCATACAAGGTAGTGTTACATATATAATTTGCACGGATGCGCATGTGCATTGTGTACCTTTTTATTATTGTAAATTTCCAAGGAAGGTTATTAATTACGTGATAACCAACTTTCTTTGCTCCAACAAAGTACTGGCTACGGGCTATAATACCAAGGAATAAGCTGAAAAGACATCACGCCCGTACAAAAGCACCGCTCTATTTATTTGAGCCGTCCGATGCTCATCAGCTCAGGCCTCAGGCAGCTTAATTTATATTTATAACTAGCTAGGGTACCTTCTACCTTCCATTGTACAATTTGTACTGCTAGTCTGGTACTGCTGAATTGATTGTGATCGATCGTATATTTGCTATACCTAGTAACAGTAACCTACCTATTAATTCACCTATTATGCTATGACTATGACTATGACTATGACTATGACTATGAGAGCTTCCTCTGCGCCTCTAACTCCACCTACTCTACTTCAAACCACTAGCCTGCCCTTTTTTTTTTTATTTTATTCGCAGCATGGCAAAGTATATATTGTCATGGTTTTAAAGGAGATTTTATTTCCATTTTTATTTTTAGAAAAAAAAAATACTGAAAACAAGATAAGATAGATTATTCTCTTTTTCGATTTCATAATGATTCGGTCAAGATAGATTATTCTCTTTCTTAATTTCATAATGATTCGGTGTTATTGAGAGTATTTTTAGGGACCAAATTTAAATTATAAATTTTTTTTATATAAGTTGCAATGTATCTTTGCCACAAAAAACTCAAAAATTACTAGACTTTACCATTATATTAATTGTCTTCTGAACATTTAAAAATTTGCATGCCTACTCCTCTCCTTAATTACTTTTCTCTCTTCCACCCAATTAAGTCCCCATTAGAAATTAAGAGGCTAATGACACCGAATAATTTCGGTCACATTGATTTTGTAATGTGACCTTTAGTGGTATATTAATTGTAGAAATTAATTAAGACCGAATCATTAATTTGTTGACATCTATCCATTTATTGATAAAGAAAATAATGTCTAGCTTGTATCCAACAAATTGATTATATATATAGTTGCTAAAAATAAAATAAAAAAATGTTTTTCTTCTTCTGAGTATTCCTTAATTAATTTCATATCATTACTTAATTGTCATTTTTTTTTATGCCACGTTACTTGTCATTAATTTTAACCAAGTACGTATACCACGCGCATAGTGACTGATACAATATCTGCTCAAATTAGCTAGTTCTTCTAACGAGTTTCATCACCATATAATATATATAATAAAATACTAGCTTGCTTCATCTCATCTAACTGTCAGACTGATTAGTTTAGTTGTTTAATTAATATCCGGCCCACAGGTAGCTAGCTTTTTATATATAAGAATTGATTGATTACTTAGTTAATTATTATAACTTGTAAATAATTAATTTACTGGTTAACAAAATACAAGTTATTTGTTGTGAGATGAACCATAAAAATTAAGTTTCATTATAGCATAGGATTATAGGAATATGCTAAATAAAGTATCCAATTAATTAATTAATCATCCAAAATTTTCTTTATGCGCATGCATAATGCCAATAATATTAATTTTAACCCACCTTAACTTCCTAGCTAGAGCCCAATTGAAGATATGCATGCCATGCATCATGATGCATGTTAGGCCTTTTAGGATTTGCAAATCTCCTAATTAATTTACTGCGAAACAAACAATATTTTTAATACATGTCTACTTTTAAAATTAGGACAATAATATGTCACTTTTTTATTACATGACACGCCGTTAACTTTGAATTATTTTATTATATATATATATATATATATATATATATATATATATATATATATATATATATATATATAAACTTTTTTATTAAATGGCACTCCATATGACAAATCGAACTCGCAATCTAAATTAAATGGAGCACACATTTTTATATATACCCATGCACTTTTGTAATACTATAGAAAGGAGCCCACTAATCATGTGGACTACAAAACTTAAAAGGACAATAATTAATTAATACGTCAAGTTTCATGATTACCTATGGTTTGTTTGAAATTAAACAATAGGCAAGGTAATCAGCAAGTTAACTAATTTTAAAAATTAATAGAACTGCAGTATAAGCACACATGATGAAAAGAATGTTATTTATTTTACAGAGATATATATATATTTAATTTTTGCAAAAGACATGTAAATATAAAAAAAAAAATATAGATGCTGGTTGCCGGAGTTAACATAACCATTTTTTTTATATTTAACCTTGGAATAGTGACTAATATGAAATACGATAAGAATTATTTGTCAAATACAAATATTACAAGGTTGCATGGGAAATTTATGTATAATTTATTGATCTGAGGAAGATACATATATAATTGCTTCAAAAGTAAGGTACCCTATATATCAATATAAGCTAACCTAGGCCTTTGTTCACCATTTATCATTTGCTTGGCAACAGCTAGTAGACAATGCATCTCTGTTATTTTGAAGTGATGTTACTATATTATTGAATGAGAAAGAATAATTAATGCTCCAAAATCAGCTGCTTTGGTCTAACTAACAATATTTATACAAAAAAAAGAAAAAGATTTGTACAATTGAATAGTTACAATTTTCTGACAAAAGGCATTGAATTTAAATATTAATATTAACACAAATTTAATGAATAAAGTTTTGGAAACATATGATATTTCATAAAACTGACATTAATCTGAAGATTGTATTGTAACGTTTCTTGTATGAATATTGTATATTGTAATGTTTCTCATATGTACATCATTTTGTTTTCTCAAGCAAGAAAATATCCTCCCTCAGTAAGTGTTAGTGATTATTAGTCAGGAGCAGAACTAGAAATTCATACTAGAGAGTGTTAAAATTTAAAATTAACAATATGTTAATTGTTGGTGTGAATTGAATCTAAGCTCTTTACAACTACAAAATAAGCTCTAACTACAAAACTACAAATAGACATGTAATATTTTATGAGGGAGACTGGACTATATAAAATGTTAAAAAAAATTTAAATTAAATTAAATTTTCATATAAATAAGTAATATTTTAAAATTATAAAAATAGTTTAGCAACCCTACTAGTCCAACGTGTGTGAATTGATCCAAACAAAATCAATATTTTGCCACCTCACACAATTCTTCTGCAAAATCCAATGACTCCTCAATTGTTGGGTTGGGAGGGGGGGGTTGTTTCCTACTTCCTAGCAATCATTCAACACAAAATTGAATTTGACAAAACCCCTCCATCCAACTCTGCAAAAATCTAGAAAAAATAAATATTAAAATAAAAAAAGTTAAGTACCTTCAAAATAATTAAAATAAGAGAACTTGAAATGCAACCTTGGGCCTAAATTCATTGTACCGAATTTCGCACTTCAATTTTTGGTTAATATCAAATTTCAAATTACTCTTAGTTATTTTTGTTGTTGTATTGTATTGGGTATTTTTAAAAATTACAATTTGAACTCCAACTTTGCAAATGCATTTTCACGGATTAAAATAAAAGATAAACATAAAATAAACAAATATAAGAGAAATTCAAATTATTTCTAATTTCAATTTCCTAGCTTAAAATTTTCTAGCATGCTGTTATCAAGAAAAATTCTCTAGCATGCAATAAACATGAATTAAAGTACTTTTGCTTAAAAATTTAAAGAAGGTGGAATTTTAAGATTTGAGTTATGTTTCCTTCCAAACGAGATTACCTAATAATCATAAATTTGAATAATTATTTCCTAATATAAGTTACAAATTACGATATAAAGTAGGATGCAAATTGATAGATGAAGAAAAGAAGTTCCAATTAAATTCATTCGCATGGTAACAAAAGACATATTTCCAAAATAAGCAAAAATTAAATAATCAAATGCTAATTTTTATTGCTGTTGACTCCCTCTTCAAAAATAACAATCTATTGTCATGAAACAATAGATCTATTATTTAACTGTGCAATCAAGCAACCAATAAAAAAATACAGTGTATAAAAATATGAAAAGAAAAAAAGACATGAAAATTAACCGTATAAGCAGTCTTGAAAACTAATTTAGAATCGAAACTTCTTTTTGCGAAAACCAAAGTTTATGTAAGCTATCGTACTAAAATTTCTATAACTCACCACTTTCTTTCTCCAAACCACAAATAATTATCCTAAGCTCTGAATATTGTTTATTCTTTTTTGACGAGTTCATGGTACGAAATGGAAGATGATGGCTGAAGGAAAAGAATAAGTTGATGGAAATCATCAGCATAATCGGTCTAGGAAGCTAATACAAAACTCTCTCAAATTATTGAGAAAATAATAAGATTTAGTTTCATAAACCTTCATGCTAAAAATTACCATCAATTTTCACTTCCTTTCCTCAACCACCAATATTTTTTCAACTCTATTCTATTTTCTATTTTCTATTTTCTTTTGATGGGAATAAGTTTGAGGAGCAAAGGTGTTTATATAGATGAATGAAAGGTAATTTGGTAATATCACTTCACAATATGTCCATTGTTTAGTTATATTCGATGTGTTGTTTTATTAAACTATTGCAGAAAATTTCTAATATATATACATGAATTTTATATTGATATTAGTTCAAATTCAATAGATAAAGATTTACTAAAGATATACTCATTTAATGGACATTAATGATTTGCATACCTCCTTTATAATATTTCTCATATATATCATTTACTTCTAGAAGGACAATATATAAGACCCTCTCAAGTGTATATAACGACTGATTCCTCAAGTGTAACTTGTTTATGATGACTTAGTATGTATCGGTGAGCATATCAGAAATAAAACCAAATGACACTTACAAATATAGAGGAATAAAATAGATAATCAACAAATAATAATTCGGGTACAAGTAAACTTAGAATCGATGATAAATTAATGGATACTACATACAAACTTTCATTTAAAATATTAGAACACAATTATTTTAGAATAGAAACTAAAAAAAATATTGTTATATATATTATTTAATATTTATAGTTGGTATCAATCATCTAAAAGTAAGAAACTGCATCAAAAAAATCTAGAACTTATATTCGCATATATAAATTTGATAATTTGACATCGTTCTATAAATACAAAATTATAGTATGTAATTGGCTCATTTTCTGTCTGTGGAAAAATTTATTTCAGGAAACAATATGCAGTGTTTAGAATATTTAATAATTAAATAGTAAACTAAATGTCAGAAATCAACCAGACATGATAGAATTTTAAAATTAATTCTCGAATTAACAATTTTATGTCCAAAGTTTTATATCTCGAAATATCGATTCAAACTACACTTACTACGGTTTGAGGATGTGTCGTCATTGGAGAAAATTTTGAAAATCTTGTAATGATCGATTTTATATATAAGTCAAGTTCAAAAAATTTAAAGGTGACTGCTCAATGATTTTTTATAGTCATATTTTTGAAGTTATTTTGTATGCTTAGCCACTAAATTAAAAGGGCTAGTTCATAATAATGCTATTAATTTGCTTAATATATTTTTATATATGTACTAGTTCAGAATGACGATGTTGTTCGAACGAATTTTTTTTTCTTTTTGAATATGACCTAGTTAACTCAAATTTTGTAAATAGATTTATTTAGAAATTCAAACAAATTTTTGGCTTGAAATGCAGTAATCCACGTACTTGCACAAAATCTAGAAGGATCTGTGTGCTCTTATAAAACACCTAAAAATTCGTGAATTAATGAATGGCCCGGTTAAATCCGAGATAAACGTCTAAATGTTTAGAATCATAACATCCAATTAAAAGTTGTCAGCCAAATCAGAGTCATTAAGATCTAACATCCAATATTTTAGGTGTAAACCAAAAAGATCCCACTAAGATCAAACTGAATAATTATGATTCAGCATAGCTCATCGTGCTAAAATTTTTCAAAGCCCCTTCTTTTTTCCAACCACTAATATTTTTTCTGAAACTCTTACATATTTTATGCTTAATTTTCACCAATTTTAAAGTGTAAAATGAAAAATAATGCATGAATGAGAGGAAGGAGTTGGTGAAAATCATAAGCATAATATGTGCCTGAAACTAATACTGTTACATCTCGATCCAGAGGTACAACAATCTACCGGGTCTATTTACCATTCAATATATGTAACGCAAGGCACAGATCTTTTGTATGCATTATCAATATCATCCATTATTTTACCACATCCCAATTAATTTATAAGAATTATCTGACCATTATATTGGATGATGTTACATGAATTTTTGGCACCATGTCAAATAAAATAATCTCAAATTTTATATCTTTAGGTGGCCTTGCTGTCAATTACAATTCCAAAAGTGTCTTTCAATCTTCGTCTAATAGACCTGTAACTCATAAGAGGAAACATGTGAGAAATAATAAATTATTTCTCAGTGCTGATTGTCACTCGGATTATTGGATTTCGAATCCATATTCAGAATGAATCTTCGCACGAGAAAACTAACAGTCTATTCTATAATAATGAATACAAATGCTCAATAACAATATCCAATTGAACAGCAAAAATTACATAAATAAATAAGAACTCTAAGAATCTTATACGCATAAATAGTTTGGGTCTAAATATTTTAAACCATAAAGTATGGTAATATTTGTTTGGTTTCTTAACTTTAGAATTTCTAGTCTGGAAACACTGACATATACCATCCAACTTGCCATGTAGATGCCATCCAGCAATGCACATATGTCTTTTCACATAACATATATATGTCGTATTAGGCTTATATTGTTCTAACTATCCTGACAGTTGGTTAACAAAAACAATACGAAATCAATATTACAATACTGTCATTATCGGAAAGAAAATCATTGATAAGACAGTTACAATAGTTCATTAGTCTTACAGTTACAATTCACATTTATTCAATATCTCCTACCCAACAGGTACAGTAAAGTCTAGTAACTAGCTACACTTTATGATATATTAATTATTTTTCTCCACTATATGGAGGTTCAAGGATTGTAGTATTCCATATTAAATCAATTCAATCACTGTGATCTCAATCAATTATTTGCAATAACAATCAACCAATCGATAAACAATATCAACATGATAGTCAACATACTTATCTGTAATTCAGTTTCAATTACATTGGGCTATGCATATGATGCAACAGTTCAATCAATGCAGTCAATCATATATTCAAAATGCACAGTGAGTTACGATTTAATTCCTAGTCATGAATCTCAGACTAATCCAATAAATCTGCACCTGATATCACAGGATAATAAATGAGGTCTCTAGCAATCTATTCTTCCTAAATGTTCATCTCGCCATTTTTCTTCGTAAGTATGCCTATACCATAATTGAGGAGGGTTCCAATGCACCCAAATTTTCATGCTCCCATTTGCTCCCAATCCTTTATCTTCATTTTCAAATTCTGAATAATCGATCCGAACCGTTCAACATGATCATCATAATAAAATATGCTTGGAGACCAAATTTTATATTTTTTGGAATTTTTTTACTATTTTTTAAGATATGTGCAAAATCACTTGATCGGATGGTCCAGAATCTCCTTAAAACAATGATTTTGTACCTATATTAAAAAATAGTAAAAAAATTTCAAAAAATATAAAATTTGGTCTCCAAGCATATTTTATTATGATGATCATGTTGAACGGTTCGGATCGACTATTCGGACTTTGAAAATGAAGATAAAGAAGATAAAAATTTGAGAGTAAATGGGAGCATAGAAATTTGGATGCATTTGAACCCTCCTCACCATAATTATATATATTCTGATCAATACTTGTAGTCTTTTAATATAACATAATAATTTGTGTTTCAATATTTAACACCTAAATTCAATGTATCAAATTATTGTTGTTCAGTGCTTTTAGTTACTCAGTTACTCTCAATTTATTCTATTGTGTTTATACATTGTTATTTTTATTATGAGGAGGGTTCAAATGCACCATTTTATGGTGCTCCAATATACTCCAAATCGTTTATCTCTGTTCTCAAAATCCGAACAATCGATCTGAACTGCTCAACAATGATCTTCATAATAAAATATGCTTGGAGACCAAATTTTATATTTTTTAAAAAAAATTTACTATTTTTTTCATAGGTACAAAATCATTATTTTAAGGAGATTCTTGACCATCCAATAAAGTGAAATTGTACATATGAAAAAAAAATAGTAAAAAATTCTAAAAAATATAAAATTTGGTCTCCAAGCATACTTTATTATGAAGAACATGTTTAGCAGTTTGGATCGACTGTACGGACTTTAAAAACATAGATAAACGATGTGGAGTATATTGGAGCACCAAAAAATGGTGCATTTGAACCCTCCTCAAATTAATTTATTTTCAACTAAGTTCGGAAGACCAATTCAAACACATTAAATATCCAATTTAATTTATGAATCAAGCCTAAAGCCCACCATCCAAATTACCGTTTATATTCTAAGTTTCCAGCCTAAAATTAAACTTCTTCATTTTGCAATTTAACCCCTCTGATAAGAAGGAAGAAACAATCAATTTAACTTGTTTCAATTTAGTTTGCGACACTACATACATTGCTTAATTACTAAGACAGTAAGAGAGAAAATAGTACGTATATACTCAATAATCATGTTAGAAGAGCCAATTCAAGGAGAAAACACACATACATATATAGTCATCGATTCAATCGTATCAGTCAATGAGCAACAAAGAGAAACTCCAATCGTTTTTTTCTTTTCTTTTCCTTTCATTTCTCTTTTATTTTCCTATTTCTATTTGGTTCTCATTAATTTCCTGTTAATTTGTTTAATTCTTATTTCCATTTCTACGGAAAGAGAAGAAGAACCCTTCATTAAAGTAAAGAGAATTAAAGATGAGGTGGATTTAATTAGCCTTTAACATTTCAAATATGTAAATCAAGTCCAAATACATAAAGTGAGATTATAAATATTTTCAAGTTTAGCTTTCTATTAAATTTATTTCCCATCAATTCTGAATTTTCAGATATTCGTTTCGAAGTATCTCATTATACATATACTTTGTTCCAGTGAAATACAATTTTAGATAATATGTTTATCGTATTTAACCTTAAATTTACTTAATTATCTTACTAATTAGTTCAATAAAATAATATTTCACTTAAAATGTTATCTATTTTACTTGACAACACATCTAGACATTTTGTATATTATTTTTAATTATTAATATCATATACGAAATTTGCGAATGCTACAAATACAATTATTGAAGGAGTTAATTTTTATAAATCTTCATGGTAAAAAAAATTCATCTATTGTTATTTTCTTTCCTCAAACACCAATATTTCTTCCACTCTAAAATATTTTGTACTATACATCTACGGGCTTAAGGTTAAGGATATAAGGATATAAGGATATAAGGATATTATACAAATGAATGTATAGGTCGATTGACAATCTCTCTTCATGATTTGTTCATTGTTTTGTTAATTTCTGTGTGTGATTTTATTTAATAATTGGGGGAATTCACGTACCCCTCAAAAATTTCAAAATTACGTATTTTCCCCTCTAAATTTTAAAAGTAAAAAATTTATCCATTTTATTGTTTTTTTATATTAAAACTCATTCTAAATTTTAAAATACTTATTTTACACTTTTTTAAAAGCATATAACGCAAATTAGACTCAAATTTGAATCTGAAAGGTTCCTCTACCGTCTGACCTGTGCGCATCGTATTAAGATTTATGCGCACCGCTTCAATATTTGTGCTGATCTAACGTGCACGGATCTTAAAGCAATTCCGATTAGCACGTATCGCATTTGCACGTCACTTCAATATGTGTGTTTTATATCAAGATTCGTGCTGATCTTGCATGCACAAATCTAAAAGTTGTTCGGCCGGTAAAGGAACCGTTCATATTCAAATTTGAGTCCGATAGGATTTATATGTTTTTGATAAAGGGTAAAATGGGTATTTTATAAATTTAGAATGAGTTTTAATATAAAAGACAATAAAATGAGTAAATTTGTGAGTTTTTGTCACACCCTCGATCCGGAGGTGCGATGGACTACGGCGTCCAATTTTTTCCATAACAATTTATGTTACACGAGGCACGAATCTTTTTATGCATTACCAACAGCATCCATTATTTTAATTACATCCCAAATCCCATACCTTTAGGTGGCCCTTGCTGTCAATTACAATCCCAAAAGCGTTTCTCAATCTTCGTCTAATAAACCTGTAACCCACAAGGGGAAACGAGTGAGAAATAATAAATTATTTTTCAGTGCTGATTGCCACTCAGATTATTGGATTCAAAGGAAATCTATATTCAGAATGAAATCACCGCACGAGAAATTAACAGTTCATTTTAAAATGACTAATGCAAATGCTCAATAACAATATCCAATCGAACAACAACAATGACACAGATAAATCAGAACTCTAAGGATCTTATCAGAATAAATGGTTCGGGTCTAAATCTTTTAAACTATAAAGTCTGGTAACGTTTAGTTTCTTACCTTTACAATTTCTAGTCTGGTAATACTGACAGATACCATAACAAGTATCTATCGTGTTAGGGCTTATACCGTTATATCCATCCTGCCAATTTGTTAATGGAAATAATATGGAATCAATATCTCAATGCCGTCAGTATCAGAAAGACAATCGATGATAAGACAGTTCTAACTGTCCTGACAATCGGTTAACAGAAACAATACGAAATCAATATCATAGTACTGTCATTATCGGAAAGAAAATTATTGATAAGACAGTTACCACAGTTCATTAGTCTTACAGTCACATTTCATATTTATTCAGTATCCTCTACCCAACCGGTACCGGGTTCAGTTGGGGCCATTCACCATATGTGCATAAGGGTCTTGGAGTAAAGTCTAGTAGCTAGTTAGACTTTACGATATATTAATCCTTTTTCTCTACTATATGGAGGTTCAATGATTACAGTATTCAATATTCAATCAATTCAGTCACAATTTAGTCACTGCGGTCTCAATCAATCAATCATTTGCAATAAGAATCAATCAATCGATAAACAATATTAACATGATAGTCAATAGACTCACCTGTAATTCAGTTTCTATTGTATTGGGCTATGCATATGATGCAATAATTCAATCAATGCAGTCAATCAAATATTCAAAATGCATAGCGAGTTACGATTTAATTCCTAGTCATGAATATCAGACTAATCCAATAACCTCGCACCTGATATCGTAGGGCAATAGGCAGGATCACAAATAATGTTTCCTTCCTGAACCCTTTGTATCGTCAATCTTATCTGATAGCGATCAGTTCAGAAATCCAATTCGAGACGTAACGACTATTCAGAATCAACGCGATATAATCAGAATTCCAATCGGACAAATTATCAATATCATATATTTCTCTCTTTCTTTTTCCCTTCTTTTCTCTTCTCTCTTTTTCTTTCTTTTTTGTTTTCGTTCTCCAACGTAAAAAGAGAGAGAGAGAGTTTAAGAGATAGGAACAAGGTAGAGGGAAAAGCCGCGTGGCAATAGTTGCCACGTTTTTTTTTTGCATTTTAAACCTTCACATTTTCAAATATTGCAAAGAAGTCCAAAACAAACATTATAATAAAGGCAAAGTCTTCTATGGACATAAGGACTTATTTGTAAAATGAACATAGTTTTATTTTCAAAGTTCAAACAGTCGATCCGAACCGTTCATCTTGTTCTCCATATTAATATGTGCTTGGAGACCAAATTTTACATTTTTTTGAATTTTTTTACTATTTATTAAGATGGGTACAAAATTAAATGGTCTGAATTTGATATTTTTTGTACCCATCTTAATAAATAGTAAAAAAATTCAGAAAAATGTAAAATTTGGTCTCCAAGCACATATTAATATGGAGAACAAGATGAACGGTTCGGATCGACTGTTTGAACTTTGAAAATAAAAATATGTTCATTTTACAAATAGGTCCTTATGTCCATAGAAGACACTCTAATAAATATAGGGTATTACAGTTTTTGAAGTTTAAAGGAGAAATACGTAATTTTAAATTTTAGAAGGGGAAATACGTAATTTTGATGTATTTGAGGGGTACACCTGAAATTCCCCCTTAATAATTTGGCGGTTACATTATTGTCTTATACATTGAGTTATATATGGACGTTGGTACAATTTTACCAAAGATATACTACTAATTCAACAGACATTAATTAATGCTTTCCATATTTTACCAAAGACATTAATGCTTTCCATAGTTTTATATCATTTCTCATATGTTTATTATTTGATTTTTAGAAGCACAATTAGATCCTCTCAAGCGTATATGAGGACTGGTTTGCTTATGACAATTTAGAAAAGTTGAACCTAGCAGTGTAAATAAAAAATTGATCATAACGCTATTAAAATGAGAAAGACGAATTCTCAAAATCAACTGCATGCTTTGGTCTAACTAACAATATTTATATAAAAAATGGAACATTAATTTCATGTAGGTGGGGTCAGAACTAAACTAAAATACTGAGTTAAAATTCATTTTGATTAATTATTCTCTGATATAAGGTAATAATTGAATTCTACAATAGATTAATTTTTTTTATTAAATGCGAAATTAATATTTTATTTTTCTGGTGGTACAATGAAAAGTAATGTATTATAATTATTAATTTGTTTCTTCCATTAACAATTGAAGAGAGATTTGTGCAACTTAATTAAGGAATTAATTGGTTTACATTTATATATTGCATTGCATTTAAAGACAACCATTTACGCATATGAAAGAATTGATTAATTATCATTATTTGAATAAAGAAGTGTCTGCATTTGACCATTATGCAGAAGATTCGGAATTCCTTTTTTTTTTTCACAGTTCTTGATCCCATACAGCAAGCTAGATTCTAAATCTATATATTGCATTAAAATCCAAATTTCAATTCTCTCACACATAGACGTACAGCTGGAATTGAAAAATTAATGTCATTCCATTTTGACATAATTACCAAACAAAGAAATGCTCATTCTTTATTCTACACATCTCTCTCTCTTCCTTCACAGAAATTAAAAAGGGGAGTTCTATTTTGTTATTTTCTCTTTTCTTCATAACTCCCATCAGAGACTCAAACCGTGGAAATCAAGGTATTCAAAACTCTACAATTAATTTAAATAAGTTCTTATATTTATTTATTTGATAAGATTTCTGAAAATTATACATTTTCCAAAATTACATATTTGTTGTATTGAATTATCATTGGATTGTGAAAATATATATGCTTGTACAATTAGTTGAAGTATTTCTTAAACAAAATTTAATTGATTTTCAAATATTTCCGTAGTAATATTATAATATGAAATTATGTTTGTAAAAATTCTCCGATTCACAAATTGATTTCAAGAAATTTGATATATTTCAGAAAAATCGATTATTTTATTTTCATTAATTCAATTAAATCAAACATTTTCATTGTCACCGGATTAAATCTCTAGAACATGTACTTGATGGAAATTAAGAACGATTTCGATTGTCAAACTACAATACTTATATTCACTTGTAATACTTATTTTCTTTATATGCAATAACTAATATTTATAATTTCATATATATCTACATATATTATCCTCACTATAGAGTACTATTTATATCAAAGTATTGTTTATGTCATGTCCCTCTAGATTAAACAACTTATTTACTACTGATTTATCTTGCACTTTTACTTTTGAAACACGTCAATTAGTTTACATTCACTATGCTAAATATATTCACATCCATAAAGTATATCAACCATTCTGGTACAGTTAATTTATAATTAATATCTACTATAACTAGTTTATGGAATTTTATCAATTTGTTTATTAAATGATAATTATAGATTTCTTTAAATCTCAGATGTTCAATTAGTTCTTGAATTTTTACCTAAGTTCACCTAGGGTCAAATTAAATGATAAAGATTCAACTAAAGTTTTCGAATAGTATATGTAACTAGTTTATTGAATGGTAAAATTTCACCGAAGACTTTGAGAGTTATTCACCGATAAACCCAAAGTTATTTTTATTATAAAAAAAAGTCTAGTTCTAAACTTAATAAATATAAACCTGTTCAATGAGAAACGTGGATAAATATTAATTTAGAATTCATGTTTCGTGGTCTAGATCCGTGTGGCGAAGTTAGGAGAGTCATAGAGACAACAGGTGCGGGTTTCCTAGACCTTATAAAACTATTTTACTTGTCCCTTTTCATTTAATTGTTTATTACCATGGTATTAGTTGAATTTATGTATGTTGTTTTTGAACCATACGTATGACCAAGTAGACCATAAATAAATTGCAGAATTGTGATAGGATTCATACTTTGACCAAAGGACTTGCATGAATTGCATATGTTGAGCATGACATGGATTTTTTTGTGATTGAATGAATATATGCGAAATGAATGAATATTGGAACTAAACAAGGGCCAATATGCTTGCATGGGTCCGGTTTCGACTAGACCCCTCGTTAACGTGATTGTAGGCAAAAGCGGTCCTGTCACGGATGTGATTGTAGGCTGACGCAGTCCTGTTGCGTACGCGATTGTAGGCGCAAGCAATCCTGTCACGGACGTGATTGTAGGCGGAAGCGGTCCTATCACCGCCAAGACCTAGCGGCTTATGAATTCACCATCTAGTGAGGCACACAAAATGGATTAACGGAATTATGAAAATAAATGAAAATCATAAGAAAAGATAGGATATGTATTGCATTAGAAGAAGCATACGCATTTTATTTTATATGTTCATATTTGTGAGAAAAATGTAAAGGTTTTATAAGCTTTGGACTGAAACTAAATCCCGCACTGAGAGAAGGTTCGATCTCTTATCCGTTTCACTTTTATGTGGGTTCCAGGTAATGAAAAGGAATGATTCGAGTAATGACAAGAGTGAGACTAAGCGAGAAGATATGAGTATCGATAAACTGCCACGTGTTGTTTAATTTATTTTTATGATTTAATAATTGAAACATTAAGTTGGCATGACAGTGTTTGTGTTACTAGCCATGTCAGCCGTGATCGTTTGTGCAACTCTTTTTGTCTATGAAATAAATGTTGCTTTATTTATATTGTTATTGATAATGCATGTGATGCGCATACGCCTTACGTAGAAATACGTGGCGGATTGTCTTGGAGTGTGACACAACCAAACAAGAAATAAGATGGAAAGAAAAATTAATTTTATTTTCCCTCATTAATCATCCAAATACAAAGAAGTTAATTATATATGCTAATCTTCCTTTTTATTCCATCTATTTCTTTCTATTTTTTACATTCCCTTCATTTACTCTTCATCCAAACAAGTTGTAAGATTTGAGTTTTGTTCCTTCAAACGAGATTACCTAATAATCATAAAATTAAATAATTATTACCTCATATAAGTTATAAATTTGGATAATAGTAGGATGCAAATTGATAGATGAAGAAAAAGTTACAATTAAATTCATTCGCATGGGCAAAGAAAAGACATATATCCAAAATGTTTTAAAAAAATAAGCAAAAATTAACGAATCAAATGCATAATTTTGATTGTGGTCGACTTCGTCATCAATAATAACAATCTATTGTACTAAAACAATCAATCTATTATTACTGTGCAATCAAGCAACTATGAAAAAATTAGTGGATAAAGAAATGAAAAGAAAAGAAGATGATGAAATTATTATTATAAATAGTCTTGAAAACTAATATAGAGTCGAAACTTTTTTTGCGAAAAATGATAGAATTTGGATTAGAATTTAACCAATTTGTAATCTAAATCAGAACTACAAGAATTAAAGTTAGGATTTGATAAAGGACTTAATCGTGAAGTCAAATTTCTAATTAGGACCTCTTGAATTGAATTAAATATTGATATGAAGGACTTAATCGTGAAGTACCGATATCTAAGGATATGATAGACTAACAAGAATTTCATGATCTAAATAGCTAGGGTGAGGGACTTAATCGTAAAGTCCGAATTATTTAGGAACATTATTAATTTACGAAAGTGATCCCTTTTAACATCTTAGGTTAGAAACCTCGTCATATCAAACATGAATTTAAACAAACTGAGTAGATGTAATTAACAAGGGATTGTAGATCGAATTTCCAAACTTTGATAGAAACCTAAACTCTATTTTACTTTTTAATTAGTTTAATTGTTACAACCTCCACTTCTCGAGTATTGAACCCACTAATTAGGATTTTAGAACAAAACTACTCAATCAACTTTTAATCAACAAATATTCTGGAATTAATCAATAGAGTTTAAAATTAGTATTTTCCAATATCCCTTGGATACCTTACGTACTAAAATGATAGATTGTGCGCTTAGAATTGACCAATTTTTGAGCATTTAGGTTTATAAATTTAAAAGTTCAAGGAGTATTAAATTAAGGATAAAACCCTATACACAAAATACTCAACAGAAAACCAAAGCAAACTACAATTCAATTCAATTCAATTCAATTAGTTTCTATAAGCTATCACACTAAAAGTTCTATAAATCACCACTTCCTTTTCTCCAAACCACAAATAATTTTCCTATGCTCTATATATTGTTTATACTTTTTTGACGAGTTCATGGTATGAAATAGAAGATGATTGATGAAAGTAAAGAATGAGTTGATGGAAATCATCAGCATGAGCGGTCTAAAAATATAATATAAAACTCTCTTAGATTATTGAGAAAACTAAAAGTTTTCATAAACCCTCCTGCTAAAAATTTCCATCAATTTTCACATCCTTTCCTCAACCACCAATATTTATTTTTCACCTTAATCTCTTTTCTAATCTTTTTTATGGGAATAAGTACGAGGACAAAAGGAGTTAGTATAGATGAATGGAAGGTAATTTGGTAATATCAATTAATAATTTGTCCATTGTTTGGTTTTATTCAACGATTGTAGAAATTTACTAACAAATACATTGAATTTTTTATTGATGTTAGTATAAATTTAATAAATAAAGATTTACCAAAGATATACTCATTCAATGGACATTAATGCTCCTTCATAGTATATCTTATATGTATATTGTATATTATTTGCTTCTAGAAGCACAATAAGTTCCTCTCAAGTGTATATGAGGATTTGTTTCTCAAAGTTTGAATTGTTTATGATGATTTAGTATTGTTGAACATATCTGAAATAAAAGTCAATTGATACTTAAAAAGATAGAAAATTAAAATGGATAATTGACATAAAATGATTCGGGTACAAACTTGAAATCAATGATAAATGGATCCTACAAACGAACTTTCAATAAAACATAAATATTTTTAGAATAACAGTTTTTAAAAAAATATTGTTATATTATTTAATATTCAAAGTACATATCAGCCATTTAAAAAATAAGAAGCTGCATCTATAAAAACTAGAACTTATATTCACATATATAAATTTGATAATTTGACATCCTTCTATAAATACAAAATTTATAACATGTAATTAGCTCGTTTATTTTCCGTTGTTTTTTTTTATTAAGATGTCCGCATCGATCTTTCTAGAGGTAAATTATACATATTCATATTAAAAAAAGTTTTCAGAAAAAAATATGTAGTATTAAAATTATTTAATAATTGTAAAGTAGATGTCCGAAATAAACCCGCCATATTACTGAATTTTGAAATTAATTATCGAATTTACAATATTTCCAAAGTAGATGTCAGAAACAAACTACATTACGGTTTGTAGATGTGTCATTGGAAAATTTGTTAAATCTTGGGATTTTAATTAGTCATGTAAAAAAAAATTGAAAGATGACTTATAGTTACATTTTTGAAATTATTTTGTATATCTAGCCACTAAATGAAAAGGCTGGTTCTCATTGATGTTATTAATTTGTTTAATATATTTGTATCTACTTGTTCAGAATGATGTTGTTAGAACATTTTTTTTTTCAATATGACCTAGTTAACTCAAAATTTGCAACTAAAAAAAAAAGTTGATTGAAGTTTATGGATTCATCAAGAAAATCAAACAAATTTTGCTCTTGAAATGTATAATCCACTTGCACAAAACCTAGTAGGATCTGTATGTTCTTATAAAACACCTAAAAATTCAAGGATTAAGATGTTTAATTTTCACAGATTTGAGATGTAAAATGAAAAATGATGGATGAAGGAGAGTTAAAATTTTGGATTCACGATATGTGGTGCTCGTAGACTTTAGTTTTATCTTATGTCATCCATTTTTCATCTAAAGACATGACCCCCCCCTCAAAGAAAAAAGAAAACAAAATACAGTACCACCTCGCATTTATAAGAGCTTATTTTTTTCGCGAACATTATCTTCTTCACCTTCAATCCTTCACGCAAGACAGCTTAACTTTCCTCCATAATTGTTCTCTGATTATATACTTTTATATAACTTGCAGGACAAATGCCTTCAGGTCAAATTTTTCTCAGAAGATTTTTGAGGATTTTGGTGGTGTTATAAAAATAAAACTCACCGGAATAATATTAAAAACGGTAGTGATTCCAAATAATTATTATACATGTGCTTACAGAGAACTTAGCAGATACAGATAACCCTCAGCAGACTCAGCAATCTAATACAAAAAAGTAAAAAAAAAAAAAAAACAAAGTTCCCTTGCTGTTGACCAAGTTTATGTTATAAATATATGGCATTATCGGACAGACTACAACAAAACATTAAATGATGAAAGCCTCTACATTGTAAAAAAGAAAAGAAAAAGGCAATAGCACTAAGAAAATAAATTAATCTTAGGAAAAAAAAAAACCTACATAAGCACCAGATTATACACAGCCCAACTATAGGACTATCTGCTTAGAATGTCTCGGAAACAAAACATCATCAAGGAATAGGAATTTCACATATCATAGCTCTCACTCCTAGTCTAGAAAACTGATACTAATATTAATAATATTCTACATACGTTCATGTGCTCAATTTTGCAATGTAATGTGGTCAATTGGTTTAAAAAACTTCTCTCCTTGCCTGGCTAGGAAACAGAATGCACCCAAAAACAGTTATCCAAATCTGATTCTACCCCTAAATTTTTCCAATTTAATTGATGATGTTGTCACCATACCACCTCACTATTTGCAGTGCTATGCTTTTGATTCCAATGCCAAAAGGATCTTCTTCCTTGGACCCTAAGAAACAGGAGAAAAATCATGAACAACCTCTTTGTCTGTAGGGAGGAGCAAAAATTATCAATAACTAATAAACTGCATACAAGAGAACCAAATAATTTAAGCATAAAACTAAAAATGGAAGATGTTGCTGCCCCATAACAGACAAACACACAAAAAGGTGCACGTGTGCACAAATACACAAGTTGTTGCCATGGTAGTGGCATGTGTAATTTCCAAAAATAGACAGTAGAAGTAAAAACTAACCATGGGAACTCCAAGTGCTTTAAGATCTGCATCGGTCATATGTACAAGAGCTGTCATGTCTACCTGCATAATTAATCAAAAGAAAGAAAAGCAACAAATTAAAAAAAAAATAAAAAAAAAAATCTGTGAACCTGACTGCACCAGATTGGCAATATTATTGAAATTCTAGGTTAAGGTCACTCAGTAAGTGACACTACTGCTGCCTTGAAGAGAAAAATGCGACATACCTCCTCTGCTTGAAAAGTGAGGGCATATTTCTCAAGACCAAGTGACTTGAGGAAGCCGTCAACTGATGATGTCTCTGGCTGCAAGCAAGCATCAAGTTAAAAGATACAACTACTTCTGGGAAGCAAAAATAATCAAGTACACGAACTAGGAAAAGCCAGCATTGCTCTGTACAAATACTGTCAGGTGTAGGCAATAAATAATAGAAATAGAACATAAGAAATGATTAGAAAATAGGATAACTGGACCATGGATCGACAATCTTGGCAACGGTCTCAGAGAGTTTAATTTGAAATCCACACTTCAAGCATGATCTATACAGTGCATTTTATTCATGAATGTTGTGCTGGTCATCTAACAGTTAAATTTTCCAAATACATAAGTAGCATGACATCCGACATATAGGACTATAGTCCAACAACACACCTACAAACTTGCTTTTTAATTTTGGACCTTATTTTGGATAGATTTGGTAAGTACTGTCAACATTGTCAAATATATGATTGTCAGGTGATCCCATATATATAAACCATATATTAGAAAATAAAATATAAATAAGCTAAATAAAACACAAAAATGATAGTATATATTTCAGTACTCCACCTGTACAATTTAATAATGTCTGTAAATAATAATGGTAGCAAACTTTACTCCAATATGAAGTCTGCACCAATGGTTTGTATTAATATGTCCTAAAACTATTAAACATCCTTGCCTCATACAAGTTTTTATTCTCTCTCTCTTCATCAAAAAACACACCTAAACACACAATGAATGTACATACAAGCACACACATTAACATACTAGAGAGAGGGAGGGAGGGAGGGAGGAGGGAGAGATGATGATGCCTCATACCTGTTTCAACAGTTCTTTAGAAGAAGCAGGCTGGGGTAATGCCTGTTTGGCACCAACAGTTGGGTCATATCTCACAGGCTTGGTAATCTGTGATGTAGGCTTGGGCCTAGTGGGTGCTGGTACAGGTTCTGCCTTTTGCAGTCGGGATTGAACACCTGATAGCTTTTCACGCAGATCTCTAACACCAGAGTTTTGTTTTTCTTCTTTCTTTTGGAGTTTTAATCGAAGGTCCCTTGGTCCAATATCTTCATTCAAGATAAAGAGAGAAATGGATGAGTTTGAAGTGACAACTAAAGGTCACTGGATACAGTTTCATCTACAGTCTGACACACAAATTATTGAACCATATTTGCAGAAGAAAAGCCCAGTATTTATCATAATGCCATTAACACCTAACCAAATTATCTCAACAATGGCTATCTACAGCGACACACAATTTGCTGTGTAATGGATTTGTCAAAAACAATCCAAATTTTTTTCATGTGATTGAGTTTATTCCAACAGAAATAATATTCTGTAAAACAAAAAAAATTGCCAGTAACACTTTTGTTCGGATTAGCCCCTGAAGAATAGAAATAGTTTAACACCATATTTTGCCTATCTTGTGCAAAGAAATTGAAGATTTATTCATCTCCTCAGCTATTCAAAACTACAAAGTCAATATATAAACATTTACTTGAACTCTGAGATTTCTCTTGATCCTGAAAGAGATCATGCTTCCATTTCTCATTTGTTTGTCGTTGCCTAAAAGTAGAAAACCAAACAATTTTGTCAGGTACAAAATCCCTCAATTTAATCAGAAAAAAATATATTTTCTAGGACATAATAAGCAATTCCATTAAACAAAATATGATATAAACAGCATTACAATATGTGTACATACAGTGACATAAGAACTGGAGAAAATAGTTTCACAAACTCATATGGCAACAAAACCCACAAGTGAACAAGCACAAGCTTGGTCAGGAATCAAGCATTGCTTATGGTTATTTTGTTTATGATATTAAACAGGAAATTAAGCAATCCTGAATCAAATTACACTGGTTCAAACCCTAATCGTTTTGATGCTATATCACTCAAAAAAATAAATTTGATAATTAACTATTGTATTCAAACATGAACAGTTTCAAAAGCTCTAGTGACTCTATGAAAAGCCCTGACAACCAAACTGGTGTAAAAATAATAATAACAGTTAGAATGATTCAGAAAGCATAAAATTAAGAAAGTGTTAAACTTCATCGCCAAACCAAGCAGTAATTTGCGAAAAATACTATCAAAAGGGGTCTATTCCGTCCTAAAGTGTATTTAGGCACAAAAAAAAAAAAAAAATTAAGCTAAAAAAATGATAATGATACAACCTTTTTGCACCGTTGTATCGACCTCTAGCTAAATCGCGAGGAGGATCTCCATCAACGCGATCCTGGACGGATCTCTTACGCGCCGTCGTGATCTGATCGGCGTACATGCTCTTCAACAGTGAAGCAAAACCCTAGATTTGGCGCACTAAAACTAGGAGAGAAATGGAACCTGAAGAAAGAGAAAACTAAGGGTTTGCGATGAGAGAGAAGGAATTGCTTTAAGAATCGGAGTGAAGAGGAGAGGAAGAGGCGTGTTTTCTTTTACGGCTGGAGATGAAAGTTGGAAGCTGAGCCTGAGCGTATCGGGGTATTCGGGTCTCGATCTGAACAACTGCAATTTACAGTTTCCCCTTTAAACAAAGTGAATTGTACTGTTGTTTAAAGTTCTTAACAAATACAATTTGGGCTGCAAATCTTTTACCGGACCCAAACTAGCCCAAATGATCTCGAGTCTGGACCAACTCGTAGATTTTGTTTTTTTTGGTATGAAGGCCGTTGGCAATTTCATTTATTTAAGGGAAAATTGTCTAATTGCCACTCAAAAATTTTGAAATCGTGAAATTGTCATTCCGAAATTGAAAATTATGAAAATGCCACTCTAAACTCAACTAACTCCTAATTATGCCATTAATACATATTTGGTGCTGTTAAAAAATATATATATATTATGCCGAAAATACCCTTATTCTCAAACAAATACAGATCTTTCCTACTGCGTGTAGTCCGCCAAACCCTAGAGGTCCGCCAACCTCAAAATAGCTCCGCCTAGTAGGGCACCACTCCACCACCACGCCACCGGCCAGTTAGTCCGCCTCCGGCCAGTCAGTTCGCCTTCCAGTCAACTCCACCAGGCACTCCTTCTCCTTCATCTCCGTCAACTAGCCTGGTACGCCTTCGAGCCAGTCAGTCGCCTTCAATTTGTGAGTAGATGACATCGACAAATCATGGATTCCTAGTGGATAAGTGTTAGATTTATGAGTAGATTTCATTGACAGTATTAATTTTGCTTCATTGACAATATTAATTTTCAATTGAATTTGGTTAAAACCGAAGGTTAAGCTTGTTTCTGCTTTTGGTTAAAACTGAAATATGCTTAACCTTCCACTCATAAATCTGTTGCTTTTCTTTGCTTGTTACTAATTTATGAGTTGATATAGATTTATATGTAGATATAGGCAGTAAAAATGCGAATGTACCAGAAGGAAATTTGGTGTCCTCAATTTGACTAAATTTAATTTTGGTTAGAGGTTAAAAAAGAAAATCTGGTCTTACTAATTTTGCTAATCTGGTGTCCTCAATTTAATCTGGTGTTACTAATTTTGCTTTCTAATAACTTAAGTTTGGTTAGAGGATTCTGGACTAAGCAACAATAAGAGGTACATCTCATTTTACCCATGCACCAATAACTTCCAATGTAATTCTCACTTTTCTATTTATTTTTTTTGTTTGCAGGAGAAGAACATCAAGCAATGCTTAGCATACTATAGTGGCTTCAAATTGTAGGGCTTACTAGAATTTTATAATTTCAGAAATTAGAGGGGCTAAATTGTAAAATTCAAATTTGAATGCTTAGCATCCTGTATGTTCTTTGAATTTTACTTCTTTGAATTCTTTTTGTTTGAATGCTTAGCTTTGAATTTGAATGCTTAGCTTTCTGTTTGAATTCTGTATGCACTGACTAGCTTCTTTGAATTCACTATTTTTAGGGGTCTTGAATTTTACTTTCTCATTGAATTTTAGTTTCTATTTCATTTGAGAGCTGCACTTGGTTTGCACTGAATTCTGGTGAGCTGCACTTGATTGTTAGCTTCATTTGAGAGCTTCTATTTTTAGCTTATGCATTTTATTTCTGAGTGGTACGTATATTGTACCAATGTATTTGCACTGACTTGCTGATATTCAGTTGGAATAATTGGAGATATCACACAAGCAATTTGCACTGACTTGCACAATAGTTGGAATAGTTGGAGATATCACACAATTGCACTGACTTGCACTGACTTGCATATAACAATGAGAGATTAATAACATGGCAATATTTCATGACAATGATAATATTCCAAATACATTAAAATACAAGCGTAAATATGGATTTAGATACACTTCTACATTACTTGCACATAATTACAATTAAAATACTAATCATCACGACAACATTTATAAAAAGAAGGAATATTATCTTCTCCGCTAATTTCTTCAATTTTTCAATCTCATTATCAATTCTCCTCTTCCCACATCCAGAACCCGCATGAAAATATTTTCTGCAAGGTAAAATAAAACCACATGTCAAATTGTTGCAAAACCTCTATTCATTTGCTCCACTCAAAGCAAAGCAGTAACAAGCCTATTTCTATATTGAGTATGATTCATTTAATCTAGATTGCTGTTTTTTATAATCACTGGTTCAAGAAATTACCAGCAAAGCAGAAATTACCAGAAATTACCAACAAATCAGAAATTACCAACAGGTATATATAATCACCGGTTCAAGCCTATTTCATAATTACCAAAGATCGGGTATATATCTCGCATAATTACCAAGCAGGTATAGTGCATGTGCTTTGATAATTACCAGCAAAAATCACTAAATTAATCACTGGTTCAATCCTATTTCATAATCATCTGCATAATCACTGGTTCAAGTGCATAGTGCATGTGCTTTGATAATTATCTGCATAATCACTGGTTCAAGCCTATTTCATAATCACTGGTTCAAACTTGTTATGTACTTTGATAATTACCAACAAAAACTAAAAATATCAGGATGAGGTAATAAGCAGTATAGTGCATGTAACGAATCGCCTAGAAAGGTTGTGGCTAATTGGTTCGAGGAGAAGCAGAATGGAGATGGGATTCCACACAAGTTCATTATACCTGCCAGATATCAGCGGCAATCTGTAACTCGAACTGTATCTAGCTAAGTCGGGGATGTTTCATTCTTCAAGCATGAGTACAATTGTTTGTCTAAACTTTGAATTTTGAAATGTACAAGGAGGAGGCGAAGGACGACGGGTCTGGAGGGTACACGAGGAGTAGAAGCAGACGGAGTTCAACGCAGGCAGAGGGTACAGACTCACTTTCAGTGTTTTTCGAGAACACACTGATTTCTGGAGGCGAAAGTGGAGGAAGGAGGAGGAGGCGAAATGTTGAGGAAGGAGGAGGCGTTTAACTGTGTAAGGGTATCTAGGGAAATAATAAAAAATATATCTCACTATTATAATTTTTAGTATAAGAATGAGGTCATAATGGCAAAATTAAGACTAAACTTAATTTACAGTGACATTTTCATAATTTTTAATTTCGAAATGGCAATTTTACGATTTCAAAGTTTTTGAGTGGCAATTAGACAATTTCCCCTTTATTTAAAGAGTTATAGAGTAGCTGTTACATAACCTTAGACAACAAATGTCTTAGAAAATATATAGCCACAAACAAACTAAAAATGCACAAACGTATGTGCATCATGTGCCGAAATTTTTTTTACCATTGTCAAAATTCGTTTTAAACTAAAAAACACCCGGAGCGGTTTATGTAAAAAAATATCACCTCCACACAATAGTTTCACGCACCAGCCAAGACAGGTCCGCACAAGTATCTTGCGCACCAGAGTAGTCCGCACCGAGTTCAAGCAGGAATTTCGCGCACCAAGGGGTCCGCACAAGGGTTTGGCGCACCAATTTGCGTGCACAGAAATTGACATACTTGCACGGATTTTAATGTACTTAGCACGGATCTTGATGCAAACTGGATTGTCCTTACAAAATTGGGCTTTGAATGGACTTTGAATAGCCGGTCAAAGATGCGCAACTTTCATGAGTCACTTAACACCAATTGGCGCGGACCTGGTGCGCCAAACCAAGGTGCGGACCCGGTGTGCCAAACCATGGTACGGTCCAATAGGTGCGCGAAAGGCTTGTGCGGTCCCGTTTTGGCTGGTGCGTGAAATCATTGTGCGGGGTGGTATTTTTTTACATAAACCGCTCTAGATGGTTTTTAATTTAAAATGAATTTTGACAGTGGTAAAAAAAAAATTTCGGCATCATGTGGATACAAATTTGATAATTCTTGCTTGATGGAAATTATATGAGCCTATTGATTGTTTCCTCTATGTGGAAAGTTTGTCTTGATTGTTTCCTCTATGTGGAAAGTTTGTCTTGCTGGTAGACTTCGTCGTAGTAGGCATTGAATCAGACTGAGACATTCACCACTCATAAGTCTCAATGAAGACACTGAATCAAATCGGACCAAAAACTGAATCAACCAGATTGGGACAGTCACAACTCAGAGGTTCCAATAGAAAGCCGCCAGTGTGAGAGCTAGAAAGAAGGGAGGAAAAAGAGTAGGAGAAGTAAGAGAGCACATAACAAACAAAACACAAACTAAAATAGACAGTAACATATAAAGTAAGCATCTATATGTACATCTCGTTCCACACACTCTTCTATTGTCAAAAAGAAGAAGAGAGAAAAAAGCGAATTGCTTGTATAAAAACCCTCCTCAGGAAGCCGAAGGGAAGGGCGGTGATCAGATTCGCTAGGCAGAAACACTGACTCAAACGAAGACGGAACAATGAGCAGTGACAAGATCCACCAGACGAAAGCACTGAGAGCGACAACCCGATCCACCAGACAGAAACATCTATTCAGATGAGAAAGATGAATAAAAATAGAGGTGCAGAAAAGGAACGGGATGAGATGGACGAAGGGAATCGTCATCAGCGATTTTTTTATCGCCTCAGAATGAAAGGCTTAAGCGGCACCGCCACTAGTACAATAGACCAACTCCTAGATTAAAAATTAAATTCGGCTTGGATTTCTTGTTTTATCTAACAAACAGCCCTGCTGTGTATTTGCTGTAAATAATCAATGACGATGTACATTTTTATTTTTTTTTTATTTTCTGAATTCGTTCCGTGTAAGATGAGGAGGATGAAAAAAAAAATATATTACGTGTTTTTTTTTTCGATATTTTGTTATTACTTAACTCTCTGTACAAAGCGCATCCAATTTATAGAAACTTGAGGCATAAATATCTGGGTCATTCAATAGATAAAAAAGATTACAAATTTATTATTAAAATTGATTCGATAAATTTTAAGTTTAAATAACGAAATGCATTTGATGCACTTAGGTTCATACCAGTTTTAAGTTTGAGTACTAAATTAATACACTTGATAAACCTAAGTTCATATTAATATGTTATTTTACATTTAAATTTTGAAAAATTGTGATCTAAATCGCTCAAGCTATTTTTTTTTATAGTTTTTTTTGTTTTGTTTTGTTGATTCTTATATAATTACTACAATGGATTGTCAGAAATTTGGATCCTTAATTGAAAGAGCTCGAATTAGGTAAAGTATCTAACAGAATCAGATTTAATCTAAACCGTTTATTTTAAGTTTGCACAAAATTTAAAGTGACTTTCCACTATTCAAAATATGTTTGAATTCATTTGAACTCGACTTTAAACGGTTAGGTGAATATTATTTCCAATGAGATCAATCTGGAGCGACGAGGCAATAACATTTGGAATCAAGATCAAGTGCAATATAAACATGACTGTGTAGAATGAAATCTGACTCGTATGTTTTAATTTAATACGAATCTCAAAATAAATTTGACTTGAAAGAAGGTATACTCCAACATTGTGTTGAGTCAACATTTTTTTGATGGACGACAGCGACAGCTGTTGGCGATTATATCAATAAGAAAAGTTTTAATTACAAAGCAAGTAAAAACTCTAAAAGATCCCATATCTCAACCTATACATAAGATATGATGTCTATTATTGAATTTTATTTACAAATTTAAAACCCCAACGTGAATCAGGCTCTCTACGCGTAGCGAGACCAAAGCGATATATCCATTGTCGTATGATAGATCAATAGATGAATCGGTAAGATTTTGCCTGCGAAAAGTCTCCTATTTCTCTCTCTCTATAGTGCCCATACCCCTGCCGCTCAAGATGATTCTCCAAAGAGTGACCTGCTCCCTTGTTGCGCCCTGATTCCCCATCGCCCACAGGCTTCGTCTGTTACCTATGCATGATGTCATGTTATAGTGAACCAATATTCCTTGCCAGAATCTATATGCATAACTGCATTCCCATATGATGTGGTCTGATGTTTCGACCATTCCGGATCTGCACAGATGGCATCCCGTTCGCACTATGCATCCTCTAGTGATTAGAACCTGTTGAGTGAGTATTTTATTTGCAAGTAATAGCCATATAAATACCCTCACTTTCATTGGAACCTTGAATTTCCAGATGCCCATGGTTGCGGATTTGACCCCCGTGTGATGCATTGTTTTGTACGCCGAGGAGTAGGAAAAGGAGCCGGAAGCTGTGCCTCTCCATTTGATTCCGTTGTCGTACACTGTAGAGGCCGAGAACAATGGATTCAACCTTGAGAGATCCTTCAGGAAAAATGAGAGATCCCCAGCCGGTTGTATTTGCGATGCCAGTGTTAGATTCGTTAGCCTTCTTACCGTAGATGCCCATAGTCCATTCGGGGCTGCCTCAATGAACCATAACCATTTGGCCAGTAGTGCATCATTCTGACATCGCAGGTCAATAATACCCAGGCCCCCATTGCTCTTGAGTTTGCACACTGTTTCCCAATTAACCAAGCAGTTGATTCCCTTGCATGTTTCGTTTCCTTTCCAAAGAAAGTTACGTCGCATTTTGTCAATTTGTTTGATAACCCCCTGCGGTAGTTTGAGCGTTTGCATGAAGTGCAGCGGCATTGCCGTTAATACCGATTTGACCAATGTTAGACGACCCCCATATGATAAGAATCTCGATGTCCAACCTTCAATTTTGCCCTGTATAGCTGCTATCATTGGTTGATATTGGGCCCGCTTTGGCTTGTTAATGGTTAGCGGTAGTCCCAGATATGTAATGGGCAGTTGTGACGGGGGTGATGCTATGATGGCAGCTATTACCTGGACGTGTTCTGGTGATAGGGAAATTGGAACAAAAGTACTCTTCGATCGGTTAATTCTTAGGCCCGAGAGTTTGGAGAAAACTCGCAAGATCCTTGAAATAATTCTCAAAGTTGTCGGGTGAGCCTCTGCTATAATGATGGTGTCATCTGCGAATTGGATAGTCTCTGGCGAAAGAAAGGCATGGTTTGGCATTATCTGCCTGGCATTCACTAGGAAGGTGTTCAAGGCGTCAGCCACAATAATGAATAGCATCGGGGATAGCGGATCTCCCTGACGGAGGCCTCTTTTATGTGTGAAAAAAGATGAAAGCGATCCATTTACCTTTACCGCTGAAGAAGACGAGCGCAGGCTAGCTATGGCCATGGATAGCCATCTCAGTGGAAAGCCTCGTTCAATCAGAAGGTTAATCATGAAGGTCCAATCGACCGCGTCAAAAGCTTTTTCAAAATCCACCTTGTAGTACTGCTGGCAGTTGCTTCCTGTGACAAAACCCTAGGAATTCTCTTGCCGAGAGGAATGATTCCATTAATGATCTTTCTTTGACAAAAGCTGTCTGGCAATTTGCCACCAAGCCTTGGAGATGTGGCTGTAATCTATTTGCCAGAACCTTCGTAATTATTTTTGCAATAATGTTGATAACACTGATTGGCCTGTAGTCTGAAACTTCTTGCGGATCCTGCTTCTTTGGGATCAGAGTGATGGCTGCCCTATTTAGGCGACCTAAAGATAGATTCGGATTTGTGATCAAGTCCATGACATCTTTTCTAATTATTCCCCAAAAAGCTAGATAGAATTCCACCGGGAGGCCATCTGGACCACTAGCCTTTCCTTTTCGCATGGAATTTATTGCATGTAGAACTTCTCTCTCCTCAATTTGGATATCAAGACCCATCAGCTCCTGGCATTGCGACGGCCCGAGCTTTCCCCTTAGATCAAAGGGTGCTCTATGCTCCCTTTCATGTCCCAACAGGTTTTCAAAATGGTTTCGGAGGTATTGTGGCAGATTTGATACCGGGACCGACCCAGTGCCATCCACATGCAGCACTTGAATTGTGTTAGTGTTTTTCCTGCTGTTTGCCAATGAATGAAAGTATTTTGTGTTTTTATCGCCCAGCTTGAGCCATGTACAGCCCGATCGTTGTTTCTACTTAGATTCCTTCTCTTGCTAATTTAAAAATATGCTCCCTCAGCCTTATTCCTAGAGCGAACTCAACCGTATTTAAATTCCTTACTTCCTCCACTCCGTCGAGTTGTTGTACTACCCATTTAGAGTTGGATAAGTATGTATCTTTTTTCCTGAATTTTTCGTTCGCCCACACCCCCAATGCTCTATGTACCGCCTTGATTTTGTATTGCAGTCTCTTTTCCTCATTTTGCATTGTAACCGAGTTCCAGGCTGTTGCAACCACCTGCTGGATATCCTCATAATTCAACCAGTAATTCTCAAAGTGGAACGATCTTTTTGGAGAGAACGTATGCGGCTTTAGTTTTAATGAGAGCGGCGCATGATCGGATGCGGTTGCCGATAGATCTCTGAGTTCATAGGTTGATCCTAGAGAGTTCCAGCGTCCCGACAAAAGCACTCTATCAAGCTTGGAAAACGTCGGAGCAGGTCGCCTCGTCGATAAAGTTGTTGAATCCCTACATGGTGCCTATATTGACAGATTGAGAGGTTGTATCAGTTAATGATCTTAGTAAATTAAAATCACCCATTACAAGCCAAGGTAAATCATTCATGGCCCGTATAGATCTGAGTTCGTCCAAGAATATTTGTTTGCTTGGATCGTCCTGCGGCCCATAAACACCTGTTTGCATAAATTCAAATTCACCCCTCTTGATCACCACTGTTACTGAATAAGTAAAATTGAAAGAACGAGTGAGGGTGAATATTTGGCTCCACGCGAGTAATATTCCTCCTCTCGTTCCCACAGCATCTAAAGTCGCGAATTGCTTAAATTTTGTGGGGCACACTTGCCTCATATCAAAAAATGAGCAATTGCTCCATTTAGTCTCTTGAAAGCAAATAAAATCTGGATTATTATCAATTGTAAGTTCTTTAATAACCGCACACTTATTCGAATCACCCAAACCTCGCACATTCCAATTTAAAAAACTCATAGGAAATAGAAATTCATCAATCATTAGGCAGATTTCACAAAAAGCACAAGATCGTGTTACAATCAACAAAAAGGAACCAAAGGAAACACTAATCTAGGCATGCTACCCTACAGCAAAATAAAAATAAAGTAAACTAAACTAAACTAGCTAATTGCGATCCTCTTCATCCTCTTCATCAGAGAGATTGTCAGCACTATCAAAGTCAAACGCCGCTAGAACGGACTCCCCTTCCTTGTTGCCATCTAGGTTGTTGTTTCCTTCATCTTCGGCCAGGTTCACTATTCCTTCAGAAATGTCATTTTCATTTGGTTCGGTTTGGACATTCCCTCCAACAAGCTCCAGATCATGTGCCAGATTTCAGTTTATGTTCCTATTGTTTGGCAAAACCGAACTATCATGGAGACCACAAATGGTATTGATCTCCTGTGCTATTGGCTCGTCCAGAGGGTTAGCATTGAGGCTCTCTTCACTTAAGGCCTGTAATATGAGAGCCTTACAAGCCTTGTCCACCGACTTAGGGCTGTGCTTACCTTTTGGAGATTTCTTGATTCGAGTTTTCTTCGGCGTGTAATGCTTTGTTATCTTGTCAGCCAACTCGGAGATCCGCGCACTCCTACGAAGTTGTGGCTGATTTTCATTTTCTGTGGGAGAGGCCGGTGGTGAGATTGGTTCCGGGTTGACCTCCTGTGGCTGCTGCGGAGGTGGTTCCATAGGTAGATTGAATAGGTGAGCTTGATGCGGGTCTGCTAGTGCCGATTGGTAAGCTTCCTCTTGGTCCCTACGCTCTTCCCTCTCGAGCTCCTCCCGGCATGCCCTGAGATCGTCTTCAAATCGGCATTTGCTGGACTCCGTGCTGCGTGCAGGGACATAAGACAGTGGCTGAGTTGAGTTCGAGCCACAATTTTCAACTAATTGCTCGGACTGGTGACTGGCCGGTTGCCGATCTACCTCCATATTCTGATTTTGTTCATCCGCCTCTCCCTCAGCCTGATACTCAGAGGGCTCGAGTTCCATTTCAGCTTCGTTTTGAGATGGCAGTTCCTGTTCCTGGTCGGAGTAGTATTCCGACGGCTCTTCTTCCATGGGGTCCCAGCGGCCCAGTTTTGGAATTCCATTGTTTCCCTGTGAGATCTCCCCTGGTATGGAGGTGCATATGGCAGGTTCAATGAGGCTGTTAGAGGGGGAAATTACTATTGGGTCCTCTCTGATTCCCAGGTAAGTTCTCCCCATTGCTAGAGGATAGGCATGGCTATCGGATCGGGTAGGAGAGGTAGGGAGCAGGGGGTCTGCTTGGGTGGGAGGGGTAGAGGTGATTAGGATTTGGGCTGGGGTGAGAAGAGATAAGAGGTTTGGGTTTAAAGGTCCGCTGGTGGGGTTGAGTGGGCTGTCGGCCTTCTGTTGGACTTGGGGTTTATCAAGTGTTGCTGTTGGGTTGGCCTGGGTGTTTGTGTTGGTAGTTCGGCCTGTCATACCCAGGTTGCGCCTTAGGACAGCAGAGCCCAGATCCCTCTCAGTTTGGACAGTGTTTATCGGGCCCAGTATAGGCCTGGTATTGGAAGTTGTGGCCAAGGAGGTAAAAGGTGGCATGCCCAGATTTGAAAAACTTTGAATAGCACCCATCCCATCAAGTACAGAACCGTTAAGGTGCAGAGAATAATCAGTCCCATGTACTGTTGCACCGTACCTGTTCAGTTCCTCTCCAGTTAGAGGGTTACTGTGACTCTCCAGTTCATCTCCATTAATTTGTTCTTTACCTTTTCCCCTTGATTGTGGCACCTGGAGGGGCAAGGTGGCCGGTGCTGGTGGTTCATGAGCATGTTGTTCGGAGTCATGTTTTTTGAGCAGTATGGCCGGGTCGACTCGGTTACTGGCTCGCAAAATACTTTCAATTTCGTCCCTTCGAGTCCCTTCTGGGAGCCCCTCCCAAGCTGTGAGCAGTGTCTCAATGCTTATTGTGACTGTACCGGCATCCAGTGGTGGCTGAGAAGGAGGTGCCATAGCCCTCGCATTCTCTATGCGGATTTGGTCATAATGTGCACTATCCGGTGTTGTATCTATGGCCGGGGTGAGTGGTAACGGCTCCTCGATCCAGCTATGAATCAAGACATCAACGTCTCTTGTGATTCCCCTAATCCACGTTGATATTTCGTGCGGGATTTGATCTAGTTCTGGTACGGCGATTACCGCCATCATGCTTTCTAATGAGTTCGGCCTAATCATGCTACTGCGATCAAGTACTATACCAAATGAACTAATCCCCGCAATGAGATGATCAATACACCATGCTTGTGGTGTCATGCGTTTCAATTCTATCCAAACTTTAAATTTTAAGGATAAAGGGTAACCATTTACTATGGGGCTCCATGGGAAGGATACATAGCCAAGATTGGCGAGTTGCTTGGAGAAGGTGCGAAGAAACTTGTTCCTATCTTGGCCTATCGGCAAAACCAGCAAGTATTGAGGCCCAGACATATGCGTAAGCGGGAACAGAAACTCTGTGTTGCATGTCGCCATCAGGATAGATTGAACGATTTGGATTGTATGAAGCGGACGCAATCTCGCATCTATGACCATCGATCGATTGAGCTCCAGTGTATCATGAAGCATTTGCAATGTTTCCGGAATGAAAACTGTTGCACGACGAGGTCGGTTTTGCAGCATGTCCGAGGCTCCCATGTTTCCACGGGGCTTCAAGGGGTCGAAGCGCTTAACCGGCTCTGGAGTTATGCCCGTGCAATGCTTGGCCTCGTGCCCCTTCTCCCAACACTTAGCGCACACCTGTTGTTCGCTCGTGCATTCGCTTTGGTCATGGCCCCATTGTAAACAATTATAGTATCTTCCCCGCCACTTAGGGTCAGCGGGGTTTGGTGGCAGAGGAAGGGGACTTGGTCTCACATTTTGGTTAGTTAGTGTTTGAGGCGCGGCACTGCTTTGAGACCAAGGGCTAGTGTCCATGTAGTGCTGCCATGGAGGATAGCCATATATGTGGTTGACAGTTTGGTTTGAGGGTGGGGGAAGTGGTGAACGGACGGTTTGGGAGTATGAGGGACTGGATCTGAGCAGGAGTGTGTTTGGGTGTGGGGACGGTGGCTGATAGGTGTGGTTCTGTGGTGGGGCAGTGGGGTTGGGAGATGAGGATAACGGTTTTGAAGTGTGTTAGGAGTAGTTGGGTTGGTTCTTCTCTGCGCCATTAATGCAGAGTGAGGTTGTATAGTGGAATAGTTAATGTCGCTGTTGTGTTGCATGTGGGTTTGAATGCAGTAGTTAATGTCACTGTTCTGAATGCAATTTGTAGTGGGTGAATAAAGCTGTCCACCATTAATGCCATTAAATGTTTGATGGGGTAGAGTATGCAATAGGCCGGCGAGAGTACCACCAATTTTAATGCTCTTGACATTTGTTTGACGGGCACGCTGAGAGTTTTGATGATGGATTTGTTGGGTAGAAGGGTACTTACCTTGGTAGTTGTTCCTGCTGTGGCGTTGGTGATGAAAAAACATTGGGAATGTATAATTTACTTGCCTTGTGTTGTTTGGTTTCCGGATCCTTTGCTCTCCAGTAGGTGCATGGCGGCGTTGATGGCGTTGCTGCATTGTAAACCACCCATTCCCAGTTGGCACCGCTCTGAGAGCTCTCATCTCTCAGTTCACCCTCTTATCTTTCTTCTCTCCACTTAGAATAGTGTTAATAATGTGCTAATTCGTTGAGTCAACATTTAACTATAAAAAAACTTCCGGAACATACTACTCTTCTTCTTCTTCTCTTCGGCAATAAAAGAACAAGTGTAAAGAGATGTACACATAGTTTAATATCGTTCTGGTGTGTTGCTTTGGCGATGGTATGTTGTGTTAGAACTAACATAAACTATTTCCGGTCACCACAGGACCATCTGTGTTTAATATAAAACTGAATAGCGATCACGCAAACTATTGCCGATCACCACAGTTTAGTTCTAACTAACAGCATGAGAGCGTCATCAATTTAGTTCTTCCAGAAAACAAGCCCCTTTAGAGAGTCTCCTTTAGTATTGCATTCTCCAAAGTCTCTCACATACCTCTCTAATGAAATAAAATAATATGAATTAAGAATAGCCTTGTATTTTGGAGGACCAAATCATAATATACAGCCCAAGACATCCTTGGTTGTCTAATGTGGCAATTATTCAATTTAACTAATCATAAAATTGAACATTACCTCTTAAGTTCTACACATTAAAGGTCTACACCTTATATGACAGATTAATGCTCAATAAATCATATAACACATATGACTATTTTTAGTAGAGCATAAAATTGACAATATACAATATAAAATTATTTTAAATATTAGTCCAATATTAGATTTATGATGCTCTCTTTGTTCTTCTTCTCTACAACATCACCCATCTCCTCTTTTCTCTCGATAACCTCCTCTTCTTTCTATATTCTCCCTCAATCGTACTGTTTCCTCTTTTTGTCCTTCCTCTCTTTATCGCGATATTCTCACTGATTAAGTGACTATTTTTATGACATTTCCCCGGATCAGCGAGGTAGATGTTGTATGTTGCTGGCTTCAACTTATAGTCGGTGGTTTCACAGTTTCTGACACTGACTTTCATTCTCAACCCAGTGAACACTTATGCCAATGTGAACAATGCTCAATAAATATGTGAACACTTATGCCAATGTGAACAGGAGCTTGTGTTGGCTTCAGCTTTGAGCATCACTTATTCCCCAAGGGTCGTTAGCCAATTTCGGTAGTGTAATCTGATTTCATCCCTACGTGCGATGTTAGTTTAGTCTTTTAATTCTGGTTGCAGGTTTTCAGATTTTTACTACTGTTTATCATCAGTAATCTATGTTAGGTGGAAAGAAGAACTTGAATGCTTAGTCAACTAATATGAAAAATGCACAAAGTTTTAGTTAGCTCGTCACTGATATGTACTTGCCATTTTTTTTCTGTGTTGATGTTTAAATACGAGTCCACAGACAGATTGGAAAATAATAAAAATAAAAATACTCCCTCCAAGTCACCAACATTTGGCGAGGAAATCAGCCAAGTGGTGTTACTTTCTATAACCCCTCGTTTATAGTTCGCGAATCAAGACCATCCCAAAGTATAAGTGTTGTTCGCACAAAAGTGTACTACAAAGTTTCAGTACAGCAAGCTGTACCTTTTAAACCTCGATTCTACTTCTGATTCAGATTGCAAGTGTACAGTCCTATCGTTGGTAATATCGGGTGTCGATCCACAGGACGGTTCAATAACTTAACTAGATTTTGACCTAATTTATCTTCAAACTAGAAGTGTTGAAAAGGTTTAAGTTGGTTGAAATTTTGGTTAACAATATTATAAGGTTGCAAATAAACTAGACTGGAATTCAAAACTAATTTAAAACAAGCGTTTCCTGGGTTTCTGATTTCATCTGCAACTCTGCCTGTTGCCTGACACGACCCGTGTACTCTCGTACACGACCCCTGTCACACGCCCCGTGTAGTATCCTACATGGTCCGTGTCAGACTCGAGTGAAACTGCAGTTGTCTGGTTTCTGCGCTGATTAATTCTGTGTAGGATGAACTGACCATACCTGATGTTTTTAAACCTCAACTCTCGTTTGTTGGCTAAATAAACTCGATAATGGAAATACAATTCAATCCTCTTAGGGTTCTAACCTAAACTCTCGTTCGTTGGTTTGAATGGCCTAAGTTACTTGTTTGGTTTACTAAAGGTATTCAACATCTCTCGATTGCTGAAAAGTTCACCTCTCGGCTACTAATTAGTCTTCCCTCTCGGTTCATCGACTTACCTCAAATACTTTAGTCTGGTTGAAAAATCAAATTGGACGCAGTACCTTGTTAGACGTGGCCTAGCCTAATGGTAATAACCAAATGATAATCAAACAACGCAGATAAGCAATTAAAATCATACACAAACAAGCAAACACGAAATATCATGCATAATCAAACAACTAGCAATTAAACAGAGTATTCGACTACATCATGTTCCCAAGAAACTAAATAAATTACTCAAACATGGTTTCTAAAACAGAATAACAAAAGTAAGATAAACAATTCATGACAAAACCGAAAATACGAAGAAGATTCGTCGGAATTCTCTCGATTTCCTCCTCTCTACTTCGTCTCCAAGTTAGTTGTTGTCGAACTCCCTTAGAAATTGGTCTCTGTATGATTGTCTCTCTGTTCTGTCCGAATTGTCCCCTTTCTGGCCCCAGGGGTCGTCCTTTTATACTCCATAACCGTCCATCTTTAATTAGGCAATAATCTGTAAATTTAGATTAACTGCCGGATTTGTCTGACACGGTCCGTGTGAGATGTTGTACGGACCGTGTGCCTGTGTCTCTTGTCCGGGTCGTGCAGCGCTTGTGTGAGGGGTCGAGTAGGGTATGACACGGTCCGTGTGATATGTTGCACGGCCCGTGTGGCACGTCAAGATTTCCAGATTTCGCCCTTTCTTCGCCCGTTTCCTACAATAAACAAACCAAAGCGCAGCAGTACCATATTCTATAGATAATCAATGTAATAAACACGATTTTACAGTTTTGGACACAGGTTTTGGTACAAGATTTGGTCGGAAATGTAGTTAAAATAACGAGATATCAAGTGTATAACTCGAATATTAGGTGTTAGGGTTTCTAGGGTTTGAAAAGAAGAGAGCAAGAGACAAAGAGACAACTCAATTTGGTTTCTATTAGACTTAATTCTCTCTCATGCAAGAGTCATTACATAAACTAGAAATTAAAAATACAAAGTCCAATGGGGCCGAATAGCAATTTAGGTCAAAACATAACAATCTCCACCTTGAACCAAATTGCATCTAAAACATAAAGCAAACATGACCTAAACAAAGGTAAACATAAAGATACACTAGCAATATGCTAGAAACAAAACTAGCTCAAACTAGCTAGAAACAAACCGACACCAAACTTGAACAAAACTTGAACTTTGTAATTGGAAGAGGCTTTGTGAGCATATCGGTCGGATTTGGCTCGGTACCAATCTTCTTCACGGCAACCTTGCCTTCCGAGATCACATCTCGAACAAAATGGTATCGAATGTCAAAGTGTTTAATCTTCTCATGGTACATGCAGTCCTTAGTCAAATGAATCGCGTCTTAGTTATCACAAAATACCGTAATAGGACCCTCGAAAGAAGATATCTCACTAAGAAATGCCTTGAGCCAAATAACCTCGTTAATAGCCTCGGTAATTGTCATGTATTCAGTCTCGGTACTTGAAAGTGCAATGGTGACTTGAAGTATAGACTTCCAACTAATTGCACAATCTTTAAGGGCAAAAACATAAACCGTTAAAGAACGCCTCTTGTCTAAATCACCCGCAAAATCTACATCCACAAAACCCATTAGTGCATTGTCATTACCAAACTCCAAAGGAGCATCAATAGTACATCTCAAATAGTAGAAGATCCACTTCACCACTTCTCAATGCTCTTTCTCCGGACAAGAGAAATATCTACTTACCACACTAACGGCTTGAGCAATGTCAGGTCGAGTACACATCATTAAGTACATGAGACTCCCAACCGCACTCGAATATGGAATATTTTCCATATATTTCTTCTCATCATCGATTTTTGGGCTTAAAGCGGCCAAAAGCTTGAAATGCGCCGCAAGAAGTGTTGAAGCAACCTTCGCTTTCTCTGTACCAAAATGGCGTAGCACTTTCTTAGCAAAACTCTTTTGTGAAAGAAACAACTTTCTTTTGGACCTATCACTTGTGATCTTCATCCCGAGAATTCTTTTGGTGATCTCCAAATCTTTCATCTCAAATGCTGAACTTAATTGCCTTTTCATCTCAACAAGTAAATGAAAGTATAAGTCCAACAAGAAGAAAATTTTCCAACAAGGATTGATAGCTTCGAGACAGAAGCTTTTTAGTAATTTCATAATGGGTATTAGTTGTTTATCACTAATAAGTCCAACAAGGATTATGCATTCACTTTTGAAGGGAAACCTTGATCGACTTTCAAGAAGAAGCATATATACAAGAAACAAAACTGCTATTGAACTTGCTAAGTGTACCCATAAAATTATGAATAATTATATAGAACCCCCATATCCATTTCCCCTTCATTCCCGCAGTCTTATAAAAGAAAAGTCGCTAACTATTTTTTTTGTCTTTTAGTGAGAATATGGGGGGATAACATTTTTTGCTGTTGGACACCAATGGTTAATACTACAATGAACGAAGTTAAATACTAGATCGATGCACGGTAAATACACTAAAAACTAAAGTTAAATACTGCAGGAAATTTAAACCATCAAATTGTCGATAACTAATTTCTTTTGGGAAAATTTCTAGTGTACCCATGGAAACTTTTAAAATAGCCAATTTCCCCATAAAAACATCTTAATATCCAATATCTCCATAAAAATTTAATACTCTTTCTTTTATTCCCATTTACTTATTAAATTTATTATTTAGACAAATATATCATTCCTTTGAAATGGAGATGTCCTTTTAAATTAACAACATATTGAATTGAATAAGAAAAAAAGAGGAGACTTCATCTTCTTCATCTTGGCATCTAAATTTTTCTCCTTCGCTAATAGAAATTGAAGTTCTCGACGATTAAGTTAGCTTCTCTTCAAAACTTCTCTATCAAGAAAATTTAAACAGAAGAGTAAAAATGTCTAATCCACCCAATGACAAGAGCCATCTTCACTGCCAGAATGACGGAGGAATTGAGATTTGAAAGATATATTTATTGGAGCTCAGGTTCTACCTTAATTTGTGTGTGACCTTTTTATACATAATTTTATGAATTTTCAACAGGCTTGAAGTTCGAAAACAAAAAAAATTTAATCTATGCTGATCGTTTGAGGCCTTTTTCTTCATGCTTCGGAAGCAAACATGTGCGAATCTATTAGATGAACAAATGGATATGTCCATTATGTGGAGATAAGCTACTGAAATTTTATTTATAAGGAAAACAAGCTACTGGAATTGGAACCTTCTCATTTACCAGAATATTGAAATATTCACTAATGCCTAACCAAGGCTGATTTATGCATAGTTAGTTGTGGGATTATTTTTACCTTTATTTAGTTAATCCATAGTTAAATATAGTAGTCTCTATATAAAGTAGATTGTATCTCCTCTTTCAAATACAATGAAATCAATTACTGTTACAGATGAATATCCTCTAGTTTATCCCTGTTTTCTGGATGCCTTCATTTTTTATAAGACCTTAAACTTTGGTACTTATTTCAATCATTAAGAAAGACAAGGTCAAACTTTGTGTTTTGGTATAAATTATATCCTTAATAGCTTTGGAGGGAAGCTAAGAGTTTCAGTTTCTTTTAGTGGAGGAAAAAATTTAGATGTGAAGATGAAGAAGATAGCTCATGGAGCCTCTTTTTTGTTTTTTCTTATTCAATTCAATCATGTTGCTAATTTAAAGGGACATGTCTAAATAATAAATTTATTGAGTAAATGGAGATAAAAGAAAGAGTATTAAATTTCTATGGAGATATTAGATATTAAGATGTTTTAATGGGGATATTGGCTATTTTAAAAATTTACATGGGTACACAAGAAATTTTCCCATTTTTAAAATTTAGTTAATTGTTAGATAATTTCACAGTTAATTAAGAGTTTGATTATGGAATCAATATATATCATGTTTTCTTTTCAATATTTTTAAAATCTTGCTTAATTGTACAGGTGAGACGACGATCTTATGTGGAGTTGATTCTATTCCAGAAGAGATGGAAAAAGGCAGCTGAAGAGGATGATTGTTGGACTGATCCTTACCATGAACCCTAGTTAGTATTACACAATATATACATACTGTATCAACTATCAAGCAAAAGAGAATGAAATGGGAAACAAATTTAAATAGAAATAACACAAGCAAAGAAATAGGCAGCACTCTCAAGTTTTTATTGTATAATTTGGTACTTCATCTTTCAGATAAGAGTCTTGGTTCATTTTGTATATGTTAATACCAAATTGTACATATCAAATAGTAAGTGATGTAAATATGTACACAGTAAGTGATGCAAAAAAGAGGTGGATTGATATAATTGTATATTTATTGGTGTTTGGTAATATGTATGTATATTTCAAGAAATTTTGGTTTGAGAAATATTTTCTTTTACATATTTGTTTATTTGCTATCTTTGGGCAAGATCAGGTGGATTCTGATTTTCAATTAAGCTACAAGGGTCAAATACACATTTGGAGTCAATTATTTAAAATTTTCATGCTAATTAAGTATGACAGCTAATTTTACGATACTCATAACATTTTACAATAAAATACATACAAAATTATGTATTAGCTAGTACAATTTTTTAGAAAATAAATGAAGATTAATTGGTAAGTCCGCCTCTGGGCTCTGGGCAAGATGTTTACGTTATTAATACTGGTGAAACATGCATAGTATTCTATTCTGTGTGTGAAGACATGCATGATTCTTACACAATATATATTTTTCAATTAAAGGCTAAACGCTCGGAGTTGTATAGCCCACATAATTAATATTTGGAGGAATTAATTGTTACGCGGATCGCACTGGAGTGGATTGCCGTTGAACTCCGTTCGGGTCCGGATTTTCTAAAGTAACTCAATTTTTGAGTTTAGATCTGGACCGTCTAGTTTGAATCCGGGCAAATCCAGCCCGTGGTGGAGCGCACGGGGTCCTTTAATCTGACGGTCCGTCCGATTCAATCCGGAGCTAAAAAAAATATGGAATCATAATTGCACAGTTACCATATCTGTTCGTTTACCATTTTCGTCAAGCACGGTAATGAAAAAAATGGCAACAGGGATAAATAGAGAATTGCCTTCGAAAAGAGCGAACCAAACACCCATGAATTAAATTATGATATATTTTATGCAAGTATAATAAAAACAAAATTTAAATTTTAGTCTTAAAAGAACGAGATGCTATGGAGCTCTTGTTGATCATCGATTGCGCTACGGTCCATGAAGAACTCAATTCACTTCTCTGCCTCCTCAAAAGTGAAAAATATCCAATATATAAAATTGGACAAAATTATCGAACAAAATAGTGGGCAAGATATGTGGACTGAGGAAGTCCCTATATGGATTGAAATATTCTCTTCGAGCTTGTTTTGGCAAGTTCAGGAGAGCTATGGTAGGTATAGGATATCAGCACAACAATGCCGACCACACGGTGTTTTTCTGACGACATGATGGTCATATTACTATGCTTGTTGTGTATGTTGATGATATAATTGGCACATGTGATGATGAGGGAGAGATTGATCAGCTGAAGGTGAGATTGGGCAAAGAATTTGAGGTGAAAGACCTTGGTTTACTCAGATACTTGGGATCGAGATGGCTCGTGTAGCAAAGAGATTTGTGATATCTCAAAGGAAGTATGTTCTAAACTTGCTCACATAAACATGTATGATGGGATGTAGACCTCCAATTACTCCAATTGGTCAAGAGGCACAAGTTAAGTGCAGATGCTGGAGAGCCAGTTGATCAAAAGATATATCAAAGGTTAGTAGGTCAGTTGATTTATCTGAGTCATACATGTCCTGTTATCTCGTTTGCAATAAGCATGGTGAGTCGCTACATGTATGATCCAAAAAAGGGCCATAACGTAGTTTATCAAATTCTGAGATACCTGAATATGCTCCAGGAAAGAGGTTGTTATTCAAGAATAATGGTCATCTGGGCATTGAGAGCTATTTGATTGGGCTAGTTGTGCCGATGATAGGAGGTCTACCTCAGGATATTGCATCTTTGTAGGAGGTAATTTGGTTTCTTGGAAAAACAAAAATCAATTGGTAGTGGCACGATCTACTACTGAGGCTCAGTACAGGGCAATGCCTGAGTTGTTGTGGTTGAAGGCTCTTCTGGTGGAATTGAAGATGGATCAAGGGATTCACATGAAGCTATGGTGCAATAACAAATCGACGATCAGCATTCCCAATAACTCGGTATAGCATGACATAACCAAACATATTGAGATCGATAGGTTCTTCATTAAAAAAAAAGCTAAATAGTGGAATGCTGAACCTAAGTCACATTCCAACTTAGATTAAGTGACGAATTGTCTCACAAAGAGTCTTAGCTCTTTAGGTTTTTCTAGATTATGTGACAAGATGGACTTAGTAAATATCTTTCGTCCATCTTGAGAGAGAGTTTTGAGAATTAAGAATGTATTAAGGATTTAGATAAAAAGGTAATTAGAGAATAGTTAGAGGCCTCTGTAATATACTCTCTATATAACTCAAGTTTGAGAATTAATGAATTAGGTTTGAAATTACAATTATTAGATACCGCTATGGATTTGTATCCCCGTGAGACTAGTCTGCTCATTGCAAGGTCCTATTAATGTTTGGTTTTTACAAGTCCTTGAGAATAGCATGTGGAGATATGGATCATTTACTGCACATGAAAAGACATGAGATGCTTTCATCCTATTAATGTTCTCTCATTCCAAACTTTTTGTTGCTCTCATCCTTCATCATGCAATGTTTGCAATCGATGATTTGAGAAAACAGAATGATCAAAATGAAATGCATGTGAATTTTGTTCAGCATGTAAACTTTCTTGGCCTCAAAACTACCACAAATTCTAATAACAAGAAATAAATGGATTGGGTAAAACACACCATTACTTCTTCCAAAAAAGCTAAAAGTATATGCAAAATTGGTAAATGCCGGTTCAATTTGTATCCTGTAAAGATCCTCATTATTTAATTGCAGCAAACAAATGGAACAATGCCATCAATCAGCCTCTCTATTTATTGACGGCCACCACTTTGCCTAGATTTCCGTGCACAATCAGCAAATCTCTTCACAGTCTCAGCACATTTAAGGGGTTCGTTAGCATAATTCTTATAGCACTCCAGACAATCAGACCTCTCCTTCAAGCATGGTATAGGGTTCTGGTACGGAAGCTTGAACTCCTTTTCACGCAACTCCTTTGACCTCTTGTTCAACTCCTTGAGCATTTCTGACTCTTCCACCTTCAGTTGCTCTAACACCTTCTCACTCTCTTTTAATACTTCACGAATGGATTCAACCTCAGGAGGTAGTTCGACTGGAGGTGCAGGTGCAGGTAAGGGTAAAAAGAGGGGTGGAAAGATTTGGGCAGGTGGCGGTGTTTGGGTTTGAGTCTGGGTGGCTTCAGTTTTGGGGGGTTGGTTTGTGCTTTTTGGTGTTCTGGGTTTGGGTTTCTTCACTTTTCTAGGTGATCTTTTTTCGTCTTCTCGGGCTAGTTGATTGATCAACTTGGTGCTGATCTGGACGGTGTATGAATCACCCATGGCAAATAAAATTTAACTAGAAAAAAAAAATGAAGCTCAAGTTAGAAACTGTAAAATTATAAGAGAGCTTGTTCTAATTATGTTTGGAACCGTAAAATTATAATAATTTTTTTAAAAAAAAAAATAAGCAAAGAGCATTGTTGTTCAAATAACCCCTTTAGGTGGCCAGAAACTTGTAATATAATGGAGACTAATTTTTGGAAAAAAAAAAAAACCAAATATTTAGGAACTGACCAAAGCGGCACTCCTTTAAGGTGGCCAGAACAAGTAAATGTACAATGTGAGTTGAAACTTTCGGCTCATAGGACTTGTTATTGCCAATTCATACCCATCTAAACAGGCATGGGTTTCTCAATTCAAGTAACCAGAACAGACTCAATTGGCAATAGTTTAGGATTCTACTGCATATGCAAACCTCAACTTGTACCAATTAAGCTTGAATAAACACTAAATTGTGTGATTTATCCCCAGATTAGCCTAATATTTACCCTTTTGGGCCCTCATTTAATAGAGTAAAAAAAGAAGAAGAAATTGACACTAGAATCAGTACATACAGCTAAGAAAGTGAAACCCTCAACAAGCTTTTTTGGACATTAAATATGACACAATTGAAGAAAATTGGGAAACGGCAGCTATGACCGCAGGTAGCGGATGCGGATGAGGTGGTGGTACGGCCTTTTATCGTAGCAGTAATAACATTTCCTTTTCCTTTTCCTTTTTGGGGTACATGGATGGGTGCAAAGCGCATATATTATCTTATCGCAGGAAGGACAGAGAAAGGAGGTTACCTTGCAGTTGCACGGGAGAAGGGAGAAGGGAGAAGGGAGAAGGAAAGACCGATCTGATCTGATCTGATCTAGGGTTTTGGGTGAACGGGCCCAACGGGGGAAGGGAGGGAGGGAGACCCGATCTGAGAATAGAGAAAGAAAGAATGAGAGTGGTAAATTTGCTATACAGCCCTCCAATTGATTTTAATTAATGATATGCTACTTTACCCTTCAAATATATTTTTGTCCCCTGATGGAAGGATGGAAATCATTTTTGACATGTTAAAATTCAGTTAACAGTTACTTACCTTTTCACCGAATTTTTTATAGGTAGCAATAAAAAAAAATCAAAATTAAAGGTAGTTTTGTTTTTTTTGTTTTTTTCGAAACCTAAAAAATATGAATATCTCTCAAGAATGACACGCAGATTAAATATGTGTGCTTCAAAGGAGAGATGCAAATTTAGTTTGTGTCACTCCTAAAAACAGAGAACGTTGATGCTATTTTGTTTGTTTGTCTCACTACCACATATTTTCTCACATTTCTTGAGAAGCTATTTCTTTTATTTTGGTTTGGCTTCTATTGCCCCCCCCCTCATTTCTTTTTATTTTGATTTACATGACTTGGATGCGCTCTCTCTCTCGTGTAAGTTTTTTTTCTTTTGGCAAAAAAAAAATGTTTGTGTTTCTCAAAAGTGACATGCAAATTATGCGAATTATTTTTACCACAGTAAAAAATCGGAATTAAATAAAAAACACTCAGTCCCGATTTCTATCACATATACCACTCCTGCGGACTGGATCCGCGTATCCAGATGGGCCGGATACGCGGACTGAGAGCGCGGAGCCGGATACGCGAGCTGGATCCGCGTAACCGACGGATACGCGAGCTGGATCCGCGTAACCGACGGATACGCGATCTGGATCCGCGTAACCGATTTGGCTGCAATAAACAGCGTCCGCGTATCCGATTTGTTCACAGCAGCCAGAAGCCTGACTCCCTCCGCGGTAAAAAGGTAAAAAAAAATTTATTTAATTCTTTTAGTTGTAGTTAATAAATTAGATAGTTTAGATATAATTTAGATAATTTAGATATAGTTTAGATATAATTTAGATAGTTTAGATATAGTTTAGATATAAATTAGATAGTTTAGATAGTTGTAGTTAATTATTTTATATAGGTGTATGGTGTCCGAATAAATTGAATGTAGTAAATTGTATCTTAAATGGTAGTAAATTGTACCAAATATCATAAATGGTGTACAAAAGTAGTTAATTTACTGAATGTGTACGGAACTATGCTTGTGTTGTATTATTGTACCAATAGTGTCCAAAAATTATCAAATTTTAAATTTAGCGCGGTTGTAGTACTGTAGACCACAATTGATTGAAAATGCATCCAATTGGACGAAAAACCAAAAAATTATTTCTTTTATCATGGTTTTGCATCTAATTGATTTAGAATGAATTACAAATGACAAAAAAAAAAAAAATTATTGTCATTGGTGTATGAAAATACAGATTGCGTCAATATTTAACAAAATTGACCAAATTTCTTTTAGTATGGCGTCAACTAGCGGTACCCAAAGCACACCATTCGATAATTGGAATTGGAATGAGGAATTGACGTCTACTATGTTTTCAAACTTGACAAAGGAGTATATTAGCCCTGTCTGCTGGTTCCCGAGGGAGGGCCACAAGATGTCGAAAGCATATGTAATTTCACATTTGAAATGTCCATATCTTTTATTTGAATAAACATTTAGGTTATATTTATTTATTTCATTTGAAATTTATTCTTTGTAGACTCATGACATTACGAGTACCCGCAATAATCAAATGTCCATAAAATACGATTCGAGATTTGCATCAGCATTACAGAGAATGGGGCTGTGGCATGTGTCACAGCTTACCCCCATCAATGCAGATGACGCCCTCGTCTCTGCACCGGTCAAGAGGTGGCGGCCGGAGACACACACATTCCACTTGCCCGTTGGAGAGATTACAGTTTCTCTCCAGGACGTTAGCTGTCTATGGGGCCTGCCCATTACTGGAGCTGCTGTGACGGGTACGGAGTATGGAGACTTCTCACAACTCGTGACCGATCTTCTGAGTGAAGGGTTGATGAAGCAAAGGTCGACAAAGAAGGGCCCAATGACCTCCAAGAACGACATTAGTATACCATTACTGCGGGCACGTTTCAGGTGAGTTTTAAATTAAATAATAATCATTTTATTTTACACATTACATTGTATACTAAATTTGACCAAATTTTCAGTGGAGAGTTAGACGCTGCAGCAGATCCCGATGAGGTACTTCGGTGGACCCGGGCTTACATCATGGAGATGTTCGCTTGTTGGATGTTTCCAGATTCATCTGGTAACACTGTTCTTGCATGTCTACTACAGTTCCTGGTGGACTTGGAGAATCACCGACAGATGAATTGGGGTGCAGCGGTGTTGGCATGTCTGTACCGCATGTTATGCACTGCGTGTCAGGTAAAAATAATTTCTTAAATTTGTGTTAAATTTTTTTATCTATTTGTGTTAAAAATAACTGCAACTTCTACCAAAATAGGCCACCAAGCATGGCATGTACGGCCCAATTGGTCTCCTCCATCATTGGTCATGGACGAGATTTCCATTCGGGCGTCCACAGCCCCGAAACAAAGGTTGGGCTCCAGATTGGGGTAAGCCCAACCCCCAGACATGCCCGACGTATTCTCAAAGATTCTGCTCGAGGAAGACTATTTTCTGTACCCCTCACGGACGACCTACGGGAGTTGCTTTTTTCCGGAGTCAATTCGAGTAGATGAGGCCAGACAAACACGTCGAGTGGAGGCCGTACGACGATCGTGATGTTGTTATTGACAATGGTGCTGGCCCCCGCCCTCTCCTACATTCCCTGCTTGCTATCTGCTTGGCTCAGAGTGGATTTTGGTTTGCTCAGGTACCACTTGTAATATCAATGTGTAATTAATTGTAAAACTTTATTATTTGCAAAGTTATTAATTTTTTCTTTGCAGGTACCGCTTGTGTACTTCCAGGTTGTTGAGCATTATTATTCCGGACAGGTCATGAGGCAGTTCGGGATGGCTCAGCATTTTCTTGTTCCCGACGCGATTACCAAAAACGAGTGGTACAAGCTCCACAGGGCCAAGGACTTAACATTCAATAAAAATTGGCGACAAGTGCACATCGAGCATGTGGAGAGACTTGAGGCCATGGACCCGTAGGATATGATTCCTGAGCATCTCCAGACCTACGCGTTCGAGGCATACGACCGGGATTACCGTCATTGGTATCAGGAGAACTGTGCATTTACGGTGTACATGCACGGTCAGATATCAGAGATGAATGAAAAATCGCTCGAGGTACGACGCGACATGAACACTGAGGAGTACGGCTATATTCCCTGCGGCGGTCTGGCTGCACAGATTGTAAGATTTAATTATTCATCTATTATTTCTAAATGTTTACGTTAAAAATTGCATTCTAAACTAACTTTGATACAATTTATTTCAAGGTATTGATGAACATCAAGCAATACTTGATCAGCGCAAGAATGGCAATCACGAGAGGATGGAAGAAGTACGGGAAGAGATGGTTGCGCATGGCTACACCGCCGGTCGTAGTTGCCGGATATCAGGACCAGCTGGAGAAGATCCTCAGATTGTCAGATCTGCCGGGCTATCAGGACCTACAATACATTAATAGTGACGACTCTGCAGAGGCCATGACCACCCCCGAGCCAGATGTGTCAGATATTCATGCAGCTGCGACTGTTGAGTAGGCGTTTGAGGCAGCTGGTTATGTGGCAGTACGTGTTCAATATAAAAAATTATGTCGTATTATCTTCAGTGTGAAACGTAATCATCCTTTTATTTCAGAGATGTACACGGCGTCCATGTGATGGGGATATAGAGGAGGAGGATCCAGCACAGGACTTTGCATTTGAGTTGGGATCTCAGTACGGGGAGTACACACGGCCCGATCAATTCACTTCTCAGGATGACCCAAATTCTCCTACATTCTTCTCATAGCAGGAGGTTGCACCGCCCCAGCAGGTTCCCTCATATGGATCCGAGGGTTATGTAGCCGATACACCTGAGCAGGCATTCGGACCAGGGACAGACCAGGGCAGCTCTCAGGAGAGGTTGTTCGGGGAGATACAGCATGAGGCTCCACATGCATCACCGCCATTCTCCTACACGCCGATATTTCAGGGCCATGTTGAGGAGATAGTGGAGGAGGACGAGCAGGGACGCGGCAAGAGGACTAAGAGGAAGAGGGTCATATTCACACCCTCAACCCACTGATCATATTCACACCCTCCACCCACTGATCTTACGAGGAGTGACTGTTATTTAGTATTTTGTGTTATGACTGTTATGTTGCATATTTTGTGTTGAGACTGTTATTGAGTATTATGTGTTAGGACTGTTATGTATGATATTTTATTTTGAGACTTGTTTTTGAGTTTTGCAAAATATAACGTCTACTTCCTCATAAATATAACGTCTACTCTCATTTAGGTAACAAATAATTAAACATACAAACAACATAATATTGTTTAAGCTCATTTAGCTAATAACTAATACAACATACAAACACGATAAATAATACAAATTTACCTGCTGGTCTTCCTTCCAGTATATCCATCCACATTCGGACCCGATTATGTCACCTCCTGCCCAATTTAATCATTCTCCGCTCCGGAACTAAGATCGGGCCTTCATACGCCGGCCAATCACTTTGATTGTCATACACGTGGAATTGACCACTCCATGTGGCGATTAAATGATCAATGTTGTAGTAGTAATTTACGAAAATATTTGGATCGAAGTTTCTACAAGTTTACACAAATTATGCCAAATTTATCAAATTATTATGCAATGGTTATGAAATTATCATCAGAGATTGATACCTTAAACGACACACAGACATCACATGAACACATGGTATTCCACTTAGCTGCGGCTTTTGGCAGGTGCATTCCATGCGATTGTTGTCCTGAAGTACGACTCTGTATGTGGCGTCTCGCTCCATTTGTGACAAGCTGTCTCTTTGCATGTCATATGCGATTTTCTCACCATGGGAGGTCACCTGCCACTCGTTACGGCTAAATGTGACCGCGCTCATTTTTTGGGTCTTGCGAATGTGCTTATCCATCTTTTCAAGGACACGAGTGGACAAAAGTTGAACCTGCAATTGTAATTCCACCGCACGCTCTCTTCTTTCAACAAACCAATTGACACACTTGGCAAACGTCTCCTCAACAATTGCGGCAACTGGTAACCTGCGAAAATTACAACATACTATTAAATTAAGAAACATAAAACCGTCAATAAATAATAAAATTTCCGTAGATTATAAAATGCAAACCTTCGGGAAGTTTTGAAGACATTGTTGAGCGATTCAGAACCGTTGCTAGTCATGGTTTCCCAACGAGCCCCGTTATCCATAGCTTGATACACCTTCCATGGCTTAGACAGTTCTGCCTCATCATCAGGATTATACTTTCCACATGTATCCAAGTATTTCACCCATTCGGGATTTCTCCTTCCGATTGCATCGAGGCCTTCTACCATTCTTCTTGGTTTCTTCTTTTTCACCAAGATTTTGAAAAAGTTGGAAGCAACTTTATCCTTGGAGCATTTACCAAAATTCTCAAATACATGTTGAGAGCAGTATTTGTGAACACACTCCCCGTTCTCCTCAGACCAACCCAGATCATCCTGTATGAACACTTTTTTTATGCCCATGGCCTGGTCAGATATGACACACATGAATCTATTTGGACCAATTACAAACTGCCTCACCCACTTCATAAACCACCCCTAATTATCAAAATGCTCACTCTCTACCGGCCCAAATGCTAGCGGGATTAATTGGTTCTCCGCATCATATCCGGTTACAATCAACAATCTACCATTGTATCTACCTGATAGGAAACAAGCATCGATGCTGATGACTGGTCTGAGGTGACTCACTGCTTCAATGTATGGCCCCCAAGCCCATGCTAATCTCATGAAATACCGGTACCCATCTCTTTTGGTTCGTTCTGAAACAAATTTATATTGGGTTCCTGGATTTGCCCTTTTGATTGCATCCAACAAAGGGATAAGAAGCCCGTAAGACCCCTCCCAACTACCAAATGACCGAGCAATGGCTAACTCCCTACCATGCCACAATTTGTTGTACTTAGGGACGATGCCCTCGTACCTTTCAGCAACTAGATCGCTGATGGTGCTGATACTAATATCAGCATTTTTTCGTAATGACAACTTCATGTAGTTGGCGACCATTGCGGACGTCAACTGTGCATGATCTGACCTTTTGCATCAGCGTGGCATGTGTGAGGTCCCTTATATGTCGTGACCGTCCAGTCATCACCAAAACCTGTAGCTCTCGCAGCCATCTTCCACTGGCAACGGTCGATCTTGCACTTATACCTCAACCTTTTTGTGTCACGTGTATCTGATTCACCTCGATATTTTTCTTTATATGCCAACGGTAAATTTTTTCTTGCATTTGCTCTTTGCTGGAGTACGTCATCCCCTCAGACAATTCATGTTGTTTTTCACCCTATTTAAAAAAAATTAACAAATATAAATAAATATTTTTTAATTAATTAAAAATGAAACACACCTCAGAATTTGCAAAAAAAGAGCTGTCCGCTTCTTCAAACCCCGATGTGTCATGAAATTGCTCGAACGGGTGTCCTGATGCACCACTCGACACCTGCCACTGTCGTCTACCAAGTACAGGAAAATTTGTATCCACATCACTAAAATCAGTTGCCCCACCGCTGTCACTGGCATCCCAATTTTCCTCTGCCTCCCGCTCTTCAGGATCTTCATCTGTATTTTCAGCATAATAAAGCGGTTCCGGAGTGGGAGATCGATTCCTATCAGTTTCGGCCCGGCTAGAACTAGTAGATGGAACCGAGAACGTCCCCGGTCAGGTTGGAAACGACTAGGTCCAGCCCCTACAGATGAGGACCGACTAGCAGTCCCTAAAGTTAGGGCCCCGGACAGGACCCGTTACAGATTGCTCACGAACCCGATCATTGGTCATTTGCGGCATAGTTCTGGTGTTTTGGTTTGGGTTACGTCTGGGATTCTGTCTAGGGTTAGCTACAACATATAACTCTAGGAACTTGAAAGGAGTGGTCAAATTCATTGTCATTTGGATATACAACCTTCAGCTATTATCATCTTGTACCGGTAGTTGTTGGAACCATGTTTGGTTGCCTTGACCAATATTGATCCTTGCGGAAATTACCAGTTCATAATAATTTGGATCAATACAAATTTGTTGGTACACTTCTCTAGTTATACCTCTAAAATCTAAATCTTGGCATGATATTGAACATTTATGAAGGTTGAGTACTGTAATTAGCATCATTTGGACCTTGTAAAACTTCACCACCAAAATAACAAGTAATTCCAATCATAACTGGTTGATTAGGAACAAACCTAATAATTAAAAATAATTAATAAATTTACAACAAATTAAAAAAAATATATAAAATTAAACTTAAAAACTAAGGGACTAAAGTGAAAAAAAACTCACGGTTACTGTTTTTCCTACTGAGCATCTGCCCTCTTCATTGTAGAATGAAAACAGTGCAAAAAAAGTCAAAATATAGCAACCAACTCGGTTACGCGGACCCAGCTCGCGTATCCGCCCCTACGCGGATCCAGCTCGCGTACCCGGTCCATCTGGATATGCGGATCCAGTCCGCGGGAGTGGTATATGTGATAGAAATCTGAAGTGAGTGTTTTTTATTTAATTCTAATTTTTTACTGTGGTAAAAAAAAATCCGCAAATTATGTCCTTTGAAACACAAATATAATTTAGTTTGCGTGCCACTCTTAAAATACACAGACTAAATCAGCATATCAATAAGATTTCGAATTTTTGTAAAAGAGTCAACTAACTTTGAATTTTTCAAAATGCTAAAAAAAAGAATTCGAACCTTGTATTATTTAGTATTGATATTGAGCGAAGAAACCATAAATTAATGCTAAAATAAGCAGAAACGATGTATATCATCACACATGTAACATTTTGTAAAAGGTCTAATGGGAACAAAAAAAATAATCATTTGAGGAGATATATCAAAGTTCGTGGAGCAATGTGCAAAATGTGGCAATCGTTGGGCCACCTTCAAAAAGATTTACTAATTAATGTACCTATATATGCATTAATTGTAAATGAAACTTTAAATCGGCTACAACCGATGAAACTATATTATGTATCAAAATAAGAAGAAAAAAAAGAACAAAACAATTCAAAGACATATATATATATATACTAGTATCTTGCCCGTGCGATGCAACGGGATATATTATAAGATCTAAGTGTCTAAAAAGATCTGTTTATTAACATTTATAACGAAATAATTTTTTTTAATGAAAATAAAAAAATACAAAAAAGGAGATTCAAATGATAAAGAAAAGTAAAATTAAACTACATCAAATAATAGTTTGATCAAATTCAATATGAAAAAAAAATCTTCAAGTATCATTGGCAATGTGATTCTCTTCAATGTAGTCCCAGATTTCTGAAAATAAACAAAAAAAAAATGAAACGTAGATTGTAATTGCTCCAATTAAAAAACTTTATAATCAAATTAGAGATGTTAAATTAATATGTTTCATACCTTATTCTGCTCTCAAGACCTCCCGGTAAACTATATTTTTTGTATATACTCCAGGAGCATCAATTTCCTCCTGATTCAACATGACTTTTGTTGTATGTCGTGATGTACCTCTTGACAATGCGACATATAACTGGCCGTGTGAGAAAACATGCTCAGGTAAATAGATGCCAACGTTAGGAATTGTTTGTCCCTGTGCCTTATTGATTGTCATGGCAAAACTTAGGCGAATAGAGAATTGCTTTCGTGTAAACTTGAAAGGGATCATCTCATCATCAGATGGACACATCGGAATTCTCGGTAGAAAAATTATTTTCCCAGCATGTTCTCCAACAACAATCTCCGCATCTATTGCATTATTTTGAAAATTCCAGCATATAAGCCTTGTACCATTACATAGGCCATTTGATGGATCAAGGTTCCGTAATAAAATGATCGGACAACCCAACTTCAGTTTGAGGAGATGTGGAGGCAGACCACTCGGAGTCAAGGAGTTCAAAAATTCCGTCGGATAGTGATTTGCTGTATCATCTATTGCTTTGTCGAAACTATAGTAGATCATCTCATCACCTGAAAATATGTCAATCATTTGTTGATTTAATTCATCAACATACTCGTTTCTTGTAGATAGTATGGCCCTAGAAATGATATACTCCGACGAACCACCGTTGATATGGAGAGAGGGAAAAATAGATTCTATTAACCGCTGTTTAGAATCCTTTTCTATAGTGTATGGAATTAGCAATTCTTCAAAATACGAATAAAGTCCACCTCCAATGACTCTTCTGTTCCATCACCAACTCTAAGCAAATATTCAGAAAAATATGGATCTAACAAAGCTCTCATGTTTCGGGTTAATTTTATTTTTTTATTGATGGCCAAAGAAGAGACATCCGCAGAGTGGAATCAACAATTTGTGCTCTAGTACCACGCCTAACAATTGGGAGCACCTAATAATTATATAAATTATGTGTATGAGATTTTTTTAAAGCAATTAATTTGAACAATAAATAAATTAATATAAAATAACTAATTAATCACCTGTCTGAAATCACCTCCGAAAAGCATGATCTTCCCGCCGAAGGGTAAATTTTCTTCGATTATATCTTGCATTGTTCTATCAAGTGCTTCAATTGCTTGTCGCTTTGCCATTGATGCTTCATCCCATATGATCAAAGTAGCCATCCGTAATAATTGTGCAATTCCACTTTGCTTCTTGATATTGCAAACATAGTTGTTCTCAATTTTCAAGAGAATTTTAAACCTAGAATGTGCGGTTCTTCCCCCTGGCATGTTATTTGCTGCAGATCCTGATGAAGCAGTTGCCAATGCGATAAGATTCATGGAACGCACTTTAGCTAGTAATGCTTTGTATAGATATGTTTTGCCTGTCAAATACATGGAAAACACTTAAGACCAATGAAATAATATATTATAAAAAATATTGATTTTCTTTTCCTATTAACAGATAAGGGATGTATCAGCCTTATCAAACTCACATGCAGGTTATATCCTTGACAAATAATATACATAATACATGCCTATAATCTATAACCCCCGCTAAATGTCAAGTTTAATTGTGCTGTTTAGGAATTAATTAATGATTTTTCTCTACAGTAGTACCAATTTCTTCCATAACCAAACCGAGCTTCTTTAACTTTTAAGATTATTTAATCAATATATGTCACCATTATGTATTTTCTTTAGAAATAATGTCAGCTTTGTTCCCCTCTTTGATAGATAATTATGTTTCCTTACACTCGCAGAAAACTTTCAAATTTTGTTTAACTTCGACAAATTTAAAATATCATTGTGTACTCGTCAACTTCATATTATCTTTGTATCATAATGTACATGAAGATAAAGAGATAAAATATTACCTGTTCCGCCCGGTCCATCAATAAAGAAAACTCCACTCTTCTTATCCATAACACATTGCATAATCTCGTTAAATGCGGCCAATTGTTCTGGATTTAGAGAGTCACACAAGCGCAAATGTTCTTCATCAACTGTTATTGCCATCTCATCAGCCACCTCACGAAATTCGTTGACATTTAAATCACCTAGTTGAGTAAGCTCTGGTAGATCATACATTTTTACATTTCTGCCCATTGATTGTAAGAAATCATTAATGCTCTTCAAGACCATCTGTTGTACCAGTTCTAAAGAATTATACTCCCTTCGATAGTCCTCAGAAATTTTGTCAAAATGCTCATTCCACAAGGCTCGAACATTCCCCGGCTCACAATAGACCAAGATGGTTGCAAACAATCTCCTGAGAGCAGATGGAAATTGAAAAATAGCGGCTTCTGAGAGACAGTTCGATATACTATTATCTTCCTCTATGAGACCTCTAGCTTGAGCGGATGCTTGAAAGCTAATGTGTAGAACTCCATGAAATTTCAACAGATGTGCAAATGAAGTAGGACCTCTGACATGATTAAGAAGTATACGCAAATAGTACCGATCACCATCTGACGGGTTAGCACTGACGACTCTACCCACTTCTCCTCCCCGTTGCCGTCTGTTCCATTTTTTTCTGGTTGAGTTCCATGTAAAGTGCTCTGGAAATTCTCTGTAAAGAAAACTCCTTGCTTCTAGATTTGTCTTATTTGTCTCAAAGAATTCGGTAAGCATTGTTTTTTTTGCACTTTCATCATTAGTAAGATCATATAAGTTTTGGTTCTCTGTAAAATGCATGGTTTGTTCATTTGGAAGATGTAACCACAGTGAACGGACTGATGGATTTATCTCACTAAGTGCAAAACCAAATATCCTCCACATTGCCTCAGGTGCTGACACCCAACGTGCATCTTGAAACATTTTGATCTCATTAACCTGGTTCTCCATAGTTGCTGGTTCAACAGCCACAGCTGCACGATCATGTCCCTTATAAATGTACTTGAAAAGATATTTAACACCTTGAATGCTTGAGCAAACTTCAACATTGATATGACAATTATAGTGCATAAGCAAATGTGGGTTATAAGGAACCACCCATCTATTATCCAAGTAGGAACCACGGACTTTAACTTGTCGCCCATTATTTCTTCTCCGGTAGACGGGATAAGAGTCTTTGCCTGGTATAGTTGAAAAACACCAAAAATGTAAAAGACTGTACAAGGGCTGGTACAACTAAATTGTATAATTTTTAAATAAAATTTCTTACCAGTAAAACCTAACAAAAGATTTGAAAGGAATTTATACTTTTTATATAATTTTTAGACAAATTAATAGGAAATAGCCAAATAGTTAGGATCTGGAAGTAAAAAAAAAAAAAAAAAAAACAGTCAACTGTTCTATATGGTCGAAATTAAATAATTTGTGCAGAAAATAGTCAACTGTTATTTCATAAATTGTGCAGACACAACTAGATCAAGGATATAAATTTTATGGTAACAACATATAACCACATCACTATTTGGGTTATATAACCATCTCTCAAATTAGTACTAAAATTGTGCTGAAATAATGAACAGAGACCTAAAGCCAAAAAAAAAGTGAATTAAATATGCATAAAATCAATAAAAATTGTGGAACACGTAGCAAATCCATTTTAGAATACAACTGCATGAAATAAGTATCTTGACATGAACATAGAACTTGAGAACTGATGAAAAAGGGATGAAAAAATAAAAGCCATAGCACAGACAGTGTTGTGCTATGGGTCTGTTTTACATCTTAAAACCATTGGTAAAAAAAAAAAAACTTATTCACAGTTGGTACGACTGGATGGTATAATAAAGGAGTGGAGGCAAGTCGATAAATTAAAATTACTAAGAAAAATATAAATGACTATTATACCCATGCCTTCAAATGTAGATAACAAAAGGAAAACTCTTTACTAATTGGATTTCGTAAAAACTGGATTTATACAAATTTCATCTTACTAGTAACTTATTCAAATTACTGATAAAAATATAAATGACTATTTTAATTTTTCTTGGTCTATTTTTTATGTAACATAACTAATTTCAGAAATTAGATTTTGTACTATGCACTTGTCAGAAAAGAATTAATATAGGATAGAACTTGCAAGTTTGAGAATAAGAAAAGCTTGAAAATTTTAATATTAAAAATTGAATAATAGGAGATTGAATCAGACTTGTCAGAAACATATAAGAGTGGTACAATGCTTAGCGCAACCTTATATACCAGTATGAGACCAAATAATTATGTATTTTTAATTACCAATGATAAAATAATAACTACTTTGAATGTTAAAATTGTTACCTTGAACCGTGATCTCTGAGAATTGTTTCGGATAAGAAAATCTGCACTTCCCATTTCTCATGCAAGGACATCCTGCTTGTAAAGCACCGCAAGGTCCATGCAACATGTGTTTGACAACCAACTTGTATAGCTCTGGATACTTTTGAGGGTCAGGGATCTCAGCAAAAACGATCTTGTCATACATGTCTGGATTTGTGATTTTACACCTAGGCTGCAATATAATGAGGAAATGTGCATGAGGCAACCCTCTCTTTTGAAACTCAATCACATGCACACGCGATGCCACCACACCAAAAAAGTTCTTTTTAAAAAGGTCTTTCAAATCTTCAAGTTTAGCACGAAACACGCATCCTATTAGATCAGGTCGGTCTTGTGCTTGTTGCCCCGGAAGCAACTCACGATGTATTTCCTCCCAATCTGGATTGCAAGTCATGGTCAAAAAAATATCTGGATGCCCAAATCGTGTAACCAATGCCATCTAATATGGGGATATGAACTTACTTATCAATCACATGCACCATGAAAATAAGTACCTGAGATGCACTTCAGAATAATATTTGTCACACTAGCGACACCAATACTGTGTGTTCGGTGCCTCAAGGAGACTTGTCCTACACCAGCCACACCCTGTATAAAATAGACGGTTGTGTTCATCATAGTAAATTTTACTAATTGTAATAACAACCTCATAAAAACCACACTGCACAAGATGAATGGTAGTTATTTGTCATTTGACAGAAAGTTACAAGTAAATAGGTAAAATGAGTTTTCAATATTTAACTGAACTGGTACCTTATTGCTATTGAAGGTTGAAAATTCTTTTAGCTCTTGAACTGTAATCCTTGTAGCTCCAGTGAGATTAACAGCTACCATGTTGGCTCCACCAATGTTGCATGAAGCTATATCTTTATTTCTCAATTGCTCTAGAATACTTGAGGCCAAATAACAAACAATTATTAGCTAGTATATCATATGGAATTAAAATAGAAGGTTGATCTCTTAATACTAATTGCAATTCAACAGATGCAATACCAAATTACCTAACACAATTGCCTGTATTTTTTGTACCCATAATGCCCTAATGCCCTTCACTGATTAGATGGTTCAAATCATCTTAATTTTTTTTTTATATCTACTAAATATACTGTGCTGGGCAATTCTCAAAATTTATTGAGGTTAAGATGTAGATTATTGATGAAAGGAGCTGTTACGATTTGCTTTATAAATCATTTGTGTTGTAGCAGTGAAATCTAAAATTTATATCCTTGATCCAATTGCTTCTTTTCCACTCAAACAACCAAAAATTACCATTACCTAACTTTTAGACATGGTAGTAAAATTAGGGAATCAAGTTTTATATGATACCTTGTCTTGAAATCTTGAACTTCATGGATTGGAGGATTGAAAAATACTCTACTGTTGTAGGAGCTGTAAAGAAATAGATAATCTAACAAAATAGAATAACTAATCATTACCAACAAATATACCATTTGAAAGAAATTTTGTAATTAAACAATACTATTAGAGGTACCTTTAAAAAATTAACAAGAAGGGTAGTTGCTACTATAATTGTGTCATTATTTGAGGCAGCTTGCCAATCAAGAGTAGCAAGAGTATCGGAAACAATCATCTTGACATGTTGCAGACTAAAAAGAATAAACAAACTTCAAATCATATATTTGCATAAGAAACTAATCAGAAAAAAAAAATAGAATCCAGAAGGTACAAATTACTTACGTCTTATCAACAAGAAGGACATCTCTTTTAGGAATTTGCTTATCATCAGATACCTTGTAGTAAATAGGACCAACCTCTCTGACCATGGCCATCACATCTACATACAAATAATAACATAATTGCAACAGAAACCATATACTAAATCGTGAACTAAGAAAATAATAATTTAGAAATAATGGGAAGAAACTCATGAACCTACCAATTATAAGATGCTTATTCCCTTCAAAAGCATGAACTTTGTCAAAAGTTCTAAGTTTAGATGAAAACATAGGAATATTATTGTCCTCATCTTGCTCTTCTATCTCAGTTTTTTTGGTGAACAAGCATTCAATATCAGAATCTACCAATTTGTATTGCATCGGAGCACTCTTTATATCAACAGCTGTGAAAGAATAGATCTTTCCTTCCTCAACTGTAGCTTGAAGTCGATCCACTTCACCATCATACATGGAAGCCTCCAATTTTGTTCCCTATACAAACAAACACATAAATCTATCTTCTAAAAAGTATAAGGAAGAAGAAAATGAATTTATATAAAAGAAATGTTACCTCAGCATCAATGAGCAGTAGCTTCATTCTTTTCTTTGACGGATAGTGCTGAACATTAAACTTTTGCTCAACTCGTGCACACAAATTCTATTTGCAGTATCCATAGGGATGAAGGACAGTAAATGGAGGAAAGGGTTTCTTCCTCTTAAATCTGTAAAAATATCAACAACAAAAAAAAAAAAAAACCTTGGACAATAAGGAAATACATATGACAAAATATTTCTATGTTGAAAGTAGCAAAATATAAAATATAAGAGACTATGAACAATAAGGAAAGGCAAATTACAAAATCTTCCTAACTTGAACTTTAATAAAGCATAAGTACCGTTCATTTGTCTCATTTTCTTCCTTCTCCAGTTTAATTTCTGTTGTAAATTCCTTTTCTCCACTCGGTTCATCTTGTCCTACAGTGACTATAACCGGTGGCTCAACAATATTGGATTGTGTAACCCTATCAGTGACATCTTCATTCACGCGAGATTCAAAACCAACATTCATGACACCTTTGGTTGTCATGTAGAAGTACCTATAAATTGGAGGATATTTATTAATAATTGAATTACAAGCAGAAATTATAAGAAGATGCATGTTCCACTAAAGACAACAACTGTCGAAAGTTCATGCTTTCATTTAAAATCCAATTAAGAAAAGAAATAATGTTTTGTTGTAAGAAAAAAATTGGGGAAATAAATAATGGAAAAAAAGTCATGATTTTTGAGAAGTTTATTTATTTTCCAGGCTACTACAACTATTATTTTTGATTATAGACTTTAATTTCTTTAGAATTAAAAAGGTAGTACTTTATAGAAGGAAAGAATAAAAGAAACGAAGACAGGGAGTAAAAAATTAACATTATTCTGTTGAATTATTGCAAAGCTTAAGTAGTACCTAAGAACGAAATAATGGAAAGGAAAAAATTGAAATAACGGAAAGAAAGAAGAGGAAGAATTAGGAATCATACCACTGTCGGACAGAAAGTACAAGAAGGGTCGTACAGGAAGAGAAGAAGAAAAATGAAGTCGCGTCTCTTCTAAAACTTCGAATCGGTTATTCGATGAAAACTACCGACCTTTCGAGAGAAAAACTTCCGATCAATTGATTAAATTTTGATTGTAACATTCGTGTGGTCTTTTGTGTGGCGAGTTTAATTTTAACCAAATTTCTACTTCTACACATAAAACATATACATTTAATCAAAAGAAACCAGATTATTTAATCAGAGGGTTTAGATTCAATCCGAATTTAGATTAATCAATCACAACTATTGCAGGATAGAAACTCCAAGGTGCTTAATATAGAATGAAGATATACGAGGAGGGCTCCAATGCCCCAATAATTATGCCCCAATTCTCTCCCAAAATCTGAACAGCACATCTAATTTTAGATTAGCGGTTCAAATTGAAAAATAAATTGAGCGCTTCATAGCACCCTTTTCTTCTCTAGTGTTCTAGTCTAGTTCTCTCCAGTTCTAAAAAAGTGCTGAACTCTTCTCTAGTGCTCATCTCAACCCATCGTCACACTCTTTCCTCGTCTCGTGGTATCTCCCTCGACCCGAGCACCTCTCGCTATTCGGCCGCTCGGTTAGCCTATGCACCTCTCGTGACTCAGCCCCGCCTCACCAAATGGTTTGGCTGTCTCCGCGCACCCCTCTTTTGAAGGAACCCCCTGCTGGTTCGCCTCTCTGTAAATTGTCTACCCCAGTTCTAATCCAGGTAGTATCCGTCTCTCTCCTTCTCGTAAATAAGTTATAGTTGATATTTATTTATTCTAAGTTGATTGATCTATGTTATTTTCACTAATTTCAAGCTCATAAAGTCTTTCACTTGATTGCAATTAAGAAAATTTATTGACGGCGATGTAACTAAAAAAAATTAAAAGAATTTGTGGAGAATTAGACAAGTATTTCTTTGATGACTGCATAAAGTATTTTTTTCTTTAATAGAAAATTAGACTTGGATTATTTTCAATGTACTGTTTAAAAACTTGCTTGATTTCTTCACACAATGATATTATTGCTTGAACAAATGGTAGAGGAACTCTGTCTACACGTGTCAGATGAGTCACATACTGTGACGAGTTTGTCTTAGAGGCCTTGTTCAGGTTTTTCTTTTCTATTATAATTTTTCATTCAAATCTCCTGTCTAGTCTACTGCACAGTAAATAAGTAGTCTTTTATTGAAAAATATTAGTTAAGTAATCCAAGATGGTCAACGAAATTTTGAATGGAGTTTATCATCTAGCTATTTGTTTATTTTTTTATTTTTAATCATTGGTTGCAGATACCAGATAGTCAATATGAAAAGGTATATATTTTATGGACCTTTTTAGATGCAAAGAATAATATAACACAATTTGTACAATATAGGGGGTTTAGTTTGTACAAACACAATTTGCCTACCAATAAAAAAAAAGTTTGTATTGACAATTTACTCCTTATTGTTTTACTGGCAGGTAATTTGATTGAGCTGGAGTTTTGGATTGAGAAAAGTGGGTGGTACCACTGGTATCATCGTTGCTGAAGATCCACATATGGTTGCGTCGTATGCTTCATATATATACCAGTATCTACGATTAATGTAGGTTAATGTTTAATTGTTAGCTAAGGGGACTATAAAATATGGAGTACAGGTCTTGGTTCTTGATTTAGTTTATTTTTTCAATTATAATTAATTTATTTTTAGTTATCTCTTGTAGGTGCTTCCTGGCACTTTTTTGTATTGTCAGTCTATTTTAGCAATTTTCATGAAATGCAACTTTTTAGTCTGTTTCCATATCTCTGGTTACAGTTTAATTATAAGATTAAATGTTACTCATAAAAAGATGAAAAAACAACTAGATGGATAAGTAACGGTTCTTGTATTGAAAACTCTTCAACTATAGTCACTATACTCCAATAACTGTGACCTATTTTATTGCCAATTGTGAACAAGCCTCAGTTTTGATCTGGTGTGGTGATGCTTGAACAATTTCAACCAAATACTGAACCCTGAATTTTAATTAAATTTCTTATTTGTTTTTCATGCAGGTGGAGCCAAAGAGGAGCCAAATTGGATACTTCATATTTGTTCTTTTAACTTGTGATGTTACTACTGGCTCTATAGCAGCATATGCAAACCCCACTTGGCAACAAAATCCTGGTAATCACTCTGCTCTTCTAACTTCTGAAAAATACTAATGATATGAGGGAATACCACCTGTTAAATTGATCTTGCTGGTACTCTGTATGGAAGCAGGTCAAGCAAAGTTAAGCATGCCTGTTGTGGATAATAATCACACTGGTGTCAATAGGGATGTACCTGTTGCCATAGCACTAGAACCTTAGAATGCGGTGGCTGCTAATAGAAAGATATGTTTTCTTTCACTGGATATGTGATGACTATGATCCAAGAGTGCTACAGTACGTACGCTATATGACAAAAGAACACTTATTACCTAATACATGTAATTACTTGCTGGTTGGAACATGTATAAGGATATTAAGCCTTGCTAAAGCAATTTAACAATAATTTTAGCATCCGGACTAAAATATTAAACTATTGTTCTGAAAGCTTGGGACCTATCCTGTAAGAATCTTGGCATGGACATGATATTGGAGATCAACTCGTAGGCCATCATACTAACATATGGGCATACCTATACCAATGTTCCACACAAACAAAATCAAAAGAAACCTATACTGGTAACAACCATGAGCATCCTAGAACAAAAATTCCAATTTTGGAATTTTCTATGATTTATAGTGAATTTTTGGAATATCCATTTTTGAAATTTTCTAAGAATTTTTTTTATTACCCAGGATTTTTGTCAACGCTTAAACGCCGGTAAAAAGACTTGTAAATGCTGGGAAAGACATTTGTCAACAAATATGTTAAATGCTTATTTATGCGCAAACGCTGGGACAATTACTCATAATGAGTTGTCGTAAAAGTTTCCTACATACATATATCTTTTCATTTTTTGGATCAAACTGTATGAGCAATTGCTCTTCATTTAATGAGAAGACCCAAAATCTTTATATCAATAATTTGACAATCTCATATTTTTCTAACCACTTGTGTTTATTAGGAACTCTTCCTTTGAAATGTTTAGAACTCTGAACCGGTTATATTAGTTCACAAAAATATGTTGCTAAGATGTGTGTTTTATTCACCATGATAAATATTCCTTGATACAACCAACAACATATACATGCCAAACTATATCTCACATAAGCTTACCTTGGAAACATGTTGTTTACAATATTATTTCTGTCATATTTCCTTCACAGGTAATTAACCATGATCATAACATTTAGGAGTATGAATTACTTTGCAAACATTTCTGCTTTAAAAAAAATTACTTTTAGATATATGACAAACAAGAGTTATCAAAGAAGAAAATTTCCATTGACATGATCCACTCTAAAGCACAAGGCAATCTTTTCTTCTCTCTGATTTTGGGTCCCATACAGGAACTGCATGCGACCACTTTATCGAGCCACAGTACCATTGCATTTCAGTTTGATTCATCTCTACATGCATAGCTAAGCTGGATCATTCATTCTATATTGTATTTAGATCCAACTTTTTTTTTTAATATCCATGAGTATTGTTAAATAAAAAAAATTCATTGATTTATCTTATTAATGAAAATTTGTCATTTTGTATGAGAATTTATTTTTGCCATCTTATAATATATTCCGTTGCAACGCACGGGCACGATACTAGTGTATATATATATATATAGATAGGCTATTGTACTTTGGGAAGCAAAGAGGCTATTGTGCTTTCCATTTATATCCATTGGATGTGCTTCAAGATTCGTGCATATCAGATCAGATGAACTCTTCAAATTTTTCGCTGATTTGAGTTAAAATTTATACTGGAGAGGTTTCAACGAAAAAATCTCTCCCTCTCTCGCCGCTCTCTCTCTCTCTCGCACGCAGAAAAGGAGGAACCATCGCTGGAAGCAGCACAGAACTGAGCGAGGCTGGAAGCAGCGACTCAAGCAGCGCTCTCTCTCTCTCTCTCGGCGCGCACCGCCAGGCCCTCTCTTGCTCCAGCAGAGTCCTCTTTCCTGTGAATCCTCTCTTCCTGCTCAGACCCGCTCATCTCTCACCACTATAGCCTCTATCACACACAACCAAGCTCCTCTCTCTCATATTCTCCTCTCGTCTCCTGCTTGCTTCCTTTGATCCAGGTAAGTTCAATTTCTGTTATTTATTTTTGAAGGATTTCAATTTTTGATTTGGCATGGAAATTGAGTCTTTAGGTTTCGTCTTGAGACTACCATTAGATTTTTTTTAGCTAGCTTGTTAAATTTAAAATTGCTACATTAAGTTTCCGTATGACTACCATTATTAGTTGGTAAATTTGGTAAAATTAGGTATGGGACCGATTGTCAATGTTTGGGAAAACTTGATTTTAGAAATTTGAGTGTCAAAGATTGTCAGATTTGATTTCAGAAACTTCATTTTTTTTAAAACTAGGATTTGCTGTTATGGATATGTGACTGGTACCAGTTGGTACTACCGCTCCCTATTTGGTACTACCCTTCAGAAACTTCATTTTTTTAAAACTAGGATTTTTTTTTAAAATTAGTTGGTACTACCCCTCCCTATTTGGGTTTAATTGTAACTGGTACCAGTTTGATATCAGTTTTCTGTTAACTGGTACAACCAATACCAGGGTATTTTGAGTACTGGTATGGATATGTGAGGACAGGGACCATTTTATCATGTCAAGCCAATCATACTAGCTAGAACCAATGAATCCTAAAGAATCCTAAAGAAACTACAATTTCAGATTGTTTTAAAAATTGATTACACAAGCAATTTACGAGAACCCAAAAAAAGCACTAAAATAGCAACGCTCTCTGCCCTGAAAATTGGTTGGAGCGCTTTATTAATTCCTCTGTACTGGCAAGCACATTTACCCTGTAATTGAACAAACATGTATATTATAAATAATGAAATAGTCTTGAGTGACATACAATACTCAGCGTTGAACATCAATACCCTTGGTTGGGACATCACTAGCTTATTGAACATCTTATTTTATGAGGTCACTCATAAACAATACTCAGCGTTGAACTAATAGTGAAATACAAATTTCACAGTGATGTGGTGAAAGAAAGGGTATTGATGGATCAAACGAAATTGAACCAATAAAAAAGAGAACATTCTAATTGCAGGAGAACATTAAACTAACAAGGACACTCTTGTTAATATTATGACTCTTTCATCCCACAATCTCCCTAAATTACCTTTTAACCGCGTTCAACTTGAATTGCTAACCAGCTTTAGAAAAATCAAACCCCGAACGATACAAATCAAATGATTTACCTTCCATGAATGGATGCACTGAAGAGAAGAAACATCCCAAACCCTAATGAGTGTACTGTGAGAAGCCGTAAAGAGGAGACGATCGTCTGGTCCAAGAGCAAGCGCGGTCATGGCTGCGTCAGGTTCGTCGAGAGGAGAGGATCATTTCCAGCGACGACGAGAGATCTGTTTCCAGCGATGCCTAGGGTGCTGCCTCCACTGTTTTCGCGTGAGAGAAGGAGAGAGGCGAGAACAGAAGAAGAAGGGGCCGCTTGAACCAAACTGGAGCTGTCCAGTGATTAGAAGTAAGAGTTAATTTTTAAACTGAACCAACGAAAATCTGAGAGTTCATCTAATCTAATCTGCACGAATCTTGAAGCAGATCTAAGGGATCAAAATGGGAAGCACAATAGGCTGTTTGCTTCCCAAAGCACAATAGCCTATCTCATATATATATATATAGAGTAAGGCTATTGTGCATTGCGGATTAAAGTGGATGTTTTAATTAGCGCTCATATCGCTATTTCCAAAGTTCAAATAGCCGATCCGAACCACTCAACATGATCTCCATATTGAAATGTGCTTGGAGACCAAATTTTACATTTTTCGGAATGTTTTTACTATTTATTAAGTCACTTTGAAAATCGCTGATCCAACGGTGGCTCAACCAAACAGTGAAACCGTTGGATCAGCGATTTTCAAAGTGGCTTAATAAATAGTAAAAACATTCCGAAAAATGTAAAATTTGGTCTCCAAGCACATTTCAATATGGAGAACATGTTGAGCGGTTCGGATCAGCTATTTGAACTTTGGAAATAGTGATGTGAGCGCGAATTAAAACATCCACTTTAATTCGCAATGCACAATAGCCTTACTCTATATATATATATATTTTATAATTTAGATATTGTGTATCAAATTTATAATAGTAGAAAACTAGAACTGACCAACCAGTCTTCGTGTATCGTCCGCATTAACTCAAAAGGGAATCTTTTGAGTTAATAAATCTCAACCGGCCGATTTGTTTCAAGATTTGTGCAAACTAGATCTGCACTAATATTGAAAAACCCCCTATGTGATAGGCAGGAGTCGGATGGGCTCCATTTAAAATCAAACAGTTGCGATTCATTAACTCAAAAGATTCTTGAGTTAATGCCGAGGATACGCGTTCCCAGTCTTCTTGCTTTTAAGTTTTAACCTATCTATCCCCTCCAACGTTTGAAATTGATAGTGATCAGGATTCAATACCATCGATATCTCTATCTCCATCTCACTCATTCATGAAACTTTAATTCCGGCGTGCAGCCAATGAAATTATATATGTGCTCAATTTGCCAATTTATATATATATATATACATATATATATGTATATATATATATGTATATATATATATATGTATATATATATGTGTGTGTGTATATATATATATATATATATATATATAGAATTAGGCTACGGTGCTATGCATATATAGTGTCAATCTGTGCTATGCATTTTTCAGCCATCAGATGGACATTAAAATTCGTGCTTAATAAAAAATGCTGATTGAGTCTAACGGAGACAAACGGAAAATTAAAACGCTAAAGGCTCATCTATTAGAGAAAGGTTTATCTGTTTGACCTCCCTCCTTCTGCCTCCTCCCTCTATGTCGTTCTTTAGCTTGTCTTTCTCTTGCGCCTCATTCATCTCAATCTGACCTTTCGATCCACCTACTCTGACTCGGCCTGAGCACACGACCAGTCACACCTCCTCATGTCTCGCCGCCTCTCCCTCACTCAACTGCTCTCTCTTCCTTCTCAATGCCGCCTTTTAAAAAGTCAGATCGCTTCTCTCAGGTTGCTCTCAACGTTACATGCTTCTTGATTTGTGATTGAACTTAATTTTTCCATGAAATGTCACTTTGTACTTTTAACCTAGGTTTCTAGCATTATAGTGTATAAATTGTTCCAGCTTTTTTTTTTTCTACTTTTGTGATTGATAGTAACTATGCTTATGCATCTTTTTCTGATTTTGGTATTTGATAGTACAATTATTTTTTCTGATAAACTGTTCCAGTTCAATTTAATTTCCAACAGCATGCCTATGCTTATGCATTTATGCTAATTGTACTTTTAAATTACTGTACTTACAAATTAGACCTAACAAAAATAAGAAAAGACCCAAGAAAATCATCTTATCTGACATTACCCTAGAAATTTTGGGAGTAGCTTATTTTGCCTTGTCTGACATTACCCTCTCAGAAATGCTCATGATCTGCCTTATTTGACATATTGTCATTTTCTTGTATTTGAGTGAAGCTTCTGTTTCCTGATAGTCTTAATTGCAGTTCAATAACAACATTTCATTAATAAACATGTTCAAATTTAAACACAGTACATCACTTTCAAATAAACAAGTTTAACAATGTCACAACACCACTACATTAGCAAAGTACAACAATTATCGCTAAATTAACATAGTACAACTATAAAGTTAGAAATAATGTTTTTCACTTCCGGGCTGTGTATTTGGAATCTGGAGGCACCTCATTCCCTTTTCTTCGCATATTCTTTTTTTCTTTTTTCAAAATCCATTGTTTCCCTTTCTTGTTCACCTTCAACTTCTTCCCTAGCCAATCCCGCTTATAGACACCAACCTTGAATATACAACATTTGTCATAGTGAAAAGAAAAGTCGAATAGATTATTATGAACTACAAAATTTGAAAATACAACTATTGATCAAAGACAACATTTTCTAAATGCATTGGAAATACATACATTTCATAGCTCCTAACAAATGTCTGACAAAATAACTATGTTACATAGGTCCCTTGGTTTTTTTTTTTTTGGAAAAAGTAATAAATTATTTATTTTTTTATTAAAGTTTTAGAAATTTTTGATATGTTTCTTTGAAATTAGAAAGAAAAAAATTCTATCAAAAATTTCTAAAACTTTAATAAAAAAATAAATAATTTATAACTTTTTTCAAAAAAAAAAAAAAAAAAAACCTAGGACCAGCCATTTAATAGCCGTTTCTAATAAAAATTAGTTTTGATAGAATTTAGTTTTGATGGGCAAAGTTGGCGAATTTCATTAAATGATGGGTATGAATAAAAATCACGGCGTTCTTCCCTTTCCGTCCCTTCCCTCTTCTTTTTTGAGTTTCTGGAGCACCACCGACGGTCGGGACTAGGGAGTAGGGGAGTTAGGGACATAATTAATTCATTAATTAATTGTCTCACTCTCATGTCTCATCTGTGATTGTTTCTTTTCCGTAGGGACATAAACACAATCAGCCCCGAGAGATAACTCATAACTCTCCCTGCTCAAATGGCGCCGCCACCAGATCACCGCCGTCCAATCAAGCGCCTGCCTATCTCCGATCAACAGAGGCGGCGCGAACTGGCGCTCCGTGTCCAGGCCGACCGCCGCTCCGATGCACAGAACCGCGCGAGGCAGCTCGCCTCCTCTCTTCTCTCCCTTGGACCCCTAACCCAAGTGGAGCCCCAACTCGAACAGGAGCAGGAGCAGGAGATGTCCGACGCATCTGGTCAGTCAGCGGGTCGAACGGAGTTGGACCCGGTTCGTGCAGCTAGTTTAAGAGGGCCAGAGGCCAGGAGATGGTTCGCTACGCAGCTTATGCTTCCCGAATGGATGGTTGATGTGCCTCCTTTGCTGGATACTGATTGGTATTGTCTGATATTACTTATTATCTCTTTTCTTCGTATAATTTGTTAAAAACATGTTCAAACTCAAAATATCTGATATAATTAAACTGCTAATTGTATTTTGGAACTTAAAATTGTCAAGTCATTTCAGTAAATTGTTAATACTTAAGCACTTTGACAAGGTTTTTGATGAAATAGGTTGCCTACAGAATTCCTAAAGTGTTACTTTCCGAGATCAAAAGTTGGATAATGTTTAAAAGTGTTGTTTTTTTTAGTTATTTTTTTCTATTCATTGAATCTATTATCAATTGGACTTTGCTTGGTTTACATTTTGTGGTATAGAGCTATCGGCATGTTACTTCGTTACTGAAACTTGTATTTAAATTGATATAATGTTGAGTTTCTTTAAGGCATCATTAATTTCTGAAAAATATAGATTATATAATAACAGTTCCAGCTTTTGCGCTGAGTCCTAGTATGCACTCCAAAAAAGTAAAAACAAAAAAGAAACAAAAAATTACCACCAATTAAATAGAGCATAGACGATATCTTCAAGGTCCTACTACCAATTTCTCTAAAACGATGATAAGGCATAATCCATCTATTTGGGATTGGAGTGAATTTCATTACAAATATGTTGACACTTGTTTAGGTATGTGTTCCCAAGACCATCCGGCAAAAGGTGTTTTGTTGTTTCTTTGAATGGTACAACTGTTAGCAGGCTCCGTAATGGCTCTATACTTCACCGATTCCCTTCTAATTTGCCTAATGGGGCTAGAACAAAAGATGTTTCAGGGCCTTCGAGCTCTTACTCCATTCTTGACTGCATATTTCACGAGGTGAGGTTATGTTTCATTTCTAATTGACCTGATTTTAACCCTCTTGGAATTGTGATATTTCGAGAAGCACTTTTACATTGCTAAAGGTTCACAAAAAAGCTGCTACTTGATATTAAAATTGCAAAGTAGCCCATATAATGAAACATTTTACAATTTTTTTCTATAGGACTGGCTTTTGTATGTTTATTTAGCATGGGCGCTCTTCTGAAAATGTTTTGATTTCTGTTTACTCTTTATCTTCCTGTTGGGTTTTCTTCTGGCTTTGGATACTAGTTGATTTTTTGTGCGGTTAATTTGAATTTGTTTCTCAGCTTCTCCTGAATTGGCAATTAAAGTATTAAGGTGTTTTGCTTCATGATGAAGTTCTTGTATGTGAGGTTTATCTATATAAGGTGCACTTTAGATGGTTGAGTTGTAAATGTTGAAATTTATCCGAGCATATGTCCATGTCATGCAAGACATTGTTCTTTACATGTTGTTATGCATAGATGTTTATTAACTTTCTAAGATATGTATCCTAAATTACCATTTTCTGCATTTTTTATACTTCTTTTTGCTTGACTCTTTTTCAGGCTGATGAGACATACTATGTGATTGATATGGTTTGTTGGAGGGGATACTCTTTGTATGATTGCACAGCAGAGTTTAGGTTCTTTTGGCTCAATTCCAAGCTCAGTGAAACTGGTGCGTCTGACCCACCATCTCAGTACCATCGGTACAGATTCAATGTTGTACAGATATATGAGTGTAACATAATCGGTCTCCAAGCTGCTTATTTGGGACAAGTATCATATGTCAAAGATGGGTTATTGTTTTACAACAAGTGAGATGCCACTTCGTTCTTGTTCATCCTTTTTTTTTTCTTACATTGCTGCACCTTAGAGATTTTCTGCTGGTACTAATGTGCCACTCTTAGCCATTTGTGTACTGTCACATTACTTGTTTATCTGAAATTAAAGCTTAGAATTTTTTTATTAGCTTCTGAGTTCAGTGAAACCTGCATAAGTCAGTAACACTACCAGTATAAATGCAATCTGTGTTAGTTCCAGAATGTTTTTAGTCTGGTTGTTACTGCAAATTAAAGCACTCATTGCTTTGTAAGAAAAATCTTAGTTCCATGTAGTTTTATTGGTAGTGGCTTGAAAGTTATCCTCACTTTATTTTTCGGTAATTTAATTATTAGGCATGCACATTACCAAGCCGGAAACACACCTCTAGCATTAGTATGGAAAGATAATGTTTGTAGCCAGTATGTCCTTGACACTGACAACCAAGGGAAAATTCCATCTCAGCAGCAGGTACTTTTATCTTTTGCTATTGTACTCGTCTTTTTAGTGGAATTATGTTCATTTTGATACATAGATTGATGTACTGACTGTACTACCTTGTGGTTTGATAACCCCCCCCCCCATTAGAGAAAAACCATAACAATTATTTTGTGCATTCTTTATAAACCCCAATTAACTAATGTGGAATAAAATAAACCAGGTTGTGTTGGAGTTGCAAAATGATGGGAGTTTGACTACTTCTGATGACCCTCCTGTTGCACTTGGTTGCTTAAGTAGAGACATGATTGCTCAGGTCATCTTTTAAATTACTACAGTAAATAAATTTTTATTATTAAGCAATAGTTAGATGTGGATAAAGAATTGAACCAATGACTAAATAATGCACAGTACATTGGGCAGCTGATGCTATAATAGACCAAATTTGTCATACCTGACCAGACAGCTCAGTATTGTCTTCAAAGCTTCTATACATGCACATATCAGTTAATTATTCCAAGTAAAGCTCTAAAAAATCGTGACATTTTAGCATAACTAAACATCAGTTTACATTGAGTTAAACAATTATGATAGGAGTATCAATTTGCAAGTATGCAACCTATTGGTTTATCCATTTGTTCAGTCTGGTTTGCGGGTCGGAAATCTTGTTCGGGTTGAAGGTAGAGATGACAGCGTGAAGCTAGTAGATGGAAAGCTAGATCTCGGTGAATTGCAATTGGTGGGGAAATCTAACCGCTCACGTGCTTTTGCAGATACATACTCCAAAGTAAGGATCCTTCACAGCTGCACTACTAGCAGTTTCAAAATTATGTAAATACCTATTTTGTACAGTTTTTACTGTAACTACAGCAATGCTGTGTCTCCCACTTTCTATTTTAGTTACAACTTAAGGCCACAAGTTTTAATTTCTACAAGCAGGATTGCACCACACCACATGTAATTCTTTACTGTTGGTATGGAATGGCGTGGTACCATATCTAGCTGTATGGTCATGCACTACCCACTTAGAAGACCAGAAATTAAAATATCCTAATTCAGTAATCTACAACACAGGTATTGTTCCAGTATGCAGCTCGGCATGCACCTGTCAGGATTGAGGATTTGGTGGCATCAATCCAGTCAAATCCTTCTGTTGAGAACTCGCAAGCACCAGATGTTGAAATGGAAGACTAAAAAGTACCAGCAACTTGCTGGATGCTTATGCCAATTAGAGCTGTGATCCCTCAAAGCAAGATGGTAGGTTCTTGAAGCTTCACATAATGTACCTGCTTTCATGTCCAGAACCTTGAAACTTAATTTTATGGAATAGGCATTTTATCCTTTAGAGAAGTACACTGTTAGGTCTTGAGAACCCCAACAAAGTGACGCACTAAGTTAACCCTTAAACAAGGAAGTGATTCTAGATTTCTATTACTCAAGTAATAGAGGTTAATATATTATTTGAATGTAGATATTAGCGCCTTGAATGTTATAGGTATTTGAGCTTTTGAAGCCCCTCATGTAACTTTTTTATGTTCTTTTTTGAGAAATTTGCGCAAGGAGCGTATCTTTAATTAATTTATGCTTGAAGTAAATATTAATGAGAAATTGAGAATTGGTAAATTTGTCATGCGAACAATGCATCTTTAATTAATTTATGCTTGAAGTAAATATTAGTGAGAATTAGGTAAATTTGTGATGCATGTAACCTTTAGTGAGAATTAGGTAAATTTGTGATTCCGTAGGTTACATGCAATTAAGTTCTTGCCACACTAACACAGTTGTGCAGTGCTCAAGCCCTCTCTCCGTAAGGCTTATTGTACACATGCCAATGTGATGAAGTCGATGAGAATTTTTCAACTGAAAATTAAATGCCATCGCTTTTGGATTATTAATTCCCAGTGCAAATTGTTATGTTCAACCAAGATTCCAAAAGCAGCAAAAGATGTTTGTACGACTCATTTTGTTGCCCACGCTCTGCATACATTAGCATGGGATAACATCACAGGATTTCAGTCCTATTGTGTTGGTCTTCGGGATCGGAGTAATGATTAAGAGGGACAGTCAGGGGCATTCGTATTTCATAGTCAGAGGTGAAATTCTTGGATTTATGAAAGACGAACAACTGCGAAAGCATTTGCCCTCCCTCCATTTTATTCACCTATGAAAGAACAGCTTAATAAGAATCAGATGTCTCCAGAAGAAAGAACCACCAATGAGCCATTTTTGGATCTGATCTTTATGGTATGTTATGAAAGATTTATCTGAATTGGAAAGTTTCTGGAAAATGAGCAAATGAGAAAATTCCATCAGAATTTCATTCTCATTTGACATGTCCTCTTCCATTCCCAGCTCTAATATCATCAAAATAATAATGGACACAGATCTCATGCTTTAGTTTCTATCTAATCTCACCCTTTTCTGTTCCTTTTTCTTCCCATGTAATCAGAAACACATCCTATTCTTTCATTTTTGAAAATCAACAAATTAACATCAAGGAACCCGTGTCTAAGGGATGCAGAACCCATTTCCCATGAGAAATGATATCGCCGAACATGCTTACGCTTATGCCCGTCACATCATCTCGTCGGTTTTTCCCTGTAAATCTGTAAATCATCGCAAAACAATCCAAATTCTGATATTTCAGCTCATGATTGTTCAAATTTCAACGCCTTGTTCAAGTCATTGATTTCAATTCAAAATGTTTATATCCAGAGAAGAATAAATTTCGCCCTTTCCAAATATTTTACAAAGAAGATAAATAAAATAAAACACAAAGAAAGATCATCAAATATGAAACCTCAATACAAAATTGCGTTCATAATGAGTAGGAGGTTTGTTAATCAACAACGAATTTTCAGACCATCAAATCCTCATAACGCCATCAAATAAAATACAGAGAAAGATCATCAAAGCACAAATCACATATCACAAAAAACGAAAATACAAAAAATTGCATGATTTATGAGTGTTTTATCTTAGACAAATGCCTCGTTGTCCCCATTTTGGATGGATCAAGTTGAATGGATTTGACCCACCTCGGACTCGTCATTTGTTTTCTCGTCACGGAATAACACTGAATCATAGATGTTGTTATTTAAACTAAAATAAGGAAGACCAAATAAAATAAAAACTAGAGAAGAGAAGAGAAGATAAGAGAGATCAAGGAACCCGTCGCAGGATATGGAAGAAAAGGGCTCGATGACATCTTTATATAAAGCAACCAAAACTAGGGTTTTGGTGAGTGGCGGCCAATCGGTGATCTTTCCAACGAATTTTCAGACCATCAAATACTCAATAAAAGACATAAAGAAAAACAAAAATAAAACTAAAAAACCAAATATGAAACCTCAATAAAATATTGTGTTCAAAATGAGTAGGAGGTTATTTTCAGACCATCAAATCCTCATAACGCCATAAAATAAAACACAGAGAAAGATCATCAAAGCACAAATCACAAAAAACAAAATACAAAAAATTGCATGATTTATGATTGTTTTATCTCAGACAAATGCCTCGTTGTCCCCATTTTGGATGAATCAAGTTGAATGGATTTGATCCACCTCGGACTCGTCATCTGTTTTCTCGTCACGGAATAACACTGAATCATAGATGTTGTACATAAGGGGGCACCCCTTTTGAAAATCTTGCCCCCCCTAATAGGGAATATGTATTTTTGGGCTCTAGCCACACCTAGGGTTACCAACCCCAGAAATCACCCATGTCAAAAATAAGAGTGTTGCACCATTTTTTTACGTCATTTCACCCGTTTTGCATGCAAGTTGCCCCGCTCCACAGATTTTTCAACCGGTTTCGCTTCTTTTGCCCCACTCAATCATTTTTCGGCAACTTCGGACCATTTTCGGCTACTTCCGGCAATTTTTCGGCTAGTTCGGGTCATTTTTCGGTTACTTTGGGTCATTTTTCAGCTACTTCGGGCCATTTTTCGGCTACTTTAGGCCATTTTTTGGCTACTTCGGGTCATTTTTGGCCATTTCGGGGCCTTTCTTGACCATTTCGGGCCATTTCTCTCCCGCTCGGGCCATTTTCTGGCCATGTACCCTCCCATCGGAGCACACGAGGGGGCAATCCTTTTTCGGCTACTTCGGGCCATTTTTCGGCTCTACATGAGGGGGCAATCCTTTTTCGGCTACCTCGGGTCATTTTTCGGCTACTTCGGGCCATTTTTCAGCTACTTCGGGCTATTTTTTGGCCGTTTCGGGCCATGTACACTCCCATGCGTGTACATAAGGGGGCACCCTTTTGAAAATCTTGCACCCCTAATAGGGAATATGCATTTTTGGGCTCTAGCCACGCCTAGGGTTACCAACCCCTGAAATCCCCCATGTCAAACATAAGAGTGTTGCACCATTTTTTTACGTGATTTCACCTGTTTTTCATGCAACTTGCCCCGCTCCACAGATTTATCAACCGGTTTCACTTCTTTTGCCCCACTCAATTATTTTTCGGAAACTTCGGGCCATTTTTGGCTACTTCGGGCCCTTTTTCGGCTAATTCGGGTCATTTTTCGGCTACTACGGGTCATTTTTCGTCTACCATGCATGCACATGAGGGAGCACTCCTTTTTCGGTTACTTCAGGCCCTTTTTTGACTACTTCGGGTCATTTTTCGGCTATTTCGGGTCAATTTTCGGCTACTTCGGGCCATTTTTCGGCTACTTCGGGCCATTTTGGAGCTTTTCTTGGCCATTTCGGGCCATTTTTCGCCCGCTCGGGCCATTTTCGGGCCATGTACACTCCCATGTGTGCACATGAGTGGGCAATCCTTTTTCAGCTACTTCGGGCCATTTTTCGGCTAATTCGGGTCATTTTTCGAGTACTTCAGGCCAGTTTTCGGCTACTTCGGGTCATTTTTGACTATTTCGGGGTCTTTCTCGTCTCTACACGAGGGGGCAATCCTTTTTCGGCTACTTCGGGTCATTGTTCGGCTACTTCGGACCATTTTTCGGCTATTTCGGGCCTTTCTAGGCCATTTCGGGCCATTGTTCCCTTGCTCGGGCCATTTTCAGGCCATGTACACTACCATGCCTGCACATGAGGCGGCAATCCTTTTTTGGCTACTTCGACCTATTTTTCGGCTACTTCGGGTCATTTTCCGGCTCTCATGCGTGTACATGAGAGGGCAATCCTTTTTCGGCTACTTTGGGCCATTTTTCGGCTACTTCGGGCCAATTGTTGGCCATTTCGGGCCTTATACAATCCCCTACGTGTACATGAGGGGGTACCCCTTTTGAAAATCTTGCCCCTTAATAGGGAATATGCATTTTTGGGCTCTAGCCACACGTAGGGTTACCAACCCCAAAAATCCCCCATGTCAAAAATAAGAGTGTTCCATCATTTTGGTTTGTGTTGTGATCCCCCTTGTTAGTGTTGTGATCTAAAAGCCAATTATAGGATGATTGTTTTCTAAGTTTTGTTTATGTAATTGAATGATTATGTTTATCATTTTGTTCCTTGAGTATTTTATTAATTATAGATCATTCAGGTTGAGGACTTGGAATTGTGGAACTCTATACATGTGTTAATAAATACTCTAAAGTGTCCCTAGTCTTGGTAATTAACAAGGGACATTAATTACCGGTATAAGATTAGCATTTGGATTAGATGATGATTATGTTCTGCAGATCATATGACAAGGAGTTGTCAATCTGATCAAATGGATACCTGATGGAGATCAGGGGATTGGACGTGACCAAAGTAAAACATTTAATATGGATTGTGTTTGTGTCATTAATGTTTTATTTGTGTCTAGAATTCTAAGGTATGAGATGATTGTTTCTCTCACATGGGAATATATATTCGTGGATATTATCCAACGTTGTCCGTAACTGGCAATTATACAGATTCTATCTCAGTATGTATTTCTTATGTGGAGGGATAGTAATTATCAAGAATACCAAGTATGTGCACATATGATTAAGGAGTTAATTATAATTACTGAATTATTTCGGAATCAAGAAACGAGTAGATTTGCTCGGAATCAAGTGAGTTTTCAAAAGGAAATCGAACATGAATGGCAACTTGACTACTTACAAAGCACGGCTGGTAGCGAAAGGTTTTAAGCAAATTCAAGGAGTTGATTATGATGAAACCTTCTTGCCCCGTGGCTATGTTTAAGTCAATTCGGATTATCTTAGCAATTGCCGCATTTTATGTTATGAGATATGGCAAATGGATATCAAAACTGCATTTCTAAATGGGGATTTAGAAGAGGATGTGTATATGACACAACTGCATGGTTTTGTAGATCCTAGTAATGCTAAGAAAGTGTGCAAGCTTCAGAGCTCTATTTATGGACTGAAGCAAGCATCGCGGAGTTGGAACAAACACTTTGACAAAGAGATCAAAATGTTTGATTTTGTCAAGTGCGAAGAAGAACCTTGTGTATACAAAAGGGTTAGTGGGAGTGCAGTCATCTTTCTGGTGTTGTATGTGGATGACATACTTTTGATCGGAAATGACATTCCTTTCTGAATTCTGTGAAAACTTTATTGATGAAGGTGTTCTCAATGAAAGATCTGGGTGAAGCTGCCTATATTATAGGCATTAAGATCTATAGAGATAGATCTAGGAGACTCATAGGATTGAGTCAAAGTGCATACATTGACAAAGTGCTAAAGAGGTTTGGCATGCAGGATTCCAACAAAAGTTTCTTGCCAATGTCTTCTGACATTCCATTGAGCAAGAAACAGTGTCCTTCGATGACTGTTGAGCTCGATAACATGAAGAGAGTACCATATGCTTTGGCAATTGGTTCTATCATGTATGCCATGATATGCACTCGCCCAGATGTGTCATACTCGTTAAATGTGACTAGCAGATATCAGGCCAATCCAGGATTAGCACATTGGATCGTCGTTAAGAATATCCTAAAGTAACTCAAAAGGTCTAAAGATATGTTCCTTGTATATGGTGGGGAATCTCAGCTCGTTGTAAGGGGTTACACCGATGCTAGTTTCCAGACCGACCATGATGACATGAGATCGCAATCGGGATATGTGTTCATTCTCAATGGTGGTGCTATGAGCTGGAAGAGTTCCAAGCAAGAGACCACAGCTGATTCAACCACCGAGATTGAATATGTAGCATGGAAGGAGTTCCAAGCTACGAGGAAAAGGTTGTTGGAACAAAAAGTTCCTGGTCGAACTTAGCGTGGTTCTCAGTTCATCAGGGCATGCACAGCTCATATATTACAACAATGAAGCTATCGCACATGCAAAGAACCGAGATCGCACAAGAGATCCAAACATGTTTTATGAAGGTATCACCTAATTCGAGAATTGATCGAGGTGATATGAAGGTTTGCATAGTTGATACGGACGGAAACACAACTGACCCGCTAACAAAGCCGCTTTCTCAAGCAAAACATATGATGCACATACCTCTATGAGTATGAGATACACAAGAGTGTGGACTTGAGATTGTGTAGGGCTACACTTGTTTAGAGTTTTTATACATGGAGATGTATATGGGATTGGCTCTAGCTCAAGTGGGAGATTGTTAGTGTTGTGATCTAGAAGTCAATCATAGGATGATTGTTTTCTAAGTTTTGTTTATGTAATTGAATGATTATGTTTATCATTTTGTTCCTTGAGTATTTTATTAATTATAGATCATTCAGGTTGAGGACTTGGAATTGTGGAACTCTATACAATGGATACCTGATGGAGATCAGGGGATTGGACGTGACCAAAGTAAAACATTTAATATGGATTGTGTTTGTGTCATTAATGTTTTATTTGTGTCTGGAATTCTAAGGTATGAGATGATTGTTTCTCTCACATGGGAATATATATTCGTGGATATTATCCAACGTTGTCCGTAACTGGCAATTATACAGATTCTATCTCAGTATGTATTTCTTATGTGGAGGGATAGTAATTATCAAGAATACCAATGTCCCTCATATAATGAGCAATGATATCACTGGGCCCCTTGATGAAATAATACAAGTATGTGCACATATGATTAAGGAGTTAATTATAATTACTGAATTATTTCGGAATCAAGAAACGAGTAGATTTGCAAGGATGACACACTCCTACCTTGGATCTATTCATGATAACATGAGACATGGAATTGACACGAGGCAATTATTGCTTAGGGATCGTGATACAGTATGGTACTTATCATCTGTGTCATTTGGGTAATTACAATGCATATTGCTAGGTGCCGCTTGTAATTTATGGAATCGAAAAAAGTTTCAGATTCTATTGCCGAATGACATAGATCCCACAGGGTCTTACCAATAAGGAATTAATTAGAAATGCTCCTTAATTTATTTGACATGTATGACATGACAAATAAATTGGTTTCTCCACTAAAACATGAGAAATATAATTATTTGGATAATTATATATGATACTACAATTAATTAGATTAATTGTATTTGATTAATTCAAACAAGGAAAGTGAAATTTGGCCCAATAAACAAAGCCTAATGGCTGTTGTTAATTATGGCTCATGTTTATTTAAAGAATTGTTTCCATAATTAAAAGTTAGCCCAAAATAGTTTACCACGTTTTCTGAAAGCTGCTGAGCAATGTTTCTTATTTGGGCCATATATTTCTAATACGATATCCGTTTTTAGCGTTCTATATCTTTCTGGAAAGGTAATAGAAAAATCTACAACTTTATATTTCTGGAAGAAAACCAAATTAGAAATATATCATGCTAAAAAACGTGGTAGAACGTGGTGCTAAATTTAGACTACCTTGTTCTCGGCCATTTTGGGCCATTTTTCCCCCACTCGGGCCATTTTCGGCAATTTCTGGCAATTTACACTCCCATGCGTGCACTTGAGGGGGCAATTCTTTTTCGGCTTCTTCGGGCCATTTTCGGCTACTTCGGGTCATTTTTCGGCTACTTCGGGCCTTTCGAGGCCATTTCGGGCCATTTTTCCCTCGCTCGGGTTATTTTCGGGCCATGTACACTCCCATGCGTGCACATGAGGGGGCAATCCTTTTTCGGCTACTTCGGGCCATTTTTCGGCTACTTCGGGTCATTTTTCGACTACTTCGGGTCATTTTTCGGCACTCATGCGTGTACATGAGGGGTCAATCCTTTTTCGGCTACTTCGGGTCATTTCTCGGCTACTTCGGGCCATTTTTCGGCTACTTTGGGCCAATTGTTGGTCATTTCGGGCCTTGTACACTCCCCTGCGTGTACATGAGGGGTACCCCTTTTGAAAATCGTGCCCCTTAATAGGGAATATGCATTTTTGGGCTCTAGCCACGCGTAGAGTTACGAACCCCTGAAATCCCCCATGTCAAAAATAAGAGTGTTGCACCATTTTTTTACGTCATTTCATCCGTTTTGCATGCAAGTTGCCCCGCTCCACAGATTTTTCAACCGGTTTCACTTCTTTTGTCCCGCTCAATCATTTTTCGGCAACTTCGGGCCTTTTTCGGCCATTTTCGGCGATTTCGGGGCATTTTTCGCCCGCTCAATCCCTTTTCGGCCATTTCGAGCCATGTACACTCCCATGCGTGTACATGTGGGGGCAATCCTTTTTCGGCTACATCGGATTATTTTTCGACTACTTCGGACCATTTTTCGGCTACTTCGGACCATTTTTTGGCCGTTTCGGGCCATGTACACTCCCATGCGTGTACATGAGGGGGCACCCTTTTGAAAATCTTGCCCCCCTAATAGGGAATATGCATTTTTGGGCTCTAGCCACGCCTAGGGTTACCAACCCCCGAATTCCCCTATGTCAAAAATAAAAGTGTTGCACTATTTTTTTACGTGATTTCACCCGTTTTGCATGAAAGTTCTCCGCTCCACAGATTTTTCAACCGGTTTCACTTCTTTTCCAATTTTTTTTTAAATTTCAAATTTTTTCAAATTTGAAATTTTTTCGAATTTCATATTTTTTCCAAATATCAAATTTTTTCGAATTTCATATTTTTTCGTGGCAACCCCCGGCTCGGACTCACCGACGCTGCGCTTAACAGATTTTTTCCCTGTTATTTTTTTGTTAACTTCAAATTTCAAGATTTCCCCGTTTTTTTCAACTTTGAATTTTTGAAATTGAAAATTTCAAAAAGTTTGAATTTTTTTTTTTGCGGCATCCCTGGGCTCGGTCGTTCTTTGCATGGCATAAGGCAATCAAATAGTATGTTCCAAACAAAACTTCCGCCTGATTTTTCGCGGGCGCACACCGCATGGGAGGTATTGTTGCCAGGCTCATTTTTTGTAGTGTTACATCGGTGCCCTCATCTATTTTCGGAAACATCGTTGCCACCCTGTTTTTTCGTAGTGTTGCATTGCTGCTGTCATCCATTTTTCTAAACATCGCTGCCTCGCTCATTTTTGGCAGTTTTACATCGGTGCCCTCATCCAGCTTCAAAAGCATCGTTGCCTCACTGTTGTTTTGCAGTGTTACATCATTGCCTAACCAAATGTCCAGAACACCGTTGCCTCGCTATTGTTTTGCGTTGCTGCATCGATGCCCTCAACCATATTCCGAAGCACCGTTGCCTCACTGTTTTTTTGCAGTGCTGCATCGGTTCCTCCCGAAAATGTCAGAAAGGCAAGCAAATATCAATCGAGGGACAACTTCGCTACCCACAACAGGGCAGAACTACACAGGCAATCGATCACAAGTATCCCAGTCCCGACAAATTAAATGACGGGAGGGAGAGTGAAGAGACAACCCCATGTCTGTTGGCCGCACCAAAAGTGCAGGGAACCCGACATGCAGAGCAAGTCCAGAACAACTCATGCGACGCCACAGTACTAGACACGCTGCACTGGCGCCCACAACACCACCGTCCCCGGCCAAAATGACTCAGAGACAACCGATGTGCAGGTCAACCAGATATGGTAGCGCATTTAGACCAGCCGTACGCGAAAAATGAAACATCTGGGGCTGGCAATAAAAATAGGATAAAAATTATTTTTGAATTTTATGTTTGGATAAAAATCATTTTTGAATTTATGTTTGGATAAAAATCAGAATGGGTACAATGGTTGCACAAAAATTCTGTCCTCACTCATTCAGGGCCAAGAGTTCAAGTTTTGCCAAAATTTTCCACAACTTTGTCGATTTGGGACTTCTTTCGCCGTAGCTCTTGGTCCTCGCAAGGGGAGGACCAAAATTCATCCAACCCACACTCGCATCATCCGACCTTTTATTTAAAAAGATTTATTTCAAAAAGATTTATTTAAAAAAGATTTATTTCAAAAAGATTTATTTCAAAAAAGAGTTTTTCAAAAAGGATCCTGATGACATGATGCCTTTTGACATCCTGCCTAACCCGACGGGACTTCGTACACTGCGTTGTGTGTACGTGTGGCTGCATATGCACATGCTTCGGGGCAGGACGCGCCACGCCAAGACGCCCTGCCCCCAACCCGACGGAACTTCGTACACTGTGTTGTGTGTACGCGTGGCTGCATATGCACAAGTTTCGGGCCCAACCCGACGGGACTTCGTACACTGTGTTGTGTGTACGCGTGGCTGCATATGCACAAGTTTCGGGGCAGGACGCGCCACGCCAAGACGCACTGCCCCCAACCCGACGGGACTTCGTACATTGCGTTGTGTGTACGCGTGACTGCATATGCACATGCTTCGGGCCAGAACGCGCCATGCCAAGACGCCCTGCCCCCAACCCGACGGGACTTCGTACATTGCGTTGTGTGTACGCGTGGCTGCATATGCAAGGACAGCAACAAACATTTTATTTTACCATTGCAATAATAATTAAGCTTTAAGTCATGCTTAAAATACCCACTTTTCATGGAATGGAAGTGGCTGTTGTTTGTCGACTTCAATCATGATTAAAGAGCTAAAAGATTAATTAGATTGTAGATATCCATGAAATATTTTGTTCATGTGAACTATAAAGAGGTGGATTCGTGTGGTATGCTAACCCTCTGCTGCGATGGCAATGGACAGCGCATTTAATAATACGATAGAAATAGTGACGCGGTTGACAGTTTATTACGTTCCTAAAACCGAGATGCTATAATCAAGGGCAAAAAAAATCTAAATACATATTCAGATGGTATTTGCTAAACTGTACATAAGAATAACGAAATCTAAATACATATTCAGATAAAGTTAATAAAGGAATTATGCGGGGACGGTGTTAATTAGATATGGCCTATGGGTGTGAGAATAATACAAAACGAAATTATTAATCTGAGCGGCATGAAAGTTTAGTTTATTCAAATAATATGTTTTCGGAAGTGTTAATCGTATATTAAACAAACACTATATTAAGGAAATTTTTTAGTTTTTAGAATGCCACCCAGCCAAGACTATATTAAGGAAAATTATATTGAAATTACATCTTAACTAAAAGAATAACACTATTTTTTTTTGTTTTAAAGGGTATATTATTGAAATTTCTTCATCTCCCAGAACAAACTTTTTGTTCTATCTGATATTCACATTTGATTTGCATCCGAAAAAAAAAAATATGAAATCCGCTCAGTTTTCACCCCTCTGACGAAATACCTTATTTAATACATATTTTCATTTAAAATTAATTAAGATATATTACTATAAACTTATTGTTAGACAAACAAGTCATTTGTGCTAAATTTTTGGATCTGATCTTTATGGTGTGTTATGAAAGATTTATCTAGATTGGAAAGTTTCTGGAAAATGAGCTAATGAGAAAATTCCATCAGAATTTCATTCTCATTTGACATGTCCTCTTCCATTCCCAGCTCTAATATCATCAAAATAATAATGGACACAGAGCTCATGCTTTAGTTTCTATCTAATCTCACCCTTTTCTGTTCCTTTTTCTTCCCATGTAATCAGAAACACATCCTATTCTTTCATTTTTGAAAATCAACAAATTAACATCAAGGAACCCGTGTCTAGGGGATGCAGAACCCATTTCCCATGAGAAATGATATCGCCGAACATGCTTACGCTTATGCCCGTCACATCATCTCGTCGGTTTTTCCCTGTAAATCTGTAAATCATCGCAAAACAATCCAAATTCTGATATTTCAGCTCATGATTGTTCAAATTTCAACGCCTTGTTCAAGTCATTGATTTCAATTCAAAATGTTTATATCCAGAGAAGAATAAATTTCGCCCTTTCAAAATATTTTACAAAGAAGATAAATAAAATAAAACACAAAGAAAGATCATCAAATATGAAACCTCAATACAAAATTGCGTTCATAATGAGTAGGAGGTTTGTTAATCAACAACAAATTTTCAGACCATCAAATCCTCATAACGCCATAAAATAAAACACAGAGAAAGATCATCAAAGCACAAATCACAAATCACAAAAAACAAAATACAAAAAATTACATGATTTATGAGTGTTTTATCTCAGACAAATGCCTCGTTGTCCCCATTTTGGATGGATCAAGTTGAATGGATTTGACCCACCTCGGACTCGTCTTCTGTTTTCTCGTCACCGAATAACACTAAATCATAAATGTTGTTATTTAAACTAAAAGAAGGAAGACCAAATAAAATAAAAACTAAAGAAGAGAAGATAAGATAAGAGAGATCAAGGAACCCGTCGCAGGATATGGAAGAAGAGGGCTCGATTACATCTTTTATATAAAGCAACCAAAACTATGGTTTTAGTGAGTGGCGGCGAATCGGCGATCTTTCCAACAAATTTTCATACCATCAAATCCCCAATAAAAGACATAAAGAAAAACAAAAATAAAACTAAAAAACCAATTATGAAATCTCAATAAAAAATTGCGTTCAGAATGAGTAGGAGGTTGTTAATCAACAACGAATTTTCAGACCATCAAATCCTCATAACGCCATAAAATAAAACACAGAGAAAGATTATCAAAGCACAAATAACAAATCACAAAAAACAAAATACAAAAAATTGCATGATTTATGAGTGTTTTATCTCAGACAAATGCCTCGTTGTCCCCATTTTGGATGGATCAAGTTGAATGGATTTGACCCACGTCGGACTCGTCATCTGTTTTCTCGTCACGGAATAACACTGAATCATAGATGTTGTTATTTAAACTAAAAGAAGGAAGACCAAATAAAATAAAAACTAGAGAAGAGAAGAGAAGATAAGAGAGATCAACGCACCCGTTGCACGATATGGAAGAAGAGAGCTCGATTACATCATTTATATAAAGCAACGAAAACTAGGGTTTTGGTGAGTGGCGGCGAATCGGCGATCTTACTAACAAATTTTCAGACTATCAAATCCTCAATAAAAGACATAAAGAAAAACAAAAATAAAACAAAAAAACCAAATATGAAACCTCAATAAAAGATTGCGTTCAGAATGAGTAGGAGGTTTGTTAATTAACAACGAATTTTCAGACCATCAAATCCTCATAACGCCATCAAATAAAACACAGAGAAAGATTATCAAATCACAAATCACAAAAAACAAAATACAAAAAATTGCATGATTTATTAGTGTTTTATCTCAGACAAATGCCTCGTTGTCCCCATTTTGGATGGATCAAGTTGAATGGATTTGACCCACATCGGACTCGTCATCTGTTTTCTCGTCACGGAATAACATTGAATCATAGATGTTGTTATTTAAACTAAAAGAAGGAAGACCAAATAAAATAAAAACTAAAGAAGAGAAGAAAATATAAGAGAGATCAAGGAACCCGTCGCAGGATATGGAAGAAGAGGGCTAGATTACATCTTTTATATAAAGCAACAAAAACAAGAGTTTTGGTGAGTAGCGGCGAATCGGCGATCTTTCCAAGAAATTTTCAGACCATCATATTCTCAATAAAAGATATAAAGAAAAACAAAAATAAAACAAAAAAACCAAATATGAAACCTCAATAAAAGATTGCGTTCAGAATGAGTAGGAGGTTTGTTAATCAACAACGAATTTTCAGACCATCAAATCCTCATAACGCCATCAAATAAAACACAGAGAAAGATTATCAAAGCACAAATCACAAAAAACAAAATACAAAAAATTGCATGATTTATTAGTGTTTTATCTCAGACAAATGCCACGTTGTCCCCATTTTGGATGGATCAAGTTGAATGGATTTGACCCACCTCGGACTCGTCATCCGTTTTTCTCGTCACGGAATAACACTGAATCATAGATGTTGTTATTTAAACTAAAAGAAGGAAGACCAAATAAAATAAAAACTAAAGAAGAGAAGAAAATATAAGAGAGACCAGGGAACCCGTCGCAGGATATGGAAGAAGAGGGCTCGATTACATCTTTTATATAAAGCAACTAAAACTAGGGTTTTGGTGAGTGGCGGCGAATCGGCGATCTTTCCAAGAAATTTTCAGACCATCAAATTCTCAAAAAAAGATATAAAGAAAAACAAAAATAAAACAAAAAAACCAAATATGAAACCTCAATAAAATATTGCGTTCAGAATGAGTAGGAGGTTTGTTAATCAACAACGAATTTTCAGACCATCAAATCCTCATAACGCCATCAAATAAAACACAGAGAAAGATTATCAAAGCACAAATCACAAAAAGCAAAATAAAAAAAATTGCATGATTTATTAGTGTTTTATCTCAGACAAATGCCACGTTGTCCCCATTTTGGATGGATCAAGTTGAATGGATTTGACCCACCTCGGACTCGTCATCTGTTTTCTCGTCACGGAATAACACTGAATCATAGATGTTGTTATTTAAACTAAAAGAAGGAAGACCAAATAAAATAAAAAGTAAAGAAGAGAAGAAAATATAAGAGAGACCAGGGAACCCGTCGCAGAATATGGAAGAAGAGGGCTCGATTACATCTTTTATATAAAGCAACTAAAACTATGGTTTTGGTGAATGGCGGCGAATCGGCGATCTTTCCAAGAAATTTTCAGACCATCAAATCCTCAATAAAAGACATAAAGAAAAACAAAAATAAAACTAAAAAACCAAATATGAAACCTCAATAAAAGATTGCGTTCAGAATGAGTAGGAGGTTTGTTAATCACCAACGAATTTTCAGACCATCAAATCCTCATAACGCCATCAAATAAAACACAGAGAAAGATTATCAAAGCACAAATCACAAAAAACAAAATACAAAAAATTGCATGATTTATTAGTGTTTTATCTCAGACAAATGCCACGTTGTCCCCATTTTGGATGGATCAAGTTGAATGGATTTGACCCACCTCGGACTCGTCATCTGTTTTCTCGTCACGGAATAACACTGAATCATAGATGTTGTTATTTAAACTAAAAGAAGGAAGACCAAATAAAATAAAAACTAAAGAAGAGAAGAAAATATAAGAGAGACCAGGGAACCCGTCGCAGGATATGGAAGAAGAGGGCTCGATTACATCTTTTATATAAAGCAACTAAAACTAGGGTTTTGGTGAGTGGCGGCGAATCGGCGATCTTTCCAAGAAATTTTCAGACCATCAAATTCTCAAAAAAAGATATAAAGAAAAATAAAAATATAACAAAAAAACCAAATATGAAACCTCAATAAAAGATTGCGTTCAGAATGAGTAGGAGATTTGTTAATCAACAACGAATTTTCAGACCATCAAATCCTCATAACGCCATCAAATAAAACACAGAGAAAGATTATCAAAGCACAAATCACAAAAAACAAAATACAAAAAATTGCATGATTTATTAGTGTTTTATCTCAGACAAATGCCACGTTGTCCCCATTTTGGATGGATCAAGTTGAATGGATTTGACCCACCTCGGACTCGTCATCATCTTTTTCTCGTCACGGAATAACACTGAATCATAGATGTTGTTATTTAAACTAAAAGAAGGAAGACCAAATAAAATAAAAACTAAAGAAGAGAAGAAAATATAAGAGAGACCAGGGAACCCGTCGCAGGATATGGAAGAAGAGGGCTCGATTACATCTTTTATCTAAAGCAACTAAAACTAGGGTTTTGGTGAGTGGCGGCGAATCGGCGATCTTTCCAAGAAATTTTCAGACCATCAAATTCTCAAAAAAATATATAAAGAAAAACAAAAATAAAACAAAAAAACCAAATATGAAACCTCAATAAAATATTGCGTTCAGAATGAGTAGGAGGTTTGTTAATCAACAACGAATTTTCAGACCATCAAATCCTCATAACGCCATCAAATAAAACACAGAGAAAGATTATCAAAGCACAAATCACAAAAAAGAAAATAAAAAAAATTGCATGATTTATTAGTGTTTTATCTCAGACAAATGCCACGTTGTCCCCATTTTGGATGGATCAAGTTGAATGGATTTGACCCACCTCGGACTCGTCATCTGTTTTCTCGTCACGGAATAACACTGAATCATAGATATTGTTATTTAAACTAAAAGAAGGAAGACCAAATAAAATAAAAAGTAAAGAAGAGAAGAAAATATAAGAGAGACCAGGGAACCCGTCGCAGAATATGGAAGAAGAGGGCTCGATTACATCTTTTATATAAAGCAACTAAAACTATGGTTTTGGTGAATGGCGGCGAATCGGCGATCTTTCCAAGAAATTTTCAGACCATCAAATCCTCAATAAAAGACATAAAGAAAAACAAAAATAAAACAAAAAAACCAAATATGAAACCTCAATAAAAGATTGCGTTCAGAATGAGTAGGAGGTTTGTTAATCACCAACGAATTTTCAGACCATCAAATCCTCATAACGCCATCAAATAAAACACAGAGAAAGATTATCAAAGCACAAATCACAAAAAACAAAATACAAAAAATTGCATGATTTATTAGTGTTTTATCTCAGACAAATGCCACGTTGTCCCCATTTTGGATGGATCAAGTTGAATGGATTTGACCCACCTCGGACTCGTCATCTGTTTTCTCGTCACGGAATAACACTGAATCATAGATGTTGTTATTTAAACTAAAAGAAGGAAGACCAAATAAAATAAAAACTAAAGAAGAGAAGAAAATATAAGAGAGACCAGGGAACCCGTCGCAGGATATGTAAGAAGAGGGCTCGATTACATCTTTTATATAAAGCAACTAAAACTAGGGTTTTGGTGAGTGGCGGCGAATCGGCGATCTTTCCAAGAAATTTTCAGACCATCAAATTCTCAAAAAAAAATATAAAGAAAAACAAAAATATAACAAAAAAACCAAATATGAAACCTCAATAAAAGATTGCGTTCAGAATGAGTAGGAGATTTGTTAATCAACAACGAATTTTCAGACCATCAAATCCTCATAACGCCATCAAATAAAACACAGAGAAAGATTATCAAAGCACAAATCACAAAAAACAAAATACAAAAAATTGCATGATTTATTAGTGTTTTATCTCAGACAAATGCCACGTTGTCCCCGTTTTGGATGGATCAAGTTGAATGGATTTGACCCACCTCGGACTCGTCATCTGTTTTCTCGTCACGGAATAACACTGAATCATAGAAGTTGTTATTTAAACTAAAAGAAGGAAGACCAAATAAAATAAAAACTAAAGAATAGAAGAAAATATAAGAGAGATCAAGGAACCCGTCGCAGGATATGGAAGAAGAGGGATCGATAACATCTTTATATAAAGCAACCAAAACTAGAGTTTTGGTGAGTGGCGGCAAATCGGCGATCTTTCCAACAAAATTTCAGACCATCAAATCCTCAATAAAAGACATAAAGAAAAACAAAAATAAAACTAAAAAACCAAATATGAAACCTCAATAAAAGAATGCGTTCAGAAAGAGTAGGAGGTTTGTTAATCAACAACAAATTTTCAGACCATCAAATCCTCATAACGCCATCAAATAAAACACAGAGAAAGATTATCAAAGTACAAATCACAAATCACAAAAAACAAAATACAAAAAATTACATGATTTATGTGTGTTTTATCTCAGAGAAATGCCTCGTTGTCCCCATTTTGATGGATCAAGTTGAATGAATTTGACCCACGTCGGACTCGTCATCTGTTTTCTCGAAACAGAATAACACTGAATCATAGAGGTTGTTATTTAATCTAAATGAAGGAAGACCAAATAAAATAACAACTAAAGAAGAGAAGAAAATATAAGAGAGATCAAGGAACCCGTCGCAGGATATGGAAGAAGAGGGCTCGATTACAGCTTTTATATAAAGCAACCAAAACTAGGGTTTTGGTGAGTGGCGGCGAATCGGCGATCTTTCCAATAAATTTTCAGACCATCAAATCCTCAATAAAAGACATAAAGAGAAACAAAAATAAAACAAAAAAAAAACAAATATGAGACCTCAAAAAAAGATTGCGTTCAGAATGAGTAGGAGGTTTGTTAATCAACAACGAATTTTCGGACCATCAAATCCTCATAACGCAAGAAAATAAAACACAGAGAAAGATTATCAAAGCACAAATCACAAATCACAAAAAACAAAATACAAAAAATTGCATGATTTCTTAGTGTTTTATCTCAGACAAATGCCTCGTTGTCCCATTTTGGATGGATCAAGTTGAATGGATTTGACCCACTCGGACTCGTCATCTGTTTCCTCGTCAGGGAATAACACTGAATCATAGATGTTGTTATTTAAACTAAAAGAAGGAAGACCAAATAAAATAAAAAGTAAAGAAGAGAAGAAAATATAAGAGAGACCAGGGAACCCGTCGTAGGATATGGTAGATGAGGGCTCGATTACATCTTTTATATAAATCAACCAAAACTAGGGTTTTGGTGAGTGGCGGCGAATCGGCGATCTTTCCAATAAATTTTCACACCATCAAATCCTCAATAAAAGATATAAAGAAAAATAAAAATAAAACTAAAAAACCAAATATGAAACCTCAATAAAAGATTGCGTTCAGAATGAGTAGGAGGTTTGTTAATCTACCACGAATTTTCAGACCATCAAATCCTCATAACGCCATCAAATAAAACACAGAGAAAGATTATCAAAGCACAAATCACAGAAAACAAAATACAAAAAATTGCATGATTTATTAGTGTTTTATCTCAGACAAATGCCTCGTTGTCCCCATTTTGGATGGATCAAGTTGAATGGATCTGACCCACCTCGGACTCGTCATTTGTTTTCTCGTCACGGAATAACACTGAATCATAGATGTTGTTATTTAAACTAAAACAAGGAAGGCCAAATAAAATAAAAACTAAAGAAGAGAAGAAAATATAAGAGAGATCAAGGAACCCGTCGCAGGATATGGAAGAAGAGGGCTCGATTACATCTTTTATATTAAGCAACAAAAACAAGAGTTTTGGTGAGTAGCGGCGAATCGGCGATCTTTCCAAGAAATTTTCAGACCATCAAATTCTCAATAAAAGATATAAAGAAACACAAAAATAAAACAAAAAAAAACAAATATGAAACCTCAATAAAAGATTGCGTTCAGAATGAGTAGGAGGTTTGTTAATGAACAACGAATTTTCAGACCATCAAATCCTCAAAACGCCATCAAATAAAACACAGAGAAAGATTATCAAAGCACAAATCACAAAAAACAAAATAAAAAAAATTGCATGATTTGTTAGTGTTTTATCTCAGACAAATGCCACGTTGTCCCCATTTTGGATGGATCAAGTTGAATAGATTTGACCCACCTCGGACTCGTCATCTGTTTTATCGTCACGGAATAACACTGAATCATAGATGTTGTTATTTAAACTAAAAGAAGGAAGACCAAATAAAATAAAAACTAAAGAAGAGAAGAAAATATAAGAGAGACCAGGGAACCCGTCGCAGGATATGGTAGATGAGGGCTCGATTACATCTTTTATATAAAGCAACCAAAACTAGGGTTTTGGTGAGTGGCGGCGAATCGGCGATCTTTCCAATAAATTTTCAAACCATCAAATCCTCAATAAGAGATATAAAGAAAAATAAAAATAAAACTAAAAAACCAAATATGAAACCTCAATAAAAGATTGCGTTCAGAATGAGTAGGAGGTTTGTTAATCAACAACGAATTTTTAGACCATCAAATCCTCATAACGCCATCAAATAAAACACAGAGAAAGATTATCAAAGCACAAATCACAAAAAACAAAATACAAAAAATTGCATGATTAATTAGTGTTTTATCTCAGACAAATGCCACGTTGTCCCCATTTTGGATGGATCAAGTTGAATGGATTTGACCCACCTCGGACTCGTCATCTGTTTTCTCGTCACGGAATAACACTGAATCATATATGTTGTTATTTAAACTAAAAGAAGGAAGACCAAATAAAATGAAAACTAAAGAAGAGAAGAAAATATAAGAGAGAGCAAGGAACCCGTCGCAGGATATGGAAGAAGAGGGCTCGATTACATCTTTTATATAAAGCAACCAAAACTAGAGTTTTGGTGAGTGGCGGCAAATCGGCTATCTTTCCAACAAAATTTCAGACCATCAAATCCTCAATAAAAGACATAAAGAAAAACAAAAATAAAACTAAAAAACCAAATATGAAACCTCAATAAAAGATTGCGTTCAGAAAGAGTAGGAGGTTTGTTAATCACCAACCAATTTTCAGACCATCAAATCCTCATAACGCTATCAAATAAAACACAGAGAAAGATTATCAAAGTACAAATCACAAATCACAAAAAACAAAATACAAAAAATTACATGATTTATATGTGTTTTATCTCAGAGAAATGCCTCGTTGTCCCCATTTTGATGGATCAAGTTGAATGAATTTGACCCACGTCGGACTCGTCATCTGTTTTCTCGTAATAGAATAACACTGAATCATAGATGTTGTTATTTAAACTAAAAGAAGGAAGACCAAATAAAATAACAACTAAAGAAGAGAAGAAAATATAAGAGAGATCAAGGAACCCGTCGCAGGATATGGAAGAAGAGGGCTCGATTACAGCTTTTATATAAAGCAACCAAAACTAGGGTTTTGGTGAGTGGCGGCGAATCGGCGATCTTTCCAATAAATTTTCAGACCATCAAATCCTCAATAAAAGACATAAAGAGAAACAAAAATAAATCAAAAAAATCCAAATATGAAACCTCAAAAAAAGATTGCGTTCAGAATGAGTAGGAGGTTTATTAATCAACAACGAATTTTCGGACCATCAAATCCTCATAACGCAATAAAATAAAACACAGAGAAAGATTATCAAAGCACAAATCACAAATCACAAAAAACAAAATACAAAAAAATTGCATGATTTATTAGTCTTTTATCTCAGACAAATGCCTCGTTGTCCCATTTTGGATGGATCAAGTTGAATGGATTTGATCCACCTCGGACTCGTCATCTGTTTTCTCATCACGGAATAACACTGAATCATAGATGTTGTTATTTAAACTAAAACAAGGAAGACCAAATAAAATAAAAAGTAAAGAAGAGAAGAAAATATAAGAGAGACCAGGGAACCCGTCGCAGGATATGGTAGATGAGGGCTCCATTACATCTTTTATATAAATCAACCAAAACTAGGGTTTTGGTGAGTGGCGGCGAATCGGCGATCTTTCCAATAAATTTTCAAACCATCAAATCCTCAATAAAAGATATGAAGAAAAATAAAAATAAAACTAAAAAACCAAATATGAAACCTCAGTAAAGATTGCGTTCAGAATGAGTAGGAGGTTTGTTCATCAACAACGAATTTTCAGACCATCAAATCCTCATAACGCCATCAAATAAAACACAGAGAAAGATTATCAAAGCACAAATCACAAAAAACAAAATACAAAAAATTGCAAGATTTATTAGTGTTTTATCTCAGACAAATGCCTCGTTGTCCCCATTTTGGATGGATCAAGTTGAATGGATTTGACCCACCTCGGACTCGTCATTTGTTTTCTCGTCACGGAATAACACTGAATCATAGATGTTGTTATTTAAACTAAAAGAAGGAAGAACAAATAAAATAAAAACTAAAGAAGAGAAGAAAATATAAGAGAGATCAAGGAACCCGTCGCAGGATATGGAAGAAGAGGGCTCGATTACATCTTTTATATAAAGCAACAGAAACAAGAGTTTTGGTGAGTAGCGGCGAATCGGCGATCTTTCCAAGAAATTTTCAGACCATCAAATTATCAATAAAAGATATGAAGAAAAATAAAAATAAAACTAAAAAACGAAATATGAAACCTCAATAAAAGATTACGTTCAGAATGAGTAGGAGGTTTGTTAATCAACAACGAATTTTCAGACCATCAAGTCCTCATAACGCCATCAAATAAAACACAGTGAAAGATTATCAAAGCACAAATCACAAAAAACAAAATACAAAAAATTGCAAGATTTATTAGTGTTTTTTCTCAGACAAATGCCTCGTTGTCCCCATTTTAGATGGATCAAGTTGAATGGATCTGACCCACCTCGGACTCGTCATTTGTTTTCTCGTCACGGAATAACACTGAATCATAGATGTTGTTATTTAAACTAAAAGAAGGAAGGCCAAATAAAATAAAAACTAAAGAAGAGAAGAAAATATAAGAGAGATCAAGGAACCCGTCGCAGGATATGGAAGAAGAGGGATCGATGACATCTTTATATAAAGCAACCAAAACTAGAGTTTTGGTGAGTGGCGGCAAATCGGCGATCTTTCCAACAAAATTTCAGACCATCAAATCCTCAATAAAAGACATAAAGAAAAACAAAAATAAAACTAAAAAACCAAATATGAAACCTCAATAAAAGATTGCGTTCAGAAAGAGTAGGAGGTTTGTTAATCAACAACCAATTTTCAGACCATCAAATCCTCATAACGCCATGAAATAAAACACAGAGAAAGATTATCAAAGTACAAATCACAAATCACAAAAAACAAAATACAAAAAATTACATGATTTATGTGTGTTTTATCTCAGAGAAATGCCTCGTTGTCCCCATTTTGATGGATCAAGTTGAATGAATTTGACCCACGTCGGACTCGTCATCTGTTTTCTCGTAACAGAATAACACTGAATCATAGATGTTGTTATTTAAACTAAAAGAAGGAAGACCAAATAAAATAACAACTAAAGAAGAGAAGAAAATATAAGAGAGATCAAGGAACCCGTCGCAGGATATGGAAGAAGAGGGCTCGATTACAGCTTTTATATAAAGCAACCAAAACTAGGGTTTTGGTGAGTGGCGGCGAATCGGCGATCTTTCCAATAAATTTTCAGACCATCAAGTCCTCAATAAAAGACATAAAGAGAAACAAAAATAAAACAAAAAAATCCAAATATGAAACCTCAAAAAAAGATTGCGTTCAGAATGAGTAGGAGGTTTATTAATCAACAACGAATTTTCGGACCATCAAATCCTCATAACGCAATAAAATAAAACACAGAGAAAGATTATCAAAGCACAAATCACAAATCACAAAAAACAAAATACAAAAAATTGCATGATTTATTAGTGTTTTATCTCAGACAAATGCCTCGTTGTCCCATTTTGGATGGATCAAGTTGAATGGATTTGATCCACCTCGGACTCGTCATCTGTTTTCTCATCACGGAATAACACTGAATCATAGATGTTGTTATTTAAACTAAAAGAAGGAAGACCAAATAAAATAAAAAGTAAAGAAGAGAAGAAAATATAAGAGAGACCAGGGAACCCGTCGCAGGATATGGTAGATGAGGGCTCGATTACATCTTTTATATAAAGCAACCAAAACTAGGGTTTTGGTGAGTGGCGGCGAATCGGCGATCTTTCCAATAAATTTTCAAACCATTAAATCCTCAATAAAAGATATAAAGAAAACTAAAAATAAAACTAAAAAACCAAATATGAAACCTCCATAAAAGATTGCGTTCAAATGAGTAGGAGGTTTGTTAATCAACAACGAATTTTCAGACCATCAAATCCTCATAACGCCATCAAATAAAACACAGAGAAAGATTATCAAAGCACAAATCACAAAAAACAAAATACAAAAAATTGCATGATTTATTAGTGTTTTATCTCAGACAAATGCCACGTTGTCCCCATTTTGGATGGATCAAGTTGAATGGATTTGACCCACCTCGGACTCGTCATCTGTTTTCTCGTCACGGAATAACACTGAATCATAGATGTTGTTATTTAAACTAAAAGAAGGAAGACCAAATAAAATAAAAACTAAAGAAGAGAAGAAAATATAAGAGAGACCAGGGAACCCGTCGCAGGATATGGAAGAAGAGGGCTGGATTACATCTGTTATATAAAGCAACTAAAACTAGGGTTTTGGTGAGTGGCGGCGAATCGGCGATCTTTCCAAGAAATTTTCAGACCATCAAATTCTCAATAAAAGATATAAAGAAAAACAAAAATAAAACAAAAAAACCAAATATGAAACCTCAATAAAAGATTGCGTTCAGAATGAGTAGGAGGTTTATTAATTGATGTCTCCTTATTTTGCCTAATTTGCAACCCAATTTTACATCCGAACTTGTGCCTTAAAGCCTGAAAATGTGGACTTTTAGTCTAAATATCTTTAGAATGTGGTACTGCTATGTTTTGTTTCTTGTTTTACAGGAAAAGGGCGAAATTCTGGATCTGACAACTCTCCATACGGTCCGTATAGGTTTCCATACGGTCCGTACAAGATCAGCCCAACCACACAAGGGGTTCCACAGCAAGAGGCAAGAATTCTCCAAGGCAAGGTCAAGTATACGGTCCGTATAGACTTTTCATACGGACCGTACAAGCTATTTCGGAAACCCAGGCTGGAATTGGAAACAGAGACAGCTGGGGAGGCCGAAAAGGAAGGATTTGAGGACGCGATTTCGGGCATTAAGGCGCATCATTCCAGATCAGAAAGGATCTTTGGACTCATTCCTGGTGCTTGGGAGAGAAGAAACAACTTGGAGAAGAGGAAGAAGAAGTTTTGCAACGGATCTTCGGATTTTCTATAGTTTTTCTATGAACTCTTTCATAACTTTTATTGTGCTTTCTTTTGAGAACATGAGTAGCTAATTTTACTGTTTCTAGGGTTAAGATGTAATTGACGCTTGGTTTTACTTGTTTGCTACTGGATTATGTGTTGAATGCTTAGTTTTTATCTTGTTGTGTAGTATTCTAATTGCTTGGTTTTTGCTTGCTTGAGTTTGATTAGTCATCCCGTTAGATGAATGCGCACGTCTAATAGTTAGGAACCAAGTCTATGATACTTAATCCAACTGAACCAAGTATATGAGGTAGATCTACGGATCAAGGAGTACTGAAAGGGAAACTTTCCTCGAGGCGAAAGTCCTTGGATACCTTTAGTAAACCAACAAGTGACTTAGATAACTTAGTCCAAAATTACGAAAGTTGAGGGTTAACGCATCTAAGAGGGGAGTAGTTGAGTCCGGTAAATCGGGTTTCTAAGCCAAAATTGCGAACGCCGAGGTGAGGAACTTAGACCCGGTCGATGGAAACCCTAGGCAAAAGCACCAACACGTAAAACAAGGGGCTGCAAAGTATTTACTCGGGGGCCTATACGGACCGTATAGATTCTATACGGGCCGTATACCCCGGGGCCGACGAGATACAAAATCTGACACCCTGGAAACCCTTTTTATAATCTGAAAAACAACTTTTAATCTTGTTTTAATTGTTTTTAATCATCATTTCAATCAGTAGAACTGTTACAAACCAACAACCCAACTTCTCTTCACTTCTAGAATTTTAGTAGATTTGAGTAGAGTCCGGTCGTTTTTATTCCGTCCCTGTGGATACGATACCCGACTATACCAACGGTAGGGCTGTGCACTTGCAGTCTTAACCAGAGGTAGAACTCGAGTTTTAAAAGGTACAGCTCGCTGTACTGAAACTTGGGAGTGCATTTCTGGTGCGAACATTAATCAACAACGAATTTTCAGACCATCAAATCCTCATAACGCCATCAAATAAAACACAGAGAAAGATTATCAAAGCACAAATCACAAAAAACAAAATATAAAAAATTGCATGATTTATTAGTGTTTTATCTCAGACAAATGCCACGTTGTCCCCATTTTGGATGGATCAAGTTGAATGGATTTGACCCACATCGGACTCGTCATCTGTTTTCTCGTCACGGAATAACACTGAATCATAGATGTTGTTATTTAAACTAAAAAAAGGAAGACCAAATAAAATAAAAACTAAAGAAGAGAAAAAAATATAAGAGAGACCAGGGAACCCGTCGCAGGATATGGTAGATGAGGGCTCGATTACATCTTTTATATAAAGCAACCAAAACTAGGGTTTTGGTGAGTGGCGGCGAATCGGCGATCTTTCCAATAAATTTTCAAACCATCAAATCCTCAATAAAAGATATAAAGCAAAATAAAAATAAAACTAAAAAACCAAATATGAAACCTCAATAAAAGATTGCGTTCAGAATGAGTAGGAGGTTTGTTAATCAACAACGAATTTTCAGACCATCAAATCCTCCTAACGCCATCAAATAAAACACAGAGAGAGATTATCAAAGCACAAATCACAAAAAACAAAATACAAAAAATTGCATGATTTATTAGTGTTTTATCTCAGACAAATGCCACGTTGTCCCCATTTTGGATGGATCAAGTTGAATGGATTTGACCCACCTCGGACTCGTCATCTGTTTTCTCGTCACGGAATAACACTGAATCATACATGTTGTTATTTAAACTAAAAGAAGGAAGACCAAATAAAATAAAAAGTAAAGAAGAGAAGAAAATATAAGAGAAACCAGGGAACCCGTCGCAGGATATGGAAGAAAAGGGCTCGATTACATCTTTTATATAAAGCAACTAAAACTAGAGTTTTGGTGAGTGGCGGCGAATCGGCGATCTTTCCAAAAAAATTTCAGACCATCAAATCCTCAATAAAAGACATAAAGAAAAACAAAAATAAAACAAAAAAAACCAAATATGAAACTTCAATAAAAGATTGCGTTCAGAATGAGTAGGAGGTTTGTTAATCAACAACGAATTTTCAGACCATCAAATCCTCATAACGCCATCAAATAAAACACAGAGAAAGATTATCAAAGCACAAATCACAAAAAACAAAATACAAAAAATTGCATGATTTATTAGTGTTTTATCTCAGACAAATGCCACGTTGTCCCCATTTTGGATGGATCAAGTTGAATGGATTTGACCCACCTCGGACTCGTCATCTGTTTTCTCGTCACGGAATAACACTGAATCATAGATGTTGTTATTTAAACTAAAAGAAGGAAGACCAAATAAAATAAAAAGTAAAGAAGAGAAGAAAATATAAGAGAGACCAGGGAACCCGTCGCAGGATATGGAAGAAGAGGGCTCGATTACATCTTTTATATAAAGCAACCAAAACTAGGGTTTTGGTCAGTGGCGGCGAATCGGCGATCTTTCCAAGAAATTTTCAGACCATCAAATTCTCAATAAAAGATATAAAGAAAAACAAAAATAAAACAAAAAAACCAAATATGAAACCTCAATAAAAGATTGCGTTCAGAATGAGTAGGAGGTTTGTTCATCCACGACGAATTTTCAGACCATCAAATCCTCATAACGCCATAAAATAAAACACAGAGAAAGATCATCAAAGCACAAATCACAAAAAACAAAACACAAAAAATTGCATAATTTATGAGTGTTTTATCTAAGACAAATGCCTCACGCTCCCCATTTTGGATGGATCAAGTTGAATGGATTTGACCCACCTCGGACTCGTCATCTGAATTCTCGTCAGGGAATAACACTGAATCATATATGTTGTTATGTAAACTAAAAGAAGGAAGACCAAATAAAATAAAAACCAGAGAAGAGAAGAGAAGATAAGAGAGATCAAGGAACCCGTCGCAGGATATGGAAGAAGAGGGATCGATGACATCTTTATATAAAGCAACCAAAACTAGAGTTTTGGTGAGTGGCGGCAAATCGGCGATCTTTCCAACAAAATTTCAGATCATCAAATCCTCAATAAAAGACATAAAGAAAAACAAAAATAAAACTAAAAAACCAAATATGAAACCTCAATAAAAGATTGCGTTCAGAATGAGTAGGAGGTTTGTTAATCAACAACGAATTTTCAGACCATCAAATCCTCATAACGCCATCAAATAAAACACAGAGAAAGATTATCAAAGCACAAATCACAAATCACAAAAAACAAAATACAAAAAATTGCATGATTTATTAGTGTTTTATCTCAGACAAATGCCACGTTGTCCCCATTTTGGATAGATCAAGTTGAATGGATTTGACCCACCTCGGACTCGTCATCTGTTTTCTCGTCACGGAATAACACTGAATCATAGATGTTGTTATTTAAACTAAAAGAAGGAAGACCAAATAAAATAAAAAGTAAAGAAGAGAAGAAAATATAAGAGAGACCAGGGAACCCGTCGCAGGATATTGAAGAAGAGGGCTCGATTACATCTTTTATATAAAGCAACCAAAACTAGGGTTTTGGTCAGTGGCGGCGAATCGGCGATCTTTCCAAGAAATTTTCAGACCATCAAATTCTCAATAAAAGATATAAAGAAAAACAAAAATAAAACAAAAAAACCAAATATGAAACCTCAATAAAAGATTGCGTTCAGAATGAGTAGGAGGTTTGTTAATCAACAACGAATTTTCAGACCATTCAATCCTCATAACGCCATCAAATAAAACACAGAGAAAGATTATCAAAGCACAATTCACAAAAAAACAAAATACAAAAAATTGCATGATTTATTAGTGTTTTATCTCAGACAAATGCCACGTTGTCCCCATTTTGGATGGATCAAGTTGAATGGATTTGACCCACCTCGGACTCGTCATCCGTGTTTATCGTCACGGAATAACACTTGAATCATAGATGTTGTTATTTAAACTAAAAGAAGGAAGACCAAATAAAATAAAAACTAAAGAAGAGAAGAAAATATAAGAGAGACCAGGGAACCCGTCGCAGGATATGGTAGATGAGGGCTCGATTACATCTTTTATATAAATCAACCAAAACTAGGGTTTTGGTGAGTGGCGGCGAATCGGCGATCTTTCCAATAAATTTTCAAACCATCAAATCCTCAATAAAAGATATAAAGAAAAATAAAAATAAAACTAAAAAACCAAATATGAAACCTCAATAAAAGATTGCGTTCAGAATGAGTAGGAGGTTTGTTAATCAACAACGAATTTTCAGACCATCAAATCCTCATAACGCCATCAAATAAAACACAGAGAAAGATTATCAAAGCACAAATCACAAATCACAAAAAACAAAATACAAAAAATTGCATGATTTATTAGTGTTTTATCTCAGACAAATGCCACGTTGTCCCCATTTTGGATAGATCAAGTTGAATGGATTTGACCCACCTCGGACTCGTCATTTGTTTTCTCGTCACGGAATAACACTGAATCATAGATGTTGTTATTTAAACTAAAAGAAGGAAGACCAAATAAAATAAAAAGTAAAGAAGAGAAGAAAATATAAGAGAGACCAGGGAACCCGTCGCAGGATATTGAAGAAGAGGGCTCGATTACATCTTTTATATAAAGCAACCAAAACTAGGGTTTTGGTCAGTGGCGGCGAATCGGCGATCTTTCCAAGAAATTTTCAGACCATCAAATTCTCAATAAAAGATATAAAGAAAAACAAAAATAAAACAAAAAAACCAAATATGAAACCTCAATAAAAGATTGCGTTCAGAATGAGTAGGAGGTTTGTTAATCAACAACGAATTTTCAGACCATTCAATCCTCATAACGCCATCAAATAAAACACAGAGAAAGATTATCAAAGCACAATTCACAAAAAAACAAAATACAAAAAATTGCATGATTTATTAGTGTTTTATCTCAGACAAATGCCACGTTGTCCCCATTTTGGATGGATCAAGTTGAATGGATTTGACCCACCTCGGACTCGTCATCTGTTTTATCGTCACGGAATAACACTGAATCATAGATGTTGTTATTTAAACTAAAAGAAGGAAGACCAAATAAAATAAAAACTAAAGAAGAGAAGAAAATATAAGAGAGACCAGGGAACCCGTCGCAGGATATGGTAGATGAGGGCTCGATTACATCTTTTATATAAATCAACCAAAACTAGGGTTTTGGTGAGTGGCGGCGAATTGGCGATCTTTCCAATAAATTTTCAAACCATCAAATCCTCAATAAAAGATATAAAGAAAAATAAAAATAAAACTAAAAAACCAAATATGAAACCTCAATAAAAGATTTGTGTTCAGAATGAGTAGGAGGTTTGTTCATCCACGACGAATTTTCAGACCATCAAATCCTCATAACGCCATAAAATAAAACACAGAGAAAGATCATCAAAGCACAAATCACAAAAAACAAAACACAAAAAATTGCATAATTTATGAGTGTTTTATCTAAGACAAATGCCTCACGCTCCCCATTTTGGATAGATCAAGTTGAATGGATTTGACCCACCTCGGACTCGTCATCTGTATTCTCGTCATGGAATAACACTGAATCATATATGTTGTTATGTAAACTAAAAGAAGGAAGACCAAATAAAATAAAAACCAGAGAAGAGAAGAGAAGATAAGAGAGATCAAGGAACCCGTCGCAGGATATGGAAGAAGAGGGATCGATGACATCTTTATATAAAGCAACCAAAACTAGAGTTTTGGTGAGTGGCGGCAAATCGGCGATCTTTCCAACAAAATTTCAGATCATCAAATCCTCAATAAAAGACATAAAGAAAAACAAAAATAAAACTAAAAAACCAAATATGAAACCTCAATAAAAGATTGCGTTCAGAATGAGTAGGAGGTTTGTTAATCAACAACGAATTTTCAGACCATCAAATTCTCATAACGCCATGAAATAAAACACAGAGAAAGATTATCAAAGCACAAATCACAAATCACAAAAAACAAAATACAAAAAATTGCATGATTTATTAGTGTTTTATCTCAGACAAATGCCACGTTGTCCCCATTTTGGATGGATCAAGTTGAATGGATTTGACCCACCTCGGACTCGTCATCTGTTTTCTCGTCACGGAATAACACTGAATCATAGATGTTGTTATTTATACTAAAAGAAGGAAGACCAAATAAAATAAAAAGTAAAGAAGAGAAGAAAATATAAGAGAGACCAGGGAACCCGTCGCAGGATATGGAAGAAGAGGGCTCGATTACATCTTTTATATAAAGCAACCAAAACTAGGGTTTTGGTCAATGGCGGCGAATCGGCGATCTTTCCAAGAAATTTTCAGACCATCAAATTCTCAATAAAAGATATAAAGAAAAACAAAAATAAAACAAAAAAACCAAATATGAAACCTCAATAAAAGATTGCGTTCAGATTGAGGAGGAGGTTTGTTAATCAACAACGAATTTTCAGACCATTCAATCCTCATAACGCCATCAAATAAAACACAGAGAAATATTATCAAAGCACAATTCACAAAAAAACAAAATACAAAAAATTGCATGATTTATTAGTGTTTTATCTCTGACAAATGCCACATTGTCCCCATTTTGGATGGATCAAGTTGAATGGATTTGACCCACCTCGGACTCGTCATCTGTTTTATCGTCACGGAATAACACTGAATCATAGATGTTGTTATTTAAACTAAAAGAAGGAAGACCAAATAAAATAAAAAGTAAAGAAGAGAAGAAAATATAAGAGAGACCAGGGAACCCGTCGCAGGATATGGAAGAAGAGGGCTCGATTACATCTTTTATATAAAGCAACCAAAACTAGGGTTTTGGTCAATGGCGGCGAATCGGCGATCCTTCCAAGAAATTTTCAGACCATCAAATTCTCAATAAAAGATATAAAGAAAAACAAAAATAAAACAAAAAAACCAAATATGAAACCTCAATAAAAGATTGCGTTCAGAATGAGTAGGAGGTTTGTTAATCAACAACGAATTTTCAGACCATTAAATCCTCATAACGCCATCAAATAAAACACAGAGAAATATTATCAAAGCACAATTCACAAAAAAACAAAATACAAAAAATTGCATGATTTATTAGTGTTTTATCTCTGACAAATGCCACATTGTCCCCATTTTGGATGGATCAAGTTGAATGGATTTGACCCACCTCGGACTCGTCATCTGTTTTATCGTCACGGAATAACACTGAATCATAGATGTTGTTATTTAAACTAAAAGAAGGAAGACCAAATAAAATAAAAAGTAAAGAAGAGAAGAAAATATAAGAGAGACCAGGGAACCCGTCGCAGGATATGGTAGATGAGGGCTCGATTACATCTTTTATATAAATCAACCAAAACTAGGGTTTTGGTGAGTGACGGCGAATCGGCGATCTTTCCAATAAATTTTCAAACCATCAAATCCTCAATAAAAGATATAAAGAAAAATAAAAATAAAACTAAAAAACCAAATATGAAACCTCAATAAAAGATTTGTGTTCAGAATGAGTAGGAGGTTTGTTCATCCACGACGAATTTTCAGACCATCAAATCCTAATAACGCCATAAAATAAAACACAGAGAAAGATCATCAAAGCACAAATCACAAAAAACAAAATACAAAAAATTACATGATTTATGTGTGTTTTATCTCAGAGAAATGCCTCGTTGTCCCCATTTTGATGGATCAAGTTGAATGAGTTTGACCCACGTCGGACTCGTCATCTGTTTTCTCGTAACGGAAATACACTGAATCATAGATGTTGTTATTTAAACTAAAAGAAGGAAGACCAAATAAAATAACAACTAAAGAAGAGAAGACAATATAAGAGAGATCAAGGAACCCGTCGCAGGATATGGAAGAGGAGGGCTCGATTACAGCTTTTATATAAAGCAACCAAAACTAGGGTTTTGGTGAGTGGCGGCGAATCGGCGATCTTTCCAATAAATTTTCAGACCATCAAATCCTCAATCAAAGACATAAAGAGAAACAAAAATAAAACAAAAAAAACCAAATATGAAACCTCAAAAAAAGATTGCGTTCAGAATGAGTAGGAGGTTTGTTAATCAACAACGAATTTTCGGACCATCAAATCCTCATAACGCAATAAAATAAAACACAGAGAAAGATTATCAAAGCACAAATCACAAATCACAAAAAACAAAATACAAAAAATTGCATGATTTATTAGTGTTTTATCTCAGACAAATGCCTCGTTGTCCCATTTTGGATGGATCAAGTTGAATGGATTTGACCCACCTCGGACTCGTCATCTGTTTTCTCGTCACGGAATAACACTGAATCATAGATGTTGTTATTTAAACTAAAAGAAGGAAGACCAAATAAAATAAAAAGTAAAGAAGACAAGAAAATATAAGAGAGACCAGGGAACCCGTCGCAGGATATGGTAGATGAGGGTTCGATTACATCTATTATATAAATCAACCAAAACTAGGGTTTTGGTGAGTGGCGGCGAATCGGCGATCTTTCCAATAAATTTTCAAACCATCAAATCCTCAATAAAAGAAATAAAGAAAAATAAAAATAAAACTAAAAAAATAAATATGAAACCTCAATAAAACATGGCGTTCAGAATGAGTAGGACGTTTGTTAATCAACAACGAATTTTCAGACCATCAAATCCTCATAACGCCATCAAATAAAACACAGAGAAAGATTATCAAAGCACAAATCACAAAAAACAAAATACAAAAAATTGCATGATTTATTAGTGTTTTATCTCAGACAAATGCCACGTTGTCCCCATTTTGGATGGATCAAGTTGAATGGATTTGACCCACCTCGGACTCGTCATCTGTTTTCTCGTCACGGAATAACACTGAATCATAGATGTTGTTATTTAAACTAAAAGAAGGAAGACCAAATAAAATAAAAACTAAAGAAGAGAAGAAAATATAATAGAGACCAGGGAACCCGTCGCAGGATATGGAAGAAGAGGGCTCGATTACATCTTTTATATAAAGCAACTAAAACTAGGGTTTTGGTGAGTGGCGGCGAATCGGCGATCTTTCCAATAAATTTTCAGACCATCAAATCCTCAATAAAAAACATAGAGAAAAACAAAAATAAAACAAAAAAACCAAATATGAAACCTCAATAAAAGATTGCGTTCAGAATGAGTAGGAGGTTTGTTAATCAACAACGAATTTTCAGACCATCAAATCCTCATAACGCCATCAAATAAAACACAGAGAAAGATTATCAAAGCACAAATCACAGAAAACAAAATACAAAAAATTGCATGATTTATTAGTGTTTTATCTCAGACAAATGCCACGTTGTCCCCATTTTGGATGGATCAAGTTGAATGGATTTGACCCACCTCGGACTCGTCATCTGTTTTCGCGTCACGGAATAACACTGAATCATAGATGTTGTTATTTAAACTAAACGAAGGAAGACCAAATAAAATAAAAACTAAAGAAGAGAAGAAAATATAAGAGAGACCAGGGAACCCGTCGCAGGATATGGTAGATGAGGGCTCGATTACATCTTTTATATAAATCAAGCAAAACTAGGGTTTTGGTGAGTGGCGGCGAATCGGCGATCTTTCCAATAAATTTTCAAACCATCAAATCCTCAGTAAAAGATATAAAGAAAAATAAAAATAAAACTAAAAAACCAAATATGAAACCTCAATAAAAGATTGCGTTCAGAATGAGTAGGAGGTTTGTTAATCAACAACGAATTTTCAGACCATCAAATCCTCATAACGCCATGAAATAAAACACAGAGAAATATTATCAAAGCACAAATCACAAAAAACAAAATACAAAAAATTGCATGATTTATTAGTGTTTTATCTCAGACAAATGCCTCGTTGTCCCCATTTTGGATGGATCAAGTTGAATGGATTTGACCCACCTCGGACTCGTCATCTCGTTTTCTCGTCACGTTATAACACTGAATCGTAGATGTTGTTATTTAAACTAAAAGAAGGAAGACCAAATAAAATAAAAACTAAAGAAGAGAAGAAAATATAAGAGAGATCAAGGAACCCGTCGCAGGATATGGAAGAAGAGGGCTCGATTACATCTTTTATATAAAAGCAACAAAAACTAGGGTTTTGGTGAGTAGCGGCGAATCGGCGATCTTTCCTAGAAATTTTCAGACCATCAAATCCTCAATAAAAGACATAAAGAAAAACAAAAATAAAACAAAAAAACCAAATATGAAACCTCAATAAAAGATTGCGTTCAGAATGAGTAGGAGGTTTGTTAATCAACAACGAATTTTCAGACCATCAAATCCTCATAACGCTATCAAATAAAACACAGAGAAAGATTATCAAAGCACAAATCACAAAAACACAAAATACAAAAAATTGCATGATTTATTAGTGTTTTATCTCAGACAAATGCCACGTGGTCCCCATTTTGGATGGATCAAGTTGAATGGATTTGACCCACCTTGGACTCGTCATCTGTTTTAATGGATTTGACCCACCTTGGACTCGTCATCTGTTTTCTTGTCACGGAATAACACTGAATCGTAGATGTTGTTATTTAAACTAAAAGAAGGAAGACCAAATAAAATAAAAAGTAAAGAAGAGAAGAAAATATAAGAGAGACCAGGGAACCCGTCGCAGGATATGGTAGATGAGGGCTCGATTACATCTTTTATATAAATCAACCAAAACTAGGGTTTTGGTGAGTGGCGGCGAATCGGCGATCTTTCCAAGAAATTTTCAGACCATCAAATCCTTAATAAAAGACAAAAAGAAAAACAAAAAGAAATCTAAAAAACCAAATATGAAACCTCAATAAAAGATTGCGTTCAGAATGAGTAGGAGGTTTGTTAATCAACAACGAATTTTCAGACCATCAAATCCTCATAACGCCATCAAATACAACACAGAGAAAGATTATCAAAGCACAAATCACAAAAAACAAAATACAAAAAGTTGCATGATTTATTAGTGTTTTATCTCAGACAAATGCCTCGTTGTCCCCATTTTGGATGGATCAAGTTGAATGGATTTGACCCACCTCGGACTCGTCATCTGTTTTCTCGTCACGGAATAACACTGAATCATAGATGTTGTTAATTAAACTAAAAGAAGGAAGACCAAATAAAATAAAAACTAAAGAAGAGAAGAAAATATAAGAGAGATCAAGGAACCCGTCGCAGGATATGGAAGAAGAGGGCTCGATTACATCTTTTATATAAAGCAACAAAAACTAGGGTTTTGGTGAGTAGCGGCGAATCGGCGATCTTTCCTAGAAATTTTCAGACCATCAAATCCTCAATAAAAGACATAAAGAAAAACAAAAATAAAACAAAAAAACCAAATATGAAACCTCAATAAAAGATTGCGTTCAGAATGAGTAGGAGGTTTGTTAATCAACAACGAATTTTCAGACCATCAAATCCTCATAACGCTATCAAATAAAACACAGAGAAAGATTATCAAAGCACAAATCACAAAAAAACAAAATACAAAAAGTTGCATGATTTATTAGTGTTTTATCTCAGACAAATGCCTCGTTGTCCCCATTTTGGATGGATCAAGTTGAATGGATTTGACCCACCTCGAACTCGTCATCTGTTTTATCGTCACGGAATAACACTGAATCATAGATGTTGTTATTTAAACTAAAAGAAGGAAGACCAAATAAAATAAAAAGTAAAGAAGAGAAGAAAATATAAGAGAGACCAGGGAACCCGTCGCAGGATATGGAAGAAGAGGGCTCGATTACATCTTTTATATAAAGCAACCAAAACTAGGGTTTTGGTCAATGGCGGCGAATCGGCGATCTTTCCAAGAAATTTTCAAACCATCAAATTCTCAATAAAAGATATAAAGAAAAACAAAAATAAAACAAAAAAACCAAATATGAAACCTCAATAAAAGATTGCGTTCAGAATGAGTAGGAGGTTTGTTAATCAACAACGAATTTTCAGACCATTAAATCCTCATAACGCCATCAAATAAAACACAGAGAAATATTATCAAAGCACAATTCACAAAAAAACAAAATACAAAAAATTGCATGATTTATTAGTGTTTTATCTCTGACAAATGCCACATTGTCCCCATTTTGGATGGATCAAGTTGAATGGATTTGACCCACCTCGGACTCGTCATCTGTTTTATCGTCACGGAATAACACTGAATCATAGATGTTGTTATTTAAACTAAAAGAAGGAAGACCAAATAAAATAAAAAGTAAAGAAGAGAAGAAAATATAAGAGAGACCAGGGAACCCGTCGCAGGATATGGTAGATGAGGGCTCGATTACATCTTTTATATAAATCAACCAAAACTAGGGTTTTGGTGAGTGACGGCGAATCGGCGATCTTTCCAATAAATTTTCAAACCATCAAATCCTCAATAAAAGATATAAAGAAAAATAAAAATAAAACTAAAAAACCAAATATGAAACCTCAATAAAAGATTTGTGTTCAGAATGAGTAGGAGGTTTGTTCATCCACGACGAATTTTCAGACCATCAAATCCTCATAACGCCATAAAATAAAACACAGAGAAAGATCATCAAAGCACAAATCACAAAAAACAAAATACAAAAAATTACATGATTTATGTGTGTTTTATCTCAGAGAAATGCCTCGTTGTCCCCATTTTGATGGATCAAGTTGAATGAGTTTGACCCACGTCGGACTCGTCATCTGTTTTCTCGTAATGGAAATACACTGAATCATAGATGTTGTTATTTAAACTAAAAGAAGGAAGACCAAATAAAATAACAACTAAAGAAGAGAAGACAATATAAGAGAGATCAAGGAACCCGTCGCAGGATATGGAAGAGGAGGGCTCGATTACAGCTTTTATATAAAGCAACCAAAACTAGGGTTTTGGTGAGTGGCGGCGAATCGGCGATCTTTCCAATAAATTTTCAGACCATCAAATCCTCAATCAAAGACAAAGAGAAACAAAAATAAAACAAAAAAAACCACATATGAAACCTCAAAAAAAGATTGCGTTCAGAATGAGTAGGAGGTTTGTTAATCAACAACGAATTTTCGGACCATCAAATCCTCATAACGCAATAAAATAAAACACAGAGAAAGATTATCAAAGCACAAATCACAAATCACAAAAAACAAAATACAAAAAATTGCATGATTTATTAGTGTTTTATCTCAGACAAATGCCTCGTTGTCCCATTTTGGATGGATCAAGTTGAATGGATTTGACCCACCTCGGACTCGTCATCTGTTTTCTCGTCACGGAATAACACTGAATCATAGATGTTGTTATTTAAACTAAAAGAAGGAAGACCAAATAAAATAAAAAGTAAAGAAGACAAGAAAATATAAGAGAGACCAGGGAACCCGTCGCAGGATATGGTAGATGAGGGCTCGATTACATCTATTATATAAATCAACCAAAACTAGGGTTTTGGTGAGTGGCGGCGAATCGGCGATCTTTCCAATAAATTTTCAAACCATCAAATCCTCAATAAAAGAAATAAAGAAAAATAAAAATAAAACTAAAAAAATAAATATGAAACCTCAATAAAACATTGCGTTCAGAATGAGTAGGACCTTTGTTAATCAACAACGAATTTTCAGACCATCAAATCCTCATAACGCCATCAAATAAAACACAGAGAAAGATTATCAAAGCACAAATCACAAAAAACAAAATACAAAAAATTGCATGATTTATTAGTGTTTTATCTCAGACAAATGCCACGTTGTCCCCATTTTGGATGGATCAAGTTGAATGGATTTGACCCACCTCGGACTCATCATCTGTTTTCTCGTCACGGAATAACACTGAATCATAGATGTTGTTATTTAAACTAAAAGAAGGAAGACCAAATAAAATAAAAACTAAAGAAGAGAAGAAAATATAATAGAGACCAGGGAACCCGTCAGAGATATGGAAGAAGAGGGCTCGATTACATCTTTTATATAAAGCAACTAAAACTAGGGTTTTGGTGAGTGGCGGCGAATCGGCGATCTTTCCAATAAATTTTCAGACCATCAAATCCTCAATAAAAAACATAGAGAAAAACAAAAATAAAACAAAAAAACCAAATATGAAACCTCAATAAAAGATTGCGTTCAGAATGAGTAGGAGGTTTGTTAATCAACAACGAATTTTCAGACCATCAAATCCTCATAACGCCATCAAATAAAACACAGAGAAAGATTATCAAAGCACAAATCACAGAAAACAAAATACAAAAAATTGCATGATTTATTAGTGTTTTATCTCAGACAAATGCCACGTTGTCCCCATTTTGGATGGATCAAGTTGAATGGATTTGACCCACCTCGGACTCGTCATCTGTTTTCGCGTCACGGAATAACACTGAATCATAGATGTTGTTATTTAAACTAAACGAAGGAAGACCAAATAAAACAAAAAGTAAAGAAGAGAAGAAAATATAAGAGAGACCAGGGAACCCGTCGCAGGATATGGTAGATGAGGGCTCGATTACATCTTTTATATAAATCAAGCAAAACTAGGGTTTTGGTGAGTGGCGGCGAATCGGCGATCTTTCCAATAAATTTTCAAACCATCAAATCCTCAGTAAAAGATATAAAGAAAAATAAAAATAAAACTAAAAAACCAAATATGAAACCTCAATAAAAGATTGCGTTCAGAATGAGTAGGAGGTTTGTTAATCAACAACGAATTTTCAGACCATCAAATCCTCATAACGCCATGAAATAAAACACAGAGAAAGATTATCAAAGCACAAATCACAAAAAACAAAATACAAAAAATTGCATGATTTATTAGTGTTTTATCTCAGACAAATGCCTCGTTGTCCCCATTTTGGATGGATCAAGTTGAATGGATTTGACCCACCTCGGACTCGTCATCTGTTTTCTCGTCACGTTATAACACTGAATCGTAGATGTTGTTATTTAAACTAAAAGAAGGAAGACCAAATAAAATAAAAACTAAAGAAGAGAAGAAAATATAAGAGAGATCAAGGAACCCGTCGCAGGATATGGAAGAAGAGGGCTCGATTACATCTTTTATATAAAGCAACAAAAACTAGGGTTTTGGTGAGTAGCGGCGAATCGGCGATCTTTCCTAGAAATTTTCAGACCATCAAATCCTCAATAAAAGACATAAAGAAAAACAAAAATAAAACAAAAAAACCAAATATGAAACCTCAATAAAAGATTGCGTTCAGAATGAGTAGGAGGTTTGTTAATCAACAACGAATTTTCAGACCATCAAATCCTCATAACGCTATCAAATAAAACACAGAGAAAGATTATCCAAGCACAAATCACAAAAAAACAAAATACAAAAAATTGCATGATTTATTAGTGTTTTATCTCAGACAAATGCCACGTGGTCCCCATTTTGGATGGATCAAGTTGAATGGATTTGACCCACCTTGGACTCGTCATCTGTTTTAATGGATTTGACCCACCTTGGACTCGTCATCTGTTTTCTTGTCACGGAATAACACTGAATCGTAGATGTTGTTATTTAAACTAAAAGAAGGAAGACCAAATAAAATAAAAAGTAAAGAAGAGAAGAAAATATAAGAGAGACCAGGGAACCCGTCGCAGGATATGGTAGATGAGGGCTCGATTACATCTTTTATATAAATCAACCAAAACTAGGGTTTTGGTGAGTGGCGGCGAATCGGCGATCTTTCCAAGAAATTTTCAGACCATCAAATCCTTAATAAAAGACATAAAGAAAAACAAAAAGAAATCTAAAAAACCAAATATGAAACCTCAATAAAAGATTGCGTTCAGAATGAGTAGGAGGTTTGTTAATCAACAACGAATTTTCAGACCATCAAATCCTCATAACGCCATCAAATACAACACGAGAAAGATTATCAAAGCACAAATCACAAAAAACAAAATACAAAAAGTTGCATGATTTATTAGTGTTTTATCTCAGACAAATGCCTCGTTGTCCCCATTTTGGATGGATCAAGTTGATTGGATTTGACCCACCTCGGACTCGTCATCTGTTTTCTCGTCACGGAATAACACTGAATCATATATGTTGTTAATTAAACTAAAAGAAGGAAGACCAAATAAAATAAAAACTAAAGAAGAGAAGAAAATATAAGAGAGATCAAGGAACCCGTCGCAGGATATGGAAGAAGAGGGCTCGATTACATCTTTTATATAAAGCAACAAAAACTAGGGTTTTGGTGAGTAGCGGCGAATCGGCGATCTTTCCTAGAAATTTTCAGACCATCAAATCCTCAATAAAAGACATAAAGAAAAACAAAAATAAAACAAAAAAACCAAATATGAAACCTCAATAAAAGATTGCGTTCAGAATGAGTAGGAGGTTTGTTAATCAACAACGAATTTTCAGACCATCAAATCCTCATAACGCTATCAAATAAAACACAGAGAAAGATTACCAAAGCACAAATCACAAAAAAACAAAATACAAAAAATTGCATGATTTATTAGTGTTTTATCTCAGACAAATGCCACGTGGTCCCCATTTTGGATGGATCAAGTTGAATGGATTTGACCCACCTTGGACTCGTCATCTGTTTTAATGGATTTGACCCACCTTGGACTCGTCATCTGTTTTCTTGTCACGGAATAACACTGAATCGTAGATGTTGTTATTTAAACTAAAAGAAGGAAGACCAAATAAAATAAAAAGTAAAGAAGAGAAGAAAATATAAGAGAGACCAGGGAACCCGTCGCAGGATATGGTAGATGAGGGCTCGATTACATCTTTTATATAAATCAACCAAAACTAGGGTTTTGGTGAGTGGCGGCGAATCGGCGATCTTTCCAAGAAATTTTCATACCATCAAATCCTTAATAAAAGACATAAAGAAAAACAAAAAGAAATCTAAAAAACCAAATATGAAACCTCAATAAAAGATTGCGTTCAGAATGAGTAGGAGGTTTGTTAATCAACAACGAATTTTCAGACCATCAAATCCTCATAACGCCATCAAATACAACACAGAGAAAGATTATCAAAGCACAAATCACAAAAAACAAAATACAAAAAGTTGCATGATTTATTAGTGTTTTATCTCAAACAAATGCCTCGTTGTCCCCATTTTGGATGGATCAAGTTGAATGGATTTGACCCACCTCGGACTCGTCATCTGTTTTCTCGTCACGGAATAACATTGAATCATAGATGTTGTTAATTAAACTAAAAGAAGGAAGACCAAATAAAATAAAAACTAAAGAAGAGAAGAAAATATAAGAGAGACCAGGGAACCCGTCGCAGGATATGGTAGAAGAGCGCTCGATTACATCTTTTATATAAATCAACCAAAACTAGGGTTTTGGTGAGCGGCGGCGAATCGGCGATCTTTCCAAGAAATTTTCAGACCATCAAGTCCTCCATAAAAGACATAAAGAAAAAAAAAACAAAACAAAAAAACCAAATATGAAACCTCAATAAAAGATTGCGTTCAGAATGAGTAGGAGGTTTGTTAATCAACAACGAATTTTCAGACCATCAAATCCTCATAACGCCATCAAATAAAACACAGAGAAAGATTATCAAAGCACAAATCACAAAAAACAAAATGCAAAAAATTGCATGATTTATTAGTGTTTTATCTCAGACAAATGCCTCGTTGTCCCCATTTTGGATGGATCAAGTGGAATGGATTTGACCCACCTCGGACTCGTCATCTGTTTTCTCGTCACGGAATAACACTGAATCAGAGATGTTGTTATTTAAACTAAAAGAAGGAAGACCAAATAAAATAAAAACTAAAGAACAGAAGAAAATATAAGAGACACCAGAGAACCCGTCGCAGGATATGGTAGAAGAGCGCTCGATTACATCTTTTATATAAATCAACCAAAACTAGGGTTTTGGTGAGTGGCGGCGAATCGGCGATCTTTCCAAAAAATTTTCAGACCATCAAATCCTCCATAAAAGACATAAAGAAAAAAAAAAACAAAATATGAAACCTCAATAAAAGATTGCGTTCAGAATGAGTAGGAGATTTGTTAATCAACAACGAATTTTCAGACCATCAAATCCACATAATGCCATCAAATAAAACACAGAGAAAGATTATCAAAGCACAAATCACAAAAAACAAAATACAAATACTTGCATGATTTATTAGTGTTTTATCTCAGACAAATGCCTCGTTGTCCCCATTTTGGATGGATCAAGTTGAATGGATTTGACCCACCTCGGACTCGTCATCTGTTTTCTCGTCACGGAATAACACTGAATCATAGATGTTGTTATTTAAACTAAAAGAAGGAAGACCAAATAAAATAAAAACTAAAGAAGAGAAGAAAATATAAGAGAGACCAGGGAACCCGTCGCAGGATATGGAAGAAGAGGGCTCGATTACATCTTTTATATAAATCAACCAAAACTAGGGTTTTGGTGAGTGGCGGCGAATCTGCGATCTTTCCAATAAATTTTCAGACCATCAAATCCTGACTAAAAGATATAAAGAAAAATAAAAATAAAACTAAAAAACCAAATATGAAACATCAATAAAAGATTGCGTTCAGAATGAGTAGGAGGTTTGTTAATCAACAACGAATTTTCAGACCATCAAATCCTCAGAACGCCATCAAATAAAACACAGAGAAAGATTATCAAAGCACAAATCACAAAAAACAAAATACAAAATATTGCATGATTTATTAGTGTTTTATCTCAGACAAATGCGTCGTTGTCCCCATTTTGGATGGATCAAGTTGAATGGATTTGACCCACCTCGGACTCGTCATCTGTTTTCTCGTCACGGAATAACTCTGAATCATAGATGTTGTTATTTAAACTAAAAGAAGGAAGACCAAATAAAATAAAAACTAAAGAAGAGAAGAAAATATAAGAGAGACCAGGGAACCCGTCGGAGGATATGGAAGAAGAGGGCTCGATTATATCTTTTATATAAAGCAAACAAAACTAGGGTTCTGGTGAGTGGCGGTGAATCGGCGATCTTTCCAAGAAATTTTCAGACCATCAAATCCTCAATAAAAGACATAAAGAAAAACAAAAAGAAAACAAAAAAACCAAATATGAAACCTCAATAAAAGATTGCGTTCAGAATGAGTAGGAGGTTTGTTAATCAACAACGAATTTTCAGACCATCAAATCCTCATAACGCCATCAAATAAAATACAGAGAAAGATTATAAAAGCACAAATCACAAAAAACAAAATACAAAAAATTGCATGATTTATTAGTGTTTTATCTCAGACAAATGCCTCGTTGTCCCCATTTTCGATGGATCAAGTTGAATGGATTTGACCCACCTCGGACTCGTCATCTGTTTTCTCGTCACGGAATAACACGGAATCATAGATGTTGTTATTTAAACTAAAAGAAGGAAGACCAAATAAAATAAAAACTAAAGAAGAGAAGAAAATATAAGAGAGAGCAAGGAACCCGTCGCGGATATGGAACAACAGGGCTCGATTACATCTTTTATATAAAGCAACCAAAACTAGGGTGTTGGTGAGTGGCGGCGAATCGGCGATCCTTCTAAGAAATTTTCAGACAATCAAATCCTCAATAAAAGACATAAAGAAAAACAAAAATAAAACCAAAAAACCAAATATGAAACCTCAATAAAAGATTGTGTTCAGAAAGAGTAGGAGGTTTGTTAATCAACAACGAATTTTCAGACCATCAAATCCTCATAACGCCATCAAATAAAACACAGAGAAAGATTATCAAAGCACAAATCACAAAAAACAAAATCCAAAAATTTGCATGATTTATTAGTGTTTTATCTCAGACAAATGTCTCATTGTCCCCATTTTGGATGGATCAAGTTGAATGGATTTGACCCACCTCGGACTCGTCATCTGTTTTCTCGTCACGGAATAACACTGAATCATAGATGTTGTTATTTAAACTAAAAGAAGGAAGACCAAATAAAATAAAAACTAAAGAAGAGAAGAAAATATAAGAGAGAGCAAGGAACCCGTCGCAGGATATGGAAGAAGAGGGCTCGATTACATCTTTTATATAAAGCAACCAACACTAGGGTTTTGGTGAGTGGCGGCGAATCGGCGATCTTTCCAAGAAATTTTCAGACCATCAAATCCTCAATAAAAGACATAAAAAAACAAAAATAAAGCAAAAAAACCAACTATGAAACCTCAATAAAAGATTGCGTTCAGAATTAGTAGGAGGTTTGTTAATCAACAACGAATTTTCACACCATCAAATCCTCATAACGCCTTCAAATAAAACACAGAGAAAGATTATCAAAGCACAAATCACAAAAAACAAAATGCAAAAATTTGCATGATTTATTAGTGTTTTATCTCAGACAAATGCCTCGTTGTCCCCATTTTGCATGGATCAAGTTGAATGGATTTGACCCACCTCGGACTCGTCATCTGTTTTCTCGTCACGGAATAACACTGAATTATAGATGTTGTCATTTAAACTAAAAGAAGGAAGACCAACTCAAATAAAAACTAAAGAAGAGAAGAAAATATAAGAGAGACCAGGGAACCCGTCGCAGGATATGGAAGAAGAGGGCTCGATTACATCTTTTATATAAAGCAACTAAAACTAGGGTTTTGGTGAGTGGCGGCGAATCGGCGATTTTTCCAATAAATTTTCAGACCATCAAATCCTCAATAAAAAACATAGAGAAAAACAAAAATAAAACAAAAAAACCAAATATGAAACCTCAATAAAAGATTGCGTTCAGAATGAGTAGGAGGTTTGTTAATCAACAACGAATTTTCAGACCATCAAATCCTCATAACGCCATCAAATAAAACACAGAGAAAGATTATAAAAGCACAAATCACAAAAAAACAAAATACAAAAAATTGCATGATTTATTAGTGTTTTATCTCAGACAAATGCCTCGTTGTCCCCATTTTGGATGGATCAAGTTGAATGGATTTGACCTACCTCGGACTCGTCATCTGTTTTCTCGTCACGGAATAACGCTGAATCATAGATGTTGTTATTTAAACTAAAAGAAGGAAGACCAACTAAAATAAAAACTAAAGAAGAGAAGAAAATATAAGAGAGACCAGGGAACCCGTCGCAGGATATGGTAGAAGAGGGCTCGATTACATCTTTTATATAAATCAACCAAAACTAGGGTTTTGGTGAGTGGCGGCGAATTGGCGATCTTTCCAATAAATTTTCAGACCATCAAATCCTCAATAAAAGACATAAAGAAAAACAAAAAGAAAACAAAAAAACCTAATATGAAACCTCAATAAAAGATTGCGTTCAGAATGAGTAGGAGGTTTGTTAATCAACAACGAATTTTCAGACCATCAAATCCTCATAACGCCATCAAATAAAACACAGAGAAAGATTATCCAAGTACAAAGCACAAAAAACAAAATACAAAAAAATGCATGATTTATTAGTGTTTTATCTCAGACAAATGCCTCGTTGTCCCCATTTTGGATGGATCAAGTTGAATGGATTTGACCCACCTCGGACTCGTCATCTGTTTTCTCGTCACGGAATAACACTGAATCATAGATGTTGTTATTTAAACTAAAAGAAGGAAGACCAAATAAAATAAAAACTAAAGAAGAGAAGAAAATATAAGAGAGAGAAAGGAACCCGTCGCAGGATATGGTAGAAGAGGGCTCGATTACATCTTTTATATAAATCAACCAAAACTAGGGTTTTGGTGAGTGGCGGCGAATCGACGATCTTTCCAATAAATTTTCAGACCATCAAATCCTGAATGAAAGATATAAAGAAAAATAAAAATAAAACTAAAAAACCAAATATGAAACCTCAATAAAAGATTGCGTTCAGAATGAGTAGGAGGTTTTTTAATCAACAACGAATTTTCAGACCATCAAATCCTCATAACGCCATCAAATAAAACACAGAGAAAGATTATCAAAGCACAAATCACAAAAAACAAAATACAAAAAATTGCATAATTTATTAGTGTTTTATCTCAGACAAATGCCACGTTGTCCCCATTTTGGATGGATCAAGTTGAATGGATTTGACCCACCTCGGACTCGTCATCTGTTTTCTCGTCACGGAATAACACTGAATCATAGATGTTGTTATTTAAACTAAAAGAAGGAAGACCAAATAAAATAAAAACTAAAGAAGAGAAGAAAATATAAGAGAGACCAGGGAACCCGTCGCAGGATATGGAAGAAGAGGGCTCGATTACATCTTTTATATCAAGCAACTAAAACTAGGGTTTTGGTGAGTGGCGGCGAATCGGCGATCTTTCGAATAAATTTTCAGACCATCAAATCCTCAATAAAAAACATAGAGAAAAACAAAAATAAAACAAAAAAACCAAATATGAAACCTCAATAAAAGATTGCGTTCAGAATGAGTAGGAGGTTTGTTAATCAACAACGAATTTTCAGACCATCAAATCCTCATAACGCCATCAAATAAAACACGAGAGAAAGATTATAAAAGCACAAATCACAAAAAAACAAAATACAAAAAATTGCATGATTTATTAGTGTTTTATCTCAGACAAATGCCTCGTTGTCCCCATTTTGGATGGATCAAGTTGAATGGATTTGACCTACCTCGGACTCGTCATCTGTTTTCTCGTCACGGAATAACGCTGAATCATAGATGTTGTTATTTAAACTAAAAGAAGGAAGACCAACTAAAATAAAAACTAAAGAAGAGAAGAAAATATAAGAGAGACCAGGGAACCCGTCGCAGGATATTGTAGAAGAGGGCTCGATTACATCTTTTATATAAATCAACCAAAACTAGGGTTTTGGTGAGTGGCGGCGAATCGGCGATCTTTCCAATAAATTTTCAGACCATCAAATCCTCAATAAAAGACATAAAGAAAAACAAAAAGAAAACAAAAAATCCTAATATGAAACCTCAATAAAAGATTGCGTTCAGAATGAGTAGGAGGTTTGTTAATCAACAACGAATTTTCAGACCATCAAATCCTCATAACGCCATCAAATAAAACACAGAGAAAGATTATCCAAGCACAAAGCACAAAAAACAAAATACAAAAAATTGCATGATTTATTAGTGTTTTATCTCAGACAAATGCCTCGTTGTCCCCATTTTGGATGGATCAAGTTGAATGGATTTGACCCACCTCGGACTCGTTATCTGTTTTCTCGTCACGGAATAACACTGAATCATAGATGTTGTTATTTAAACTAAAAGAAGGAAGACCAAATAAAATAAAAACTAAAGAAGAAAAGAAAATATAAGAGAGACCAGGGAACCCGTCGCAGGATATGGAAGAAGAGAGATCGATTACATCTTTTATATAAATCAACCAAAACTAGGGTTTTGGTGAGTGGCGGCGAATCTGCGATCTTTCCAATAAATTTTCAGACCATCAAATCCTGAATAAAAGATATAAAGAAAAATAAAAATAAAACTAAAAAACCAAATATGAAACCTCAATAAAAGATTGCGTTCAGAATGAGTAGGAGGTTTGTTAATCAACAACGAATTTTCAGACCATCAAATCCTCATAACGCCATCAAATACAACACAGAGAAAGAGTATCAAAGCACAAATCACAAAAAACAAAATAGAAAAATTTGCATGATTTATTAGTGTTTTATCTTAGACAAATGCCTCGTTGTCTCCATTTTGGATGGATCAAGTTGAATGGATTTGACCCACCTCGGACTCGTCATCTGTTTTCTCGTCACGGAATAACACTGAATCATAGATGTTGTTATTTAAACTAAAAGAAGGAAGACCAACTCAAATAAAAACTAAAGAAGAGAAGAAAATATAAGAGAGACCAGGGAACCCGTCGCAGGATATGGAAGAAGAGGGCTCGATTACATCTTTTATATAAAGCAACTAAAACTAGGGTTTTGGTGAGTGGCGGCGAATCGGCGATTTTTCCAATAAATTTTCAGACCATCAAATCCTCAATAAAAAACATAGAGAAAAACAAAAATAAAACAAAAAAACCAAATATGAAACCTCAATAAAAGATTGCGTTCAGAATGAGTAGGAGGTTTGTTAATCAACAACGAATTTTCAGACCATCAAATCCTCATAACGCCATCAAATAAAACACAGAGAAAGATTATAAAAGCACAAATCACAAAAAAACAAAATACAAAAAATTGCATGATTTATTAGTGTTTTATCTCAGACAAATGCCTCGTTGTCCCCATTTTGGATGGATCAAGTTGAATGGATTTGACCTACCTCGGACTCGTCATCTGTTTTCTCGTCACGGAATAACGCTGAATCATAGATGTTGTTATTTAAACTAAAAGAAGGAAGACCAACTAAAATAAAAACTAAAGAAGAGAAGAAAATATAAGAGAGACCAGGGAACCCGTCGCAGGATATGGTAGAAGAGGGCTCGATTACATCTTTTATATAAATCAACCAAAACTAGGGTTTTGGTGAGTGGCGGCGAATCGGCGATCTTTCCAATAAATTTTCAGACCATCAAATCCTCAATAAAAGACATAAAGAAAAACAAAAAGAAAACAAAAAAACCTAATATGAAACCTCAATAAAAGATTGCGTTCAGAATGAGTAGGAGGTTTGTTAATCAACAACGAATTTTCAGACCATCAAATCCTCATAACGCCATCAAATAAAACACAGAGAAAGATTATCCAAGTACAAAGCACAAAAAACAAAATACAAAAAATTGCATGATTTATTAGTGTTTTATCTCAGACAAATGCCTCGTTGTGCCCATTTTGGATGGATCAAGTTGAATGGATTTGACCCACCTCGGACTCGTCATCTGTTTTCTCGTCACGGAATAACACTGAATCATAGATGTTGTTATTTAAACTAAAAGAAGGAAGACCAAATAAAATAAAAACTAAAGAAGAGAAGAAAATATAAGAGAGAGAAAGGAACCCGTCGCAGGATATGGTAGAAGAGGGCTCGATTACATCTTTTATATAAATCAACCAAAACTAGGGTTTTGGTGAGTGGCGGCGAATCGACGATCTTTCCAATAAATTTTCAGACCATCAAATCCTGAATGAAAGATACAAAGAAAAATAAAAATAAAACTAAAAAACCAAATATGAAACCTCAATAAAAGATTGCGTTCAGAATGAGTAGGAGGTTTTTTAATCAACAACGAATTTTCAGACCATCAAATCCTCATAACGCCATCAAATAAAACACAGAGAAAGATTATCAAAGCACAAATCACAAAAAACAAAATACAAAAAATTGCATAATTTATTAGTGTTTTATCTCAGACAAATGCCACGTTGTCCCCATTTTGGATGGATCAAGTTGAATGGATTTGACCCACCTCGGACTCGTCATCTGTTTTCTCGTCACGGAATAACACTGAATCATAGATGTTGTTATTTAAACTAAAAGAAGGAAGACCAAATAAAATAAAAACTAAAGAAGAGAAGAAAATATAAGAGAGACCAGGGAACCCGTCGCAGGATATGGAAGAAGAGGGCTCGATTACATCTTTTATATCAAGCAACTAAAACTAGGGTTTTGGTGAGTGGCGGCGAATCGGCGATCTTTCGAATAAATTTTCAGACCATCAAATCCTCAATAAAAAACATAGAGAAAAACAAAAATAAAACAAAAAAACCAAATATGAAACCTCAATAAAAGATTGCGTTCAGAATGAGTAGGAGGTTTGTTAATCAACAACGAATTTTCAGACCATCAAATCCTCATAACGCCATCAAATAAAACACAGAGAAAGATTATAAAAGCACAAATCACAAAAAAACAAAATACAAAAAATTGCATGATTTATTAGTGTTTTATCTCAGACAAATGCCTCGTTGTCCCCATTTTGGATGAATCAAGTTGAATGGATTTGACCTACCTCGGAATCGTCATCTGTTTTCTCGTCACGGAATAACGCTGAATCATAGATGTTGTTATTTAAACTAAAAGAAGGAAGACCAACTAAAATAAAAACTAAAGAAGAGAAGAAAATATAAGAGAGACCAGGGAACCCGTCGCAGGATATTGTAGAAGAGGGCTCGATTACATCTTTTATATAAATCAACCAAAACTAGGGTTTTGGTGAGTGGCGGCGAATCGGCGATCTTTCCAATAAATTTTCAGACCATCAAATCCTCAATAAAAGACATAAAGAAAAACAAAAAGAAAACAAAAAATCCTAATATGAAACCTCAATAAAAGATTGCGTTCAGAATGAGTAGGAGGTTTGTTAATCAACAACGAATTTTCAGACCATCAAATCCTCATAACGCCATCAAATAAAACACAGAGAAAGATTATCCAAGCACAAAGCACAAAAAACAAAATACAAAAAATTGCATGATTTATTAGTGTTTTATCTCAGACAAATGCCTCGTTGTCCCCATTTTGGATGGATCAAGTTGAATGGATTTGACCCACCTCGGACTCGTCATCTGTTTTCTCGTCACGGAATCACACTGAATCATAGATGTTGTTATTTAAACTAAAAGAAGGAAGACCAAATAAAATAAAAACTAAAGAAGAAAAGAAAATATAAGAGAGACCAGGGAACCCGTCGCAGGATATGGAAGAAGAGAGCTCGATTACATCTTTTATATAAATCAACCAAAACTAGGGTTTTGGTGAGTGGCGGCGAATCTGCGATCTTTCCAATAAATTTTCAGACCATCAAATCCTGAATAAAAGATATAAAGAAAAATAAAAATAAAACTAAAAAACCAAATATGAAACATCAATAAAAGATTGCGTTCAGAATGAGTAGGAGGTTTGTTAATCAACAACGAATTTTCAGACCATCAAATACTCAGAACGCCATCAAATAAAACACAGAAAAAGATTATCAAAGCACAAATCACAAAAAACAAAATACAAAATATTGCATGATTTATTAGTGTTTTATCTCAGACAAATGCCTCGTTGTCCCCATTTTGGATGGATCAAGTTGAATGGATTTGACCCACCTCGGACTCGTCATCTGTTTTCTCGTCACGGAATAACACTGAATCATAGATGTTGTTATTTAAACTAAAAGAAGGAAGACCAAATAAAATAAAAACTAAAGAAGAGAAGAAAATATAAGAGAGAGCAAGGAACCCGTCGCGGATATGGAACAAGAGGGCTCGATTACATCTTTTATATAAAGCAACCAACACTAGGGTTTTGGTGAGTGGCGGCAAATCGGCGATCTTTCCAAGAAATTTTCAGACCATCAAATCCTCAATAAAAGACATAAAAAAACAAAAATAAAGCAAAAAAACCAACTATGAAACCTCAATAAAAGATTGCGTTCAGAATTAGTAGGTGGTTTGTTAATCAACAACGAATTTTCACACCATCAAATCCTCATAACGCCTTCAAATAAAACACAGAGAAAGATTATCAAAGCACAAATCACAAAAAACAAAATGCAAAAATTTGCATGATTTATTAGTGTTTTATCTCAGACAAATGCCTCGTTGTCCCCATTTTGCATGGATCAAGTTGAATGGATTTGACCCACCTCGGACTCGTCATCTGTTTTCTCGTCACGGAATAACACTGAATCATAGATGTTGTCATTTAAACTAAAAGAAGGAAGACCAACTAAAATAAAAACTAAAGAAGAGAAGAAAATATAAGAGAGACCAGGGAACCCGTCGCAGGATCTGGAAGAAGAGGGCTCGATTACATCTTTTATATAAATCAACCAAATCTAGGGTTTTGGTGAGTGGCGGCGAATCGGCGATCTTTCCAAGAAATTTTCCGACCATCAAATCCTCAATAAAAGACATAAAGAAAAACAAAAACAAAACAAAAAAACCAAATATGAAACCACAATAAAAGATTGCGTTCAGAATGAGTAGGAGGTTTGTTAATCAACAACGAATTTTCAGACCATCAAATCCTCATAACGCCATCAAATAAAACACAGAGAAAGATTATCAAAGCACAAATCACAATAAACAAAATACAAAAAATTGCATGATTTATTAGTGTTTTATCTTATTCAAAAGCGTCGTTGGCCCCATTTTGGATAGATCAAGTTGAATGGATTTGACCCACCTCGGACTCGTCATCTGTTTTCTCGTCACGGAATAACACTGAATCATAGATGTTGTTATTTAAACTAAAAGAAGGAAGACCAAATAAAATAAAAACTAAAGAAGAGAAGAAAATATAAGAGAGAGCAAGGAACCCGTCGCAGGATATGGAAGAAGAGGGCTCGATTACATCTTTTATATAAAGCAACCAAAACTAGGGTTTTGGTGAGGGGCGGCGAATCGGCGATCTTTCCAAGAAATTTTCAAACCATCAAATCCTCAACAAAAGACATAAAGAAAAACAAAAAGAAATAAAAAAAACCAAATATGAAACCTCAATAAAAGATTGCGTTCAGAATGAGTAGGAGGTTTGTTAATCAACAACGAATTTTCAGACCATCAAATCCTCATAACGCCATCAAATAAAACACAGAGAAAGATTATCAAAGCACAAATCACAATAAACAAAATACAAAAAATTGCATGATTTATTAGTGTTTTATCTTAGTCAAATGCGTCGTTGGCCCCATTTGGGATAGATCAAGTTGAATGGATTTGACCCACCTCGGACTCGTCATCTGTTTTCTCGTCACGGAATAACACTGAATCATAGATGTTGTTATTTAAACTAAAAGAAGGAAGACCAAATAAAATAAAAACTAAACAAGAGAAGAAAATATAAGAGAGAGCAAGGAACCCGTCGCAGGATATGGAAGAAGAGGGCTCGATTACATCTTTTATATAAAGCAACCAAAACTAGGGTTTTGGTGAGGGGCGGCGAATCGGCGATCTTTCCAAGAAATTTTCACACCATCAAATCCTCAACAAAAGACATAAAGAAAAACAAAAAGAAATAAAAAAAACCAAATATGAAACCTCAATAAAAGATTGCGTTCAGAATGAGTAGGAGGTTTGTTAATCAACAACGAATTTTCAGACCATCAAATCCTCATAACGCCATCAAATAAAACACAGAGAAAGATTATAAAAGCACAAATCACAAAAAAACAAAATACAAAAAATTGCATGATTTATTAGTGTTTTATCTCAGACAAATGCCTCGTTGTCCCCATTTTGGATGGATCAAGTTGAATGGATTTGACCTACCTCGGACTCGTCATCCGTTTTTCTCGTCACGGAATAACGCTTGAATCATAGATGTTGTTATTTAAACTAAAAGAAGGAAGACCAACTAAAATAAAAACTAAAGAAGAGAAGAAAATATAAGAGAGACCAGGGGAACCCGTCGCAGGATATGGTAGAAGAGGGCTCGATTACATCTTTTAGATAAATCAACCAAAACTAGGGTTTTGGTGAGTGGCGGCGAATCGGCGATCTTTCCAATAAATTTTCAGACCATCAAATCCTCAATAAAAGACATAAAGAAAAACAAAAAGAAAACAAAAAAACCTAATATGAAACCTCAATAAAAGATTGCGTTCAGAATGAGTAGGAGGTTTGTTAATCAACAACGAATTTTCAGACCATCAAATCCTCATAACGCCATCAAATAAAACACAGAGAAAGATTATCCAAGCACAAAGCACAAAAAACAAAATACAAAAAATTGCATGATTTATTAGTTTTTTATCTCAGACAAATGCCTCGTTGTCCCCATTTTGGATGGATCAAGTTGAATGGATTTGACCCACCTCGAACTCGTCATCTGTTTTCTCGTCACGGAATAACACTGAATCATAGATGTTGTTATTTAAACTAAAAGAAGGAAGACCAAATAAAATAAAAACTAAAGAAGAGAAGAAAATATAAGATAGACCAGGGAACCCGTCACAGGATATGGTAGAAGAGGGCTCGATTACATCTTTTATATAAATCAACCAAAACTAGGGTTTTGGTTAGTGGCGGCGAATCGGCGATCTTTCCAATAAATTTTCAGACCATCAAATCCTGAATAAAAGATATCAAGAAAAATAAAAATAAAACTAAAAAACCACATATGAAACCTCAATAAAAGATTGCGTTCAGAATGAGTAGGAGGTTTGTTAATCAACAACGAATTTTCAGACCATCAAATCCTCATAACGCCATCAAATAAAACACACAGAAAGATTATCAAAGCACAAATCACAAAAAACAAAATACAAAAAATTGCACGATTTATTAGTGTTTTATCTCAGACAAATGCCTCGTTGTCCCCATTTTGGATGGATCAAGTTGAATTGGTTTGACCCACCTCGGACTCGTCATCTGTTTTCTCGTCACGGAATAACACTGAATCATAGATGTTGTTATTTAAACTAAAAGAAGGAAGACCAAATAAAATAAAAACTAAAGAAGAGAAGAAAATATAAGAGAGAGCAAGGAACCCGTCGCAGGATATGGAAGAAGAGGGCTCGATTACATCTTTTATATAAAGCAATCAAAACAAGGGTTCTGGTGAGTGGCGGCGAATCGACGATCTTTCCAAGAAATTTTCAGACCATCAAATCCTCAATAAAAGACATAAAGAAAAACAAAAAGAAAACAAAAAAACCAAATATGAAACCTCAATAAAAGATTGCGTTCAGAATGAGTAGGAGGTTTGTTAATCAACAACGAATTTTCAGACCATCAAATCCTCATAACGCCATGAAATAAAACACAGAGAAAGATTATAAAAGCACAAATCACAAAAAAACAAAATACAAAAAATTGCATGATTTATTAGTGTTTTATCTCAGACAAATGCCTCGTTGTCCCCATTTTGGATGGATCAAGTTGAATGGATTTGACCCACCTCGGACTCGTCATCTGTTTTCTCGTCACGGAATAACACTGAATCATAGATGTTGTTATTTAAACTAAAAGAAGGAAGACCAAATAAAATAAAAACTAAAGAAGAGAAGAAAATATAAGAGAGACCAGGGAACCCGTCGAATGATATGGTAGAAGAGCGCTCGATTACATCTTTTATATAAATCAACCAAAACTAGGGTTTTGGTGAGTGGCGGCGAGTCGGCGATCTTTCCAAGAAATTTTCAGACCATCAAATCCTCCATAAAAGACATAAAGAAAAAAAAAACAAAATATGAAACCTCAATAAAAGATTGCGTTCAGAATGAGTAGGAGATTTGTTAATCAACAACGAATTTTCAGACCATCAAATCCACATAATGCCATCAAATAAAACACAGAGAAAGATTATCAAAGCACAAATCACAAAAAACAAAATAAAAATAATTGCATGATTTATTAGTGTTTTATCTCAGACAAATGCCTCCTTATCCCCATTTTGGATGGATCAAGTTGAATGGATTTGACCCACCTCGGACTCGTCATCTGTTTTCTCGTCACGGAATAACACGGAATCATAGATGTTGTTATTTAAACTAAAAGAAGGAAGACCAAATAAACTAAAAACTAAAGAAGAGAAGAAAATATAAGAGAGACCAGGGAACCCGTCGCAGGATATGGAAGAAGAGGGCTCGATTACATCTTTTATATAAATCAACCAAAACTAGGGTTTTGGTGAGTGGCGGCGAATCTGCGATCTTTCCAATAAATTTTCAGACCATCAAATCCTGAATAAAAGATATAAAGAAAAATAAAAATAAAACTAAAAAACCAAATATGAAACATCAATAAAAGATTGCGTTCAGAATGAGTAGGAGGTTTGTTAATCAACAACGAATTTTCAGACTATCAAATCCTCAGAACGCCATCAAATAAAACACAGAGAAAGATTATCAAAGCACAAATCACAAAAAACAAAATACAAAATATTGCATGATTTATTAGTGTTTTATCTCAGACAAATGCCTCGTTGTCCCCATTTTGGATGGATCAAGTTGAATGGATTTGACCCACCTCGGACTCGTCATCTGTTTTCTCGTCACGGAATAACACTGAATCATAGATGTTGTTATTTAAACTAAAAGAAGGAAGACCAAATAAAATAAAAATTAAAGAAGAGAAGAAAATATAAGAGAGACCAGGGAACCCGTCGCAGGATATGGAAGAAGAGGGCTCGATTATATCTTTTATATAAAGCAACCAAAACTAGGGTTCTGGTGAGTGGCGGCGAATCGGGGATCTTTCCAAGAAATTTTCAGACCATCAAATCCTCAATAAAAGACATAAAGAAATACAAAAAGAAAACAAAAAAACCACATATGAAACCTCAATTAAAGATTGCGTTCAGAATGAGTAGGAGGTTTGTTAATCAACAACGAATTTTCAGACCATCAAATCCTCATAACGCCATCAAATAAAACACAGAGCAAGATTATAAAAGCACAAATCACAAAAAACAAAATACAAAAAATTGCATGATTTATTAGTGTTTTATCTCAGACAAATGCCTCGTTGTCCCCATTTTGGATGGATCGAGTTGAATGGATTTGACCCACCTCGGACTCGTCATCTGTTTTCTCGTCACGGAATAACACTGAATCATAGATGTTGTTATTTAAACTAAAAGAAGGAAGACCAACTAAAATAAAAACTAAAGAAGAGAAGAAAATATAAGAGAGACCAAGGAACCCGTCGCAGGATATGGTAGAAGAGGGCTCGATTACATCTTTTATATAAATCAACCAAAACTAGGGTTTTGGTGAGTGGCGGCGAATCGGCGATCTTTCCAATAAATTTTCAGACCATCAAATCCTGAATGAAAGATATAAAGAAAAATAAAAATAAAACTAAAAAACCAAATATGAAACCTCAATAAAAGATTGCGTTCAGAATGAGTAGGAGGTTTGTTAATCAACAACGAATTTTCAGACCATCAAATCCTCATAACGCCATCAAATACAACACAGAGAAAGATTATCAAAGCACAAATCACAAAAAACAAAATACAAAAAATTGCATGATTTATTAGTGTTTTATCTCAGACAAATGCCTCGTTGTCCCCATTTTGGATGGATCAAGTTGAACGGATTTGACCCACCTCGGACTCGTCATCTGTTTTCTCATCACGGAATAACACTGAATCATAGATGTTGTTATTTAAACTAAAAGAAGGAAGACCAAATAAAATAAAAACTAAAGAAGAGAAGAAAATATAAGAGAGACCAGGGAACCCGTCGCAGGATATGGTAGAAGAGGGCTCGGTTACATCTTTTATATAAATCAACCAAAACTAGGGTTTTGGTGAGTGGCGGCGAATCGGCGATCTTTCCAATAAATTTTCAGACCATCAAATCCTGAATAAAAGATATAAAGAAAAATAAAAATAAAACTAAAAAACCAAATATGAAACCTCAATAAAAGATTGCGTTCAGAATGAGTAGGAGGTTTGTTAATCAACCACGAATTTTCAGACCATCAAATCCTCATAACGCCATCATATAAAACACAGAGAAAGATTATCAAATAAAATAAAAACTAAAGAAGAGAAGAAAATATAAGAGAGAGCACGGAACCCGTCGCAGGATATGGAAGAAGAGGGCTCGATTACATCTTTTATATAAAGCAACCACAACTAGGGTTTTGGTGAGTGGCGGCGAATCGGCGATCTTGCCAAGAAATTTTCAGACCATCAAATCCTCAATAAAAGACATAAAGAAAAACAAAAATAAAACAAAAAAACCAAATATGAAACCTCAATAAAAGATTGCGTGCAGAATGAGTAGGAGGTTTGTTAATCAACAACGAATTTTCAGACCATCAAATCCTCATAACGCAATCAAATAAAACACAGAGAAAGATTATAAAAGCACAAATCACAAAAAACAAAATACAAAAAATTGCATGATTTATTAGTGTTTTATCTCAGACAAATGCCTCGTTGTCCCCATTTTGGATGGATCAAGTTGAATGGATTTGACCCACCTCGGACTCGTCATCTGTTTTCTCGTCACGGAATAACACTGAATCATAGATGTTGTTATTTAAACTAAAAGAAGGAAGACCAAATAAAATAAAAACTAAAGAAGAGAAGAAAATATAAGAGAGACCAGGGAACCCGTCGCAGGATATGGTAGAAGAGGGCTCGATTACATCTTTTATATAAAGCAACCAAAACTAGGGTTTTGGTGAGTGGCGGCGAATCGGCGATCTTTCCAAGAAATTTTCAGACCATCAAATCCTCAATAAAAGACATCAAGAAAAACAAAAATAAAACAAAAAAACCAAATATGAAACCTCAATAAAAGATTGCGTTCAGAATGAGTAGGAGGTTTGTTAATCAACCACGAATTTTCAGACCATCAAATCCTCATAACGCCATCAAATAAAACACAGAGAAAGACTATCAATGCACAAATCACAAAAAACAAAATACAAAAAATTGCATGATTTATTAGTGTTTTATCTCAGATAAATGCCTCGTTGTCCCCATTTTGGATGGATCAAATTAAATGGATTTGACCCACCTCGGACTCGTCATCTGTTTTCTCGTCACGGAATAACACTGAATCATAGATGTTGTTATTTAAACTAAAAGAAGGAAGACCAAATAAAATAAAAACTAAAGAAGAGAAGAAAATATAAGAGAGAGCACGGAACCCGTCGCAGGATATGGTAGAAGAGGGCTCGATTACATCTTTTATATAAAGCAACCAAAACTTGGGTTTTCGTGAGTGGTGGCGAATCGGCGATCTTGCCAAGAAATTTTCAGACCATCAAATCTTCAATAAAAGACATAAAGAAAAACAAAAATAAAACAAAAAAACCAAATATGAAACCTCAATAAAAGATTGCGTGCAGAATGAGTAGGAGGTTTGTTAATCAACAACGAATTTTCAGACCATCAAATCCTCATAACGCAATCAAATAAAACACAGAGAAAGATTATAAAAGCACAAATCACAAAAAACAAAATACAAAAAATTGCATGATTTATTAGTGTTTTATCTCAGACAAATGCCTCGTTGTCCCCATTTTGGATGGATCAAGTTGAATGGATTTGACCCACCTCGGACTCGTCATCTGTTTTCTCGTCACGGAATAACACTGAATCATAGATGTTGTTATTTAAACTAAAAGAAGGAAGACCAAATAAAATAAAAACTAAAGAAGAGAAGAAAATATAAGAGAGACCAGGGAACCCGTCGCAGGATATGGTAGAAGAGGGCTCGATTACATCTTTTATATAAAGCAACCAAAACTAGGGTTTTGGTGAGTGGCGGCGAATCGGCGATCTTTCCAAGAAATTTTCAGACCATCAAATCCTCAATAAAAGACATAAAGAAAAAGAAAAATAAAACAAAAAAACCAAATATGAAACCTCAATAAAAGATTGCGTTCAGAATGAGTAGGAGGTTTGTTAATCAACAACGAATTTTCAGACCATCAAATCCTCATAACGCCATCAAATAAAACACAGAGAAAGACAATCAATGCACAAATCACAAAAAACAAAATACAAAAAATTGCATGATTTATTAGTGTTTTATCTCAGATAAATGCCTCGTTGTCCCCATTTTGGATGGATCAAGTTGAATGGATTTGACCCACCTCGGACTCGTCATCCGTTTTTTCTCGTCACGGAATAACACTTGAATCATAGATGTTGTTATTTAAACTAAAAGAAGGAAGACCAAATAAAATAAAAACTAAAGAAGAGAAGAAAATATAAGAGAGACCAGGGGACCCGTCGCAGAATATGGTAGAAGAGGGCTCGATTACATCTTTTATATAAATCAACCAAAACTAGGGTTTTGGTGAGTGGCGGCGAATCGGCGATCATTCCAATAAATTTTCAGACCATCAAATCCTGAATAAAAGATATAAAGAAAAATAAAAATAAAACTAAAAAACCAAATATGAAACCTCAATAAAAGATTGCGTTCAGAATGAGTAGGAGGTTTGTTAATCAACAACGAATTTTCAGACCATCAAATCCTCATAACGCCATCATATAAAACACAGAGAAAGATTATCAAATAAAATAAAAACTAAAGAAGAGAAGAAAATATAAGAGAGAGCACGGAACCCGTCGCAGGATATGGAAGAAGAGGGCTCGATTACATCTTTTATATAAAGCAACCAAAACTAGGGTTTTGGGGAGTGGCGGCGAATCGGCGATCTTGCCAAGAAATTTTCAGACCATCAAATCCTCAATAAAAGACATAAAGAAAAACAAAAATAAAACAAAAAAACCAAATATGAAACCTCAATAAAAGATTGCGTGCAGAATGAGTAGGAGGTTTGTTAATCAACAACGAATTTTCAGACCATCAAATCCTCATAACGCAATCAAATAAAACACAGAGAAAGATTATAAAAGCACAAATCACAAAAAACAAAATACAAAAAATTGCATGATTTATTAGTGTTTTATCTCAGACAAATGCCTCGTTGTCCCCATTTTGGATGGATCAAGTTGAATGGATTTGACCCACCTCGGACTCGTCATCTGTTTTCTCGTCACGGAATAACACTGAATCATAGATGTTGTTATTTAAACTAAAAGAAGGAAGACCAACTAAAATAAAAACTAAAGAAGAGAAGAAAATATAAGAGAGACCAGGGAACCCGTCGCAGGATATGGTAGAAGAGGGCTCGATTACATCTTTTATATAAATCAATCAAAACTAGGGTTTTGGTGAGTGGCGGCGAATCGGCGATCTTTCCAATAAATTTTCAGACCATCAAATCCTCAATAAAAGACATAAAGGAAAACAAAAATAAAACAAAAAAACCAAATATGAAACCTCAATAAAAGATTGCGTTCAGAATGAGTAGGAGGTTTGTTAATCAACCACGAATTTTCAGACCATCAAATCCTCATAACGCCATCAAATAAAACACAGAGAAAGACTATCAATGCACAAATCACAAAAAACAAAATACAAAAAATTGCATGATTTATTAGTGTTTTATCTCAGATAAATGCCTCGTTGTCCCCATTTTGGATGGATCAAGTTGAATGGATTTGACCCACCTCGGACTCGTCATCTGTTTTCTCGTGACGGAATAACACTGAATCATAGATGTTGTTATTTAAACTAAAAGAAGGAAGACCAAATAAAATAAAAACTAAAGAAGAGAAGAAAATATAAGAGAGACCAGGGAACCCGTCGCAGGATATGGTAGAAGAGGGCTCGATTACATCTTTTATATAAATCAACCAAAACTAGGGTTTGGGTGAGTGGCGGCGAATCGGCGATCTTTCCAATAAATTTTCAGACCATCAAATCCTGAATAAAAGATATAAAGAAAAATAAAAATAAAACTAAAAAACCAAATATGAAACCTCAATAAAAGATTGCATTCAGAATGAGTAGGAGGTTTGTTAATCAACAACGAATTTTCAGACCATCAAATCCTCATAACGCCATCATATAAAACACAGAGAAAGATTATCAAATAAAATAAAAACTAAAGAAGAGAAGAAAATATAAGAGAGAGCACGGAACCCGTCGCAGGATATGGAAGAAGAGGGCTCGATTACATCTTTTATATAAAGCAACCAAAACTAGGGTTTTGGTGAGTGGCGGCGAATCGGCGATCTTGCCAAGAAATTTTCAGACCATCAAATCCTCAATAAAAGACATAAAGAAAAACAAAAATAAAACAAAAAAACCAAATATGAAACCTCAATAAAAGATTGCGTGCAGAATGAGTAGGAGATTTGTTAATCAACAATGAATTTTCAGACCATCCAATCCTCATAACACAATCAAATAAAACACAGAGAAAGATTATAAAAGCACAAATCACAAAAAACAAAATACAAAAAATTGCATGATTTATTAGTGTTTTATCTCAGACAAATGCCTCGTTGTCCCCATTTTGGATGGATCAAGTTGAATGGATTTGACCCACCTCGGACTCGTCATCTGTTTTCTCGTCACGGAATAACACTGAATCATAGATGTTGTTATTTAAACTAAAAGAAGGAAGACCAAATAAAATAAAAAATAAAGAAGAGAAGAAAATATAAGAGAGAGCAAGGAACCCGTCGCAGGATATGGTAGAAGAGGGCTCGATTACATCTTTTATATAAATCAATCAAAACTAGGGTTTTGGTGAGTGGCGGCGAATCGGCGATCTTTCCAATAAATTTTCAGACCATCAAATCCTCAATAAAAGACATAAAGGAAAACAAAAATAAAACAAAAAAACCAAATATGAAACCTCAATAAAAGATTGCGTGCAGAATGAGTAGGAGATTTGTTAATCAACAATGAATTTTCAGACCATCCAATCCTCATAACACAATCAAATAAAACACAGAGAAAGATTATAAAAGCACAAATCACAAAAAACAAAATACAAAAAATTGCATGATTTATTAGTGTTTTATCTCAGACAAATGCCTCGTTGTCCCCATTTTGGATGGATCAAGTTGAATGGATTTGACCCACCTCGGACTCGTCATCTGTTTTCTCGTGACGGAATAACACTGAATCATAGATGTTGTTATTTAAACTAAAAGAAGGAAGACCAAATAAAATAAAAACTAAAGAAGAGAAGAAAATATAAGAGAGACCAGGGAACCCGTCGCAGGATATGGTAGAAGAGGGCTCGATTACATCTTTTATATAAATCAACCAAAACTAGGGTTTGGGTGAGTGGCGCGAATCGGCGATCTTTCCAATAAATTTTCAGACCATCAAATCCCGAATAAAAGATATAAAGAAAAATAAAAATAAAACTAAAAAACCAAATATGAAACCTCAATAAAAGATTGCATTCAGAATGAGTAGGAGGTTTGTTAATCAACAACGAATTTTCAGACCATCAAATCCTCATAACGCCATCATATAAAACACAGAGAAAGATTATCAAATAAAATAAAAACTAAAGAAGAGAAGAAAATATAAGAGAGAGCACGGAACCCGTCGCAGGATATGGAAGAAGAGGGCTCGATTACATCTTTTATATAAAGCAACCAAAACTAGGGTTTTGGTGAGTGGCGGCGAATCGGCGATCTTGCCAAGAAATTTTCAGACCATCAAATCCTCAATAAAAGACATAAAGAAAAACAAAAATAAAACAAAAAAACCAAATATGAAACCTCAATAAAAGATTGCGTGCAGAATGAGTAGGAGATTTGTTAATCAACAATGAATTTTCAGACCATCCAATCCTCATAACACAATCAAATAAAACACAGAGAAAGATTATAAAAGCACAAATCACAAAAAACAAAATACAAAAAATTGCATGATTTATTAGTGTTTTATCTCAGACAAATGCCTCGTTGTCCCCATTTTGGATGGATCAAGTTGAATGGATTTGACCCACCTCGGACTCGTCATCTGTTTTCTCGTCACGGAATAACACTGAATCATAGATGTTGTTATTTAAACTAAAAGAAGGAAGACCAAATAAAATAAAAAATAAAGAAGAGAAGAAAATATAAGAGAGAGCAAGGAACCCGTCGCAGGATATGGTAGAAGAGGGCTCGATTACATCTTTTATATAAAGCAACCAAAACTAGGGTTTTGGTGAGTGGCGGCGAATCGGCGATCTTTCCAAGAAATTTTCAGACCATCAAATCCTCAATAAAAGACATAAAGAAAAACAAAAATAAAACAAAAAAACCAAATATGAAACCTCAATAAAAGATTGCGTTCAGAATGAGTAGGAGGTTTGTTAATCAACAACGAATTTTCAGACCATCAAATCCTCATAACGCCATCAAATAAAACACAGAGAAAGACTATCAATGCACAAATCACAAAAAACAAAATACAAAAAATTGCATGATTTATTAGTGTTTTATCTCAGATAAATGCCTCGTTGTCCCCATTTTGGATGGATCAAGTTGAATGGATTTGACCCACCTCGGACTCGTCATCTGTTTTCTCGTCACGGAATAACACTGAATCATAGATGTTGTTATTTAAACTAAAAGAAGGAAGACCAACTAAAATAAAAACTAAAGAAGAGAAGAAAATATAAGGGAGACCAGGGAACCCGTCGCAGGATATGGTAGAAGAGGGCTCGGTTACATCTTTTATATAAATCAACCAAAACTAGGGTTTTGGTGAGTGGCAGCGAATCGGCGATCTTTCCAATAAATTTTCAGACCATCAAATCCTCAATAAAAGACATAAAGAAAAACAAAAATAAAACAAAAAAACCAAATATGAAACCTCAATAAAAGATTGCGTTCAGAATGAGTAGGAGGTTTGTTAATCAACAAAGAATTTTCAGACCATCAAATCCTCATAACGCCATCAAATAAAACACAGAGAAAGATTATCAAAGCACAAAGCACAAAAAACAAAATACAAAAAATTGCATGATTTATTAGTGTTTTATCTCAGACAAATGCCTCGTTGTCCCCATTTTATATGGATCAAGTTGAATGGATTTGACCCACCTCGGACTCGTCATCTGTTTTCTCGTCACGGAATAACACTGAATCATAGATGTTGTTATTTAAACTAAAAGAAGGAAGACCAAATAAAATAAAAACTAAAGAAGAGAAGAAAATATAAGAGAGAGCAAGGAACCCGTCGCAGGATATGGAAGAAGAGGGCTCGATTACATCTTTTATATAAAGCAACCAAAACTAGGGTTTTGGTGAGTGGCGGCGAATCGGCGATCTTTCCAAGAAATTTTCAGACCATCAAATCCTCAACAAAAGACATAAAGAAAAACAAAAATAAAACAAAAAAAAACAAATATGAAACCTCAATAAAAGATTGCGTTCAGAATGAGTAGGAGGTTTGTTAATCAACAACGAATTTTCAGACCATCAAATCCTCATAACGCCATCAAATAAAACACAGAGAAAGATTATCCAAGCACAAAGCACAAAAAACAAAATACAAAAAATTGCATGATTTATTAGTGTTTTATCTCACACAAATGCCTCGTTGTCCCCATTTTGGATGGATCAAGTTGAATGGATTTGACCCACCTCGGACTCGTCATCTGTTTTCTCGTCACGGAATAACACTGAATCATAGATGTTGTTATTTAAACTAAAAGAAGGAAGACCAAATAAAATAAAAACTAAAGAAGAGAAGAAAATATAAGAGAGACCAGGGAACCCGTCGCAGGATATGGTAGAAGAGGGCTCGATTACATCTTTTATATAAAGCAACCAAAACAAGGGTTCTGGTGAGTGGCGGCGAATCGACGATCTTTCCAATAAATTTTCACACCATCAAATCCTCAATAAAAGACATAAAGAAAAACAAAAAGAAAACAAAAAAAACAAATATGAAACCTCAATAAAAGATTGCGTTCAGAATGAGTAGGAGGTTTGTTAATCAACAACGAATTTTCAGACCATCAAATCCTCATAACGCAATCAAATAAAACACAGAGAAAGATTATAAAAGCACAAATCACAAAAAACAAAATACAAAAAATTGGATGATTTATTAGTGTTTTGTCTCAGACAAATGCCTCGTTGTCCCCATTTTGGATGGATCAAGTTGAATGGATTTGACCCACCTCGGACTCGTCATCTGTTTTCTCGTCACGGAATAACACTGAATCATAGATGTTGTTATTTAAACTAAAAGAAGGAAGACCAACTAAAATAAAAACTAAAGAAGAGAAGAAAATATAAGAGAGACCAGGGAACCCGTCGCAGGATATGGTAGAAGAGGGCTCGATTACATCTTTTATATAAATCAACCAAAACTAGGGTTTTGGTGAGTGGCGGCGAATCGGCGATCTTTCCAATAAATTTTCAGACCATCAAATCCTCAACAAAAGACATAAAGAAAAACAAAAATAAAACAAAAAAAAACAAATATGAAACCTCAATAAAAGATTGCGTTCAGAATGAGTAGGAGGTTTGTTAATCAACAACGAATTTTCAGACCATCAAATCCTCATAACGCAATCAAATAAAACACAGAGAAAGATTATAAAAGCACAAATCACAAAAAACAAAATACAAAAAATTGCATGATTTATTAGTGTTTTCTCTCAGACAAATGCCTCGTTGTCCCCATTTTGGATGCATCAAGTTGAATGGATTTGACCCACCTCGGACTCGTCATCTGTTTTCTCGTCACGGAATAACACTGAATCATAGATGTTGTTATTTAAACTAAAAGAAGGAAGACCAACTAAAATAAAAACTAAAGAAGAGAAGAAAATATAAGAGAGACCAGGGAACCCGTCGCAGGATATGGTAGAAGAGGGCTCGATTACATCTTTTATATAAATCAACCAAAACTAGGGTTTTGGTGAGTGGCGGCGAATCGGCGATCTTTCCAATAAATTTTCAGACCATCAAATCCTCAATAAAAGACATAAAGAAAAACAAAAATAAAACAAAAAAACCAAATATGAAACATCAATAAAAGATTGCGTTCAGAATGAGTAGGAGGTTTGTTAATCAACAACGAATTTTCAGACCATCAAATCCTCATAACGCCATCAAATAAAACACAGAGAAAGATTATAAAAGCACAAAGCACAAAAAACAAAATACAAAAAATTGCATGATTTATTAGTGTTTTATCTCACACAAATGCCTCGTTGTCCCCATTTTGGATGGATCAAGTTGAATGGATTTGACCCACCTCGGACTCGTCATCTGTTTTCTCGTCACGGAATAACACTGAATCATAGATGTTGTTATTTAAACTAAAAGAAGGAAGACCAAATAAAATAAAAACTAAAGAAGAGAAGAAAATATAAGAGAGACCAGGGAACCCGTCGCAGGATATGGTAGAAGAGGGCTCGATTACATCTTTTATATAAAGCAACCAAAACAAGGGTTCTGGTGAGTGGCGGCGAATCGACGATCTTTCCAATAAATTTTCACACCATCAAATCCGCAATAAAAGACATAAAGAAAAACAAAAAGAAAACAAAAAAAACAAATATGAAACCTCAATAAAAGATTGCGTTCAGAATGAGTAGGAGGTTTGTTAATCAACAACGAATTTTCAGACCATCAAATCCTCATAACGCAATCAAATAAAACACAGAGAAAGATTATAAAAGCACAAATCACAAAAAACAAAATACAAAAAATTGCATGATTTATTAGTGTTTTATCTCAGACAAATGCCTCGTTGTCCCCATTTTGGATGGATCAAGTTGAATGGATTTGACCCACCTCGGACTCGTCATCTGTTTTCTCGTCACGGAATAACACTGAATCATAGATGTTGTTATTTAAACTAAAAGAAGGAAGACCAACTAAAATAAAAACTAAAGAAGAGAAGAAAATATAAGAGAGACCAGGGAACCCGTCGCAGGATATGGTAGAAGAGGGCTCGATTACATCTTTTATATAAATCAACCAAAACTAGGGTTTTGGTGAGTGGCGGCGAATCGGCGATCTTTCCAATAAATTTTCAGACCATCAAATCCTCAACAAAAGACATAAAGAAAAACAAAAATAAAACAAAAAAAAACAAATATGAAACCTCAATAAAAGATTGCGTTCAGAATGAGTAGGAGGTTTGTTAATCAACAACGAATTTTCAGACCATCAAATCCTCATAACGCAATCAAATAAAACACAGAGAAAGATTATAAAAGCACAAATCACAAAAAACAAAATACAAAAAATTGCATGATTTATTAGTGTTTTCTCTCAGACAAATGCCTCGTTGTCCCCATTTTGGATGCATCAAGTTGAATGGATTTGACCCACCTCGGACTCGTCATCTGTTTTCTCGTCACGGAATAACACTGAATCATAGATGTTGTTATTTAAACTAAAAGAAGGAAGACCAACTAAAATAAAAACTAAAGAAGAGAAGAAAATATAAGAGAGACCAGGGAACCCGTCGCAGGATATGGTAGAAGAGGGCTCGATTACATCTTTTATATAAATCAACCAAAACTAGGGTTTTGGTGAGTGGCGACGAATCGGCGATCTTTCCAATAAATTTTCAGACCATCAAATCCTGAATAAAAGATATACAGAAAAATAAAAATAAAACTAAAAAACCAAATATGAAACCTCAATAAAAGATTGCGTTCAGAATGAGTAGGAGGTTTGTTAATCAACAACGAATTTTCAGACCATCAAATCCTCATAACGCCATCATATAAAACACAGAGAAAGATTATCAAATAAAATAAAAACTAAAGAAGAGAAGAAAATATAAGAGAGAGCACGGAACCCGTCGCAGGATATGGAAGAAGAGGGCTCGATTACATCTTTTATATAAAGCAACCAAAACTTGGGTTTTCGTGAGTGGTGGCGAATCGGCGATCTTGCCAAGAAATTTTCAGACCATCAAATCTTCAATAAAAGACATAAAGAAAAACAAAAATAAAACAAAAAAACCAAATATGAAACCTCAATAAAAGATTGCGTTCAGAATGAGTAGGAGGTTTGTTAATCAACAACGAATTTTCAGACCATCAAATCCTCATAACGCCATCAAATAAAACACAGAGAAAGATTATAAAAGCACAAATCACAAAAAACAAAATACAAAAAATTGCATGATTTATTAGTGTTTTATCTCAGACAAATGCCTCGTTGTCCCCATTTTGGATGGATCAAGTTGAATGGATTTGACCCACCTCGGACTCGTCATCTGTTTTCTCGTCACGGAATAACACTGAATCATAGATGTTGTTATTTAAACTAAAAGAAGGAAGACCAAATAAAATAAAAACTAAAGAAGAGAAGAAAATATAAGAGAGAGCAAGGAACCCGTCGCAGGATATGGAAGAAGAGGGCTCGATTACATCTTTTATATAAAGCAACCAAAACTAGGGTTTTGGTGAGTGGCGGCGAATCGGCGATCTTTCCAAGAAATTTTCAGACCATCAAATCCTCAACAAAAGACATAAAGAAAAACAAAAATAAAACAAAAAAAAACAAATATGAAACCTCAATAAAAGATTGCGTTCAGAATGAGTAGGAGGTTTGTTAATCAACAACGAATTTTCAGACCATCAAATCCTCATAACGCCATCAAATAAAACACAGAGAAAGACTATCAAAGCACAAATCACAAAAAACAAAATACAAAAAATTGGATGATTTATTAGTGTTTTATCTCAGACAAATGCCTCGTTGTCCCCATTTTGGATGGATCAAGTTGAATGGATTTGACCCACCTCGGACTCGTCATCTGTTTTCTCGTCACGGAATAACACTGAATCATAGATGTTGTTATTTAAACTAAAAGAAGGAAGACCAACTAAAATAAAAACTAAAGAAGAGAAGAAAATATAAGAGAGACCAGGGAACCCGTCGCAGGATATGGTAGAAGAGGGCTCGATTACATCTTTTATATAAATCAACCAAAACTAGGGTTTTGGTGAGTGGCGACGAATCGGCGATCTTTCCAATAAATTTTCGAGACCATCAAATCCTGAATAAAAGATATAAAGAAAAATAAAAATAAAACTAAAAAACCAAATATGAAACCTCAATAAAAGATTGCGTTCAGAATGAGTAGGAGGTTTGTTAATCAACAACGAATTTTCAGACCATCAAATCCTCATAACGCCATCATATAAAACACAGAGAAAGATTATCAAATAAAATAATAACTAAAGAGGAGAAGAAAATATAAGAGAGAGCACGGAACCCGTCGCAGGATATGGAAGAAGAGGGCTCGATTACATCTTTTATATAAAGCAACTAAAACTAGGGTTTTGGTGAGTGGCGGCGAATCGGCGATCTTGCCAAGAAATTTTCAGACCATCAAATCCTCAATAAAAGACATAAAGAAAAACAAAAATAAAACAAAAAAACCAAATATGAAACCTCAATAAAAGATTGCGTGCAGAATGAGTAGGAGATTTGTTAATCAACAACGAATTTTTAGACCATCAAATCCTCATAACGCAATCAAATAAAACACAGAGAAAGATTATAAAAGCACAAATCACAAAAAAACAAAATACAAAAAATTGCATGATTTATTAGTGTTTTATCTCAGACAAATGCCTCGTTGTCCCCATTTTGGATGGATCAAGTTGAATGGATTTGACCCACCTCGGACTCGTCATCTGTTTTCTCGTCACGGAATAACACTGAATCATAGATGTTGTTATTTAAACTAAAAGAAGGAAGACCAAATAAAATAAAAAATAAAGAAGAGAAGAAAATATAAGAGAGAGCAAGGAACCCGTCGCAGGATATGGAAGAAGAGGGCTCGATTACATCTTTTATATAAAGCAACCAAAACTAGGGTTTTGGTGAGTGGCGGCGAATCGACGATCTTTCCAAGAAATTTTCAGACCATCAAATCCACAATAAAAGACATAAAGAAAAACAAAAAGAAAACAAAAAAACCAAATATGAAACATCAATAAAAGATTGCGTTCAGAATGAGTAGGAGGTTTGTTAATCAACAACGAATTTTCAGACCATCAAATCCTCATAACACCATCAAATAAAACACAGAGAAAGATTATAAAAGCACAAATCACAAAAAACAAAATACAAAAAATTGCATGATTTATTAGTGTTTTATCTCAGAAAAATGCCTCGTTGTCCCCATTTTGGATGGATCAAGTTGAATGGAGTTGACCCACCTCGGACTCGTCATCTGTTTTCTCGTCACGGAATAACACTGAATCATAGATGTTGTTATTTAAACTAAAAGAAGGAAGACCAACTAAAATAAAAACTAAAGAAGAGAAGAAAATATAAGGGAGACCAGGGAACCCGTCGCAGGATATGGTAGAAGAGGGCTCGGTTACATCTTTTATATAAATCAACCAAAACTAGGGTTTTGGTGAGTGGCGGCGAATCGGCGATCTTTCCAATAAATTTTCAGACCATCAAATCCTCAATAAAAGACATAAAGAAAAACAAAAATAAAACAAAAAAACCAAATATGAAACCTCAATAAAAGATTGCGTTCAGAATGAGTAGGAGGTTTGTTAATCAACAAAGAATTTTCAGACCATCAAATCCTCATAACGCCATCAAATAAAACACAGAGAAAGATTATCAAAGCACAAAGCACAAAAAACAAAATACAAAAAATTGCATGATTTATTAGTGTTTTATCTCAGACAAATGCCTCGTTGTCCCCATTTTGGATGGATCAAGTTGAATGGATTTGACCCACCTCGGACTCGTCATCTGTTTTCTCGTCACGGAATAACACTGAATCATAGATGTTGTTATTTAAACTAAAAGAAGGAAGACCAAATAAAATAAAAACTAAAGAAGAGAAGAAAATATAAGAGAGAGCAAGGAACCCGTCGCAGGATATGGAAGAAGAGGGCTCGATTACATCTTTTATATAAAGCAACCAAAACTAGGGTTTTGGTGAGTGGCGGCGAATCGGCGATCTTTCCAAGAAATTTTCAGACCATCAAATCCTCAACAAAAGACATAAAGAAAAACAAAAATAAAACAAAAAAAAACAAATATGAAACCTCAATAAAAGATTGCGTTCAGAATGAGTAGGAGGTTTGTTCATCAACAACGAATTTTCAGACCATCAAATCCTCATAACGCCATCAAATAAAACACAGAAAAAGATTATCCAAGCACAAAGCACAAAAAACAAAATACAAAAAATTGCATGATTTATTAGTGTTTTATCTCAGACAAATGCCTCGTTGTCCCCATTTTGGATGGATCAAGTTGAATGGATTTGACCCACCTCGGACTCGTCATCTGTTTTCTCGTCACGGAATAACACTGAATCATAGATGTTGTTTTTTAAACTAAAAGAAGAAAGACCAAATAAAATAAAAACTAAAGAAGAGAAGAAAATATAAGAGAAAGCAAGGAACCCGTCGCAGGATATGGAAAAAGAGGGCTCGATTACATCTTTTATATAAAGCAACCAAAACAAGGGTTCTGGTGAGTGGCGGCGAATCGACGATCTTTCCAAGAAATTTTCACACCATCAAATCCTCAATAAAAGACATAAAGAAAAACAAAAAGAAAACAAAAAAACCAAATATGAAACCTCAATAAAAGATTGCGTTCAGAATGAGTAGGAGGTTGTTAATCAACAACGAATTTTCAGACCATCAAATCCTCATAACGCCATCAAATAAAACACAGAGAAAGATTATAAAAGAACAAATCACAAAAAACAAAATACAAAAAATTGCATGATTTATTAGTGTTTTATCTCAGACAAATGCCTCGTTGTCCCCATTTTGGATGGATCAAGTTGAATGGATTTGACCCACCTCGGACTCGTCATCTGTTTTCTCGTCACGGAATAACACTGAATCATAGATGTTGTTATTTAAACTAAAAGAAGCAAGACCAAATAAAATAAAAACTAAAGAAGAGAAGAAAATATAAGACAGAGAAAGGAACCCGTCGCAGGATATGGTAGAAGAGGGCTCGATTACATCTTTTATATAAATCAACCAAAACTAGGCTTTTGGTGAGTGGCGGCGAATCGGCGATCTTTCCAAGAAATTTTCAGACCATCAAATCCTCAATAAAAGACATAAAGAAAAACAAAAAGAAAACAAAAAAACCAAATATGAAACCTCAATAAAAGATTGCGTTCAGAATGAGTAGGAGGTTTGTTAATCAACAACGAATTTTCAGACCATCAAATCCTCATAACGCCATCATATAAAACACAGAGAAAGATTATCAAATAAAATAAAAACTAAAGAAGAGAAGAAAATATAAGAGAGAGCAAGGAACCCGTCGCAGGATATGGAAGAAGAGGGCTCGATTACATCTTTTATATAAAGCAACCAAAACTAGGGTTTTGCTGAGTGGCGGCAAATCGGCGATCTTTACAAGAAATTTTCAGACCATCAAATCCTCAATAAAAGACATAAAGAAAAACAAAAATAAAACAAAAAAACCAAATATGAAACCTCAATAAAAGATTGCGTGCAGAATGAGTAGGAGATTTGTTAATCAACAACGAATTTTCAGACCATCAAATCCTCATAACGCCATCAAATAAAACACAGAGAAAGATTATAAAAGCACAAATCACAAAAAACAAAATACAAAAATTGCATGATTTATTAGTGTTTTATCTCAGACAAATGCCTCGTTGTCCCCATTTTGGATGGATCAAGTTGAATGGATTTGACCCACCTCGGACTCGTCATTTGTTTTCTCGTCACGGAATAACACTGAATCATAGATGTTGTTATTTAAACTAAAAGAAGGATGACCAAATAAAATAAAAAATAAAGAAGAGAATAAAATATAAGAGAGAGCAAGGAACCCGTCGCAGGATATGGAAGAAGAGGGCTTGATTACATCTTTTATATAAAGCAACCAAAACTAGGGTTTTGGTGAGTGGCGGCGAATAGACGATCTTTTCAAGAAATTTTCAGACCATCAAATCCTCAATAAAAGACATAAAGAAAAACAAAAAGAAAACAGAAAAACCAAATATGAAACCTCAATAAAAGATTGCGTTCAGAATGAGTAGGAGGTTTGTTAATCAACAACGAATTTTCAGACCATCAAATCCTCATAACGCCATGAAATAAAACACAGAGAAAGATTATAAAAGCACAAATCACAAAAAACAAAATACAAAAAATTGCATGATTTATTAGTGTTTTATCTCAGACAAATGCCTCGTTGTCCCCATTTTGGATAGATCAAGTTGAATGGATTTGACCCACCTCGGACTCGTCATCTGTTTTCTCGTCACGGAATAACACTGAATCATAGATGTTGTTATTTAAACTAAAAGAAGGAAGACCAACTAAAATAAAAACTAAAGAAGAGAAGAAAATATAAGAGAGACCAGGGAACCCGTCGCAGGATATGGTAGAAGAGGGCTCGGTTACATCTTTTATATAAATCAACCAAAACTAGGGTTTTGGTGAGTGGCGCGAATCGGCGATCTTTCCAATAAATTTTCAGACCATCAAATCCTCAATAAAAGACATAAAGAAAAACAAAAATAAAACAAAAAAACCAAATATGAAACCTCAATAAAAGATTGCGTTCAGAATGAGTAGGAGGTTTGTTAATCAACAAAGAATTTTCAGACCATCAAATCCTCATAACGCCATCAAATAAAACACAGAGAAAGATTTTCAAAGCACAAAGCACAAAAAACAAAATACAAAAAATTGCATGATTTATTAGTGTTTTATCTCAGACAAATGCCTCGTTGTCCCCATTTTGGATGGATCAAGTTGAATGGATTTGACCCACCTCGGACTCGTCATCTGTTTTCTCGTCACGGAATAACACTGAATCATAGATGTTGTTATTTAAACTAAAAGAAGGAAGACCAAATAAAATAAAAACTAAAGAAGAGAAGAAAATATAAGAGAGAGCAAGGAACCCGTCGCAGGATATGGAAGAAGAGGGCTCGATTACATCTTTTATATAAAGCAACCAAAACTAGGGTTTTGGTGAGTGACAGCGAATCGGCGATCTTTCCAAGAAATTTTCAGACCATCAAATCCTCAATAAAAGACATAAAGAAAAACAAAAAGAAAACAGAAAAACCAAATATGAAACCTCAATAAAAGATTGCGTTCAGAATGAGTAGGAGGTTTGTTAATCAACAACGAATTTTCAGACCATCAAATCCTCATAACGCCATGAAATAAAACACAGAGAAAGATTATAAAAGCACAAATCACAAAAAACAAAATACAAAAAATTGCATGATTTATTAGTGTTTTATCTCAGACAAATTCCTCGTTGTCCCCATTTTGGATGGATCAAGTTGAATGGATTTGACCCACCTCGGACTCGTCATCTGTTTTCTCGTCACGGAATAACACTGAATCATAGATGTTGTTATTTAAACTAAAAGAAGGAAGACCAACTAAAATAAAAACTAAAGAAGAGAAGAAAATATAAGAGAGACCAGGGAACCCGTCGCAGGATATGGTAGAAGAGGGCTCGGTTACATCTTTTATATAAATCAACCAAAACTAGGGTTTTGGTGAGTGGCGGCGAATCGGCGATCTTTCCAATAAATTTTCAGACCATCAAATCCTCAATAAAAGACATAAAGAAAAACAAAAATAAAACAAAAAAACCAAATATGAAACCTCAATAAAAGATTGCGTTCAGAATGAGTAGGAGGTTTGTTAATCAACAAAGAATTTTCAGACCATCAAATCCTCATAACGCCATCAAATAAAACACAGAGAAAGATTATCAAAGCACAAAGCACATAAAACAAAATACAAAAAATTGCATGATTTATTAGTGTTTTATCTCAGACAAATGCCTCGTTGTCCCCATTTTGGATGGATAAAGTTGAATGGATTTGACCCACCTCGGACTCGTCATCTGTTTTCTCGTCACGGAATAACACTGAATCATAGATGTTGTTATTTAAACTAAAAGAAGGAAGACCAAATAAAATAAAAACTAAAGAAGAGAAGAAAATATAAGAGAGACCAGGGAACCCGTCGCACGACATGGAAGAAGAGGGCTCGATTACATCTTTTATATAAAGCAAACAAAATTAGGGTTTTGGTGAGTGTCGGCGAATCGGCGATCTTTCCAAGAAATTTACAGACCATCAAATTCTCAATAAAAGACATAAAGAAAAAAACAAAAATAAAACTAAAAAACCAAATATGAAACCTTAATAAAAGATTGCGTTCAGAATGACTAGGAGATTTGTTAATCAACAACGAATTTTCAGACCATCAAATCCTCATAACGCCATCAAATAAAACACAGAGAAAGATTATAAAAGCACAAATCACAAAAAATAAAATACAAAAAATTGCATGATTTATTAGTGTTTTATCTCAGACAAATGCCTCGTTGTCCCCATTTTGGATGGATCAAGTTGAATGGATTTGACCCACCTCGGACTCGTCATCTGTTTTCTCGTCACGGAATAACACTGAATCATAGATGTTGTTATTTAAACTAAAAGAAGGAAGACCAACTAAAATAAAAACTAAAGAAGAGAAGAAAATATAAGAGAGACCGGGGGAACCCGTCGCAGATATGGTAGAAGAGGGCTCGGTTACATCTTTTATATAAATCAACCAAAACTAGGATTTTGGTGAGTGGCGCGAATCGGCGATCTTTCCAAGAAATTTTCAGACCATCAAATCCTCAATAAAAGACATAAAGAAAAACAAAAAGAAAACAAAAAAACCAAATATGAAACCTCAATAAAAGATTGCGTTCAGAATGAGTAGGAGGTTTGTTAATCAACAACGAATTTTCAGACCATCAAATCCTCATAACGCCATCAAATACAACACAGAGAAAGATTATCAAAGAACAAATCAGAAAAAACAAAATACAAAAAATTGCATGATTTATTAGTGTTTTATCTCAGACAAATGCCTCGTTGTCCCCATTTTGGATGGATCAAGTTGAATGGATTTGACCCACCTCGGACTCGTCATCTGTTTTCTCGTCACGGAATAACACTGAATCATAGATGTTGTTATTTAAACTAAAAGAAGGAAGACTAAATAAAATAAAAACTAAAGAAGAGAAGAAAATATAAGAGAGACCAGGGAACCCGTCGCAGGATATGGTAGAAGAGGGCTCGATTACATCTTTTATATAAATCAACCAAAACTAGGGTTTTAGTGAGTGGCGGCGAATCGGCGATCTTTTCAATAAATTTTCAGACCATCAAATCCTGAATAAAAGATATAAAGAAAAATAAAAATAAAACTAAAAAACCAAATATGAAACCTCAATAAAAGATTGCGTTCAGAATGAGTAGGAGGTTTGTTAATCAACAACGAATTTTCAGACCATCAAATCCTCATAACGCCATCAAATACAACACAGAGAAAGATTATCAAAGCACAAATCATAAAAAACAAAATACAAAAAATTGCATGATTTATTAGTGTTTTATCTCAGACAAATGCCTCGTTGTCCCCATTTTGGATGGATCAAGTTGAATGGATTTGACCCACCTCGGACTCGTCATCTGTTTTCTCGTCACAGAATAACACTGAATCATAGATGTTGTTATTTAAACTAAAAGAAAGAAGACCAAATAAAATAAAAACTAAAGAAGAGAAGAAAATATAAGAGAGATCAAGGAACCCGTCGCAGGATATGGAAGAAGAGGGCTCGATGATTGGGTAAAAAGAGCCCGGTATTGTTATTTGTTGTGACTACCTCCCCGTGTCATGATTGGGTAATTTGCGCACCTGCTGCCTTCCTTGGATGTGATAGCCGTTTCTCAGGCTCCCTCTCCGAAATCGAACCCTAATTCTCCGTCACCCGTCACCATCATGGTAGGCCTCTATCGTACCATCGAAAGTTAATAGGGCAGAAATTTGAATGATGCGTCACCGGCACAAAGGCCGTGTGATCCGTCGAGTTATCATGATTCATCGGATCAACGGGCGTGCCCGCGTCAGCCTTTTATCTAATAAATGCATCCCTTCCAGAAGTCGGGGTTTGTTGCACGTATTCGGGGTTTGTTGCACGTATTAGCTCTAGAATTAGTACGGTTATCCGAGTAGCACGTACCATTAAACAAACTATAACTGATTTAACGAGCCATTCGCAGTTTCACGACCCGAATTAGTTCATCCTTACACATGCATGGCTTAATCTTTGAGACAAGCATATGACTACTGGCAGGATCAACCAGGTAGCACGTCTTACACGAGAGCCGACGCGTCAGCTCCAGCACCAACCCGAACGGGCGGGCCTTCGCAGGACACAAGCCGGAAATCCCTGCTCATACGATCGGAGAGGCATTCCCCATGTACGCAATCATGCCCGAGACACTTCATTCTGACTTTCGTCATCCCGACTCCAGGCAGAACAATACGATTTGCGTGCCAAACAAGCAACACGACAAACGGCGTCCGATCCCAATGATTCGTACAAGGGACCTCCCTTGTACAGGTTGATACATAAAATTAATCACACTAACATTTACCTGAACATCAGTGCATTCATATACAGCCCGTCTTCTTGCAAGATAGCTTTCCCCGACGAGCATTGAATGGTAGGGTCGCAAGGATGCTAGTAACTCTTTTTGTTGTGGAAATTGCGGAATAGACCCCGATTTTACCTAAAGTACATATCGTTTATAAAATGTTAATTAGTTTATTATATGCAAGAGCTTGCTGTTAAATTTGTTTTCAACAGTGAAATACACTAGAGAGAGGTGAGACACCCCCCCCAGCCCACATACACACACAACTAGGGTGTAAACAGATCATACAAGGACAAATACGTATTTAATTTTCTGGAATCTGTATCCAAACTAATTATCCGTATCATATCTGCTTCTTAACTGAAATATGTATTCGTATCCATATCTGACTATCTGTATGACAGTATCTGCCAATATCTGGTTTGAATCCAAATTACAAACGGATAATATTTGATCCGTTTGCATCCCTACACACAGCACATACAAACCTGATTTTTATTGACATCAATAATCACTGCATTTGACAATCTTGAATGGAGATCAGCAGTTCGGTTCTGTACACCAACCTAAACGAACAGAGTAAACAGTAATTTCATTATCCTAGTGTTTTACAAAGCAATAATTTGCAATAAATGACAATAGGATAATGCTATTAGAAGTACTATTACTAGATGCATGCGTGCAAACCAAAAAGAGAATGTGTAGATAAAAGACAAACATCCAGGAGCTTACTACAAATGGAACCGGTGCATCCAAGTCTAGCATGTCATTTGGCAAAACCTACAATCAAATCATTAAAATATAGTTTTATATTTCTCTAAGATGAAATTCAATTCTGCACACCAGTTCAAAATTAAAGGAGAGCAGAGTTCAAATGCATCGAGTCTTCAGTCTTTCATGCCTCACATTCTTATCTCTATTTTCAAAGTCTAAACAGTTCATTCGAACCGCTCAACATGATCTCTATATTAAAATATATGCTTGGAGACCAAATTTTATATTTTTTTGGAAATTTTTTACTATTTTTTTAGATAGGTTACAAAATCAAATGTCAAATGTGATTTTGTACCTATCTAAAAAAATAGTAAAAACTTTCAAAAAATATTTTGGTCTCCAATCACATTTTAATATGGAGATCATGTTGAGCAGTTCGGATCGACTATTTGGACTTTGAAAATGGAGATAAGGATGTGAGACACAGTTGAGGCATGAAAGACACGAGGCATTTGAAAGAAACTAAGAGATGAAATTACAGGCATAAGTAGGCTCTGCCAGTGGTACAGTCGTATGAGCGGTATGATTGACAAGACTGAAGCAGACAAAATTCCCTGCGCATGGAATGGAAGTAAACAATTGTTGGTTCATATCATCGTTATATAATATATTTAGAACTGTGTTACCAAAACGTACAACTCTTACCAAATTAGAGCATATAATGAGAATTTGCTTCTCCAGAAGTGCTGCCGCAAAGAATGTTATGACCTTTCAAAAGCAAATCCATCGTGTCAATCAGACAAACTAAAAAATCTAGCTTCTAACAAACAGAATAACAGAAAATATCCCAAATCCATCGTATTATGCATAGTGCAGATTGGTCGGTACTATGGATCAATATCTTCAATTTTAACGATCAAATAGTCTGTCCGAACCATTCAACATAATCTCCATATGAAAATGTACCTCCAGACTAAATTTATATTTTTTAGAATTTATTTGCCATTTTTTTAGACAGGTACAAAATCACTACTTTTGAATGGTCTAAAATTTTTAGATCGAGTGATTTTCTACCTCTAAAATAATTGAAAGAAAAATTGTAAAAAATGTAAAATTTGATCTACAAGTACATTTCATTTGGACATCATGTTGAACAGTTCAGTCAACTATTTGGACTTTGAAAACAGATATATTGATCCATAATACGAACCAATCCGCGCTATGCATAGTACCATAGTCACACTCATATGCCAAATTAAAAATCTAAACCCTTACATGTTCTAGTCTCAAGCTACCACATATGCATGCAACTGCCCATACAGATAAAGCTGTTGATTCCTCTTCAGCCAGCAGTGCATTGTGTACCTACAAAGAAAAGACAGCTTCTAGACTTTATTGGATTTTCTTAGGTTAACAGGAAATTAAGCATACAGTATGCATAGGTTTTGAAATCAAATGAAAATATAAGTTGCCACTGGAGTCCAACTACCGTGACATCGGTGGTATTTCACCCTAAATACCACCAACTCCAAAACCCATCAAATCGGCTTCAAACAAAAAATCCAAACTTCATTAGTGGTGCATTTACATGCAAAACTTATAATTTTTCAAATTTATCTAGTATCAAGTCAAGCGTTCAAATGTGGGATTTTTAAGTTAATTTTCATGCATTCATTTTTCATCATTTTTCAACTGTTCAACTTGGTAATAAAATCATTTGAAAAATTATAAATTTTGCATGTAAACGCATCACTCATAAAGTAGATCGGTTTGAACAGTTTGGATTCATCATTTGAAGCATGTCAGATAAGTTTTGGAGTTGGTGGCACATACCACTGATGTCACGATAACCAGACTCTCCAGGATATAATTCAAAAGGCCGTGTTTAACAAAGCTAGCAATCTAATTCTCAAAACAATGATGACAACTACAACAATTTATACCTTTTCAACATACACTCAAGAAAATAATGTGAAGAAGACAGGTACACAGACAAGATGCAACAACAAAGATGATAACAAACATACAAGCAAGTAAATAAATATATAGAGGTTCAATAACTCTGTAACTACACAAGGGTTTATTAGGCAATACCTAACCAAACTACAATTCTAATGCAATAAATATGGCACATACAGATCATCTTGCAATTCAAGAGGTCGATCGATGCCTAATTATCTCATGAAAGATTTAAGTATAAATATACCTCAGCAATTTCTAGACATGTATTCAATGACCTAACATCAATGGCTGAACCCACTATGTGAAGAACAGCTTCACTTGGCCGCTGAAAATTTAACGGGTGCAAATGCTCCAATGGCTGAAATGTCAGCGATGCACCTCTTTCGGGGCACTTTAACTGGTAGTATTCACATATAACTTGTAAAGAGCCATGATTCTTATCCTGCAACAAAATATAAATCAGTACCAAGGTTCTAGAAGGGGTAATTTACCTTTTGCCCCTTAAAATAACAGTTATCAACAAACCTCGGCCCACTGTAAGATGTTTGCGCGTGTAATGGAATCTTCATGGCCAGCGGAAGACGGCTCTTCTGAGTCGATTTCATGCATTTCACTTCGGAAACTTCTCTCCTCGTATGAACTGAGAAATAAATAATAATAGCAGCAGATTTGCCACTTAAATTAAATGCCCAATAATTCGCAGTATTTGCAAACGAAACCCAATATTTTTCACAATTGCATCCGACATCCATTTGTCATTTAGCAGTTATGTCCATAAACAGTCCAATGAAACTATCTTCATTTCAACTTGATCATATTGCCGCACAGTAATTAATTGAACTTTATAAGCAAACTCAATTTCTTTGCTTAAGTTCAGTTAATTTAAGATTATTGGGACAAAAACTAGTTAGCGTTGAAAGCGGAATGTACCAACCTATATCACAATGCGTCTTTTTTAAGACACCACTCGACTTGGCATTATTTGCAAGTATAATAGAATGCAGATATCAGAAATTGAAATTAAAAATTACATTATTTCTTTGCAAAAGCTGTATATACCTAGAGCTTTCGGAGCCTTCATAAAGCCAGGAGCGAAGTAGCGGCAGTATAGCAGAATCTGATTCCGACTTATTGTTTTCAATTAAAACCAACTGATCTTTAATCTCAACAGTTTGTTGATCATTGACAGTATCTTTACTAACAAGAACTCCATTTACCGATTTATCATCCACGCAATCTGTTTTCTTGTCATCAGTTGGATCTATTTCCTCATCAATTCCGTCTATTGTTTTTTCGTCTTCTAATTCTTCTAGATTTGATTCCAGATTTTTGTTTTCATCAACTGTGTCAGAGGGCTCAGGTGAGCTGTCGCTCCTCTTGCAAATTTCATCTTCCACGTAAGTCTCCTCCGCTGATACAAAATTTAGCATGTCGAGGCCTTCTGTAAGCCACTCAAGTCTCTCTTCTATCAAAATGCTACATAGAATAAAACACTATCTCAGTTAACTTCAGTGCAAAAAGAAGGAAACACATGAAAGGTTATGCTGCGATCCTAGCCCAAAAATAAGTAACAATTGAATATGAGTGAGGCTATGGTAATATGCATATTACAATGCGACCTGTGCTATGGACTCATATCTCTATTATTAAAGTTCAAACAGTCGACTTGAACCGTTCAACATAATCTTCATATGAAAATGTACTTGCAGACCAAATTTTACATTTTTTTAGAATTATTTTACTATTTTTATAGGTAGAAAATCACTTGATTTGAAAATTCTGGACCATCCAAAAGCAGTGATTTTCTACCTACCTAAAAAAGTAGTACAAAAAATTCTAAAAAATGTAAAATTTGTTCTTCAGTTACATTTTCATATGGAGATCATGTTTAACCGTTCAGATAGGCTGTTTAAATTTTGAAAATAGAGATATAGATCCATGGCACAGGTCGATCCGTAATATACATATCACCAAAGCCTCACTAATTTAATATAACATTAATGTACAGCATGTCCATTACAGCAGATGAACCTGATAAAATACCAGTCACGTACAGCACCAGACCATAACCAGTCAGTACCAGATATATATACCTAGTTAGTGCCATTTTAGTATCTATTATCTTTATTCAAGTTCAATTAAGGTCAAGTAAAACTAGTTCAAGGGTTACCTCCTCAGAACACCAAAATGCAAATCGAAAAACGGGAGGCGAGAAAGAATGCAATAACAACGGGGCGTTGTCATGTTTTCTCTTCCATGAGCATAGAAATGAGACTTGACGGCCTCTGCACTATTTCTTCTACTAGGACACAACATCCATACAGTGTGGAATCATCAGCGACCTTTGCAAAATTAACAAATTGTCATTTCTTTTTAATATACAGAAATAGATTACTATGTTGTTTTGAAAAATTACTCGTACCTGTAAACGGAACACAAAAGACTGGTTGCTCTCCTTCAATTGTTCCTGAAAAAGGATGCAACTTATTTCAACTGGTTGCACTACAGAATTTAGGCGGCAGAGAATTATTTAAACTAGTTGCACTACCAAATCAAGGCCGGAGTGATAAACAGTTTGTAGCTCATGCCATGCTAATTAGCAGGTTAGGTTAATGATTTTATATCATACCTGGCCTAGGAGTATCTCATTAAGCTCACTGAATGAAGGAGTTCTCTCCACGGCACGAACCTATTACCAGTAAGCTTTCAAAATCAAAATCTGAATAAATTAAAAACAATCATTTGTTTACTTGCAAAGTAATGTAGGAAAGTGTATATAATATGACACCTGTACACCGCCGGGAAGGCAAAAAGAGAGGAGATCCTTGCACTTTAGCGGGAGAGGCTTATCGGGTGGATATGCGAAAAGAATCTATAACAAATATATAACTTCAGTACAATATAAGTAGTTAAGTGCCACAATTTGATTCAAGGAATCCCGGTTTAATTTTGAACTTCCATTCGGTATAAACATAAGATCTTCTTAGACAGAAGAGAAATTGTCTCTCTCATTTGGTTTTGCCTTCTCTTTTTTTTTAATATATATTTCAATCCTTTATTCCATAAGTTTTTATAGTTCTATCCTTCATTCCATTTTAAAAGTTCTCTCTTTTATTCCATAAGATAGAATAAATATAAAAATATCTTAATTAAAAAATTACAAAAAAATTCCATAGTAAAAGACTATGTAAGAATATAAAAATTTATATAGAATTTAAGAAACTCTATTAAATAATTAGTTTATTCGGGATAAAATCTTTAGTAAGAAGTGAAAATCTCAAATCGCATAATTCACCTGAGGCTCGAGATTGGAAGCCGCATGAACTTGGTTATTTCTATTAATTAAATTCCTAGTTCTCCTCACATCTTCTTCATCTCTCGCTAGTACAGTAGGCTCGAGAGCTTGTGCATCAACCTGCGGGCGAAGGCCCACAATTACCATGCTCTCAAATACTCTAGAAGGTTCTCTTGTGGGCCTGTTATCCTGCTCAGATGAAATATTTAACATTGATTATTTCGACATTATAAATACACCAAAACTCACCCAAATTTTACTGGATTTTGAAGACTAGAAGTTTAGTATCAGCAATAGACGAAAAGAAAGAAAAAAAACGAATTTTGATAACAGGCAGGCAGGGTCCAGTACTGGTTTATAAGCAATACGGGTATGTACAAATACCACATGAGCATGACCATACTGTGGAGTTAAAAAAATGACTGGTATAAGTACCAAATACCCATAAAAATAACTCTTGCATTGACGTCAAGAGAGACCAAAACAGTGTGATATCAGTACCAGGTCGAAACCACAGATGCCACAACAGCGAGCGAGCGAGAGAGAGAGAGAGAGAGCAACTGTATTACCAATGATTTGAGCTGGAAACGGGCCCACTGGCGCTTTTGGCTCGTCAAATCCTCGGGATTATATGCGCCACTTACCTCAGGAGGCGGCGAGAAGCCTTTAAGCATTTTACTGACCTGCTTTTGCAACTTCTGCAATGGGCGTCCGCTATTATCGTCCGTAGATGAAAACACCACTGACGGCCTCGAAACCACAGTAGTTGTCACTGGAGACTGCTCGGGTGTCGCAGATGAGACAACCGATAGCAATGCACGTGCAACATCATCAGTTAATGATGTGTTCATGCGGAGGTTGAGGCCGTCAGATTTGATGCTGTTCTCCATTGTGGTTTCTTCCCTAACTATTGCATCAGGAGAGTTTTATATTTGGAGGTTATTTTTCTTGCTGCTTTCAAACTTTAGCAAAAGAAATTATAATTATTATAAGTGGGGTTGAGCAACAAGTAAAGAAATTCCCACCAAATTATAAAATTTGATCAAATTTCCCCTTAAGGCAAAACCCTGGAGCTGTGACACTTCACCTAACGGTAGACCTCAAAACAGCCAAGCAGATACTAACAACAACTAACAAAAGAAAGAATTTGAGGCCTGGTGAGTGGTGACTAAAGTTTACACTCAAATTGTGCGTGCTTTATCTACTGCACTGGATGAATTTGAGGCTCAATTTTTGCCATACCAGATTGGTTTGAAATATATTCCTCGAAAGCACAAAAAATGAACCGTCGGATGTTCCACCTTTTATTAAACAATTCAAACACAAAAACGAAAAGCTAAGCACCGATTCCTCGATTTTTCATGTACCCGGGGTGAATCAAAGACGACTAAAAACGAAACGCCCCAGTTGAGAGAGAGAGAGAGATAGAGTCTGATGCGTTTCAAGGGATTGAATTGATATTGATGTGTAAAGCTAAAAAATTAACGGAAAAATTAGATCACGTACCTTATAGTGGAGATCGATCAGAGCGAAGAAAAAAAAGGGGTTTTCTTTTTTTCCCCCCGCCTTGGAAGAACACAAACACAAACACAGGCACAGCAAAAGACAAAAGGGCGGCTTGGAGGAAGAATGGTCTCCTATAGGGGTGGCAATGGGCCTAGCCCACGTGTATTTTGTCAAGCCCAGGCCTGACCTGCCCATAAAAAATTAATGGCCCGCCTACCTGGCCCAATCTGACGGGCTTGAAAATCTAGGCCCGGCCTGCCCGATGGGCTTTTCCTCCAGGCCCAGGCCTGCCCGTGCCTGCCCGCCAGTGCCATTTTGCCTCCAAAACAAAGGAATGTAGTTTAACACAACAAACAGTATGGTTTTAAATAATACATCCAACACAACAAGATAATTCAGCACAAGTATAATTTAACACCAAGCTAATTAAAATAAAATTTTAATACAGTTAAACAAATATTATTTAGCACAAACAATTTAGCACCTAAGCAATAAGCACTCTTCACCTAATACTTCTCTTGCTCCTTCCTTTTCAGACACCAACTTTGGCTTCTCAAAGAGCTTTGTAGATAGACAGAGCCTACAAAGGAATAAATATAAGATACTTGGCTCATGAAAGAAATGAGATTAGACATCAGATACAAGCTGCATACAATTTTTTTCATTGTTTGATAAGAATTCTAAATTCTAAAATGAAACTTTGGCAATTTTTTTAATAGATGACTTTTTGTTAATTAGCATGCACCACTAATTTGTGCTATTTGATACTAATCACTATGTACGAGAATACTTAATTGTATGACAGTTCTCACAATATCAAGAAAATACAGAAAACCCTTTCAAGAATTTTTCATGTGTAATTATGATTCCCATTTTGTCAGTTCTGAAATAATTGTATGGTTTACAAATTAATTACATCAAAGATGTAACTTTTTTTCCAATAAGAAAATGAATAATTAACGTGCAACTCTTGATGAGGTATGGTATATTCTGTAAATTCTCCACTACAATTAGCGTAAACAATGATATGTTAATAACATACCTGCTTCCTATTTCTGGAAGAGGCGCACATTTTTTGAACTCATTGCATGGCCATCAGCTTCACACACTATTTCTGATCCAACTATTTCAATTGCAAAGTCAATATCACGTACCTAAATTATAAGTTGGAAAAACCATACTTGCAAATAAGCAATAAGAAAAGCAACAAAAGATTCAAAATGAAAATAAAAAGAGTAGATCATTGCTCTGTCACTTTCATTGATTCTATTCAACATACATAGATGATAATTGCAAAGAGGCATGAATTCCTTGAAAAATAGCAACATTTTTGCAGATAAATTTTCCTCAGAGACAACAAAGAATACTCTTAAATAATAGCTCAACAATACCTCACTGTGCACACATAATCATGCAAATTGTTTTGATCTATAGAACATGAAATGCTTTAGATTTTACCCTCCCATAGTTTCTTCCAAAAGCAGAAAAAGACTAATCTGTCTCACACATTCGTTTAGAAGGAAGCAGTGTCAATGAAGGGTTGAATGTGGTGCTCTTCCTCCTTTTTTAGTGATTTTGCACAGATTTACAAGAACCCAAACATAAAGGTCAAAGAGTATCCTTAAGCCAAGAATGAACTGTGCTTACAATCCAAATTTGTACAGTTAACATTTGTTATATACTAATCAATAGGTTGGTAGGATAAGAAATAAGTTACCATGCGAGGAATGATGCGCCATTGCTGATAATCTTTTTCCCCAAAAACGGCGACATCAGGCTCTACTATATGAAAATTAGAGATTAAAAAGAAAATGGAACAAGTTACTTGAACGTTCGAGCATAGGAAAAAATAAATTCACATCGATAAATTTGAGAAGGTATTTACTTATGTGCGGAGGAGAGTGACAGAACGGCGACGATCGGTGGCGATCGGCGGTGATCTGCGGAGCGGCGGCGATGGCGGAGTGGGTGACAGAGAGAGCGACAGAGACTAGAGAGAGAAATGGAAGAGAAGGAATGTCGCTCTCTCTCGTCGGTGGCGATCGGCGGTGATCTGCGGAGCGGCGGCGATGGCGGAGTGAGTGACAGAGAGAGAAATGGAAGAGAAGAAAAATGTCGCTCACAGTCACAGAGAGGGAGCAAAATGAAAGGAGGAGCGGCTCCCCTCTGTGCAGATTCGTAAAACCCTAGACTCTTAATTTGTTGTATAAATAAGGGAACCCATTTTTACAGAGCAGTTTTTAGTACGTACAGAGTTCGAATTTTTGATGGACCAAAATTCTCCTACATCAAAGGCAGAAGATTTACTCTGTAAAATTCGAACGCTGATAAGCAGGAGTATTTTGATCCATTAAAATTCGAACTCTGTACGCACTAAAAACTGCTCTGTAAAATTGAGTTCCCATAAATAAGGGCTGTCTCTGGGCTTCAGTTTAAGCCCAGCCTGACCTAGCCCGTTCTTAGGCCCGGCCTTACCTGGTCCATCGCAATACTGGGCCGACCGGGTAAAGGGCGGGCGGATTTGATCAGGCCTTCGGCCAAGTGGACTTTTTTGTCATCCCTAGTCTCCTACGTTATTGTCACTGCAATACTATTATACTCTACTATTATAATAATTACTCTAATTATCTTTTCATTTTTATCATTTATATTAGATTACTGTCAATGATTCCTCTAAATATTCTTTCTTAACCGTAAGGTCCGTAATGGACCCGCATCTCTTTCTTATTCTTATAAATCACACCCTGACCCGGTTTTCTTTTTCTCATTACTTTTTTAAGTTACTTTTAAGTCTCTTCTATTGTCAAATTAAATAATAAAGAACAAGTCAGTATACATATTTATTTCCAATATTATTATCTGATTATTGTGTATGTCCCTCAATATTTGTTTTTTAAAATTAACTCTGGCACGATTATAATACTGACGCTAGCATAATAACAAAATTAGCGAATTATTCAGATTTAGACCAATAAATTATATTCATTTTTTTTCCTAGGCAAAGGAGCCATTTTATTCCACCATTTTTATTTATATCCAAAAATAAATATAAATTGTTAAATATACCCACTAAAATTAGATTTTATCAAATCTACCCAAACTGCCTAATAATTAGACGGTTCTTAATTTAATAGGGTATTTTTTTTAAAAGTTATAATTTATTTATTTTTTATTAAAATATTAGAAATATTCTTCTTGTTTCTTTAAAATTGGATAGAATAATATATAATTTGATTTATTAGAAAGACTAAAACAAATAACCGGATCAATATTTTTCAGATTGGGTTTTTCGTAGCTATAAGAAAAATTAAAATATTTATTTGTATGTTATTGGAAAAAAAATAAAAAATGCTTTGAATATGAGTTATTGATCCCAGTTCAAAAGCCAATTCTAGGTAAATACAAAAAATATTTGAATTCTTCCATTTTTGAAAAATTAAAAAAAATCGCAATTGTGTCAAATTCATAACTCAGATTCGAAAAACAAGTCTGACAATTGCGAATTTTTTTTATTTTTTCAAAAACAAAAGAATTCAAATACTTTTGCATTTACTTAAAAGTGACTTCTAAACTTGGATCAATAATTCAGATTCAAAGTATTTTTATATTTTTTTTTCAATAACACACAAAGAAATATTTTAATTTTTCTTACAGCAGCGAAAAACCCGATCTGAAAAATATTGATCCAGGTTGTTTGTTTTAGTCTTTCTAATAAATTAAATTATATATTATTTTATCCAATTTCAAATAAACATATAAAAAATTTCTAATATTTTGATATAAAAATAATCTCAATTTTAAAAAAAAAAACATAGTTTTAAAGACTTCTGACACAGTTGCGGATATAGTTTTTATTTTTTGAAAATAGAAAAATTCAAATATTTTCTATATTTACCTAGAAGTAACTTTTGATCCAGGATCAATAACTCAGATTCAAAGTATTTTTATTTTTTTTTCCAATAACACACAATGAAATATTTCAATTTTTCTTACAGCCGCGAAAAGTCTCATCTGAAAAATATTAATTCGGATTATTTTGTTCAGTCTTTCTAATAAATCAAATTATATATTATTCTATCTAATTTCAAAGAAACAAACTAATATTTTAATAAAATAAATTATATTTTTTTTCCAAAAAAAAGAGTTAAGAACCACCTAATTATTAGGCAGTTTGGGTAGATTTGATAAAACCTAACTTTGGTGGGTATATTTGACAATTTATATTTATATTTGGATATAAACAAAAATGACGGCATTTTATTCTCCCTCTTTATATGGTTAGATTATGTGAGAAGATTGAAGTCCAAACTTGTGGCGTTATTACTTGCAAGGATAGTCAAATCAAGGTGCTCTTACATCTTCTGTCATGAGAAAAAAACATTGCACATGTTCTCTGAGAATTTAAACAGTAATTATGTATATCAAGACTTTTTGGTAATGTATTATCCATTGATTTATTTCATATAAACAACATGCATGTGTGGTCCAACCAATTTTTGTTGGAATTCAATAAAGATCATTGATGCGCAATCAAAAGTCTAAAATGAAAACAGGAAAAAAAATTGTAAAATATGATACCAAATTTGACAGTTATGTACATCAAGAGTTTTGGTAATGTATAATGCACTGATATATATACCGGGAAAATTCAAGCACAGCCAAGAGCGTAAAAAGTAAAAACGAAACAGGAAAACATTTTTTTTAAAACCATACCAACTTTACAAATTTGTATACTTGACCAAGATGACAAATTACAAAAAATATTTTATTAATTCTCTTTTTACGAGGGATCTCTGTGGACCACATGTTTCATTAACATGAAGTTGTATAAATGACAAATCTAGTTTAAGAGATTTTTTCTAACAATTCGAGATGCCCCAATTAGAATAATAAAATAAATAAATACATCAAAACCAAAAAGGTGTCGTCTTTCTCCAAAAAAAAAGTGTCGTCTTTAATTGGAACTTGGACTGTTAACACTTGTCGCAATCGAAAGCCTCTTTTGTTATTCAATTTTATTTACTAATTAAAATGCTTTTTCAAAATTTTGCACCAGAGTTAGAAATGCATATTGATTATTTATCAGCAGCATTAGATTGTCAAGTTCAAAGTTCGAATATTACAGGTATCTAAGCTTGATGAGCAGTTAGGGTCCGATGGGTTCCATAACCATCCGATCTGTTCAAAGATCTGTGCATTTCATTTAAATATCCATGTGCATTTGCTTTAATATCTGTGCATACAAATCTTAAAGCGGATCGGACAGTTATGGAGTCCATGGGACCCAACCTGCTCTCCTAAGCTTATCCAAACACCCCGCTCCCTATTTCGAGAGGAACCTTGCTCTTTAGGGTTTAGGGTTTAGGGTTTAGGGTTTAGGGTTTAGGGTTTAGGGTTTAGGGTTTAGGGTTTAGGGTTGAGGGTTGAGGGTTG